>JAWIIS010000009.1:5860087-6572376 GCA_033682625.1 Helicoverpa zea x Helicoverpa armigera
GATCATCACGGCTCTGAAAAGGTGAGATTTAATTTTATTTATTCTACATTTAAACAGGACAGCAAATACTAGTTCAATAAGATTTAAGCTCACCAATGCATAGTCTACATGCAACCAGCCAGTAGTGGAATGTGAATTTTCATCATCATCATCCTCATTCATATCATCTTTATCTTTCAAATTAATCAGCTTAATGCAGTATCCAGATATCAACATAGCTTGATCTACACACTCCTCTCTATCAAAACGAATGTGACAAAAGTTTTTCTTAGACAATCTAAGTGTGTGTATTCTGCCATAAGTCTCAAAAATCTCTCTCACGATTCTTTCTGTTATCTTGTCTGGTAATCCACCTACAAATATGGTTCGGCATCCAGGAGGTTTAGACCTCCTTAGAGGTCTAGGTGCATTCGAATCAGGAGGAATGAGGCGAGCATGTTTAAAGAGGATTTCTTTTTTGTCTTGCATTGTTGACATATCTCCAGTCATGCCAGGATACATTCCCATCATGGAGGGGTCCATCATCATGCCGCCCATCATGCCCATGTCCATAGCTGGAGGTGCGGCAGGTGCCATACCCTGTCCGCCCATAGCTGACATATCCATAGTGGGTTGAGGGACCATGTCCATCCCTGTTCCAGACATCATATCCATACCTGGAGTAGGCATCATGCCCCCACCCATCATAGCTCCCTGCATCATCATGTTTGGGTACATTCCACCAGCCATCATCATGTTTGCTAGAATAAAGTTCATGGATTTAGCAACTGCATGAATATTATTGCTGTAGAGCTCCAATCTTTATGCATGTGTATCAATACAAGGGAACTGTTAGACAATAGCTATGTTACATAAAGATTGGCTCTAGTAGTCAAAGTGTCCTAGTAAAAATAGTTACTTTTTAATGATGTTACTTGGCAAGTTTTCACACTTCTTATTATAAACCTACTAAACGCAATGAATCAAATATATAATTTTCTATTAAAACTTAAAGAACGAAATTTATATGGAACATAAAACAAGCAATATCATATCACTCAGGGATATCTTATATCTCTGAATAAGAAATATACCTACTTTAAAATACTGAAACTATTTCTACAAACTATTTATTGTGATAGATAGTGAAATTTGTTGTGGTTACCTTGTGGATACATATTAGTCATCATCATAGGATTCATAACATTGTTCACATCATCGCCAGATTTCGTAGGTTCTTGATTCTTCATTTCGCGTCGGCGGCCGACAGTGTCGCTCCGCAAGGGCGACCTGTCCCTTCTATTGTTACCTTTAAATCAGACGCAAAAAACAATCACAAACCAAACTAGATATTTAATTTTAAGTTATTAAAAACTTCTTGTTATTTCAAATTTTATGATCACTGGTAAATAGTACTTAATGAAGCTATTGAAATATAATTGATAAAACATACCCAGCATATTTTCTCAGCAGATGCGCTGAACTCAAAGCTGAACTTGGGCTGTTTGCTTTGTTTGTTCTACTACTTATACAAAATCTGTGTAGATTTTTGCCTTTTTCACTAGGGAAGCTGCCTTATATTAAGAACAAGCACTTGTCTTCGATATTTTGAGAGTTTAATATCGTTTACTAACTTTTCTGTAATCCCTTGGCTTGGGCGAGGGAATCAGGGAAGAAAAGCAAAGGAAGCCCTCAAATCACTTTGACAGCAAGCTGTCATGTACTGCCAACCTGCTAAAATAATAGTAGCATTGTCTATGACAAAAAAAAATAAAAACCAAGGAACTAAACTGTGTAACTGGAATAGAACCCACCAAAAAGAAGTTCATATCAACTCAAAAGGTGACCATGAGATGACATGCTTATCTGCTTGTAGTTGCTAAAAATCATTTCACTATCGATATCGCTATAGAGGTATTTCAATACCTGCCTCAAGCCTCTCTACAGTCAATTTTGCACAATTTAATTGATCGTCTCGGGATCACCTTATAGGTACTACCAGTGACAAAGACTCAGGCTAAACTGTCAAGACTGTCAACTTTTACCAACATCGACAAAATCATACCGCCAATGTTATTGTTTTTGAATTGCAATGCGGATAATATCCTCAAAACAAAATGTTTGTGCTAGCTGAAATGAAAGACGTAATTAGAATTACTCCAGAGCACTTCCATCAAAGTTTAACGGAATCTATTACAACATTACTTAATAGGAAACTAGCAAATAAAGTAAGTATGATTCTAACCTCATTTACCTATTTTTACAGCCAAAAAGCGTATAAATACTTTGCTGGTGTAGATATAATGATCATTAAATATTTGGGATAAATCATTGTTATGAAGCGAGGTTGCTATATTATGCTTTTCATAATCGTATCATGTTTTGGTTGATTTACAGGTAGTATTAAATGTTGGATTATGCATAGCTTTATTTGACATCAAAGACATTGGACATTCATATATATTTCCTGGAGATGGTTCATCTCACACTGAAGTAAAATTTAGATATATTGTATTCCGACCTATTGTTGAAGAAATACTTATAGGAAAGATAAAAAATTGTAGCCGGGAAGGTGTACATGGTATGTACATTTAATTTCTAGTTACTGTTTTCTGTAATCTATATATAGAAAAATTAATGCCACTTTTCGTTGTAATTTATAACTCAAGAATGTCTTATCTATCCAAACCAAATGTTTAGTAAAATGGTGGACTTTACATGTAGCGAAAAACACGTACCGCAGGCCACTAGTATTCTGCTATAAATAACTACATTTCTGCTTACAAAACGAATGAAATAACCCTTTTTATTTCAGTGACTCTAGGATTTTTTGATGACATCTTAATACCAGTGAATGCCTTACAACATCCATCTAGATTTGATGAAACTGATCAAGCTTGGGTGTGGGAATACCCAAAAGAAGATGGAGAGAAACATGATTTGTTTATGGACTCAGGTAACTTGATTCATCTTACATAATAAAAAATCTATTTACCCCTTAAAGGGAAATACAACTTCAATTTCAGTATTGAAGGTTTAGGAAGTGACAAAAGTACTGTAAATAAAATAATTTAGACAAATTTGTAGTAAAACTATTTTGTAATACAATCATTATCTCAAGTGTGTGTATGCTGTGCTCTGCTATAAGTGAATAAGCTTATTTAGTCATAAAAGAAAGTGCTTGCGGCACTAATAACCGCATAGACAAGCACTGCCACAATCATCTGTCCAAGATGCTCTGTGGCCAATGATAGCTATAAGTGAAGCAGTACACTGACAATATTCCTGTTTTGTCATACTTCTTTTGTTGGAGATACTAAATAAAAAGAAAGAACACAAGTTGAAGTTTTAAATATAAATCTTTAATTGCCACCACAGCTATTGAGAAAACTATATAATTGTAACCCTTTTATATATAACCCCCAGTAATGGGTTAGGAATAAAAACACTGTCTATCATGACTCAAATCCTCATAAAATGTAGCTGACCTAATAAAACCTTTCATTTGCAGGAGAGTCAATAAGATTTCGCATTACAAGTGAAGCCTTTGAAGAAAGTTTACCCACTGGGCCACCTGGCACAGAGTGCACAATACAGACAGTAGCACCTTACAGAATAGTAGGAGGGATCAATGAGCCTGGCCTAGGCCTGTTGACTTGGTGGGAGGCACCAGAGCAAGATGATGGGGATGACAATGAAGAGCAGGAGAATGATGAATAAAAAAAATATAATTTTAAGTTTTTGTTTCATTTTCAGAGATCATCTGTCTCATCAAAGATCTTAGATCTGTCTCCTTTATTCAAATTGGGGTTCTTTTTAAACTCCTCCTGATGTATGAGGATCTTGGGGTAGTATGGTGTGAATAAAAAACTATAATTTCAGTATATGCAACAAATATATTTTTTAACATTTTTTTTATGCTCAATCAGAAAATACAACAATATAATATTAATAAGATAGATTTGATTATTCTTAAATAGGTTTTATATGACCATTATGTTGATTATGATATTCTTATTTATTACTACAACAAGGGCAAACAATAACAGCCTAACATCACAAAAATTTATGCGCGTAAATTATTTAGCTTCTAAAATGTCGTATCTGAAGGTAGCATACGGTTGCATATCGAGACATGATTCATTTGTCGCCCAAACGCCATGATTATGTGGCCAAAAACCAGTGAACCATTTCAAGAAAGGTATCGAGCGTTTCATAAAGGGTTACGACTGATATACCAAGTAGGCCCAAAAGAAGGCGGAGTAACATGTATTCACAAGCAAGTTGGGCTGTACAAATGAAAGTAAATATATACTTACTAAATTACAGTCCTTAAAAACCGAATGCCACTTATAGATAGATTTATACGTGAATCGTAAAGATTCATAAAATGATTAAATCTATTTGTTCATGTTATTCTCACTAACACAGACGGTAAAGTTCCTTATTTAAAATATTTAACTAAGCAACTAATGTAAGCTGTTTGATAAATAAGAGTTTCTACGACGTAAGTCAATCACATTCAGTTGTTTAAGTACCACAAAGCGAAACATTATATTCAACTGCCACTGGCCCCACTGGGTTAACTTTCGACAACATATAGACATATGCATTATAATAGTATATAATTTGGCCGCATGTTTTAAGCGTTGCAAAAAAAATTGTATACAAAACGTCCAAATTGAGAACATTCATTTTTGGAAATTTCGTTGAAAATATAAAAGAGAGTACTTGAACAGTTAGCTAGCTCAAAAGTAAAATGGTGTTAATAGTGGGTGGTTTGAATAAATACTTTCCACTTACAGTTACTGCAAAAACTAATAAAAGTATTTCTACAGACATCACTTATAACTAAATGGTTTTGTGTCTTTGAGATCATAATGTAGAAATCATGTGAACTAAAACTAAAATATTACTTAACCATCTACAAATTACCACAAGCCCCATAAGATCACTAAACATTGTTAAAATGTTGTCTTACAACTTCATAAAAAACAATAACTTAATTTTTGGTCAACTTTAGCATAGAAACGTTTGTACCAATAAATTATTCGTAAAAAAGCACCAAATTTTGCAACGTATAAATTAGACTTAGATATTATTTCCGACATTTTCCTTACTCAGTACAATCGCCGACAATAGTAGAACAGAAAAGTAATCTACCTATACTTTATTAAGATCTATAACTTTAATGTATGAAGTACAGTAACATTTATTATTTAAGTATGTATACAGTAAAAATATATAATATTATAACACTAGATTCCAGCCTGAGAAATATATCAGTATCAGCATAGCCAAGGTCGCGTTTTTAAAACATCAAGTTATAAGCAAATGGAGTAATATCCGCTGTATATTAATGTTAAAGGAACTTGGAAATACATCGTACCTATGCTCTTTATAAATTACGTTTAAAAGTATTAAAATTCATGACCGTTTTTTGGTGCAGTTAACAGTTGTTGTCATTACAAACAACGCTAAATTCCCTTGAAAACGGACAGCTGTCAATTGCACAAAAAACCGGTAACCTCCTTATAACACTCCATTTGCTCACTACTCTGTGGTATATCAGTTTACTTGAACGTGTAGAGAAGCGGTGAGTTGGTAAAATGATGTGCATTGTTCACGTGCGATATAAGTCGTCCGTCGAGCAAGTGTCGTCCGTACTGCACTGCCTCGTGGTCGTCTTTGGCGAGGCCGCAGCTGATCAGCCAACGGACGAGGCAGGAACCACGGAATACGCCTCGGTATGTTCGCATACGCCACCTAGATAAATACAATTAAAAATATCACTCAAGTATTATTGGACCAGACAATGTTAACTTTGCTAATTATTATATTTCAACAAAAAAAAAGTGATTGAATTGGATGTAGTTTTACTCTTATGCATATGCACAATAATGCACATGCATCCAACCCTGCATCCAAGCCTTGGTTTTTTTATTTTTATTATCGCACGGAATTAACTTTCCATTTAGTGTGTAGATTTTTTTTTACATTTAGTGTTATGAATTTCCGCCAAGTAACGCATGCTTCCATAATTTACCTAAAGAGTGTTTGTTTAACAATCCACGGAGAGCATAGATAGGTTGCATAATACACTGAAATATGTTTGTTACCTGGTATCTTTTGCAATAGCTTCCCTGCAGCGTTCTAGATGATGCGTGATAAACTGATCGCAAACGTGTTTGGTCTCAAAGCTCAAGTCTTCAACGGACGGCAGTACCACCGTGTCTCCACCATACCTGAATTTATTAAAAATATTCATGTTTGTTGAATTATAAGGGGTTAAATAGTTAATTACATGGTAAAATTATTAAATATCATAATCTGCAATCATTGTCTTCATTAGTTTTAGACCTATTACCTATTTTTTAAACCATCTGTTAACTTCTATCTAAGAAATAAATATAGCGGTTTGACATATTTCTACACAAAAGCTGTCAAAACGTCAAATATATTCTTCAGATAAAAGTTACCTGGCAATTGAAAAATCGACCTTTAGGATGTTATATAAAAATATAGTATTGTATGTTGCATGTGTTTATATGAGCCTTCATGAAACTAAAAAATTAATAAATCAAATAATTACCATTTATTCTTCACGAACCGGATAGCGGGTATGAATATTTCCTCCGGGTCGAGTCCAAACAATATGAACATGACTAACGCCTGGCCATAGCTCGCCACTATGTCTAAGAACTCTATTTCGACGAACACGCCGCTTTCGTCCTTCAACATCATGCGCCACGTTGTGTAGGTTATGCCCTGGAAGGTTTATAAGGAGTCAGTTTGGTTTCTTATCAATTTTCCTCGGACATATTTGTATAGAAGAAATAAAGGTAAGAATAATGAATAATGATTTTAAAACAATAGGCATGTTGATTGAAAAAAAGAAATTTCCGTCTTTTAGAATGGACACGTATTTTTTTCACAACTGGTTAATGTTTTGTTAAAATAAAAAATACATGTCTATCTTTGGCCTAAAAAAATGACAGATTATGACGTTGAAATAAGGTCCGTTTTGCAGCCACACTTTTTTTAGACAAGTGTTCAACAGATATTTAAGTTTTTGTAGTAAGGCTGAATTTGTTTTAACCCTGTCATCACGCCTGGCGGTCGCAAAGGTAGTCAACCCTGTGACAACCTACTTTAATTATTTTAAGAAGAATATTATACTCACTATGAACATGCTGAGGCTGTATACAATGGTGAGCACGGTATGTTTGAGCAGTTGTCCGCCGCGGCCCCGCGTCTGTTCAGGCGGCAGTAGCCCTAGGGCTCCGGCGGCGGCCGTCAGCTCGCTGAGGTACTGGCACTCGCCGCCAGGGGGACAGCGGTGCTTCTGAGACGGGGGACATGCGCAGTCCCTGCTGAATACATGCATTCAAAATTGAATATAAATAAACATGTCATATATGTTAAGAACCACTGTTTCAGAAGTCAATCCTACTAATATTATAAACTAGCTGATGCCCGCGACTTCGTCTGCGCAGGTTTAGTATTTCGAACAATATGTTTACAAATTGTAGCCTATGTGTTATTCTGATGTATAAGCTATATTATTGTAAAGTTTCATTAAAATCCATTCAGTAGTTTTTGCGTGAAAGAGTAACAAACATCCATACATACAAACTTTCGCGTTTATAATATTATAGTAGGATGTGAAAACTTGTTATGTATGGATGTATGTTAGTTATTGGCTGGACGGATTTGGTTGGGTATATAGGTCACACTCTAGTGATACATGGGCTGCTTTTTATCAACACACCACGCGGGTGAAGCCGCGGGCGGAAGCTAATTAAAATAAATACAAAGCAGCACAGCTTTAGGGTTCCGAGTTCCGAAATTAAATAGCAAACACGAATTAGATGGCTGAAACTGACACAAAATTAATAAGTACATCACTGCAATACCTAATGTGTGAAAATAAATACCTAAGTTATAATAAATTTTAGTTGGTTACAATTTAGTTGATATTGAGGCAACAGAACTTACTTGGCGTCACCAATGTCTTCAATATCATGCGAGGAAGACAATCCATTCTCGCAGTTGGGATCATCAGAACAACATTGTTTGTTTGGTGATGGCGTCGTCGTAATGGTTCCGTAGCACCCTATCAAATCGAAAATCCTCAAATCAGTTTGTGTCTATGTATTATTTTTATATTCCTAAGCTGGTTTTGCTTGAATCACATGACTAATAATAAAGAAAACAAAAAAAGTTGGTATTTAATGATAATTGAGCCAGACTTCCGACTAGCCAACTGACCACTTTTTTTTTCAACGACTATACAAGCAAACTAAATAAATATCTGCATAATTAAACAAGATTTTTCCTGTTTGTTTGTATTATTCTTTAATAATCTTACCATTCCCATTGGCAGATATAGATTGCGTTTGTGAGACTGGTTCGGCGTTGTCGATCAAACTCGTGGACTCTTCGCGAGGACTTGAAGTTGTCGCCAAGTCGGCAGAGAGCGACGCGAAGTGAGCGCTGCGCCGTCTGAATCTTATGTATAAGGTCAGACATCCCATGGTCACTGTAACAATACACAATTTGATATTTACTGGTAATATAACATGTGCAGATAATATTGAGCCCTTACTTTTTAGTATTCAGAATATTTCAATGATTATAAGATAGGGTTTGGCAGTTAATCGCTGAACGGATAGAAGATTCATATGTAAAGTTTTTGTTATAAAAAAAGCATGTGGAATTGTGGACGTTGGAGAACACAACACGTTCTTTCTCTGCCCAGTTTGGATAGAGAACTCCGGATTCTAGCTTTAGTAAAAACCATGTTCCTAAACAAGAAGGAAAGGAAAAGTAACTAGGAGATAAGAGGTCTCTTTTCTCTGACATCTGAGAAAGTGCCCAGCCGCCACAAGGCGTGCCATAGACTTAAAACAACACACTAAATAGTTCGTATGCCTAGAATACATACTTACCAGTAATACAGAAGACAAGTAGACACAGTCTTATAGCATCGGTAGCCTTGCAGTCGAGATTGCCGCAGCCGTCACGAGACATGCCATAGAATAGACTTACCACGAAACACTTAACTAAGTTCGTAATCCTACAATATTAGTATGTACTTACCAGTAATACAAAAGACGAGTAGACACAATCTTATAGCATCTGTAGCCTTGCAGTCGAGATCACCGGTGCCTTTAGTGGCGAGCAATACCACCACCATGACGATAGGAGCACCCCACGCCACGAACCCTAACACCGGCCATAGGGTTACCACGAAACAGGGGCCGCGACTCTGAAAATAATAATAATTAAAACTCGAATGTGCGAATGCATTTTAAAGTAGATCTTTTGCTGGAAGAGCAAAGCAATGATAGAAAAACTAACTGGAGTCCTCGTAACTTTTGTAAAAAAGTATTGTAATTTTGGGCCAGTTCAAATATGATGATTATTTTTATCAATGTCATGGCTAAAGCTCGTGTTAGATATAGGTAACTAAGTAAGTTTAGCTTGGCCTTAGCCGTAAACGTATAAATAATAATAATGAAAACGAGAAAAAAATTTAGTCATACCTACCTAATCATGTCAAGTATTAAGTAATGATACTTTTTACACAAATATATTGTCGGCAGAAATCTTAGGCTCGACGTGGTTTCTATCCTGTCACTCACAGCCGAACTATGTCAGGGTTGTATCCTATGGACCATAACAAGTATCCAGATACTTGTAAGTAATATGACACTCACAAGGTATATTTTACAATACCAGTTTACCTACTCAATATAATTAGTTTTGCAATAACTCGAAAATTACTTTAAAAAATATATTTTTTTGATGATTTTCGTTGTAGATCCTACAAGTGGTCCTACAGATAGTTGCTCCCTAATATTCTAATGAAACCCTTTACCTGTAACATCAGCAGTCCGACAGAGAGCATGGCCGTCCACAGCAAACAGGAGTACATGCTGAAGATTCTCAGGGATTGCTGTACGGACGCGTGCCAAGATGGCGTGTACCCGGGTAAAGGTCCGCCCCATACCACACTTATAGCCAGCAACAACTGAAAAAAATCATACAAGTTAACCTCTGTTTTAATCTCTATGCAATTTTTTATTTGTAGGGACCAAAATTTTAAAATCTTTGGTTACGGGAGGTCTAAAGTGAGAGTTTTTACCTTTGGTTTTGGGAGGTCTAAGTGAGAGTTTTTTACATGTTTTGGGTGTAAGGGGAATTGTTTTATTCCGTTACTAGTGTTCAGATATTACGATGTTAGTTTATGTTAAATAGGTATATACTTCTAAACTGCATCTGATTATTATTATACCAGAAGTGAACCTCGCTCAACTTGTAATTAAATTCTAAATATGAGTCTGTCTATAAATGCAGAAAAACTTGTATATAAATATTATCTTACCTGAGACACAATTAAGCACAGCGTCAATCTATGCGGCATGCGTTTATACTTCTTCGTGACGATAAACACAAAGAGTATCCAGATCGAGGCGACCAGAGACACTATAGAGAGGTCGAAGCCAAACCTCTTTAGTTGATCGGCATAGTCTTTGTTTATAGCTATCATTTGCGCAGACATGAACATCATTGGGGCTGACAGGAATGTGCAAATTACCATGGATGATGCCATCTGAAATAAAAGTAGTTCCTACTGTATTTGACGAGACTTTTTAATCATGTCTGGCCTATGTTAAGATCCTAGCTATCACTGGACTGTGTTTATATGGTCTTCTAATTGGGATTCAGGTCATCAACTAATGTATAGTGTGTCTATACCGAAATAAATCCTATAAGATTTCTTTATATGAAATAGTTAACTCTTCTTTCCTCATCATTTACGACACAGGGAATCCTAGTAAGTTTCAGGAATCGAAATAATTGCTTGTAATTTATAAACAATAAATTATTCTTATTCTTATCATTAACTAAAATCCCTCATGTTAAAAAATATGGTAAGTACCTAAAGAAGACATGTAGGTAAGATAATATTTTGAAAATAATTTATCGTTACACATTATTGAATGCAAGTAGCCGATTGTTAATGATTATTTGATTTTATAATAACAATGACATTTAAATGACCAACCACTTAATTATTTCAACAAAGATTATTTTAGTGATTAGTGTCTAATCCTTTTACTCGTTCACACGTAGCAACGATAAAATAAATTTAATCAGCGACTAACAGAATCTAATAGATTGATCGTCATAGATTTTCACTCGATACCGCTAACTCTCTGATTGATTAGACAAACAAGGCAGTCGGCACGCGACCGACCTACATAACACTCTATACAAGGTTAAAAATTAAAGTAAGAAAAAAGGTTCTTACCAAATCGATTTCCAATTGATATAAGTTGGAAAAGACGAAGACTGCAGGCGCGGTAGGTATTGTTCCATATAAGAAGGCGTAAGTGGAAAGGGATAGGGTTTCCGAATCATTCGCTCCAGCCTGGAGAGCGCTCACACTCTCCCTCATAACTACTGGCAGGACAATTCTGTAATAAATTTAAATTTCTAAGCATTAATACATAGTCTTAATTCTTCTTCCCAGCAAAAACACATAGGAAGTGGTGAAGGGTGGGCGTTTTGGGGGCTGCCTTTTGTAAATTCCTGACGTTCAAAAAGTGCTGTCTTGGAGCAAGTTTGAATAAATAATTTTTGATTTGATTTTAGAGTTTATTTATTTATTTTCCCATATCTTTGGGTTGCGATTATTTTTATTCATCTCATTCATCAGAAACAATTTAGCTAAATAAAATTTACATTTAATATACTACAAAAAAAACTTGTCTTTCAACTAACAATAATACAAGTGGGTATGCAAAATGTTTGTCTTGTATTAGTTTCATAGATAAATAACAATAATATGTAAGACAGCATTCATTATAAAATGTAATGGCTGTATTTTATTTGCATGTCTGATATCTATGTATGCAAATATCTCCATTAGATTATAAGAGCATAAATATGTTCTCGTTTTAATAAGAATTGAAATGAAGTGGTCATATTATGTCCATGTAGGTATTATGTGACTGCACACAAACATCGCGTCTTCAACTAGCCTCCAACTACTTTATAGGATTATCCATTGTAGAAGATACTAAAAATACTTAAGTACTGAATAGCTCTAACTTTCATTTGGTATTTATATATATTTTTTGGAATACTCTTTCCCAGGACAATTACTTTAGGTACCCAGATGAAAGAAGAAGAAGCCTATCACTGTCTAAATTTCACCTCAGTCGACTCAGCCGTTTTACCCACAAAGCAAAACAAACATACTCACTTTTACATTCATAATTTTACAACAATGTAGTAAGGATTAATTGTTCTCATCACATTACTCAATAAAGGTCAGAGTTCGTGTTGATTGATGAAACCACAATAAAGTGAATCATAAATGAATCAGTCAATGCTTATAAACTTAAGTAGGTATGTAGCACTGAACTCTTATCAGTACTTACTATATACTTACTGGTTTTTAAAAACTTTTTTTTTTCCTTTGTGTTTTTAATCTGCTATCAGTCTATTCAGACTATGATCAGGTTTTTATAAACAAGCGAAAAAATTGACTAGTGTGACATCGCGCTTATTTTAGTTTCGATTTACCATCACTTATAAATTTCATGTCTATTCTACTCAGATACATTACGCTATTAATATTGAATTGACATTATAAAATAAATGTTTTTTTTTTTATTAGATAAATATCATTAGCTAATAAACATCAAAAACCCAACCGGACATGATACTTACAGGCCAAAGACCTGAGATAGTAATGAGAAGTACCCTTGACATTTACAAAATTCATGTGAAAATACTTTTAATTGAATTATTATCAACAAATTAACTTACAAATGTGCTGTCTGCCATACTTTATGGACAGATGCTTATCTATGGTAATATTATAAGACCTTGCTGCTTAAGAGTTTGTCTTGATAAATATGCTAATCTCAGGAACTACTGGCCCTATTAGGAAAAATATTTTAGTGTAAAATAGCCAATTTGACGAGGAAGGCCATAGGCTGCTTTGAGTCCGGGTACGCGGCGTAATTTCTATGGGAAACAGGTGAAATGGAACCTAGTTAGAGCTATAGATTAAATGAATAACTTACAGTTTAACCATTATCAATACACATGGCAGCAACAGGGCTGGTCCTCGTAGCCTGTGTATCTGCCCTACCATGCGCAAGCCCAGCAAGAACAATGCTGTTGCAGCAAAAGATTGTCCAAATACCTGCAACAATGAGAAACTGAGAAAGGTTCTTATTCTATTGGAGGAAATGTTCTCCACAGTCTTAGACTTACCTCCAAAAGTCCTTCCACATAAATAGAAAGTTGGTGTTTGAATGCGGCATTACCAAAAATACCCAAAACAGTCATCACTACCACAGGGTTGAAGGCAATGCCTTTTGCTATATTCTTCAACAATTTCATACTACAACGACACAACTTTGATTCACCTTCAATTGTAATTACTGGGGTTTGGTCATTCTGTTTATTGATCTCCATTAGAACAAAAGCAATAGGATTCAGTATTGCAAGTGAGATCGGTGCCATCAAGTACAAATATAGAGCATATTCAGGATGAGTTTTCTGGTACAATGCATGAACTGAAAAATAAAAATACAGTTAAGCACTACTCTATTGAGATAAAACTTTTACACAAAATAATGTTGGTATATGGCAGACTGCCCAGATTAAACTCATTTAGATACCAAAAAAATAATACTTACTAATTGGATATCCCAAAGCAAAATCGTTACTTTGTGTACAGAAAATTGCAAATATTCCTGCTCTTCCCAAATTCAGTGGTTTGGAGACCAGCATTGTGACTAACATAACACCAAAGAATACCAAGCCTTTAGCCAGAAGTATTGCACCAAGGAACGTCCAATTGACTGTGCTGAAGTCTAGCTGAGCGAGCGATAGGAATATGAGGGATGGTAACGCAAAAGTACCCACAAATGTGGCAATGCCTTTAGATTCAGTTGCCGAAACCACATTGAGGCGGCCTGCTATGTACCTAAAATACAATGTATTATTAAACTTATGCATCATGAGGAAAGACAACTTGAAGGATTAGATATTTTCCTAAAAATGATTTTCTTGATAATTAAATTCAAATTAAGCTTTAGTCATACACATGAGGTTCCAAATAATAAAATATTGAGCAAGATTTAAAGTTACACAATATTATTACTACTAGGAGTGTGAGTTTTACCAGGTAATGCTCCCTAAAATAGCTTTTTTTTCCTGTGTTTACCCTATTTCTGTGCTTTCGTTTCAAGGAATGCATATAAGTAAAGCATTTAAATAAAATTACATTTGGTAATAAATAAGTAACATAACATATAAACGTATCAATCATTATTAAATTTAAAGATAAGACCTTTTCCTTTAATAAATTTTATTATGAAGGTATATTTTCAAATGAATTGGTGAATACCAGAATTTAGAAAATTCCTGTTTCTCAGTTATGTTGTCGCTTTTTTATAAGTCGGTTATAATAACTCACCCGCATAAAATGATAGTGAAGCACTGGAATAACGCTGGATATAAATTATCAGTTGCAGCTTCAAACTCGACGAGCACGACTTGGTCCATGATGGAATGGAATGCCCAAGTATTTTTCCCAAAAGCGTAGCAGGTCACCGGCTGAGATCTTGTTATCACTTCTTATTCATTATATTTAAACGAATAATCGTGAGCTATGATTCTTCTCACACTTATTTATTCCGCATGGTCAAATTATAAGAACAACTATCTAGAATTTTGCAGACCGGTATTTAGTATGCATGTATATTTTTTGTGCACTAATCTACTTATTATTAGTTTTCCAATTGATTTAAAATAAATAAATATTATTTTATTGTAATTTTAATTTGATTGATGATTTGTTTGATTTGAAACGTCAATTTTTTTAGAGAGGTGCCTGTCCTGTGCTGTGCGGTGGTTGTTGCCAGAGATTATTAATCTCTATGCCGTTACCAGAATAAGCGCCCTCCTCACTCGCAGGCAAAGTTAGTCGATCAAAGTAATCCGAAGTGCCCTTCACACTGCTTGATTAAGCCCATGCGCGTGCGAACAGCCTTTTAAAAATGATGCTGATAAGCATTTTTAATTCAGAATAAAAAAATCTGAACTCTCTAAATGTCGAAGGTTCTATTCATTTAGTTAGTCAAATAGAAAAAGGCAAGTGTGAGTTGATTGATCCCCATCATCTGCCTAGCTTTTACCCTACCGTTCCGGCTTTCAGTCTAATTTAATGCAACTGAGTACCAGCGTTTTACACTACAACGGCCTATCCGTAGTACCTACTAATCAATTCAGTACTTGGTTAACCCGATACTTTAGATTACACTGGTTGTCATTGACTTACCCCCGCAGCCATGGAGTATTAATAGAATGTTAATAATGTGTACGAATGTACGATATTTTTATGACAGGCCGGACATGGTCCGGACCCACCAATTTAACGTGCCGTGTAATTTCATGATACGGTCCACGGATGTACGGCCCAACTTTATCATCGCATCGGTTGATTGATGTGTAACTGGACCGCGAGACTTTCTTTGTAAGTTAACTGTAAGAGGTCGATTTTGTCAGTACATATTTAAGAGAGAGTGAGATATGATTATTCCGAACTCATAAGGCGAGTGTGAGGCCAAACAAGTGACCGAACCATAGCCGGACTCTGACTTAATTCCTTTAAAGCGTTATATCGAAGTGAAATTATTTTAAGATGTTTTTCCAAATGATCTCGCTCGTTGTGTTTAGTACCATATTACTACCTATGCTAGTTTCACGTAAATCTGAAACAGAGAGTTTCATCTATGTCTTATTGGAAAACCAATAGGCGACATTATATCAAATCAAAGGCTTAAGCCCCCTCAGACTGCAGATTAAAATGTCGACCCATAGCTGGAAGACTTTACTATACCGAGACTCCAAACAAAAATTATCTCTTTTCAAAAACCTTTAAATGTGCGTCGGTGTCGTTAAGGCTGTAAAATATCAAGTAAAATTAAAACGAAAAGCAAGTCTTTCATGATGCTTTGCTAGCGACCTTTGAAAGATTGCTGGTTAAAAAAATGCATTTATCACTTATGGCAACCATTGGCGAAATTCCGTTTCCGGTTGGCGGCCATTATTGAGTTGTTCGTTCGCCGGGTCTGAGAAAGGTCGCTAGTGAATGAAAAATTTTTAAGGATCCTAAATTCTCTCTAACCGAGAGGTCAGTATATTAAAACGTGAAAGTTATTATTTTAGATCACAAATTTACTAAAATTTTCTTACATTAATGTGATTGTCATCATCTTGTTCCAGATACTCACTCAAGCGATCACCACCTCATCAGATCACAGAAAAGAACCCTAACGCGTCAGGATGCAGTACAACGGATTCCACAACCAGCATCCGATGTAAGTATTTTTAAGCAAAATTTCATTCCTCCCATTTTGCCTGAATTTTCTAAGTATCGATCTCGTACTTGACTGGCGGCCATTTTGTGAAGTGCATTCTGCTCAGCTCAGCTGATAATGAACGCCAACCCACATAGAAAATCAATAGTTTGGTTTTCTGGAAATATCTAGTGATGTCCATATTTCTTGCTTACTTAGTAAATCCTACCGCTTTGTTACTTTTCCTATTTTGATTAGCGATAATCTACGTATGGAATAATAGCTATGAACATTTCTAATTGAATAACGCCTAGTTCCTCCAGCCATCGTTGTTGCTTACGAGGCATTGTCTGAACATTTTAGAAAACTGTAATACCTAATCGTTATCAATCACGATTCTAAACAGTTTTTACAGTTTAGATTTAAAAGAATTTTCAATTTGTTAGTCAATAGAGGACTTCGCCATGTGTTATACCCTGATGTTATAAAAACATTTCAAGGTCAATTCCTTCTAAGCTCCATGTAACTTGAATACCTATTTTCATCATAATTTAATCTTCTATTATTTTAAGTAACTAACTTATTTTAACTTGACAGTAAATTGTAATTAACCACTTAAATTTGAAATCTGCAATTAGCTTTGCATTATTTAGCTTTTCACGTATAGGGAGCAATAATCACCACCATTATTGTTGAACAATAATAAAATACTTTCACCTTGTGGTTGGTTAGGGTGGGGAGAATTAGGATTGCAACAAGGTTGTTATTGTCAAATTACCATTTGCTTCTTCTATGTTATAAACAAACAAATATAACTATGCAATAAACTTCAGTGCCTACTTTGAAAATAAGTTCATCATCAATATTTAGAAAATGTAGTTCTGTTATACAACATAACTTGACATTGATATACACACTTATGAACGTAGCATAGGGTGGGGCATTCTATTGATTTTATAAAAGCAAACTTAACTACTGCACATATTGGAAGATTGTTTATATTTTGTGAAGAAATTAGTCTTCTTGTAACTATTAATGAAAAAATCACAATAGGGATATTGATATGTGACATCACCATTTCTTTTAAAAAAATTGCAACACTGAGTTCGAAGACGCCCCACTCTTGAACTTTTAACATCATAACTCATATGCCAGTAATTATAAGACTACATATCAATTGTCTCCCACCTGTCTGCACTCTGGCAAACAACAGGTTAATGTGTTACAAGCTTCCACCATGGGTTTCACTTGTGTATGGAGGAATATATTTCCTGTACCCTGATGGAGGTATAAGTATTCTATGTCTACCTGGACTCATGTAAATATGAATGTATGCCTCGACTTCTGTAAATGTAGATAATTATATGCCTGGTTCTTAGCTACCCTCCACCATAATTCATCCAAATTGGTTCAGACGTTCTTGCTAATAAATTAAGAGTAATTGCCATGATATTTTTTTTGTTTTAACTCATGTCAGTGAAGTAACTTTAAAGGGGGTTCAGTAGTTTTGGTGCCTTTAGGGTGCAATCAATAAAACTATATAAGCGTAATCATTTTATTGTATTAGTACTTCAACAGCAGTACGCATAAAGAACTAATATAGAACAATTTTCATCATTTATGAACATTTTGTTCAATCATTTATGGAAATATACCTACAAGTTCTTTAGCAGGGTCTGGACCCACTCATTCATACGCATTGTGCAGATTGTAGATAACGAAGGCTGGAACACAGCTGTAGTGCAAGTAGTACAAAGTCATTATAAAATTTTAACTTTGTTACTTTTACATCCAGCTATACATTAGCTATACATCCATGTAATAATTGTTCTAACAAATTGGTCCTTTGTATCTGTTATGGAAATATCATAAAGTAATAAATCTAATAAAATAAATTAATTTTGTGATTAATTATTTATAGAAATACTAGTTCGACATCAAGACTTTAATAGTCATGGGCAACATAGGAAGCTGTTTTTGCTTTCCATGAGAAAACTGCTAAATACAAACTATTTTATTGAAATCGATTTTTTGATAGATATTGATGCTACTTTGAATAGGATACATAGTCACAAGAAGATTGCTATGAAGTGTTTCCTTGAATGCTTCTTACATCTTAGTAGTAGCTAACCAATTACATTACAGTATCTTCACTTCAAGCCCAGATTTTGATGTTTATTATAACATATGTATTTAATCACTTTCAGTTTCAGACCTCGACCAGACCGGAATGAACAATTCGGTAAAATTCCATTTTTCAATGGAATGGACTTTGGGGGCCCTAAAAATTTTGGGCCAAGAAACATGGGAAACAAACCCAATTTTCGGCCCAGAAACGATTTTAATGGAATGAGGAATGAATTCAATCACAAAAATGAAAATGGTGGAAACCAGGGCGATTTTGGTGGGCCTAAAGATTTCAACAAGATGAAAAATAATTATAATAACCAGCCCCTAAAGAAAAATGATTATGAGGCAGATAAGGCAGTAGGTGGAAATATGCAGTTTTATAACAATGGCAAAAATGATTTTGGTGGACCGAAACAAGGTTTCCCAAAAAACAATTATGGTCCCAAGAATTTCAATAATCAAAATGGACAGCAAAACTTTGGGCCCAAAAAAGTTTTCAATCCCAACAATATGCAACAAAATGTTGATTTTAATGGGAAGCAGAGGGGAAAAAAGACCAAACACCCTGGTGATAGCTTGGTAAAGCCAATGTGGGATTTATCACAACTTGAGCCTATCCAGAAAGACTTTTACAAGCCACATGCTAATGTAGAGGGTCGCTCAGATGAAGAAGTGCAAAAATTCAGAGTTTCAAAGGAAATAACTGTCAGTGGCAACAATGTTCCCCGCCCTAATCAAGTCTTTGATGAAGGAAATTTCCCTGATCACATAATTAGTACGATCAAGGAACAAGGGTATGCTGAGCCAACAGGTATCCAGGCTCAGGGATGGCCAATTGCCCTGTCTGGTCGTGATATGGTAGGCATAGCATCCACTGGTTCGGGTAAAACTCTTGCATACATGTTACCCGCTGCTGTTCATATCAGCCATCAACAGCGTATTCAGCGAGGGGATGGCCCTATTGCGCTTATTCTGGCTCCTACCAGGGAATTGGCTCAGCAAATTCAATCTGTTGCTCAGAGTTACAGTGCTCGTGGCACTATTAGAAACACTTGTCTGTTTGGAGGCTCACCTAAGGGACCACAAGCAAGGGACTTGGAAAGAGGTGTAGAGATAGTGATTGCAACACCTGGACGATTGATCGATTTCTTGGAACGCGGCACAACTAACTTGCGTCGCTGCACTTACTTAGTTTTGGATGAAGCCGATAGAATGTTGGACATGGGTTTCGAACCACAAATCCGGAAGATCATTGAACAGATTCGCCCAGATCGTCAAGTTCTCATGTGGTCCGCTACATGGCCTAAAGAAATTCAAGCTCTTGCTGAAGACTTCCTTAATGATTATGTAAAAGTAAATATTGGTTCATTGAATCTGTCTGCCAACAATAATATTAAACAAATAATTGAAGTTTGTGAAGAGCACGAAAAAGAGATTAAATTGACTAACTTACTGAAAGAGATTTCCCAAGAGAGAGATAACAAGGTCATAGTTTTTGTGGAAACTAAGAAAAAGGTATTTTTTATAAAAATTGGTATCTATTTAATCCTATACCAGAGAATAGGCTGATTTAACAAAATATTTCCAGGTGGATGATATTGCTCGTGCTGTACGTCGCAGGGGCCACAATGCTCTTGCTATACACGGTGACAAGTCGCAAATTGAGCGCGATGCAGTGTTGACCGAATTCAGGAATGGAGTCAATAGCATCCTGATTGCCACGGACGTTGCAGCCCGCGGTCTCGATGTCGAAGACGTCAAATTTGTCATAAACTTTGATTACCCAAATTCGTCTGAGGATTACATTCATAGAATTGGTTAGTTTGAACAAAATATATAAACCTACATATTCAATATTAATAACGAATAAATATTCATAATAACTACATTAAAATATTACATTTTGTATAGGTCGAACTGGGCGTTGTCAACAATCTGGAACAGCTTATACCTACTTCACAACTGGAGATGCTCGTCAGGCTCGCGGCTTACTTGCTGTCCTACGAGAAACTGGCCAGAATCCACCAACAAAATTAAACGATATGGCTCGCAGCAACAACAACAACTCTGGTAGGTTTTCCATTTCAATACAGTTTAGTCTATGAGACACAAAAAGTATAATTACAAAAGTACAATTAATATTTATTTTTTTATTGTCAGGTCGTAACCGTTGGCAACAACGCAAAGAAAATAACAGTGGTGCCAGCTCGCCGCGTCAACAAAATAACCAGTGGAATAACAAAATGGCCAACACAAATCCTGAAGAAAGCCAGAACACTTACCAAAACCGTGGCGGTAATCCTCAAGCTCCTCGATTCTCAAACCAAAACCAAGGAAATCAAGGATATCGGCAAAATAACTATCAAAAGCAGGTGCCCTTCCCTAGCCCCAATGTTTTTGAATCTATGGGCAATTACCAGGGTGGATACAATAATGGATATCAAAATGGATACAATGGACAAAACGGATATGGTCAACGCCCATACAACAGTTAGTATTTACAGCCTTCTTTAATGTTATTTTGGTAAAATAAACAATGTAAAACAGATTGCCATGAATTTTAATAAATTAATTTATTTTTCAACTATATGTGTAACAGATATGCGCAATGGTGGGCAGCAGTATCGCAACAATAATGCTGGCAACAAGAACAATGGCACTGGCTCATCTTATGGATCTCCTCCTCCACACTTTGCTACCCCACAGCATTACCCTCAGATGCATCCTCATCATCAGGAGATGCTAGGTTTGTATAGATTTCTGTACCATATACTTTGTGTTTGAGTATGTATGAGATTGAAATACTGATGTTTTACAAATTAGGCGGCAAATTTTACGGCGGCGGTGTTGGTGGCGGTGGACCCTGCGGTTACCAAGCTGCAGTGGGTGTAAGCGGGCCTTACGCACACCTGCCTCCTGGCTCCCTGCTTTACGCGGCTCCAGTGCAGCAGTAAGAAGTTTTTGATGACACACCGCCTCTAAGCCCTAAACTACAACCGGTTTAAAGTCGCATGCCAATTTGTAGGCATAAATAGCATTATCGAAATAATAGTAATACTTGATGTTCATCATAGATTTCCCTTTAAGCTCTCTCATTGTCCATGTTTTGGTACTTGAGCTATAAATATCAGTTAATCATTATAATCTAAGCGGGGTGTTGATTCTTTCGATGTCAATAATACTTTATTAATTTCATCTATTATTATTAGATCTGATTGAAGGCTTACAAAATTACTTTTACAAAGTGTGTGGACAATATTATCCTAACCATAGTGACTAATGTTAAAAATTGCATTGTCAACTAGATTACTTTAGAACGTAAAAACTTTGTCTATACATAAAACTTTTGTGAATTCTCTTTCAGATCCATTTGAATTAAAGTTATATTAATGTGTGTTAGGTTTATAAGATTATTCTCTGTTGGTTGGGTATGCTATAAAGGTTAAAGTATAAGGGATTCAAGAACTTACACAAAGTGTTGGTTAGAAAATACAATAAGAAAACAGTAATGTGCATATTTGAGCAGTTGTGATAAAACTCAAAATGTAGGACTGTAAGTTGTGTATCAATTTTCACACCGAATTTGTGAATAGCTAGGATGCCACCAACAGAGAATTAAGTTTTTCCAAAATATGATTGTGCAGTGGGACATATTATGAAAAAAAAATTGTCAGTTCCACTTTAGAATTTAATCTTTATATTTGTTAGAGTAGTAGTTGGTGTGGGTACCCAATTGTGTAATCCCGGGTGCCTTTCGTTTTCTTTAAAAGTGTCTGTATGATGTACGAAATGCACGAAACATATAGAAGATGATTGAAAATTTAGGGGAAAGGTTTTAATATGACAGAAAATTTATCTGAAATATTTTATATAAATTATTTTTACTATCAGCGATTGAATCCAGTGGATAATGGGACAATTTAGTATTAGAAAATTAAATACTTAAAAAACGCGTTAAAAAATGCTTTTGATATACTTCATAGTAACAATCTGTATTGCCAGATAAAATTGTGAATATTTTTCTTATGTAAAGTGATGTCAATGACATTTCAGTCACTGATTTCAATGTTATTTTTTTATTAAAGATTAGATCTTTATAATCTTGAATATTATGCCTAGGGATACTAATTAGTCAGCGTCAATTTGATCTAAGACAAAGTTGGGCTTTGAATAAAAACTCATTTTACCATTCACAAAAATGTAGAAGTGTGTATATACCATGCATTTAACTTAGAGTGATTAGTATTTTGTGTGTGATAAATAATCAACCACAATATTTACTTTCATAGCAAAATAAGTGATTTGTTCTTATTTTTGATTATTTTTATGACATCATTTCAGATAAGTCGTCTAGTAACTTACTGGATTTCTTTGTACGTACACGGGTTCTAAAGGCTATATTAATAAGAAAGTCAATAGGTACAAATTATACTGAAAGTAACAAATGTATTATTTAGATGCCCGTTACTGTCCAAAGATTTGGAAAAATCTGTGATATTTCATTACTATATAACCTGTCGTTGCGTTGGTCAATTGTTAATGCATAAGAACACTTCCAAAGTCTGGAATGTGTTTCCTAGACAAAAATATATTTTTTGACTATTTGAACGAATTTCATGAGAATGTTTGTGACAACAAAGCTTGCAAGTCGTTCACAAATATATAATAATTATAATAGGTGTAAGATTTAATAATTTATTGTTATTCAATTTAGTTTTCCGTTTACCGTTAGGTGACGTAAATGAACCAGTTCAATGGGACGTAAAAGTTATTATCTATAGTAAGAACCCTGTTTTATTATACATCCCGGAGATACGATGTAATAGCAATGGGTCTAATAAACGGATTTAAGGGGTGAACAACGTGTTTGTGAGTTTCGCATTCGTAACGAGTTTAATGCGGACTTGCTTTGTTATTTGTGTACATTATAAGAGAAGACTGCCATGAAAGGATGTGTATTTATGTGCGTAATTTCGTCTTAAAGATGATATCTTAATGCTAGCTGGCCAGGGAAGTCGTCGTTAGTTTTTTTTTTTTACTATTTATTAACCGTGGCGGTAACGGCCTGCTAGATATGCGTGCGTAATTTAGATTGGCCATCGTGTGTCGTGTCCGGATTGGTCGCGGATCGCAGGTAGCTCCTGTATTATTATGTACAAAGTACTGCACCCACCTCTACTAACAACTGTGATAATAACACTAAGTAGCGTAGCAGGCGATTTATATACTAGTAACGTCCATGAGAAGGGATGACATCATATCTGACATATTGTATTGTGATAATATTTATATCAAGGCGTGCTCACCGCGTTTTGACAAAATGTTTTCTCTAAACAAGACTGATTATTTCTTATTAATAAATATTTTATACATGTTCCACTTTGACTGAATGAATAAGATGTCTGTATTTATATTGGTAGTATTTTCTTCTCTCTTGCTGTGTGTTTTCTCAAAAAAATGAGTATTCACTATGTTGGATATGTGTCACAATGCCTTTCTATGCGGTCACCGAATTGAAAAAATTTAATGTTCATTTCTTTTTTTTATTAATTTCTAGTTTTCTTTATTGTGATGGAAAATGTTGTTGACAAATTATGTGGCAGCGGCAGTATAAGCACTACTAGAGTATATTATTTGTTGTTAATTTGCAAAATTTTATTGATCCAACATCATAGGCAATCGTACTTTTATGCTTTACTATTTAAGGATTTAGTTTCGAAAATTGAGAGTTGGTGAAAAATATACATAGATTTTTAAGTATGTGGCAATGCAGATCTTCATAAATATTGATTAATATTATCACGAGCGACAAAATATGGAGAGAGACTCCTTATACAAAACTGTCCCAAAGGGAAGTCTTCTGAATGTTTCTAAGAAGTGCATTTCTTCTATGTAATACAGTATTAAATTCAGAATAATAAATGTATGATTATTAGAACTTTTTTTTATTTAAATTACTAATCCCATTACACGTAAGAGAAAGTGAAGTTGCTGTGAAACAGGCTGTCATGGGCATGTGATGCAAAGGAATATGAGTCGTTTGGGCATCAAGGTGGATACCATACCAAAGAAACTGGATGGGCTGTGTACTCAGTCGATGTAGTTGAAATGAATGTGACGTGAGTTAAAAGAATGGAAGGGGATAACATGCAGCGCCACATCTAAATGGACCCGTGGCACCCCGGTACATAACCCTAGGGGTGCTACGAGTACTGTAAGGATCTGTGCCGCCCCCAGGTTGTGTGTGCTCTTGAACAGATTATTGGCAAATTATATTAGGAACTTAGAATCCATATTTTGCGTCAAGGCTGTCTGTCAGACTTAAGGAGAGAATAATCAGGCCGATTTTTATAGGACTAGATACCTATATTTTCTGAGACACGTGTGCGTTACACGATTGTTTTCAGTGTGTTCTATTTTAATTTTTCCCCTACAAAAAATCTGTCATCGATTTTATCGGAAGTGGGCATAGACGATGACCCAGCCGCCTATTGCCTTCCATATTTTTAAACGTAAGTATCGTCTGGAATAATTATTTTTCATTCGATGAATTCTCTCAGTTCGAAGAGCAGAACAGTTAAGATTTTTTTGTGATCTTAAAGTTCGGTTTGCTGTAAAAGTGCGATTGAAAACATACATATCTAAACATAGCCGTACGCCATCATTGACAATATTTTAGCGTTTGGCAACGAACAGAAAAATAAAATTTAAAAATATTTTCATTTTAAGACATCAATTTGTAGCGTAGCAAAGTACCTAGTTTAAAGAAATCAGTTTCTAAGATTATTGTTTTTTATGTAATATATCATAGTGCTACTTTACCGCCACCTATTGAATGAATTGTAATACCAGGAAATAAACACGTTTATTCACCGCACAGATTGACGACTTCCGTCTGGAAATAAAGCACGACCTCTGTTTTGGTCGCATCAGTAGCCACCAGATGGCGCAATGTCTAACTTCGTAATAGTCTGTCATGCTGGATTTTGGGTTGAATGGCTGATAGTAATAATTTAAGTGATTGTTTTTTAGGAAAATTGCAATCAAACGTTCAAGTGTATTACTGTGAAGTTGCGTGAATAGTTGTCAATACAGACAGTCAGTGAAAACTTTGTACATTTGTTAATTTTGGTGTTTGTGTTGAAAACTGTAACAAATTTAATAATCGAGGTCATAATTTTGCAATGGCTGAAATTCTGACCGTAGGTATGTGTTATCATCTTAATTTTAGTATCTCCTGCAATGAATTTATAGCATAGTATTTGCATCCACTCATTGAATGTTCCTTAAGGATATTTTTTAATTTCCTATTGCTACATAACCCAACTTTTATTCATACCTACATAACTAGACTAGACGACCTTGAATCTAATCTTGTCAAGTCAATGTCGTTTGTTTATCAATAATTCTGTCTGCAAATTGACAAGTTTGTGTCATTTTCAAATTAAATATTTTTTGATTTTGTTACCGTGTTACTAATTAATTACTAATCATTTCACGTTTAGTTACCTACTTAACCAAGCTTAAGTATAAGTAACTAGGTAATATTTTTGTACAAAATAGGTTGTTATTTGAATTCCCGATATTTGTAATTTAATTTGAATCGCAATTGCATGTTATTGCTTCTGGAATACATATCAAGTTCCTTTGACAAATTGAAATAACAAAATAGAATTTAGTTGTTTATATTTTAATGCTTAGGTAGGTATTACCACCCTTATAGGTAGGTACCTAGTTTATTTAATTTAAATGACCTACATGGGCATTTAAAAAAAACATAAGTATTAGACGACTACCGTCCCTAAAAACGGCCTATTTATAAGTACCTAGACAGATTGTTTTTTGGTGAAAAATAATTAGGTAAAATGCAAGAACGACGCCTCGTCATTTTCCGTCCAAGTAAAGGTCAAAGGTTTTCTTTTTCAAATAGGTACCTAGGTACTCAGTACAGTTTTCTTATGAAAAGTCTAGAGCAAGATGCATTCTTCCAAAGAGTTGATGTCATGGAGAAGAACTGACAAGACACTCCATGTAATGTAATGCTCCAAATAATACCTTGTTCTCTGTGCCCAAAATGACCGTTTCATTTCTGTGGTTTGTAACCCCCAGACCGTAGCCTACTGCTGTTCATTTTGAGACCCTTGCAGCCAAGAGTTTGTAGCACATGGTCGCTTAGGTCTTTACGGCAACTATTGGATGACCCGTAAAAGTACGCGATCATGTGACAAAAGACTACTTGCAAACTCTTCACGCGGCGCAAAGTCGTCACTTAGCATCATCCCTTTCTTTAGTCTAGTCCTGGACGTGTGGTTATTGGGGATTGCGATCCCGCAACAAAACTTTAATCCGGGAATTTGCAGGACTGAGACGTTTAGTCTAGTGGTTATTGTCTGAGAAGAAAGTTCCTTTTATTTTACCAGTTGTCATGCACTTCATGACGACGGATGATACCTATATGACGACTGTTTATTTGTTGAAAAATGAGTAAGTACCTAAGCATCAGAAAGATAGTGGACGTGTTAAGTATTATGGCAGAAATGCTGTCATTTAGTTTTTGCTGTCTGTATTTTTCGCGAGATTTCATTTGAAATCAACTGAGATAACCTGATTAGGTTCAACAGGTTACAGGGGTACTCGCTGGGTTCTGAAAACATGGTCCTTTGTATTGATAACAAAAGTAGTTTCCCATCCATTTATATCAGTTGCAGCAATTTATCCGAGAAACCGTAATTAACAAATTTTGACATCAGTGCATCGTCGCTGGTAGCGCTGAAAACTTGAGAACCATAAAAAGCATTAGCAATCTCTTGTAAGCAGTTATTAAAACGATTGTCATAAATCTATCAGAACAACAACATTCTAAAAATAAGTTCTATTTATAAAGCTAGTTATTTTCTTGTCTATCCAGGAACAAATAGATGGGCAGATGGCGACCAAGGGCGCAAACAACTAGGTTAAGGCGTCATACGCACTTAGCCAAGCCGTTATTTATTGCGGAACGAGGTAAGTAAGAAACACGACCTTTTAAGGTAGATATCGTAACCCGCTGCTCATACAAAGAATGTGTGGTAAACACTGATTCACGTCCTTTGGGCTTGCATTGGAAATTCTTGTGATGCGTCACTCTTGTTTTGGATCCCTGTTTATTTACCAACGTTTCCTCATTAGGACATTCATTTCTATAGCTTATAAGATTGAGATTATTTGAGAACCTGCAGAAAATATTATTTCAAAGAATATCTCCTGTACACTAACATCCTGAATTAAAGTTCGAATGAAAGTTTCTAGGGATAGGTTCACTTAATGTTTGGGAATTTACAAGATTTCCGACAAGGTAGAATCGACCTTTGTTTCCCTTACTAATCAAGTCGTAAATGAAGTCTGACGGTGTTGTCTTCGTTGCCTGCATAACGTGCTTCATAGCAAATGCAGACATGATTTTTTGTAGTGCCACGTTGGAGCCAAATGCCCGGTTGGTGGCAAGTCGGCTTTATGAGTAACCTTCAGTAGTCAGTGGACATGTTTACAAACAAACGCAACGTGACCGCGCCTGCGTGAATGCCACGTCTCGTTTCTGTCATATGCAATCATTCCGGACTCACCCTAGCATAAAACGCTATTTATTCATAAAAACGTGCTGATGAAAGCCAATGTGGCTCTTTGAATAATGAAAAAGATAAACTCGTATTTTAATCAATGCAATAACTCACTTATTATTGTTTATGATCCTCACGGTCGTACGACATGTCATTCATATAGGTCAACTGTTCTCCGCCCACGCTACTTTCATCGATCGTTTCCAAGAAAAACATTATATAATCGAGGAAAAGGAAAACCTTCAAACATGCTTACATATACATAATTGCGCGTCAAATAGATAAATTCTCGTGTGACCGGTTTTAAGTACAGTTACTGTTAATCAGGAATCCATTGCATGCACGTATTCTGCAGAATAATTCAAGAAATGATATGTTTTGGTTGGTGTAGCTTCTTTAAGAGAAGTATAATTTATTTCGCAACTTTCTAACTTACATAACGGTAATATTTTGTTTTGAAACAAAACTGTGTCGTAACGGTAAAAGATCCTGTTTACAAACAACGCTTACAATAACAAGCCACTAACAACAGCAGAGCAACTGGCGACCACCATTATTTTCCGAAATGAAGCCACGTAAACTCACTTTTATAATTAACAACTTAAGACTTTCCCCTGACAAACTTGAAAACAAAATTTCGTAAATCGAATGTTGTGCAATAAATCTTGTTTTGCAAGTACATATTTTGAAAAATTTAAGCTATACTTATGTAAACAATTAAAACTTTCGTTCTTGGAAGTCATGAAGCTCAATACCAATCTAACTTTCAGGTTTTAAAACTAGGTGCGTGCAATCTTTGTTTTTGAGATGTGAAAGTCTAAAGTAAATGTAACTGTAGATAGACACTGTACGAGTACCAGACTGAATAAAAAATGATGTTCTAATTAACGAGCGTAGTCAATAGCTTGTAAACATCCGAAGAGCAAATAACAAGCACAGTTACGGTCTACAATCTTGTGAGTGTGACATCCGCCACAGAAGCGGAATGCGAGCGCATTGCGCAACTTGTTTTGACGGCGGCGCAGTCGCAGCGAAACCTTCATTGCTTCATACAGATTACAGACGGCACTTACTTTCCAGTCAAGTGTCAAGCAAGACAGGTCTTTGTATAGTTTCTTTTCGCCGCTGTACTTACGACTTACATTCTGAATTTTGATGAATAAAAGATTTTAAAAGCGAAGTTGTTCAACTGTGATCAACAAGATAGAACGAAACTCTGATATCTATCGTCTTCTTCCTGTAAATAAGTATGATTCTCTGTGGTTTATTATATTGTTCTCTGAAATAAAACATCATTGTTGCAATGTTTGTAAACTTTTAAAAGTATTCTCAATCAGACTAAAGCACTGTTGTTTCAGTGCAACAACATGTTCATTATGTTCAACGCATTGTAGTTGGGTTAAAGCAAAGTGAATAGATGCCTCTACCATTTCCAGGATAACGTTCCATCACAATGTAAATAACATACTGCAATTATGTTAAGTAATTTTCCTGTTGTTTTGGTAACATTAAAATTTGGTTTTACAAAATCTGTCGTCGAACATTGGACCTCCATAGATAAATAATTGACGCAAGCCGTACTTTTACGATATTTTGATAATAGCATCTACGTCAGTAAATTATTACCGTGACGATAATGAAATATTTACAATATAAATGATAAAAAATCTGTTACTTTTGTTTGTCGTTTAAAATGCCTTCGAATATATTTGATAGATAGATTAATAAAGTACAACTGCACAGCAAGGAACGTACCGCAGTTATAGGGTACGTAACCAGGTGGTCGGATCCGGCTGCGTGAGGTGTGCGCTCGTGTCGACAGCCTTGCTGGAGGCAGTGTATTTGCAAAACTATTGCAACAACAACGAGGCTACGATTGACTCTCTCTTTCTTGTCCTGTTGCGAATAATCGCTTGCTATTTAAGCGTTATTGAAAGTAAGTTGATCACTTTGTAAAGCATTTCTTAATGTTGAAGCTGTCAAGTCATGATGTTATCTTCATTGTGTATGCGCTAAACTCTCAACAAGAAACTCATTGCGAAACGTTGATACTTACTGTTTATTATTTGGATATTGTGATACAGATGTTGACAACCTGATTATTGTGTAATTCAGATTTTTTAAAATTATTTGCATAATTAAGCCGCCTGTTTAATGTAAAGTTAACATAAATAATATAATCTATCTTTAGTTAGTAGTTATGGAGTCGACTGGCAAACAATAAATAACTCAAATACAGATATTGTTTTAAAAATTGTTTCATAGCATGTAATGTTACGTATCTATTGTGAAATTAATAATCATGAAAATTGTCATGTCATGCCTTCCGTGGCGCCGGCAGCCTTAGCGTAAATAAATAACGTTTCTTTTGCAATGACTCGACACTGTACACTCCTAATTTATAATTTGAAGCTATTCTAAATTTGTAGATCACGTCATCTTATTATGACTGACGTTAGCAGAATTTTCAGTAGTTTCTCTAGGCATGACGAAACTTTTGATGCTTTAGACTGCGCTCATTTCGCGATTGGTAAACTTTCAACGTGCGGTGCATTGGAAAATCGATAATTTAATACGAATTATCAACATCGAATTTTTTGCCTTGGATAACTTAGAAATGTCACGATCCTCAACGAGTGAGGGACCGACTAAAGAAGAAGAAGAAAGAACTTAGAAAATTGAAAAGCCCTTTTTGACGAGCTGTTAAAGTGTTGAATTCCAACAGCACATGACTTGATGACTTTTCCTCTTTTCATTATTTGGTTCCCGTTAGCGTGTCATAATCTAAGTACTACTTTGTTACTGTTAACTTAGATATTACGTAAGTGGGCCATATTCAAAAAAATTGTATATTAAAACGTCCAACAGAGTTATTCTTTTTTAAAGAATAGCTACTAGCTAATTACTCTTAAAACAGAATAAACATTTATTTCAGCATTATGAAAAACAAAAATAACGCCCCATAATCCTCAATGAATGATTAATTTTAAAAGAAAACTACAACGTAGAACATTTGTTTTCATATAAGCAATGCGTGTCCACATTCTTGGCGCGACATTTAGAAAACATTTTATTATTCAATATTAGTATTTTAACTGACAAATAATTGATTTCTTAGCAGAGCATTGTGGAACCTGAAGGAATTTGCTAAAATTATCATGAAATATAACACGCAGAATTCAGGAATAATTAATTAAAGCAAGTCTTGATTTCACTTCATTTCTGTTATCCCTGTCTGTTACATTAGTAATTTTAATATTTTTGTAGTAGTTATCAAAATTATTTTACCTAAAACATTAGCAACTGAACTGTCAAAAGAATCGACGAATCAAAAATGTTCGGTAATTTTGTTAAGCGCAACAAGCACGAAATATTGTGGTGCAGTGATTATTCGACAATTAAAAGTTACTTATTACTGTGAGACTTTTAAAGTATCGGTAAGTACTTTTACTGTTTTATAACTCAGCTTAGAATAAATGTATATTGACACTATCACTGTACCATACAAGTTTCGTATAAAGTAAGAATTAGCATTGAAAAAGAGATTTTTTTAGATTAGACACAAGCAATTTATTCATATCGGTTATCATATCGATTACTTTTTTCTGTGACGTAACAGATATGAACGGTTAAGGTTTGTTCACAGTGTACGTACCGAGATAAAAACGTATTTAATCAAACCTACCACTTTTCTTTTTATTTTATAATTTTATAAAGGTATCTTTACCAAAAGTCGACATGAACAGAGTAAATAAAAATCAATCCACTAATAAAATATAAAACTCGAAAATGTTTCTATCGATATACATTTTTACAATCGATATTTGCAGGTAACATCATGTATTATAATGGGATAAGTTTGGGATAGTTACCTACCTACGAATGGCTTTAGTTCGGATATAAGAATTGCTGTGGGGTTTGTTTTAGAATATTTAATATTTATGTATTAAGGTTTTCTTTTCTACACAAGCAATATGCCACTAACACCAGGTGGACGACAGCGAAATTATAGAGAACAATTCGAATACTACTCTATCTACTTATTTTCTTTTAAAAGTGCGTCGTTATATACTGACCCTAATAATTCGTCTCTGTTACTTTTCCGTTATAACAATATAGCTTTCCTATCTGTTTCATATCTGTTTTTTACAATTTTTTTGAAAACGACCCAAGTATCTGGTTTCACATTTTAGTAGGGTCATTTCGCCTGTTGGCGACCATTTAGTGCAGTTGGCAAGTTTGACGGCGATAATAAAAATGCTCCAGCACTCATTTCCATGTCAAATTTGTGTAATGTATTCCTTATATAGTCTATTTTAAGATTAACTTTCAGTTGTATTAGAAATATCTTACGTTTTCTATTTAAATCGATAAACCTCAAAATTAGGCGTTTTACCCAGTTTGCGTCCACAAAATCCAATTCGCGTCCACCCATGGTCCAGTTCGCGTCCAGTAGCTTAGAAAAGGAATATAGGGGTGATTTTTTTAAGAATTTATAAAGAAAGATTGTATTAGATCAATTTCTTTATTTAACAATAAACTTAATTATTAAAAGTCAACATTATCATCATTTAAAATTCACTTTAAAAAATAAAAATAATTCTTCTCAACATTCTTCTTAACTTAAAATAAGATTAAACAGTATTTTTTTTTATTAAGATATATACGTGGTTATAATTAAATTATAATTAAATATTTAAATTATAATTATAATTTAATTATAACCACGTATATATCTTAATAAAAAAAAATACTGTTTAATCTTATTTTAAGTTAAGAAGAATGTTGAGAAGAATTATTTTTATTTTTTAAAGTGAATTTTAAATGATGATAATGTTGACTTTTAATAATTAAGTTTATTGTTAAATAAAGAAATTGATCTATTTGATTGATATTTTTTTATTAAGATATATATATATATATATATACGTGGTTATAATTAAATTATAATTAAATATTTAAATTATAATTATAATTTAATTATAACCACGTATATATATATATATATATATATATCTTAATAAAAAAATAGAAAAATTATAATTTAATTAGAACCACGTATATATCTTCATAAAAAAAATATAATTTAATTATAACCACGTATATATCTTAATAAAAAAAAATGTACTGTTTATCTTAATATATTAAGTAATTTCATTTAAGATAAGTTCTTCGGATACAGGAAAAAAGAAGGAAAAGACAACATACACAGAAGAAGACTTAAAAAAAGCATTAAATGATATTCGAGAGAAGAATAAATCGATAAAAAAAATATTCAAAGAATATGCCTTGTCTGATAATTTATTGACTCAACAATTCTTTTAGTTCTATGTTTAGGCAAAATTGTTATATTGTTTTGTTAATTTAATATGGCCAAAAACTTACTATAATCAACGCGGGTCTTTCCCTGTGATTTTAGGGTAAAATTAACAGAACTGATTACTGTTTATTTTTCAAGTTGCAAAATTAATTGCCTAATTTTAAGTTACTTAAACCAATGTTGAGAAAAATTATTTTTATTTTTTAAAGTGAATTTTAAATGATGATAATGTTGATTTTTAATTTAAAATAACAAAAAAAAATAAAAAAATTACTGTTTAATCTTAATATATTAAACAGTACCCATGTTTTAATTATTTTTTATAAGCAAGTATTTAACGAAAACAGTGGACGCAATTTGGTTTATTAGTATAGAGAATAGTTTTAGTTCGCGTCCATTGTGGACGCAAAGTGGAAGTTTTGTAAAATTCGATGTAGTAATTCGCGTCCACCTTATTTTATTCGTTAAATATAAAAAACATTACCAAATTCATAAAAAACATTATACCTTTATTCATCATTAAACTGTAGAAATAGCTATCTATCCTAAAATTCACATAAAACAATATAAATCTTACCATCAAACACACCGCTGCACACTAATTTTTATCTAAAATTCAACGTGTTTGCGCTTTCTTGTTGAAGAGCCTAGACTAATTATTTTTTCTAAAAGGATTGGTTGGACGCACAGAACTTTTGTCTATCTGTGCGTGCCTCTTATACATTAACGTATTAGCGGTAATGATCTTTCGTTTGATTGGTGTGCTAATTATCTTGTTTTCGAAGTTTTTTTAAAGGAGATCGGCAAAATGGACGCGAACTGGGCGATGGTCGCGAACAGGCGAAATGACCCTATGGCATTTCCTTTATATATTATTCCATATTTTTCATACTTTTTCAATAAAAATAATCTCATAGTAAATTAACTACAGCCTGATTTACGTATTGGAAAGTAATTGCTGGTAGAATTAAGATCAAGAATCTCTTTGCAATCGGGACAAGAAACTAAAAATATAATATTTTATATCAATTGGTCTAATATTTTGTAACTACTCTTGTTTCCGGAGCGGGGAAACTATTGAAATTACTAAGTATTACTACTAAGGAATTTCGGGAGACAAATTAAAAGCGTGTTACCGATTCTGAGGTACTTTTAATTGTCAAAAAACTAATCTACTGTCTGACCCATCTCGGCGCGACATCTCCGGTGGGGCGACTTATCTACCTAAGTTCTTAAAATTATAGTCAGCACATTATACATGTGTGCGTACAGACTTAATCTAGGGCCGAAGGCTGGGTGGTCACCATAGCTCCTCCGACCTTAAGAGGAAAATTATCGGGAGAATCGATTTTAGATTGGTTCCGATAATTTTTCTTGAAACACGTGTATTTCAGCAATTTGAGCCGAACAACATAAACGGAAAATACAAAAATACTTAAAATAACTAAACCTAAGGTCACGTACACCAAGGACGCACTGAAGCTACTGTCCCTTTTATCAAAAACACTTTCGATCACTTCACTATGTTTTAACGAATACGCCATATATTTCACTTCGTCTAGATTTATGCCCTTCATATCAAGTGCACGTGTACTGGATAGCTGTGCGTTAGTGCGTAACTGAGGTAAGGCGATGATTGGTACTCTTTTCACCACATCGGACTCTATGAAGATACGATGATTAATGTGTATGCCATGAATCTCCACCTCACAGGGTTCTTCGATGGTCATCAGGTAAGTACCAAATACCAATTGTCTACTGGTCTCATCCTTGCATCGTTCTGTTAGTGTGGTCTTCTCTTCACTATACAGGATCCAGTTGTTGTTAGCGACTTGTTGGACTCTGACCTGTTCGATTTCTATTGGATGTTGTTTGCAAAGGGTAAGGTCGTTTTCGAAATTCATAAGCTGTTCGACACAGGTAAGTTCATAGAAGGGGATCCTGTTGTCTGCAGTGCAGAGGAAGCGAGCACCGGCAGAGAATGGTCTACACGGTATTGCGATTGGTGAGTATCTATTTTCTTTCGCCAATAGGTAAGGGTATTTGGGGAAAATAGCTAGGGTCTTATTTTCGGTGTCATGGAAAATTGGTAGGGAGTAAATCTTATAATAGTTATAAGTAACATTATCGGTAAGTGGTATCTCCATTATAAACGTTATTTGATTACTTTTAATAAATGATTTAACACATATAATCTCTTCTATTTTTAACAAGTTCGCTTCGGCGGGAGGATATATTAAGCTTTCATATTCGGATATTAATTTAAGATGATATAAAAGTTCTGAAGAATTAACAATTGATTGATGTAAAATAGAGACTCTGCTTAATGCAAGTGCAGTTTCGATTTCACTTAATCTAATAAATATAGTACGAAAGTTACTCATGAAAACATTGAACAACCCAGTTAAGTACGTCAGAAAAATCCAACTATTTTGCTGAGCAGTTAAATCTTTAATTAATGTTTCAATTTTAGTTAACCTGTTATGGAAGTTAATTGTATTCTGTTCAATAGTTTCAGTGGCATTAATAAAACTGTCAAACATTTTAGAGACCAATGTTAACCTTTTAGATATAGTGATTTGACCTTGATTCAATTTAGAAATGAGATTATCATACTTCAACGCATCATCATGATCCAAATTACCGGTAACAATTTTTATAATAGAGCCCAGTGGATTAATGAGTCCTCGTTTAGATCGTTTGGATGGTATAAGCTGTTGGTATTTTTCTACAGTTAAATCACGTATGGAATCTGTATGCATTTTAATAGTCATAATTTCTTGTGAGTATGATGCATTCCAATCAATTAAATTACAAAGCGCTTGATAGTTGGTAGAGATGTAGTTAAGGTCAGTATAAATTTGATCTAGGCTGATGATCTTTACAATAGTCCACTGATCAGTTTGGAAATATGCATGACCTTGTTTCACCGGTAAAACTCCTGGATTACCTTCAAGATTTTGCAGATGAAGGGCCAGCGACAGCATCGTGACTGTCATCAATAATATGCCGCACCTGTGGAGGACGTTTTATATTTTTAATAGGAATTTTGGTATCCCTTTCTCCTATTTTTATAGGTAAAATATTTTTATCTGCTTTGCCTGTTACTACAGCTTTTATATATCGGGGCTTATCCTTACTTTTACGCTTATTTATGTCTTTACCGAAAACAATTTCTCCTTTTTTAAACTTTATTTCACCTTCACCACCCTTACTCTCTCTATTCTTTTCTTTAATATTAACCATTTTGTCTGCTAAGTGTTCGTATAATGTTTTTATTCTTTTTGCATGATCTTTTACTAATTTTTGGAAATAACGTTTTTCTAATTCTATGCTAAACGGACTGCTTGAGTCGGTATGTCCGAAGACAACTTCAAATGGTGCAAGTTCAGTGACTGAGTGAATAGTGTGATTGTATGCCAGAACAGAATAAGTCATAACCGAAGCCGCATCAGTACATTGTTTTTCGTATTTGGCCAGTCTGTAAATTTCTATTATAGTGGAGTGGAACCTCTCAATAAGACCCATTGAATTGGGGTTATTAGGGGTTCCAATGTGGAAATCAATTTTATGTAAATTCAAAAATTCCTTAATTAGTTCATTATTAAATTCGGTTCCGGGGTCTGAGCTTATTCTTCTGGGTGTACCGTAATACGAAAAATATTTCATCAGTGCTCTAGTTACTTCGGGAGTTGATTTTCCCTGAGTTTCGATTGCCTGACCTAATTTGCTAAATGCGTCAATTATAGTTAAATAAGTTTTACCTTCTATACTAAAAAGATCTATAAATAGCTCTTGAAAAGGCGCGTCTTGGGTTTGTGTTAGTTGTAATATAGGTTTGATGGGTTTCCTATCATATTTCATTCTACGGCACCCATCGCAACTGTTTATGACGGCTGTTACAGTTTCCTGCATTCTATTCCAATAATAATTTCTACGGAGCCTAACTAGCGTTTCTTTTATGCCTCTATGACAGGTCTTTCCTTCATGGTGTTTAAGTATAAGTGCCTTTTGCTCTCCTTCATCTTCTACAAAAATAACTCTTTCTGTACATTCAAATAGGTTAATAGTTCCCTTTCTGAATAGTTCAATTATTATATTGCTAAATAGTTTCCGATGTTCATTCTCCTCAAAATAAATGAAATATTTTAATTTTGGCTGTATGTATTCCTTTAAAAAGTCCTTTACTAATTGCGGATTATCTTTTGGCAGGAAAACTTCTAATATCTTTTGTTTGTCACGTGACAGGTTCTTAACATGCATTTGATTTTTAAACCATGAAAATATTAAGATTTGATTCGGCTTGGTGTCGATCGCCTCATGTAAAATAGGTATACCGGTTGATTCTAATTCTACAGCGGAATGAACGGTTTCGTTCGACTTACTGGACACTGATCGTATTGGATACTCATTTGTATCGTAGTGAACTTCTCTAATATTGTCGGAAAAATCTATAGGACTACAGGTCATAGTTCGACTAGAATCAGATATCGTTACTGTTGATGAACCTTTACTATCTGCACATTCATTTAGATTTTTATCTTCCTTCTCATCAATATTAACTGCTAGAGACTGATTTTCGTCGTCTGTGAGTAAGGCATTGATTTTTATTCTGGACAGAGCGTCTGCATTTGTATTTTGTTTGCCGTTTTTGTGAATTAAATCAAAGTCGTAATCTTGCAAACGTAACCGCCAACGTGTGAGTTTGCTACTAGGGTCTTTAAGAGATTGGAGCCAAGTTAAGGGACGGTGGTCAGTATATATATAGAATTTTCTACCGTACAGATAGGGCCTAAAATGCTTTACTGCCCACACTATAGCGAGCAGTTCACGTTCGATGGTACTATAACGTGATTCTGTATCACTGAGGGTACGACTAGCATACGCAATGGGCTTGTCACTGCCAATCTGTCCTTGTGACAGCACAGCGCCTAGAGCGACATTGGATGCGTCGGTCGTCAGTATAAATGTTTTGTCATAGTCAGGGTATTGTAACAGTGGGGCATGTGTCAGGAGTTCCTTGCATTTGTTAAATGCGTCTATGTATTTCTGGTCAATAACAATTTTGTTGCGCTTTTTTAAGCAGGCTGTCAATGGTTGAGTAATTTTTGCAAAATCTTTTATAAAACGTCTGTAGTAACCTACAAGTCCAAGAAAGCTCTTAATCTCTGTCGTTGTCTTTGGTAACGGGTAATTCAATACAGCGTTTATTTTGTCGTCATTAGGCTTTAGCCCGTCTTTAGTTATAGTGTGTCCAAGGTAGAGCACTTCTTTGCGTAAAAATTCAGATTTGTCTAATTGAATTTTCATGTTAGTTGTTCTAAGTCGGTCAAATACAATTCTTAATTTATTTATCATTTCGTCAAGGCTATTTCCGTAAATTATTATGTCATCCAAGTATACCATGCAGTGGAGTCCTTGCAGACCACGCAAAATATTATCCATGGTCCGTTGGAAGGTAGCAGGAGCGGTTTTAAGTCCAAACGGCATTCTGAGAAACTCAAAATGGCCATTTTGCGTCGAAAAAGCTGTCTTCTGTCTATCCTTCTCTTCTACTTCTATTTGGTGGTAGCCGCTTGCTAGATCCAATGTGGTGAAGTACACACTCTTTCCTAGTTTGTCGAAAAGGTCATTAATATTAGGTAGGGGGTATTTGTCGTCTATGGTTATGTCATTCAGTCGTCTGTAGTCTATTACCATCCTGTATTTAATTTCACCAGACGCATCCTTCTTTTTAGGGACAAGGTGAACTGGAGCACTCCAAGGGGAATGAGATTCTTGTATAACATTTTCATGAAGTAATTTTTCTACCTGATTATTTATTTCGTTTTGGATGAAAGGTGCCTGTCTATAGGGTTTAATGTATATAGGATCTTCATTTTTGGTACGTATGTGATGTTTAACCTGATTAGTAAACGTAAGGGGGATTTGGTCACAGTAGAATATGTCCTTATATTCCCTACAAAGTGCATAAATTTTCTCACGTTCTTCGCCATTGGTATGATCGAGTCTTAATTTATCTAAATTTTCTTCAAGTAATTTGTCAATTTCTAGAGGAGTATTGGTCGTAGTAAAATTAATGTTGTATTCTGTATTTTCATATGGCGTTACTGTGAAAGGTTGGCAAATAGTCAGTTGTTTTGGGCAATCTGAAGTGTTTTGAATTACTGTAAATGCGTATCCACTATCACAGTTTACTAAAGCACTAGGCATTCGTAGTCCATTTCGAAATTCTTGGTAGTCAAGAATAGCGTCACCTGAATATTGATCTACTGGCAATTTAAATCGTTGTTCTGAACGTGGCTGTACAGTAATTTTATAATTTAAATTATTATTGATTATTGGAATACAAGTGGAATTCGTTTTTAAGATTCGTTCTTTTAGATCAATAATTGCACCTAATTGCTGTAAAAGGTCGTTACCTATAAGCCCGTCATACCGTGGATCTACTTCGTATACATAGAACTTATGCCAATCGTCACTAACAAAGGTAGGTAGAAGAGGAATTTCTATTACTTCATTATGTCTACTAGTAGCATGAGTACTAACCACCTGAAAATTTTCATTACGTATATAGTCGTAAAAATACTCATATGCTTTTGTAGGACCAATGAACGATCTCATACTACCAGTATCTATCATCATTTTTGCGTCTATCTCTTCTACATAAATATACGGTAGCTCTAAATTAGAGTCAAAATTTAATTCTAAGATTTCTTGTCCGTCGAGGCACTCTCCTGAAAATCCAGTGCCTGAATTTCATTTTCTGACTGTAATTCATAGTCAACATGAGTCTCGTCATGATAATTAATTTCATTTGAGTCACCATAATAGTCATCGTCATAGTTAGAGTAATAGTTATTGTAATAAGGCTCATAGTCGTCAGCAGACAATTCATTTAAATTGAAACCTTGTGGTACATTCGATTTAGGTTGGGCTGTTCGCATAGACACATCAGTAGTTTGCGTTTGAGGTTTTAGTATTTGTGGGGTATTAGAATTATTGGGGGATTTGTAACCAAACTGCTGAGGTTGCAACGGTTTATAGCCAAACTGTGGCGGTGGCCTGTATCCTAATTGTTGGGGTGGCCTGTACCCAAATGGTTGAGGTGGCCTATACCCGAATTGTTGAGGTGGCCTGTACCCAAATTGTTGGGGTGGCCTGTACCCAAATTGTTGAGATTGGGGTAAGTACCCAGGCTTGGGGCGTGATGTTAATGCATTTGGTAATTGACCTTGGGGCTGATTGAATTTATTCTGTGGAATACCGAAATTAAATTTAGGTGTGGTAATATTATTTGGCAATAAAGGTTTGTATCCCGCTGGCGTCATTACCAATTTTGATCCGAAACTGCTAGATTGACCGTAAATGCGATTCCTAGTATTATACTGCTCTAAGAAATTAACTTCCTCAAGTACTATACTCAAGGCCGCTTCTAAACTAGAGGGTGCCTTAAGCCTTACAATACGAACCATATTCTCTGGGAGATTGTATAAGAACACATTCAAGGCCGTATTGTTATAAATAATTGTCTTTGCACTCTTCAAATCAGTATCCTCAATCATGTTGACCTTGGACATCAATAATGATCGAACACTTTGGATTCTATTACAAAATTCTAAATAACTTTCACCGGATTTAATTTTTAAGGATTCTAATTCGATATTAATGCACGCTTCGCTACGCGGGTCTCCAAAATGTTGAATAAGTAGATCTTTAAAAGCAGACCATGTCACAATATCTTCACGTTCTGATAAGAGCGCTGCGGCGTCATCTCTCAATCGACTAGTTAAAACATTATAAACGTAAAGATTTTGTTCGTGGCTACCCTTATATCGGTCAAGGACATACTGACACTTTCGCAAATAAAGATTTAACTGTCTTTTATCACCATTATACAAAGGTATTAATTGAATAATTTCTTTGGGTATTTGTTCAATAGTCACTGAAGTCATCATGTTCACAGAGTAGAGAACGGAACAGATAAAACAATTCGTGAGAGTACAATTGACTATGCTATGAAACACACAAGATAACACAATTCAAACATAACACACGTAAATCAGAAAATAATTAGACGCAAAATGTATGTAATAGTTTAGGTAATAAAATTAAAAATATTAATGTATAAAATATATATTTTTTTTTTATATTAGGTGTAGAATTACATACACTTTACTTATTACTTTTAATAAAACACATTTATAAAAATATCAATGCAAAGAATACACTTGAGATAACAATTAATTGGCGTCTCTGAAAGTTTAACTACTCTATGTCGGTTCTATTTATAGAACACAATGAGATAAGCCAATAATCTAAATGAACACGTTATAATGAGAGAGGTTTAATCTCAAAATAATGTAGGTATTAAGTATTGGGGGATAGAGGAACATGGATTGGCGAAAAAATCACTCACCAGCCAGCTGCTACTCTCATCCTTGGTATTCCTTTGTTTGCCCACACGCACCAAGAGTAATTTATTTGGTTCGTCGGATTTCACTCGTCCTTAAATTCCCACAGCTATCGTGCAGCTCGTCCTCGAGACACGCGACGAATTTAAAACCGCGAAGAATTTAGGAATATAACAGCGAAATCCTACCGGCTGCGCCACTCTTGTTTCCGGAGCGGGGAAACTATTGAAATTACTAAGTATTACTACTAAGGAATTTCGGGAGACAAATTAAAAGCGTGTTACCGATTCTGAGGTACTTTTAATTGTCAAAAAACTAATCTACTGTCTGACCCATCTCGGCGCGACATCTCCGGTGGGGCGACTTATCTACCTAAGTTCTTAAAATTATAGTCAGCACATTATACATGTGTGCGTACAGACTTAATCTAGGGCCGAAGGCTGGGTGGTCACCATAGCTAACTGCCACGTGTTATTTTACAGCAGCGGCGTTTTGTTTGTCTGGAACGACCACGGCAAGGTCGGCAGTCGCCACCTCCACTGTCACTCAGCACACTCCTACCACTCGGCTGTAACATCAATTTACCTAACATTGAATTGTGCACAGCTGTTGAAAACAATCGCCGTCGTTACACCTTGTTTACTTGAAGATTTTTGTTTCCTTATTACATGCTGAAGTAATTAAGTTTCTCGAACTATCTAATCGATCATCAACGTGTTAATGCAAGCTCCTTAAGAACTGTTGTTTGTTGCGAAGCATGTGCGAATGATAAATGATCATTTTGCTGTACAGAAGTATCCATTAGAGCGGATAAATTGTGTCAAAGTTGAATGGTACTTTATTTTCAGACGTCCCGTTAGTTATGCGTGCTGTAATAAACCAGTCGAATGTGTAATTTACACGCTACCCACAGTGGCTACATAAGTCAAAACCGCCACAAGTTGTGTCAATCACGTCAACCTACAGCTTGGTGTTTCGAAATGGTGTCACAGTTGGCTGGTGGGGCTTCGCTCCACGCAGCCGGCGAGTGCTCCACTACGTCGCCGCCTCGCCGCCGCTCACAACTGGGCTAAGGTCGCGACTGTGCATTTTTCATGTTACCTGCTGTGAGTACGAGAACACGGCATTGTTACATTCCAAATCCATTCATATGCCGACGGAACGAGTTTCGAACCTAAAAATCCAGTTTAGAGAGTTGTCATACATAATTACGTAATAGAGCGGATTTCGAAATTGTTTTTAACTTAATTGTGCATTCCGTTCTCATACATAACAAACATGTTATGTTCTATAATGCGTCATATGGACGAAAGGATCGAACATCTGGATATCATTGATATTCCGATTTGTAGATAATGCATGTACATGCATACATATAATTAGTTATTTGACTAGAAATGCATTTTTAGGTAATGACGTAGGTAACGTTAGATTTATGATATTTATTCAGCTTTGCAAACGGTTAGTGTATAAGTCTACAATATTCGAGTTCACTTAATATTCTACGTAGCATAGATGCGGAAATCGTATTCACCAAGGAATCTGAATGATTTAGAGCAGGGGTAAAAAACTAAACAAAGCTACATCTAAAAACGCTTTAATGTTAGAGCGCGATGCGATGCGGCTGCGCTGAGCTGCGACTGCGTTACAAAACTGGGTCAGCGAGTAAAACAAGCTACGTTTGATACGGGTGCTTGTTATGATGCCCATCCTACTGGCGCCGCGCCGCGGTGCAACCTACCACCACAACATCACATAAAGCTATTTGGAAAATAGGACACCAAATACGATGCCATAATATTTTATCGGAGAACATAAACAGAACTATGTGATTGACGATGGTGTAGTTTTTCAGCTCAGGAAAAATAAGATTTCCTTTTCAGGTATTATTGAAATCAAGATTGTATACACAAGAGCAGTCACGAATACATGTTTGAATTGTTTTACATTTGATGAGCGAAGCCTGTATCCGTAGGGAACAATCTGGTGTAATGAGTGGGGCCGGGCGCGCCGCACCTCCCGTATGATTCATGCCGTACCTTGCGCCCGGCCAGCAGACGCAGCCGGAATGTAGGTCACCTGCTCGCGATGGTTTGTTTGGGTCGGTGGGTCCCCAAAATTAGAATGCGTTAATAATACGCCAACCTTTGCTTACAGCGTCTCGCACGTCACGTTTTACATCACTCTATTTTTATCAGCCGTTAAACATTATCAGCATGCAGTGCATCTCGGTGACACTAAATACTCTCGCCCACTTTATTTGACTCAGAGCTGCACTCATATAGCTTTCTATTCTTAATCGTTTACAATTACCTACTGCATTTTTTAATGCATTCTCGGAGTAATAATTTATTTATATCTAGCGGAAAAATGCATAATCACCTGCATGTTGATTTTCCTGTTAAATCTTGCTACAGGAAAATAAATATTATTATGTACAAATAAGAAACTGCCAACTGGTGATTTCCAGTAAGATAATAAGGAAAGACCGTTCTGTGTAAGTAAGCATAACGCTCTAAGTTTTGTTTGAATAAGGTAGGTACATGCCTTGCTGTGTGCTAATTTACCGAGGTGTGTATTCTGAGAACGTTTTCTATTTCTTCGGATATTGACAAGGCAGTGTGGCACTTGAGTATGTTTTCCGCAACCGTTTATCGATTGAACATTTGTTCGACGTGGTTATGCAAGCTGCATGTTCCGCGCCGTAATTTTGCTGCATCCGCTGGCCTGGTGGTAAATAGGTCAGTCGCCCACGCCGCCGCAGCGCCCGTTTGTTTGGGTCCCCTTTATTGATCAAGCTCCTCGGTACCCCAAGCTGTGCGCACGCAGACCACCCCAGCTTGTGCATAAACTTGCCAATGCAGTTTCTACTCTCTATTCTACTCTCAACTTATGTAATACATGTTGGAGAAATATACGAGATTGGGTAAAGAAGAGGAAAAAAGAACATCATTTTAGTAACGCTTTCATAGCTATTCATAAATTTATGGAGGAGCTTAATGAATATACGAAAGCCGAAATGTCTGTGAAATATTGATGTGTTGTTAGGAACGTATCAGGGCGGAATCGACACGGGTAGGTCAGATAGGAGACAGACGCACACCCCCGCTATAATCTTTATGTCGGGTTGACATGACAACGACAACGTGAGGAGCCTCGCCAGACGCGGCTCCGGCCACGAGGTTACACGAATTATGTAATATTCATGCAGGACGACGTCTGCTGTATTGGCTAGAATAGAATGTTTATTTTCTATAGGAAAATATACTTTGATTTCTTGATTTGAAAATTCATCGAAAGTAAGCTCCCAATATATACAAAACAATTTTTACCCATGTTTCGTCTTTGATACTCATTTATGTTTTCTGACAAAGCATGCTGCTCATTTGAATAAGACTGAATTTATCGACTTGGTGTAACAATAAACTAAACCCGGTCACAAGCAAGTTGCGACCGGCGGTTTTAAACCACGTGGGGTTTTTGTAATTAGCAAGTGTCAACTACGTGTTTCAGCGGAATAAGGATAGTACCGCAAAGTTAATTAATCATACTTTATTTGTGTCACTTCAATATTCCTTTGCGATTTAATAATAGCACGGAGGTATAAATAATATTGTTGGAAAAATTTGCCTTCTACTTTTACTGAAATAACAAGACCTGCGTTGGGCGGAGAATAATTTAAAGTTGTATGGTCACGTTGCAATTTCATAAATCAATCGGGTTTATCATTCATATGACTCGTAGGTTGGTTTTAGCTTGTGAATTAGTTGCCGTAACCGTTTCTGAGAAATGACAACTCAAAACTCGGTTTTCGGATAATGTGTAAATATGAAATTAAGTTCATTTCCTTGTAATTATGAAGTCATGGTAAATCCCAGAGAGGTATAGCCAAGTTTACGTTTCGGATCTAGGGTGCACGAACATCATACCTATTTAGAACTTATAAATCTATTTTAACTTTCATTGAAAAATGTAGTATCTGTCGTACCAAAAATGTTTTTGGGACAGCACGCGATATTTATTTCGAGCACGGTTTCAGAATGTGATGTTTGTGTGATATCCGATACTGCGCCAGTTACAGGCCGTAGGTTTTCAAACAAGTGTAGCGTCACCACGTGCCTGCCTATGACATGATTGTGAGCCGCCAGTGAGCTGACCTGTCCCCTGCAACTAGGCCACGGCTGTTGGCGTTAGGTCGCAAGCGCCACTCGTGATTGCACTCATAATTCCGCACGACAGCTAAATACTCAACCAATGTCGAAAATATCATAATGTTTAATGACTGTTGCTAATACCTGCATAGCTCCGTGATGTAACTTCAATTATTTTAAGCACCTGGTGTAATTAGTAGCATCAATGTCAAATAAACCGCTTAGAACCGGTTGTTTTTATTTCGTTTTGTTTATTTGTTTGAAACTTTGGAAATTAATTCAATTGTTTTAAGTTTCACGTAAAAAGTAATATAAAAGAGGACCTTGGCTTGAGTGATGAAAATGATAAACAACTTTTGAAGGATGTCTGATACCTAATGATGAAATCATGTTTTCGAGTTCGGAGAATTCAATTTTTTCACTCATATTGTTTGCTTTTTTTTTAATGTCTACCAGGTAAATAAGACCCGTTGCAGTTTAACGCGCAAAAAAGTTAAGCTATTAGACCTTCAGAAATAATTGAGTATTCTTACACAAAACCAACTTAAGATACGTTCTCAACCAGTAAACGAATTCAAATCTATGTTCAAGTAAGGTTCTTCGCCAACTTCATCAACCTACAGGCATACTAAACGTGCAATAGAAGGCTCGAGGTCTATTTGGTCTTGATATGGTAATGTAGTCCAATTTTGTCGACCTTCGCAATTAGGACAAGTAAACATAATTTTCAGGTATTGCGTACACAGGGATGATTTTGACTTCATTTGGTTTTGTTCAAAAATAACTATTCGACTTCAAAAATATTGCAGTAGCACGTAAAATTATCTGTTTCTGTAACATAACGTAAACGCTTTATTTTCTGTAAAGTTGGCCACGTGGGCTACCCGTGCCTTCACCCACGTGGTGCGGGAAATCGATGGAGCCGTAGTAGCCTTGTTCCGCTAGCTTCCATGTTTAATGCGATTACTAAGCACCCAAATTGAATATGAAACTTCTTGTGTATGTTTACTTCAATTAAATTCTATTTATTATTTGTATATGGATGATGGATTTCATGGGATTGTTATGTTGTGGTGTTTAAATGCTAAATCTAACAGATAAAACAGGTTATTTTTCAAGTACCTCTTGCATATGTTTAAAAATAATAAGTGTCATGGCCAAAACCTTGTTGAATTCATACAAATACCTAAAGGGCAGATCAGATCGTCTAGCAAGTTAAGTCCCGCGCCTGCGCCACTGTAACTGTGTTTCCGCGCCACCCTCATTGTAGAGTTCGATCGCGTTACGTAGACGGAACGTGAAACGTAATCGTAAGTAGGTCGCTGGCTGGTAGTGCGCGCGCAGGCTGTCCGCCCCCTCCCCCCGGCGCCACTACGACGTCACTATTGATCGCGCACGTGGCGCCGTAAGTGACGTAGCGCCTGGCGCGTCCGATACTACACCCCCTGTCTACCCCCGTCGCCGTACCTTGCCACCCCCGACGCCGACGCCCGCCCCACTTCTGCTGCAAACTGCAATTACGATGTCATCCACCTATTTTAGCGCAAACAATGACCACAATAACAGCATTTCTCGTTAACCAGATAATTATCTAGGAAAATAGGAAAATCGAAGCCTTCCAGAGTACTAAACGACTTCAGATAAATTGCCCTTCTGCCAATTTCAGATGTCAGTATTTGTGAGTAATAGGTAACACTAAACAACGTCATTTGTTTGTGTTCAAAATAACAGTAGGTAACCTTTATCGGATTATATCAATGTGTAGTACTTTATTTACCTGGAACTGATAAAATATCGAAGTGCGATTTCCAGTAATATTTAGTTTTCATGAGTGACGTCAGCCAATTCCGCTTCAAAGAAATGTTGGGCTTATTTTACTTGGTTTTGGTCTAGGCAAATAGTGTAATATTTACAAAGTTAGATGTTATAGCCAAGATAAGGTAATTAACGTTCTTGTTTTGTTTACTTTCACGTGGCACAATATTCTGTTGTGACTGTATGGTTTCCACAATCAGTGGAACCGTTGTACGGACATTATTAAGTCGTTAAGTCTCCCCGCAATGTTTGTACACGTGCCACAAAAAATGTTGTAGTACTGTTTACGCATTTAAGTTTCACTTCATAAAACCTCTAGCAAACAAGTCACTCCATTTTATTTGAATCGTAGAGTTTCGTATTCAAAGAAAGTTATAAAACTCATGCAATCATTTTTCAGATAGTTCATAGTTCACGGATTCTATAAAAAAATGAGGGAAATGCAACACGTGGCTAAAGCGTATCAGTATGCAAAACCCTATGAAAGATGAATGAAATCATAACAGCTAGTATGCGTATATCGATTCGAAACTGTGTCCTGCATTATGCAAGGAACAATACAAACCGCATAGTGGGCTAATCTTAGATTTCACGAGAGTACTAGAAGCTCATGGCACAATGGAGCTAGCCTGTGTGTGTGCACTATTTGCATGTGCGTAACAGTCGGCTTAGGCGCGCCCTACATAACGCCCTTCACTTTACAACAGAATGCATTTAGCATTGTTTACTGACGTAACACTGCACTTATAGAGCTGCAAGGAAATCGTTATAATCCTCTTACTCAGGCACTTTGTTCTACATAACTAGTTTTCTAGAACATTGTTGCTACTTCGATTTATTTATGGAGTTTTCTTGCGTATCAAAACATCATAATTTTCTTTCTTTTCGTATTAGTCAATTCTTCTTTGAAAATCAATTTCTAAGGAAAGGAAAAAGAACTGTCTGATTGCATTCATGCTTAGGAAAGGTTAGGATGAGTTTTCCATTAAATAATTTTCTGCTACTGGTTTAATACGATGGAAAGCTATGAATATTTTTCTTTTGAATTCCATTGATATTATGTAAAACCACTTAAAATGTAGTGTCTGCTAAGTGACATGATAAGGACAGTATAGAATTACATAGGAAACCTAGTATGTGTAGAACTAAGACTTACCTGAAAGAAACCACAGTCGACCTAACGCGTTGGCGCCACTTGTAACCATAGACATACTTAAGTCACCTCATGACTAGAACATACTCTGTGGCGTTGGCCTCCTTGTTCTTATGAACTTAAAAAAAAAGTATTTACCTGTTTACTCAACTGTTGTGCGTACGACAATATTATTACAAATCTACGTGTGAAGGATGATGTTTTGCTATTTTTGTGTTATGACGAGGCAAACAGACGTCATACCTGAAACGATCTTGATGATAAAGTAACAAACAACGCTGTAATTACAGAGATCCTGGAATTGTCTTTATAGTGATGTGTAGGTCGATAGCAAATAACAAGTAATAAAACTGGCCAAGTTCGAGTTGGACTCGGGCACGTAGGGTTCCGCATCCGTGAAAATCCTTCATCTGTGAAAAAACTGTCTTCACCTACTGCGGTTTATGAGATACAGCCTGGCGAAAAACGGGCAGCGAATTCTTGTTAGCAATTTTATTATTTACAAAACTTTTAACCGATTCCAATACGGAGACGCAATTGAACTTATTTGAATGATAAAAAATTAACTTCTTAATTTTTTTTGGAGAAGTACAAAGTAGGGTTACGACTGTACATTTTGCTCCTGAAAAATTCTTCAAGCGAAACCGTAGACGTCCAGCAGAAATCATGGCACACACGTGACGTGTTTTATACAAACAAGTTTTTGAACGCAAACCCATTAAAATGCTGCGTGAGTGAAAGGTTGCGTAATGTTTTCATTAGAACCTGAAACTGAAAGGTACATCCGCCCACTTGACGCTCTCTGCTCACGGTGCACGGCGCGGGACGCGTGACGCTGGAAATTGCGCACTTTGAACGCTTGTATAACCTTTATGATTGCTTCTAAGGCTATTTCAACGGTGACGTCAGTAATACACTAAACAGCCCGGCAAGGGTACAGAATGACCGTGTGTTTGCACAACAATAAAACACAATGAGAATCAAAATACATTGAGCAACGTAGTTGTAATCATGCTCCCGATGTTACCTGCTACATTTTCAGTAGTACTATTTATAACTTTATTGATGTTCGGCAACTGCGTACTTGCCCGTATTGTACACTGTCCACCTTGTACTAAAATTAGCAGTATGTCATTATGTATGACATTATGCGTAATAAATAGGAAACCTTTGTATACTGCACTATCATTAAACATTACAATATGCCGTTCCGCCTGCACTACCCCGAAGGCGTAGGCAGAGCTGAACTTTAACACCCACTACTCTACTCCTACTATGACGTTATATCCAGTCATAAGATGAAAAACTTGACAATGTTCTAGAGAATGAGGGATAGATTCTGATAGATATCTAAGTAGGCGTTTGGTCCGTACATAAGAGTAGGCTATAATTTAGTTTAAATGCCAGAACACAAAAGGACAGGCAATTCTGAAAATGGACGTTTACAAACTTGAATTCTTGATATTGTTATTAAGGTACTTTTAAATAGCACATAACTGAAAGTCTATGTATTGATTTTGCGAGCTACTGAAACCCACATAGCGTAGTATTTCACCCATATGACATAATATTGCATCAGTTCTATATGGGTCAAGCTGCAGCGGAAAGGCTAAAGGTCGTGGTGCAGTGCAGCTGCGGGGCGTGGGTGTGTTCCACGAGGGTTGGGAGGCGGCAGGTAGGCGCCAGGAGAAGGCGAGCTGGAGGGGGAGCGTACACGCCAACGTTACATAAGTCCACAGCTGTAGGTACTGTACTTGCCGAGTTCCGTTAATACCGAAGGTTGCTGCGCATAAGGTCGTCCGTCTCTGGGTCACGACGCAAGCCGTCATGCCGCGCCGTATTTACGGCTATATTTTCTAGGTAATAGTACAACCTTCTAGCTGTTCTACTGCTGTTTGTGTTACTGGCTATTTTTAGCTTTCGAAGAAAGTTAATTACGATTACGTGTAGAGGAAAACGGAATCAAGAATACTTTTAATTAGCCAGATGCAATAGCTTTTAACATTTTGCAAAGGAAACGGTGTGGGCATTGACATAGGTCGTGAGTCAAACTGAGTAAGTGTTGTTATGTATTATGAGTACCCACTATCTCGTCCTCGTATCTTCGACGTGGGTTTGCTATCTGTTATTTCAGAGTGCATTTTTATCAACATATCGCAATATTTATGCTAGATTTCATTCGAGTACGTTGTGGCACTTAGCGTGCCCAAAACCTTAATCAAGTATTTTACTCGTGGGATCAAGTACTAAATACTATGTACTGATATTGTAATAAATAAATGAAATTATGTCAGTCTTGAATTAACAAATTATCACGGGTAATAAGTTTTTTTTAAAGAGAAGTCGAAAAGTTTGGTAAAATCGAGCCATAACTTAAAGAATATTATTGCAGTAATTGTTGTTCTATATTCATGTGTAAAATCTTTCACATGAAATATTACATAACATTAAAGTTTCACTATTTATAAACAAAATCATGGAATGTCTCAGCCTACATAAGGCATAGTTAACTCCCTCGTTATGTTGTTGTATGTGATATCGCCAACCAAACTAGTCCAAGGGCAAATATTAATTTCCTTCACTTTGGGATTTCCTAACAAATAACGGTGCTTTTTGTACTAAATTCATCTTTATTGTTCTTTTATACAGAAATATTTTTGTAGTCGATGATATCAGGATATAGGATGTAAATAAACAAAATAATGTTATTTCTTGCATTACAAGGAAGCGATGTAGAATGGGGTGAAAGCAACTTGAATTCACTTAAGTCGAATTTAAGTAAATGTCAATCAACAACTGTTGTAATACACTGTATGTTCTATAGAGATAAATATGATATTATTGCGTTAAGTTATACTTCAGCGATTCTTATCAACGCAGATAACAGTTACAAAAGAGCAAAAGAAAAAAATATCCATACAAAATAAACAAAAAATAACACTTCTGTTGTTGTGGTTGCAGGATTTCCCCGCAACGTCATGCGTCATCATTATAACGCACTGCACACTATTTAATGTATAACTACATTGTGTACTTATCGAGTTTATTTATAGCAACCGACTTGTTATTTTAAAAACTGTAAAAACCGAATTCAAATGTTTTCATGTTGTGCGGTTTTATCGCATTCGTTTAGGTAACATCCGTAACATGGCTCGAGCTTTCCGCCTGAAACTTGTAAGCATGGAAGTTTGATATCTCTTTGTATATAAGTATTAAAATAAACTTAAATATAAAATAAGATAAATGTAGACCGACGGTGTCACCAATATATGTAATTACCAGAACTAAAGTAACGCTGGTATAAAATTGAAAAATGGAATAGACAAATAGATAGATTTCAGAATTAAATAGAAATGTATATTTTAGCTTAATAACTTTGCTATGCCTGAAATAAGCACTTTACTAAGAATTAAAGTTGCTATTGATGTTATGTGATGAGTAAGTACTTATATATTGCTCAGTTCATGTTGCTGAACGTCAGTAAGTATAAACCAGAAGGTTACTTTAAAAGACTTTGTACTCGGATTACTCAGACCATTTATTTTTCAGTCAAATGAACAACATACCTACCATATGAAAAATAAATAAAAACAACAGTTACTAATAAAAAAACCACAACTGGTTTACCTGTTTATATGTTAGACTCTGCCGCTTACGTCAATCATATATATTATTAAACTAGCTATTTCCACTGTTTTACCTGTGTTCTTATAGAACTACTTCCCGTACCCTTCTTAAGTTTTCACCCGTTTTACAGGGAAAACGTGACAAATAAAATAAACTGATTTGAAGAAAAATATCTCCATGGTTCAGATTAGCAAAATATATTTTCTTTTTCATCTTATGTATACTAATAATAACGAAGATGAACGCATTTCCTTGCGTGCATCGTCATGTTTCGTACAATTTTTTCCGACGTAGCCGTGACGTCACAAGTTTCGGAAAAATAACAAAAAAGTTTCCTTTTCACCGAACTCAAAGATTCAAAATATTTTTAAAATAAAAGATTTAAAATATTTTTAGAGTTCCGTGGTCGAACTATAAATCCGTTCGGGTTGACATTATTATATTATACAGCTGCCTAGCTGTAGTAAAACAACATATAATTAAAGTTGTTTGTTATCATTGGACTATTTTTAATAAGCTGTTAAGTCATTTTTTTGATAAGTTCAGGCTTTTTATAACAGTCATGTTTTAAATCTGACCTTTACGCTAGGAGTGTATTTTAAAGTCACTAAAAACCGTCTTAGTTGCAACATTTTTACGACTTAGGACGAATGAATGAAAACAAAGTTTTGTATTTTTTGCTTCTTGTTTAAATTAATCAGTCTTTTGAATTCTAATGAAAGAATCCCAGCGTATAGTGGAACAACAAAAGCAGACTTCTCAACATAACACATATGTTTAAAAGTATGTGTGTGCGTCATGTGCATATTCTAATAAATTATGACAAATAAATACACATACGGCTTAGTGGGAAAATGATTTCCATTCACGCAGCATACTCGGTACGGATTCCACAAAAGTGTAGGGCGCGTGAATCGGGCTCAAGAGTGACGCAAGTTGTTTTGCCAACTTTACTTAGTCACTAGTTTATAAAGTATTTCGCAAGAAAAGGTGCCGTGTCCCCGTTTCAGTTTGTAAACAAACTCCGCCGCGGTTCCGCAGGTTGGTCAGAACGCATTTGAACCATAGTTTTTTTGTGTTTATTCAATAACATTTCGTCAGTGTGTGAAAATAAATGGAACAATTTTCATTTGACGAAAATGTCTATGAAATCTTTGCTTGTGCTCAACATAATACGGAACGGCTCGGTAAGTTAAAAATGATACATATTATAAATATTTAATGTTTTCAAAATAACGTGCATGGTTATTAAATGTAATTAGCGAACTTAATTATTCTTTTGTTTATGTATACATATTTTGTTTATATTTATTAGGGTCTCAACGGTTCATTATTTTAAACAATAATTAATATTAATTTAGGTACTAATATACAAAACAACCAAGTGCTTATTTAACGGTATAATTAGAAAAACTAGTACATTGTCTTTCGCCAATAACTGTTTATCTTTATCCGGTGCTTTGATTGTTCGCTCATTGTAGTTCGAAGCATTGTCTGCAAGATTTTAAAAATAGTTGTTGCAAATTCGTCTATAGATACTCATTGTACTATTCTTAATTGTAAAACAGGATGTTTAGTCGCCGCTAATCTCAATCGACAATCGCATTCGGTTATCTGTCATAAACAATGGGTCTTTCGCGTGCCTTCACGTTCGTAGTATGTTCGTACTACGTCCGTACGGTTTTAACTGTACTGCCAAATCATATCCGCTAAGACTTCTTGTTAATCTTTTGTCTACAAGTTTTTGCAGCGTTCTTAAAAATGGGCATTCACTTTACCGATGCACAGAAACTTTTGTGTCAAGTATTTGATTTGAATAAAAATCATGTATGTAATGAGAAACGATAGACATTTTCAGCTTCTTCCCATTTTGTTATGGTGAAAATGGAAAATGCTGAACTACTGTTCGTTTCATATGCTGTACGCATACGTACGTACGTACGTAGTTTACGTACAGTAGGTACGACAAAGAAAGCATTATTTTCTTCTATTTAACTAATATTATATATACAAACGTAAACTACTTATTCTTTATACAAATCAAAAAATAAAAAACTATATGTAAATATAAAACATATTAAAAGTAGTTTAAGTGTGTACATTGTATAGTGTGTAAATTGCATAAAATAAAGTATTTAAAAAAAAAACTAATATTATGAATCAGATTTTTGTTTGATTGGTACACTACAGGTTCCGAAGCTCCCGAACCTATTTGAAAAATTATTCATTGCCGGGACGCTTCGTTCAGCTAGTTTCGAAACAGCTAGTTTCTCATATTGAGCTTTCTCAGTATGTAGAATGTAATTATGGGTCTAATTAAATTATGGTACCTATCTTATCTCATGCTTTGATATTTTTGATTATAATAACAAAACAATCCTAGAGGAATTGAGAACCTCCTGCGCTTTACGAAGTTGGGTACGAACCAACTGAAACTCTGTACAATTATTTTGGTTAATTTTGTTTATCTTTTGTATGGGATAGGTAGAATAACAATAATGATTAATAATTATTTTGTTTACATTGTATTACATTCTATGGGGTTTTTCACAGTCATTAGCTTTGTTTTTTCCTTGAATGGGTTCTATTTTATGGCTGTAACACTAAATATGGGATTTATCCTTTTTCATAACATACGTAAATATCGTATACCTAAGCTAACACATGGTGTATTGTGCCGAAACCTCTCGAAAACAGGAAGAAAGCTATGTTTTGTGTTCTTACTTTTTAAATTTCTGTGCACTGTTCATTGTTCTATTTGGCTTTTTCTTTATATTCCAAGAATTTTATCAGTTTGAAGAACTTCTTTACTTAAATAATTTTTATCTTGGCGATAATAAAAATGCAATATATTTAAATAAAACTAAAGAAGCGCGCGTAAGTGTCAGAAATCAAAATGCAATATATTAGATAACCTTTCACTGATTCCTTTAACTATGCTGAATAACTGAAAAACGTGCAGCAATGAGTTTTGTGTACTTAAAAATATTTCAGGACTGTAAAGATCTCTAGGAATTAATAATTAATACCTACAAGACTGGCGATGCCAGAGGTAAAAGCTAGTATCGCGATAACGCCATCTAAGTTTATAATAACATCAACAACGGCATTAATTAATTTACGTGAAAGTTTATAATAACAACACGTAGGGGTTCGAAAAACGTGTGGAAAATAGCATTCACATGTTTATCTCCGTGCATAATTATCTTTATAGCTGAGCAAACCGCACAATACAGTTTCAGTTAGACTAAAAAAACATAACGTGTCTCAGACACTACAATAACGTTACAATGATTCTCGCCCGAAATGTTAAATTATACAGACGTCTAGACAAGAGTTTTAGATTATATACATCAATAGTATTGTCTAGACAGGCCGTGACCCTTTTAATATCGTAGTACTCGAACGCTAAGGGTAGACGAATTTCATGTACCTAGCTACGTACCTCGAATACAAGGTTTTACTTTATAGCTAATGCTAGTGACCCCAGGGACTTGCACGGGCCGGCCACGAGACCACGATAACGGGGGTGAAGGGTTCATATCACACGGATTATGTAAGTCCCCTCCGCATAATTACGTGTTTATTATATTAATATTGTTGCACTTAACTACTGCTTTAGTGTTTATTTATTGGCGTAAATATGTTTATGTTATGATCATTTTATGCCAGAAGACTATAAATAATCTTTTGTTGAAATAAATACGTCATCTATTTATTAATGATCTTTTTTTACCAACTATACTCAAAACTGGGGAAATTATATAGTGAAATAGCAGGGCGGTAAAACAGGAGTCGGAAAATTCGTGTTTTACAGGATGAATATCTCGTCCACAATACTGCTTGAGTTCACACATAACGCAATGACTTAAGCGGCTAAGATATGAAGGTGTCTGCGTGAAGACCCAAGGTGAAACTGACCGGCTAAAGTTAAATGTCATCAGAACTATTAATATTCTATCCTTAATTACGTATTCTTGAACAAATTAGTAAGACCTGATAATTATTTATTTCATTCTACTCATAATAATTGATAATCTTATCATTAATTGTCGTCATTATTACAATACATAGATTATGGACATTTATAAATTACACCGAAAATTAAATCATTGCATTATGGTTAGTATGTTAATTGATTTTTAATATTCATGCAGAATTTTTCTTTTATGCATTTCCTATACATAGTTTCAAAACGAATTTTACATTGCGATGACCGATCACGACCTGCATGACTTTGAGATGAAAATAAGTAACAAGCATAGTTCATATTCAAGACGGTGAATTTATTATTATATTTTTAGCTTAACTCTTCTTCACAAATGAAGTAGATCATTAATGAATACAATGATGTTTGTTCGTTTAGCTGCTAATGCTAGGATGTTAACAAACAAACGGGCTGTTGCCATTGTGCTGAAGCTTAAACTATTGAAAAACAACATCATCATCATCATGAAATCAGTAATGATCATTCTGTACAATTATTTCGTGTTTCCGTCTCAGAATAACATGTTATTGTACAATTGTTGTTCATTTGTCGTTATCTGTGTTCTGTTTGTGTAAACAGCTAAAGTGTAGGTAGCGCTCGTGTCATTAAGCAGTCACATTGCCATGGGTGGGTCACGCGACGTGTTTCTGTACATCTAGTGAAGGACATGGACGTGAGAATACTGTCTTTTGTATGTTTATTGCTGAAATAAAGAAGCGTTATGACGACCTATACGACCTTGTTTGTTCGCGTACTCACATAAATGTGAATGCGACACTGCTACATAAAAAAGTTTGGTGTGAACATTTGTAAATGTATGAAGACGTGAATATGATGAATCGATATCGTTTATGCTTGACGGCTAGGAGGCGTTTCTTTCTGCACCAAAAATTTAAATTAATGTTCAGTAATTCATGTTCATGAAATATTTTACTTTATTTCAGTTTCACCTCAATGAAACTGAAATAAAGTAAAATATTTCAAAGGTCACGCTGTATGTCGTTAAGATTAAATACACGAAATAACTGAAAATTATTTTAACACATCTATGTATTAAAGGCAGTCTATATCCAAAAGCCATCCAAATTTTTATATTTTGGTAATTTGATTTAAGGTTTCTATTTTATATTTAATCCACAAAAAGTGTTAAACATCCGTAACCGTATTAGTATTAGTATATTAAAAAACGTTTATTTTTTATCAGCTCTATAACTTAAGGAAAAGCCGTCATTTTGTGGGGAAAATCGTCCAAAGCCTCTGTTATTGATACTGGTATAATTAGCTGCATTGCACTGCATTTCTCTGTTATTAATACGGCTCATGCGTTATTTCTTGCATCATTTGCGTCCATTGTTTATGAAATCGAGATAATATACTATATAGAATTTATTGGTTTAATATAAATAATAATAACAATACGCTCACCAAAATAGCACTTAAATTTTAGGAGAGGCTGGTTTTTTGTAATTCAAAAATTGGCTCCGAATTTGACTAAATTAATTGAACTGAACTGGTTTTGATAAACGATCACTGATCAGTGCCGTGATCGTGACGCTAACAACTACTACGTCTGTATTGTGAATTGTAACATTTGAATATATTTAGTTTGAATTGAAATAAAACTCAGCTAAGTATGAAAGTGTTGTGGTAATACATAATAGCGTGCGCCGCTTCCGGGGCTGCGGCTGCGAGCGGTCCGGCGCGGGCGCTCCATCACGCGTGGGAACCGCGTAGGCATCGCACAGTTCCCACGTCCTATTGTCTCTGATCGACTCACGGCCCAACCTTTGACACATCATAGTCGACCTAAAAACCTGCAGACAGGTAAAGTATTAACGCCGTGTTATTGTTATACCATGTCACATGGCGCTGTGATGAAACGCAGTAATTACATTCATTTCCACACGTACAGAAAATTGCTTGCTGCATGATTAAATATAATCTCGATCACGTTCTGTTGTTTATGGGACAAATAGGTAAAATATTTCAGATAAGATAAAATATACGGCAAGATAGGCACGCAGAAAGTACCTCACAATTCGAAGTTGCGTGCTAAATTTAATATGTTATCGTATTTTGTGTTATGTAATTATTATTTTAATATGTGTAGCGAAGACAATACGGTTTGCGTCGGCGCCGCCAAGGTCGGGGTCGTTGAACCTATTTACGTCTTTCAGCAAGAGGCGCCGCCGCCGGGCGCCGCGCCGCGCCGCGCGCCACCCCGCACGTGGAAATAAACTGTCATTAATACAGCACCCTGTAATAACAAGATAACTAACTGCGATAACTTCACAACACTACGTACAATTTTACATAAATCATAGTTTTTCTCAATTTCATTGGAATTCAATCATAATTGCATATCATTAAACTTGCTAGATGCTAGATAGGTACAGTATATAATGTATTTCTGCCATTTTTTTTTCAGTGGTATTTTTTAACGCAATTATGTACCTACTTGGTATAATCAATAATTAAAGACCATATCATAAAAGACCTAAGTCGATTAGGTAGTTACCTACCTAAAAAAGTATTTTTATAGTAGACGTAGGCAGTTTTTTGTTAGTTTTGGTGCGTAAATTACTGTATTGTGATAGGCAGTAGACTGTATAAAGGCGACGTCAATACGTGGACTATTAATATTAGTTAGATGTCGGATGTCTTTCACCCGGCCGCGCCGTATTTGTACAAGCGGGCCTCACTGTTCGAGTTTTGTGGCCTCACGCTCGCGTTGTTTATCGTCAATCAAAATATAATTTATTGATATCTACCAGTTCTACGACCATACGTGATACGACCAACTTTTTCTATACGTCTAAACGACTAATGGCACTATTTCTCAAAGTTTTTAACTACACAGTTAAAAGGTTTGCTTTGTAGTCATAATCTATTTATTTAGTACATTATGGAGGACTTACACTAAACAAAAACTAAACTAATAATGTCGAGAATAGACCGCATTGGTTCTAAACATGAATGCCACGTAAATATAATGTAGGTACTCCCATTTCCCTGTAAGGCTGTACCTACATTTCCCTGACTGGCATCAGTTAGTCACAGCCTGTTGATGTCTTTCCAGTGGGCTTAAAGTAATCAACAATATCTCCAACTAAGTAATACCACTGGCTTCAAAATGCGATATGATGTTGAGCTTGTCTAATCTCTGTCATACTGCAGAATACCCATTTAAAGTTAAAAGGCACAATACCCATTTACTTTATTAGTCACAATCTCACAATACAACATGAAACTTGTGTATTATCTCATTGTGAACGTCACCATCGTGGGTACTGAGCCTGACTAATGAATGGAGTACCCACGTGGAGCCCTGAGCTGCCCACCATGACAAGTGGCGCAATGTTCTCCGTTCTCGGGCCACTATTACATACAGCGCCAGATTTAGTTACTATCGCGTGGGTTTTCTCACGAGACGTTTCCCTTCGTAATTTCAACCGGTGATAAATTTAAACGTATACGTAAGAACTACGTGTACGTACGTGTTACGTACTCTTTTTCACATGACAATTGTTTATCAATTACGGCTGTAACGCCAGTCTGCGGGCGGAAAACTTTGCGTAGTTGATAAAAATGGTACGCTAGGTTTCGTCTACGTTGTCGTCATTTTCAGCTAGTTTAAGTGACATTTTATTATTTTATGTGTAACAGACAAATATAAAATTATAGAAAGTTAATTTTTTTAACGCACGTTAATTTTTTTGCGCTCAAATCAAATTATGCTAATTTGATTTGAGCACACCTCACTAGTTTCACGTGTGAAACTAGTACATACAAACACTTCGCGAACTTGCGATACAATTTTCCTGTGTACGTAATGAAGCATCATTTCCTCCTTTTAATCTCGTATTACTTAACTAATTTTCTCTTAGATTCATGCTGTTGAAATAATGAAAGATATCAGTCATTTTATATACCTATGGTTAAAATTTGTACTACATGTTTTCCTTTTTATTTGAAAGTGTAGAGCCGGAATTCCATTGCGGTTTGTGTTCCTGTTTTTTTTTTTTATTTGCTTTATCGGAGTCACAATACTTTGCTGTGCTATATTAGTGGGTTGTGCTGGTTTCATTACACATTATATGGCAACTTTTGAATTTTGGTTGTTAGGAAAAACCCCAGTGTAGAAATATAATTTAAATAGACCCAACTACTCATGTTGGTCATAAAAATATTAGTTCATAAGTTGAATCGGAACACGTTCTTAGTGGAACGTACCTACACGCATATTTGCGCAGACCTTGGAACAACTCACCATGCCATTCCGGTGACTGACCGTCGCATCGCCGCCGCGCCGGTTACTGACACCCATCGCAAAAACACGCTTAATAACATGGATATTAACGTGCTCATGTGAAAACAATACACTTGGACTCTTGCTTGGACCCCCGGACCTTGCCCTCAAAGGTGTAAACCTGGTTATTTCGCACTTAACATTCTTAATATCATTAAGAAGTTTTTTTAAATAATCTTTCACCATCCGTGCCGTCCTGCTTAGGCCGTGGTCAAATTATCTGATTATTCTATTTAATGGCCGAATTTGGAAATCGGAATAACAATGATTGATTTGCAAGACAAATTCATTTAAGGGCATAAATGCCTCAATTCGGTTTGATGTCTTTAACCTTTGTAGGAGGTTTGTTTTATTTGTTTGATTTTCCGTACGTTGATTGAAGCGAAAGCCATCTCCATTTAGGGATAAAAATATTTAATTATTCTTAGTCCGATGATCTAAGCTTAGGTTAAAGATAAGCTTTAGCGATTATTATTTACTCAGTTCATGAGATGTTTTCCTTATGTCTGGCTCCGAAACGATCAACTCATTTCGTTGTTTTTGTTTATGTGCTTGAAATAAGATACCCACTTTCGATTACGGAAATGAACTCACAAATCTGGCTAGGTGTGTGTTTATTTTCTGTATTGGGTGCCATCTTCCCTTTGTTTATATAAACATTAAAAGGTGACATGTCTACTTATTAAAAAATAGTATTACTTTTTTTTTCGATTTTTCGTATTACTTTTTTTTTAATCATTCAAGAATGTTATATTGCTGGGGAATATTGACAAATATAAACTGACCCATAAACGGCATTTAATCCCATCCCTTAGGTGAGGATTGCCGAATTTCTAAACCATGAAGTCTGCATTAGTAAATACATAGCCACTATATTGTGAATACTTTAAACTAGCCAGCACAATGTAACACACACATCGCGTGCAGGCAGGAAGCTGTACAAAGATCACATCATCGTCCCATTTGTTCGATTCCATGAGTTCTAAATCAGGACATCTCGTAACGTTTCTAGCTAACAGAGATAAACGAAATCAATAATTTATAGTATGTAAATGTTTTGTCCAAAATAATGTAACCGTATTGTGTTGGTGTGTATTTGTGTATGTGGTGCAAGCGGCCGGGTATTTCCGGTGTAGTGCGCCTGATGTGTTTGTGTCAGAGCGGAGTCCAGCGGAATATTTGCTATGGAAGACGCTAATCTCACAGTGTTGGTACTCGTGGATTTTTCAAATGCGTTCAATACCGTCAGTCACGACATCCTTTTATCTATTCTATCACATCTTATGGTCTCTTCTAAGGCGTCAGACTGGTTTTCCTCTTATCTTCATGATCGCCAGCAGTCGGTTCGGGTGGATGAGGATTCATCTGCCTGGTGTTCTTTGAATGCTGGCGTTCCTCAAGGCGGCATACTCTCACCTCTGTTATTCTCCATATTTATAAATTTCCTTACTCCTGAGCTTCAGTGTTCATATCATCTTTATGCCGATGACTTGCAGTTGTATCGTCACACAAAAGTGAATGAGTTGGCAGCTGCGCTTGTTAAAATTAACAAAGACTTGGAGGTAGTCAAAAGTTGGTCTGACAGGTTCGGAGTGGCAGTCAATCCTGTTAAATGCCAAGCTATTATCATTGGTAGCTCAAGAAATTTAGGTAAAGTAGACGCACTTGGGTTACCAACTTTGGTATTTGACGGGATAAATATACCGTTCAGCTGCTCAGTGAAGAATTTGGGCCTTCATCTTGACTCTTCACTCAATTGGCAAGCACAAGTTGCAGCTGTCAGCCAAAAAATCACTAGTACACTGCGGTTTATTTATCGCTTCAAAAACTTGCTCCCGTTCCATGTAAAAGCAATGCTTATGCAAACCTTAATCTTTCCTATAATCGACTATGGTGATGTTTGCTACTATGACCTGAATGCAGATCTGCTCAATAAACTCGACCGGCTTCTCAACAATTGCATTCGATTCGTTTTTAATCTTCGCAAGTACGATCATGTGTCAGCGTATCGAGCGCAACTTAAATGGCTACCGATAAGACAACGACGTGTGATGAGGGCATTAACTACTCTTTTTTCTATACTTTATACCCCGTCTTCACCTTCCTATTTAACCTCTCACTTTCAGTATGTGTGTTCTCAGCATAACAAAAATCTCCGCTCCTCTAATAATCGTCTTCTTCACTGCCCTGCTCACCGTTCAGACATTATTCACTCTTCCTTCTTTGTGAAATCTATTCTTCTCTGGAATGAGCTACCTCTGGAGGTCAGGATGGTAAATAGTCGACACACTTTTAAAATGAAACTGCGAAATCACATCCATGGCAAGTTGGCGGAATCATTACAGTAGTTCATTTTTCCTACTATCTTCTCCTACATTCTCCTGGATACAGTTGTTTATATATATATATAGTTATATATATATATATATTATATTATATTTATATATGCATAAATATATATATTTTTTTTATTATCTTCCACTGATGCTCAAATTGTGTTGCACCTACCACTTCTATTTCACCACCACCCTAAGGTAGACTGGCAGAGAACGCCTAAGGCGTTAAGTCCGCCGTTGTACAATGTGCAAAAAGTATTTTAAATAAATAAATAAATAAAATAAATATTCTCGGAGCTGTTTGCCGCGAGCGATGCCCCGTGTTTACTGTTTACAATCATTGTACCCTGCACACGCACATACCGTATTTAACTATGATATGCCACTGCACACTTTGTGGCGACAACTCTTTATCTGTTTCATTGAAACTATCAATATTCTCTTCACTGTTCACTCTATGTTAAGATGTTTCGTCTTAATGTTTTGCTGTCATTGTTATAATAACATACATTAACTTGTTATTTCATAACAAGCATCTCCGTATCACGCCAACTGTTTTAAAAATTTATGACCTCTAGATATAAAACAGCTTGAGCGTGAGTAAAATTGTGTGCCATGTTTACAAACACGACCTTCTGATAAATAGGTTATCAAGTGTTCACGTTGAATTTCTGTTTTATAAGCTGGTTGAATGAATATAGGAAAAGGATCAGAAATCAGAATATCTTAGGTTCGTTTTTGCGAGAATGACGATATTGTTTACTGTGAGCGGAATTCGAAGAATGAAACACTAGTATACTCTGGCGTGTGCTATTAATAGTAGATGATGAGCTCCGTGATGGATGGATGACGCGGCCTCGCCGACGACGCCGCCGCGTCGGTGCAGCTTGGCGCGGCGCCGGCGACGTCCCGCGGGCCCGCCCAGCGTCGCTTGCGGCTTGTGACTTGTGATCACGAGACGAGGGCGCCTCGCACTGTACATACTACATCCTGACGTACGCGTTGGACACATCTGCATTTAATGTACAACAATTATGTTACACATGCCTTATCACGAGGTGACGTACCTACGTTTGTTGTACCAGTGTGATGTAATTTTGTGCTAATCGTGTGATACTTTCTGAATGAACGCTATTTTTATTATAAAAAACGTCAGATAGTGATGCAAGAAGCAGATTTTCCATTGTTGTTTGGCTCATGATCTTAAAGAACTATTTTCAAAGCCAAATAGAACGTACGGTATGGTTATAATACTATGACGCCTGTTTAACTGTACCTAACTCAAAACTTTGTTCATGAAAACTTAAATTTCCTAACTTCAAAACAAATTAACGTACTACTAGATAATGTTTGTATATCATGTCTTGTTCACGCAAACGAACCCTGACCAACTACTGATCTATTTATCACGACAAACAACGTTGCGTTAGAAGATTTTTTTTCAGTTCTGGCGTCACACTTTTTGACGGAGAACAATATAGATATTATTTATAATAGGGTCAGTTTAAAAACAGCGTGCGAGTGTCACAAGGCGACTGATTTGGACGCGCGGATGCCTGTTGCTCCTACGCAACTCGTGATTCATTCGTTTGGCCGCGCAACGGTAAACATTACCCTAATTACTAGACTAGTGCAATGCAAACCGACCTAGCTATAACCGAAGAATGTTAGCCAGATCAGCTGCGATACAGTAAAATGCCATGTACTCTACACGTTTACACAATAGGGTCAGCTTAGGACCCTCAATGAGTACAGCAATCGTGGTAATATTGACACTGGGCGGACCTATCTGTCTGAAAGGGTTTTGAAACATCTAACTGAAATTCAGATGGGATGAGTACTAAATTATGTAGTTACGTTGTATACACATAGGTATAACATTATAATCACCTCGATCATCAATCCAAAACAGTGAAACATATACACTGATCGTTAATTGACATGGTAATTCAAACTCACTATTTCTGTGTAAAACCAGCACTTAGCTTATGAGGTTTTGTGCGGTTCTAGGTAATACCTGCACCAGTTATCTCGCCGTTAATGATATAAACTGTCGTTTCCGTAAGTGGCTGATAGCTTATATGCCTATATGGTTTACCCAGTTATTAACATTCCTTGCTAATAGCATACAAATGATGACGTGGCCAAACCTTTAGCATAGTTATCGAACCGTGTTTCTATAAAGGTCGTATTGTAAAGAAACTTACACAAAGAAATTTCCATGTTTTTGTGGTGTTTTTCAAGGTCTATGACAATAAGTACAGGAAATACAGATAAAAATAGCTTCATACATAAACTAGACAAAAAGCCATGCCTATTATGTTCAGTATTTTGCAGCGCCAATGCGGATGCGTGCGTTTCGGCCTTGTATACAATTAGGAATCATGCAACGTCGTAGATAAATATTATGACTTATATAATAGCGTGTATAAGCAGAAACTCATTATAAAATAATCTGTAAATTGGTTGTTGTTGTCTCTGCATTATTTACTTATTGGTTTTGATATGTAACCTGTGAGCAAGCGATGATACTTCAGCAATGAAGGAATTCAGGCGCAATGTAAACTATGACAAAAAAATTCTCAATGTACAAAAAACTGCCAGCGTAGACCTTTTCCAGTTTTGGGTTTTTAACCCTAACATTTGAATTGCATTAAATGCGGATTAATCGTTTGTAGCTAGTCACCCACATACCTGTGACTCCTACATATCCTACCTACCCAATTAACATTAAGTGCTGGTATTAACATTGTATGTAAACATATCACAGCTGACAGCATTTGTTTCTAAATATTCATAATTTATTATATTAAGCCGTAACTACTAGCAGCGATGTTAGGTAACCGTTCTATTACGTATGCATCGGCATTGTCATTAATAAACTCGCACAGAGGATTACTCATACGCACGTCAATCTGAACAATTGATGTCGTAATCATAACTCTCCTTTTTAATTATACAATAGAAATAAAGGAATGTTATTATCAACGAACCAATCACTATAAAACTTACTAATAACAGAGGGTGTTAACTAAATCGGCATACATGCATAACAATTGACGAAAGACGCAGGTACAATCTTACAATGACGTCATATCATAACCATACAATCGCCTGAAGTGCAACAAAAGGTTCACCTTGTTTACTGTTGGGACGAGTTACAGGAAATGCCTGCGTGGCTGTTTTGCAGAAGTTACTTCAGTCATTTTGGCAGTATTCGTGTAAATATTTCGTCATTCGTAGCGCGCAGATTGCGTAGCGTCCTTGTGCCGAACCTGGGATGCGCGTAAGCCGGTGCATTCTGAAACTAGATAATGTGATGTTTGCTACATTAGTTCAGCGGTTCCCGAATTCCTTTGGCTTCGGAACCCTTTTCGTTTCACCATTTTTCGGCGGAACCTTAGCTTAAGTAAGAAGTAAACTAAAGACGTAAATACACTTAGGTACGGCTCGTGATGCGTGGTAGCGTACCAAATGGTTATATGGTTAGAGACAATATATTCAGTATACTCAGGCGTAGCATGGCTCTAACTGCCGCACGACCCGGAAAATAATGTAGCCGCCCTTGACTTGTGTATTATGTGAATAGTTTTCAGTTTGAAGACTGACAAAGTAAACGCAAAAAGAAATAGATTGGGTTTGTACAGGTGTGAGGCGAGCGAGTGCGATTTTTTTAACTGAATAAGTAGTTCCAAGCACTCGCTAGCATTGAAAGACATTCAGTGATAGCCGGTACCGCGAGCGAAGCGAGCGCGAATTTTTTTTAGTTTAAGTACCTACACAAAATAAATAAAACGACCGTGAATTAATAAGGTCTCAAAAAGTACAATATCCACACAAAAAAAAGCAAATGCAAATTAATAAGAAGCAGCTAGCGAAGAACCGCTATTGCTTTTCCTGAACCAGAGGAATAAAAAATAAACATCGAAAGAAACCTCGACGGAAGAGCGCGAACTTTTTCGGTGTTGGATACCTGAGCAATAAAACGATCGTAAAAGCATCACACGTAATATGGAGTCGCGAGCGAAGCGAGCGCGAAATTTTCGGATTCGCGGAGGTGCAAAAATTTGAAATAATGTCACACTTTGATTCATGTTAAAAATAGCTACTTGAAATACTCGTATGCCGTGTTATTTCACGTCCTGTCAAATGTAACGTATAATCCTGACGATGAAATAAGCCCAAAAAATGCGGTGATTTTTGGCCGACTCGCTACTTTTGCCGATTGCCGAAGACCTGGAGGTATTAAGTTAATCTGCAATTTGTAGAAAACGGAATTAAATTATGTGCTGCCGTGGCCTCGTCGCGAAAGTACGAGACTTACACTCCCGAGTGGTACCCACCTACATGGTGCCCAAATGGAATTTTGGAATTCAATATTTTAAAACAATTTAATTGAAAATGAATAATAATTTAATATTGTCAAAAGTGAAACGATTTACCATATGGAAATCTTGAATTTTCCACGGAACCCCTGAGGGCCTGTCACGGAACCTCAGGGTTCCGCGGAACCCCATTTGGGAATCGCTGCATTAGTTTATGTCTGCGTGGTCTTGGGTGTTGCTTATTTGCGTTTATTTCTGCGTGCGCTTTGGTGTCGAGTCCGCTTTTAGCCGCAACATGAGCCGCGGGCGCGCAGACGCCGCCGCCATGCCGATGCATCGCTTCGCGCCAACAATAGGATGACTTACAGTGTTGTATTCTTTTTTTAAATTCCATTCCGGTTGATACACCAAGACGACTTCTTTGATACGGTTTTATGCGTAGATAGATACAAAATTGTTTCAGGCACTATGCCAACGCGGTCATTGATCACAGATTTGATATTCGATACATCATTTTTCATGGGCCTGCTTAGTGCTTTGTTAGGAAGACTAAGAAAAAAAAAGTAGCGTAAGTCATTTAAATTATTCTGGAGAGATAGTGTATTTTTAAACCGTGTTGCATTTTATGCGTCCTCGTAATGGTGGGGACGGTCGGTCGACTCAATGAAAATATATAAATAAAACACGCAGACGCTGCCCTGCTGATCTGTTTTTCATTCTTCGAAATGTAGTGTGCTTCTGTTTAGTGAAGATTTATTAATGCCATTCTAAGCATATGATAGATCGTGTGAACTAGTGACGAATGGAACTTAAAACGATCAAAACGCATCGATAGTTCTAACACCTGAAAGTTTTCCGTACAATAAATAAAAACTGCAGTGGCTTTGTGTTCGGGATACCCAGGACGTGAAACCTTTTTTAATGTAAAACCTGTAAACTAGAAACCTCTTTATGTCTGTATTTTGTTTTATCTTTTTTTAAATTTTCTCTGTCAAAAATATGCCTTTCGGAATACAACTCTGATGAAATTTTCACGAAGCATTTTTTATTGATTTAACATACAATCCTATTCATTGGTCCTTCGAGCCGGATAAAATAAGAAGAACTAATTACGGCCTACGTGAATTATTATTATTTGCAAGTCTTATTAAGTTTGTGAGACATTAAGAGTTGGTATTAACTTCTTTAACATTACAGTGTAATTAATACCGGTCTCCAAAATGACCGACAAGGAGTCAGTAAGAAAACGCGCGAGTTGCAAAGGTCGGTTGACAGCATTTACCAACTATGTCAACGAGTTGGATGAGTCATTGGATGCGTCACAGGTGTGCGAATTGCAACTACGTTTGGGTAAGATGGAAAGTTTATTTTCACAATTTGACGAGGTTCAGTCGACCATAGAGTGTTTAGCTGATGATATCAATAGTCAACTACCGGAGCGTAACGAGTTTGAATCTAAGTATTATAAGATCTTTGCAAAGGCTCAAGAATTACTTACACGTAACTTGAAACCAACTAAGAATGAACCTTTGGAAAGTGATTATAGTTCAGCACAAACGCGTAATCGCAGGCTTGTTAAATTACCTACCATACAACTGCCTAAGTTTAGTGGTTCCTATGAGAAATGGTTGGAGTTCCATGACACGTTCTCTAGCTTGATCCATTGTAATGATGATATTGATGATGTCAACAAGTTTCATTATCTTAAAGCGTGTCTCGAGGGATCAGCTGCTGTTGTGATCCAATCCATTGAGTTTTCCGCGAACAACTATGCTGTTGCATGGAAGATATTATGCGATCGCTATGACAACAAGCGGGTTTTAATAAACAACCATGTTGCAGCACTGTTCAACCTCGAGTTGGTTAAAAAAGAATCATCAGTAGCGTTAAAACGTGTCATTGATTCTGTAAATAAGAATTTGCGTTCACTGGAATCGTTAGGAGAGCCAACAGATCATTGGGACACACTGTTGATTCACATGGTATCAACCAAATTGGATGCTAAAACCTTTCGAGAGTGGGAAGAATTTAAAGGTAGGTTTGTTAAGGACAAGTCAGTTACTTTGAACATATTTTTTGATTTTTTGCGAAGCCGTGCAGATTTGTTAGAGACTATTGAAATGTCACAGAACAGTGCTAATAATTCATCTCTTTCTAACATTAAACATAAAAGCATGGTGTCTGTAACCAGTGCGCCAGATAAGCAGTCTAGTTCAGTTAAACATTGCCCGAAGTGTAGCGGTGAACATAATCTTAATAACTGTTCACAATTTTTAGGTCTTAGTAATGAACAGAGGTTGGAGTTACTACCACAATATAAGATATGTTTTAACTGTTTCCGTTCGGGTCATTATGCAAATCGTTGCAAAGCAAGCGGCTGCAACGTCTGCAAGCGCAAACATAACACTCTTATTCATATTTCTGATTTTAAAGCTAACTCGTCAATTGAATTATCAAACTATTAACAGACATCATTTAGCATTCGTTATTGTGATTTTATGAAAGAGTATTTAGAGTTAAAACATATTTCTTTATGTGCACCTGATCCACATAAGGTTGCATATTTCATAGCTCATCATGGCCTTGTCTGTGAATGTACTTTAACTACTGAAGGACCCGTTGAGCTGGCTTCAGCTGGTGTGCCATTACATAAATGGAAATCAAATACTCCTCAAGTATTACCTGATCATATAGGTCATTCTTCATTCAGTTTGAATATTGGTTCACTAGAACCTTGTAAAATGTTAGGTTTGAGCTGGCTTACTGAGACTAACGTCTTAGTTTTTTCATTGAATCCCAATATTAATAAAGTCATGACAAAGCGTGGGAAATTTTTTACAATTGCTCAAATTTTTGATCCACTGGGTCTATTAGCTCCTTGCATTATTGTCATAAAAACCCTCATGCAAAAGCTTTGGGTATTTAAATTAGGATGGGACGATGAGCTGCCGTCTGAAATATCCAGAATTTGGTCCAAGATCTTACGCGACTTACCATTATTAGATGCATTGAGAGTTCCACGGATCGTACTATGTGACTTTTGGACTGACTCAACGATTGTTTTAGGTTGGATTAAAATGTTGCCAATAAAGTTACAACTTTTTGTACGTAACCGTGTCGCTGAGATATTGGACAAAACTGCGGTCTGCTCTTGGAGGCATGTTCCCATAGACTTAAATCCAGCTGACCATATATCATGTGGAACAGATGTAACTTCTTTGCAATCCTTAGATTTATGGTGGTCAGGCCCTGAATATTTACGATATGATATCTCTAAATGGCCTGATGATCCAGCAGTTGCAACGAAAAAACTTCCCGAAATTAGGTTCGAAGTTTCTCTACTCGTTATAAATAAAAAATCTCGACCATTTTATATAGACTTTGATAGATTTTCAAACTTCACTACACTCAAACGGTCGGTTGCATACGTATTGAGATTTATAAGTCGTTGCAAAAAAGAGAAGTTATCTAAACATCTATTTCTTACCACTCATGAGTTAAAACAGGCTCTACATGTTATTATACGAATTTCACAAAAGGAATCATTCCCCAAATACGCACTGTTATTGAATAAAAAGGAACTACCCAAAAAGAGTCCCTTAAATAAGTTTACTGTGTTTTTAGACGACCAACATTTAATTCGTGTTGGAGGTCGTCTTGATAATTCTCACTTTGCTTTCGATAAAAAGCATCCATTATCATTACAGTCCACTCATGTCGTTATACGATTATTATTTGAATTTATGCACAAAAAACTTATGCATGCTGGACCGCAGCTCTTACTCGCGTCCATAAGAGAGAATTTCTGGCCAATTGGTGGTAGACGATTAGCTAAATCAATTTATAAGAAATGTATTGCTTGCTGTCGTACACAGGGACAGGTAATTGCTCCTCTGATGGGTAACTTGCCACAAAACCCTTTGATTTCGGGAGGTTACCCCTTTGAAACAGTAGGTGTAGATTATGCTGGACCTATTATGTCAGCCACTAGGCAGGGACGTGGATGTCGTCTTACGAAAGTGTACATTGTTCTTTTCGTGTGCTTTACGACTAAGGCTGTACACATAGAGTTGGCAGGTGATTTAACAAGCAGCAATTTTTTATCAGTTTTGCGTAGGTTTGTTTCGCGAAGGGGAAAACCTAAACGTGTACACTCTGATACTGGGACCTCGTTTGTTGGTGCTTATCACGAACGTGGTAAGTTTTTAAAGGGTAGTTGCGATTCGTTATCCGGTGAGTTATCAAATGGAGACATTAACTTTCATTTTTATCCCTCCTTTTTCCCGGCACTTTGGAGGTCTTTCGGAGGCTGGTATAAAATCTGTTAGGTATCATTTAAAAAGAGTACTGGGCGATTGTAATGTAACATATGAGGAGTTGAACACTGTATTGGTCCAGATCGAAGCTATACTAAACTCTCGCCCACTCACACCACTCTCTTCGAACCCTAACGACTTGTCGCCGCTTACGCCTGGACATTTTTTAATTGGACGACCGCTGACATCACTTCCGTTTTCAAACCTCGAGGACCGATCGTTGACTCAGTTAACCCGATATCAGCGTATAGAGCAACTTCGTCAGCACTTCTGGTCACGATGGTGTAAGGAATATGTGTCGGAGCTCCAGCAACGAACGAAATGGCGATCCTGCACAAAGCCATTAGAAAAAGGCACTCTTGTGCTCATTAAGGAGGACAGGGTACCTCCTTTAAAGTGGCGCCTGGGCCGAGTCACAGAGGTGTTCCCTGGACATGATGGCATCAGTCGTGTCGCGGACATCATGATTTCAAGCGGTGATGTGGTTCGTCGGGCTTTCAGCAAGATATGCCCCTTGCCTATAGCTCACTCGGAAGATTCTGGTTGAGAGTCGAGCTCTCAACGCCCGGGGGGATGTTCGGGATACCCAGGACGTGAAACCTTTTTTAATGTAAAACCTGTAAACTAGAAACCTCTTTATGTCTGTATTTTGTTTTATCTTTTTTTAAATTTTCTCTGTCAAAAATATGCCTTTCGGAATACAACTCTGATGAAATTTTCACGAAGCATTTTTTATTGATTTAACATACAATCCTATTCACTTTGATTGAAAGTTTCTCTCAGTTACACGTGCAAGTGTTGCACTTCGTCATCGTGCTTGATTTCATTTTATATTGCGATAATGGAAAATTTCATTCCTTTTCCGTGCTCACTATTATTTTTTCTTGTAACTGATAAGCGGTTAATGTAGTAAGTTCAGTTCAGCGTATAGTATAAACCACGTGTAAGCGCGTCGCACGCACCATTTTATATCGCTTTATTTATCTACAGGTACAATAGCTAAGGAGCACGGAGACGTTATGTAACAAAAGATTAGGTTTATGGCCTTTGCAGAGCTGTGAATAATCGATAAACTATACATGATGGCATGTACGTGCATATATCTTGCACTCTTATCGGCATACACGTGCTTCAAGTTTACTATGCTACAATACTACTTGCACTATTGTGAAAAGCGACGTAGCCATTAGTAATTTGCTTGACAGCCGATAACTTGTGAACACGTTCAATTTATTTGATTGATTCGATTGTGGCTTATTGGGAATATTGTTTGAGTTATTATCCTACATGCGCCTTCTACCCGCATGCTCTCTATTGCATCGGGGAGAAACGTGGGAGCTGAATACAATGCTCTTAATAAAGCAATATTAGGGTATGGTGGACGTAAATATGAATATAAGATTGTAAATAATAAAAGCTACAATTCAGATGCACAGATGTTTATTACATCATAATTAAATCAGTTACATTGACGCTGCCGCTAGGTGAAAGTGGTAAATTCATAATACCACGTCATAATTAAATACGTGTGTTTAGATATAGCCGGATATCGCTCGGGCTTGGGTTCACCCAAGGTGAGCAGACGGCGAGGCGGCGAGCATCTCGTCGACCTCTACGCTCAACTTACTGGTTTCTAAATTAAATCATGTCTCTGACAGTCACTATGGAAATTCAATACTGTCTGGCTAACACAATGGATATAAAGAACGGTGATACTAAAGGTGTATTGTACGAGAACGCAAATCCTCATAAAACCAGTCGAACACGAATGAGATTCGCAAGAAAAGGTCATGATTGTTTAACTAAGTACCACTTGTCCTTTAGGTTGGAAAAATATTTAATAATAGCGTAATACGGCGTGGCTTGACATAAGGACCTTATATAAAAATATGAATTTATTATGTAACGAATGTAACCAGTAGAATGCGGGAGAATGGAGGAAAATAAGAACAACCTACCTATTTCATACAGTAAGGTCAGACACACGTTTATTCTGCGAACCAAAGTCCGGACCAACATCCTTGTTTGTATAGAACAAAGAAGTGTTTAATTCCTAGCTAAAATTGAAACTTCGATATTCGTACAAGCCTTCAATTATTATTAATGTTTCCTGACATATTTTCATAACTTGCATGACAATGTATTCTTAAGTTAATAAACACGAAGTGATGATAATGATGTTTATAATAATTATTACAATGTGCTTCCTGTTTGAAGTATTGAATTAAATACAGCATTGAAATTATTCAAAGTTATAAAAATGTTTTCAGAATCAGATTCATCAACGAGGAAAAGGCATTCATCTCTACATTGACTTGACTTTATAAAAATAACATGCATTTGTGCCAAGAGGAAAAATAATAAGGAAGGATTTTATATGTCATTGTCCTTGTTTCTCTTTAATTAATAAATCCTGATAAAAACACTAATAAATGTGAAAGTTGGCCTGTTTGGGGATAGACAGACTTGTTGTTACTACTTGTTGACTATAAATGATTCTATTCAATTCTTTTCATCTATGTAGATTGTAGGTAGACATCATCTCTCGATCATTTTCCCAATAAACAAAATAATAATAAGAAAGATATATCAATCTCCATCGCTACCTTTTTTATTTAAAAAATCAAATGTTAAAGGCACTTGAACTGGCTGCAACCCTTAAAACGGTCATGTGTGCAGTGCAGTGCACAGTTCCTACTGCAGTAACACGTACAATATGAGCGGTCGTTCACTCGTCTCGAAGTCTCGTCTGGGACGCCGCGGCAGGGGAAGGACGAAATTAAAGTATTTAGCGAGCCGCCCGGGGAGGGTTGGCTGGGTAAGGGCGGCGCGCCGCTCCTGTGACCGAGACGGCCTGGGTGAACGTACGCTCCGGGCATCACCTCCCTATACTACCACTTACAAATGCGTAGTACACTTTATGCTCATGTTATTACATCTATACGCATTTATTTATGTTATAAACAGATTGCAAAGACTCGGAGAGTTTTCTAACATAAAATACTGAACAAAATCATCCTACCTTCCTATCATGGCTTATCTTTATTAAAACTTTATTTAAGAGCCTCTTCTAAAGGCAAAAGCAACCCGTATTTGGGCCTTGAATATAAGATTACCGGATGACAAAAGAATTAATCATAAAGAGGGTCCACGTCATAGACAAGAGATATTCTATTTTTGTATACCGTCTGTTTACCAAGCGACCGTTAAGCTAGATGAGTTGTCCATAACAAACCCAGATTACTCATCGTTCTATAGTACTCAGTAAGTTATATTTAAATTCAATAGCTTTGGATAAGTGTAGTTTCCTAGTACGGAGGAACACATTCAAATCCTTATCTTTAAAATCTGTGTTACGAATGAATGGGGCTTAATTGTTGATAAAACCGTTTTGAAGCCATGTACGTCTGACACAGTGCTCGTTGTAGCTTTATATGTCCATGGTATTGTACTTACAGGAAGGTCTGAGTTGCCAACACACTCTTCATAATATAAAAAAAGTTTGATACATCTGTGGTCACATGGAAATCGCTTTTTTAATCCCCTTCCAAGAAAATTGGAGGAAATCTTTCATCGCGTTATTGTCCCTAATGTGATCAAGATGGAATACAAATCTGATAAATAATTAATAATAATAAAGCGTAATGAATAACATAATTAAATATCAGTTCATCGCCTGTGGCTGATCTCTAAAAAGTTAATTTTAATGTAACCGGTGAAAATTTTTAAGTTTTCTTTAATATACAATATCCAATATTAGCAATGCAGGATGCAATAGTTGCAACACTGCATTGTATGCTGGCAGGTCGTGAATGGGCGCGGACAATAGTTAGGATCCGTGAGCTTGCGCCCGGCGCTGCCTCCGCGCGGCTCCGGTGACTCATGCGCAGACCACCCACGCCTTGCAACATCAACGCGCTACTTCCCTTACTACGTGTGCCTCTGGCGAAACAATAGCTGCAGACGTTATGCAGCCTTATTGTACCCTAAGACTTCCTAGATTAATATATCCTGGTGTAGCAATTTTTACGTTCTAAGGCCAAGGGTTTGATTTAAGATTCATTGCCAAAACAGGCCAAATTACAAACTTTCAAAAAATCGGTCAAAGCAACCTACCAAAGAAATAAACCGTAAAACTCACTCCTTTTAATAGGTCTGCTAGGTTTTTAACGTTGCTTGTTGCTATTGCAACAAGCAACCAAAGCAAAGCAAAGTATTGCAACAGTTGATTTCCTATTGGAAATCATCCGTTTGTTTGCTATTCTAACTCACGGTCTTCGACAAAATAATTCCGTATGTCCTGGCCTATTTTATGTTTGCAAGTAAAAGCTCACCATCATCAGCTAAGAATCTTGAACAATTTGCCTAAAATTACTCTATGCAAGTATCGAAAATCCACAAGATAAACAAAGAGCCATACCAGCCCGGAAATCTGAATCACTCCTTTGTTCTCGCAATCTTACTGACTACAGCTACTTAAGTGCGCACTAAAAAAAATAATCAATTTTATATTACGGTACATGTTATTTTTATAATAGATACATTGGGTTGGCAAATGTATTTATTTCTGACTGCTTGTTCAACCTCAAAATAATCTTCAAAACGTATGTCCAGATGAAAAGCTTTTAGTATTGCTTTTACTCAGTAATGCAAGTGGATTCGTGTAATGGTAGGCGAGAATGGTATGTGTGGAATTCAAGTCCGTCTCGCCAACGGTGCAACGGGCGCCGGTGTGCAACTTCGGCGAATGACCGTGGCTGAGGTACCATGCGTGGCTTCGCGCGGCCGATGGGCCGCCTGGCTGCGTCTAACAGCCACGACCGAATCGCCCAGACCTGTTTGCATTCCCTTCAGTTGATTCATCTCGGCCGATCCCGGCAGATAATAAATATCGATTGACTTCGAAACAAATTCGCAGTTTAGAAGATACATTTTCATTCTCTCAAATGAGAATGATGCTATTTGGTTTTGCAAGACAAATTAATTTATTTATCATAATAATTTATAATTAGGATCAAATCACTATAAAATGTTATTATTGCGAAACAAATAAATTTGTTATGTAACAAAATGATCGTTCATGCTTTGAACCCGGTAGGTCATGGACCTCTAAAGTTAATGCGTAGTAAACAGAGTTTTTTCTTCCATTTCAAGGCTGAGCTAGTTCAATTCCTATTTCCTTAAAAATATTCGGTGGCGTTTAGGTGAAAACAAATGCAGATGGAAGAAAATCACACACTTAACCGAATATGCGAAAAAAAGTAAAATCTAATTTCTATACATTTTCTATGCAAACTTATTCTCAGGAGGTTTTCTAATATGATCAAATAATATGTGTAACATAAGGAATTTTACAGTTCGAACCTTTAAACATTTGGGAAAGTAGCAATTAAGTTGTTTCCTCAAACACGCAGTTTTCAGTATATTAAAAAATAATAGGTACGCCTTCCCAAAACTCATTTCTCCACTATCATGCTCTTCTCATACTATAAACTCTTATATTGCAAGATTAGAAATAATTTACCAGCAACTGTCTTTCCAATGAAGATTCGAATTCTTTTAACCTTATTTTAAAAATCTACTGCATCCAAGTTTTTCCCGGAAATGAAAATCCGTTAAAGATCAAGACATTTCCATTGGATGTGTAGCAGCTTTTTGCCATTTGCTTCTGGGTTCAACGGCCAGACAGTTCGGATCGTTGATTTTTTCGCTTGAGTGCTTGTCTGTATTCACCAGTTTTGAGGTACATTTTCATATATTTACTTATTCTACAAAATATATATTCTTTGCGAATTTTATGTTTGTATATCACGGTGAAGGAAGATCCGTTGCTTGCAATTTCAAACGCAACGGTCACTGGTAGGCTAGCCGGTTGAGTAAAGTTGAATGTATCGGCAGGCATCTCATCCTTCGTGGAATTTGCACCCACACATTCTAACGCAGAACTGCACATTGCGATGCCGCCCTCGACTTGCCGCCTTTATACTTTTTGTTTTTTTAAGTCGCCATACTTTTCCAAGAAGGATTGTAAAAAAAGTTGATCCTATCCTATGCGTCTATTGAAATGTATTTTGAATGAAATATTATTATTGACGGTAATCATTTTAGATATGTTTGTGTACATACATTAAACGCAAGTTTTAGTTCGATCTAATTCGAAATGCATGATAAAATTAATGAAATACACATGCAAGGTCCTAGAAAATATTTAAGCAGTCCACGATATGAAAAACAAATCGTAGTAAGCAAGCATGGGCTCTGTTTGTATTTGTGGAGCACGTGGTTTCCGCCATCTTGGAGTATACGCTTTTGGCGCGAAACCGGATGGCGCATCGTGGTGTTTGTATGAGATGGTAAAGAAGCTGTAACACAGCTTAACATATATTTTGTTATACATTAAATGTATTGTACAGTCAACGTCAGGTCAGTGGTAACAGTTTTATAGGAAAATCGTACTTATTACTATTGAGTTAAGGTGCATGACAGTTACCACTGATGTGCGGTCTACCGTACGTATCGATAGTAAAATTTTATACAGTAAATTATTACCAGAATGTTTTCTTAAATAGGTAAAAAGTTTGTCATTCCGCTTTACTGTTTCATTTAAAGTGTAAAAATGTTATCTGTTCAAGGTAAAGGTTACAAGTTATAAGATAAATAGAACAGTTAGTATTTCCCTAAACGGATGTATTGGCGCCAAAATGCGGCGTGGTACTTCCACATTAATGGCTGCCGTTCATTGCGCTCGCTTGGGTGTATTGGCCGGTGCTCACCACGCGCATCCTGCCTACTACGTTCACTGCGTCCTGCTCGCACCTATTTCTTGTGTTTATACACAAAAGAGACGCCCACTTCACGTGCAGCAATTTTTGTGCCACAGAAGGACGCGCCTTGAGATCAATGCACTTTCCGAGGACAGCGAGCCCGTTTTTATTAATCGTTAACGTTGGGCTACTCTCGACGAAATAGGGATCTTAAGAACAAGCCCTAAGAGTTAATTTGGCAGTAGCGAGGACTTGGAACTAGAGGTCGATGTCTAGACGCGCGGGAAGTGATTAAAGTATGTGGAATTGTGAGTGGAAGGCATTCCGCTCGTGTAGGGCTGCCCATCTATATTGTAAAGTAGGGTGGTTTTGTTTAAATAACTATTTATAGATATTAAGTAAAATTTATTTTTAAGAATGTGTTGTACTTATATGTTTTTGAAGTCTTCACATAGTAGACATAATGTGTTTGGATACTTTATCAGTGCGAATTTATCAACCCTGGCAAAATATTTGTGTGCGGTGCATGGACGCCGCGCTGCAGTGCTTGCAAGGCAACTTTTAACACACTTTTTGCCTTGCACTTTACATAGTCTTGCCAGTTTATCAGGCTCAGTTATTTTTAACTTCGAAGAACTACAATTCCAGCCCGTTGAGCAATTTATTATTTGCTTACAACATATTTTTCTAAAAATATACCAAGTTGTTAACACTATTTTAAACTTAAACCTATTATTAAACTATTTAAAGTAAAACAGAATTTAAAATCATCAATCGTCTATTTTTTAAAGTTAACTAGATTATTTTTACAGAAAAATAAAGTATTACTTAGAAACTTAACTTATAAGTTGTTTTCATAAAATACAAACACTACGATAAGATATCTACTTATTACCACGCTAACTTCTTTGATTCCTATGTATAAGGAAAACAATGAGTAAAATGATTCATCGTACTAATAAAATATTGCACGGACTGTTTCCTCTTAACGGTTAAGTAGTTTTAGGGTTTTTACTAAACATGATAAAGTAACGTATAAAACTTTAATCAACCACTATACATAACATAACGTTGATTACAAAACAAAAACTATCGATAACAACTAACAACAGTCCAATCTATATTAATATTATAAAACTTAAGTTTGTTGATTTATTTGAACGCGCTAATCTCAGGACCCACTGGGCCAATTTAAAAGTTCATTTTCACCCGATGATCAATAAGAAAGCTTCAGCTAGTTTTATCGGGATACGCGGAGTAGGTTCCACGGTACGCGGCTAAAACTGGGAGTTGCTAAATAATGATATAAAATAATACTACGATAGTATACGAAGAGAAATGATTTATTCACTAAGAGTGATTTGTATGTGAATCACATACAAACTTAAGTTGACTGTTTTTAATTATAAACTTTGTTTACGTCATACGAATTTCCATTTGTGATAATGAAGATTAACAATAAGATACGAGTACTTCATGACGTGGGTAAACTGCGAAATAAGTCATGACTTTACCATAAATAACCTTTATTTTTTCGCATGGAATAAAAATAAAAGTGTCTATTTACGTAATAATAACAAGTGAATATACTTAAATATATTTTTAGATATCTGCTTAGTGTACAAAAGCTTAGATAACAAAAAATACCCTATTTTGAAGTAGGCGCCTGCACAAACAATTTGATGTTCATGTGTTTTGGAAGTGCATGTGATAAACATGAATGTTATCTCGGCACAAATTCTTGTACTTTGAACCGCTCTGCTATCGGTGACCGCAACTAAATTGTTTGTTGTGCGTTAATTGTTTTCCGATGAGACAACACATGCTCTGTCCATTATTTTTTATCGATATTGTCCGCGGGTGGGGACTGGCCACACACTGCATACCATAACGATGACTGTGTCATCCGTCATTAATGCATTACAAAGAATATTCATTCATCGCATGCCCTCAATTATCTTTAGTGTCATATCATTATTAGATTTCAATATGCAGTTACAAATAAACATGCATTAAGTGTAATTAAACTTTTAATGAACCATAAACAGGAAAGAAGCCTTTTAATAGTGAAGGAAGCTTCACATCGCATAGAAGTCGGGCATCGGATTACCCAACTTTATCGGCGTGTTCCAAAAAAACAAATATGTAGGTAGTGACAACCAACTATTTTTACATTTATCAATTCACTTGTTTATTTTAAACAACTACTTTAATTATAAATATTCATGCAAGAAAATGATCCCGCGTGATTCTTGATCTTGCAATTTTTATTTACGGTGTTTTAATAGGTTTAATATTTTTTTTACACAGGATAAATTAAACGTAAAAGGGAATGTTATTAAAAACCGCTTAGAAAAAAATCCTTCCACGTGTCAAAGTCTGTTTAAGTTATTTTTTGTTATACCTAACACCATAGAGTTTAGAGTATCTAACTTTCTATTATTATGAAATTAACCAGTGACTAGGTATAATAAAGGGAAATTCGAAAGAGTACCCATGTATATTCGCGAGTTCACCTTACCCGCGGGGCCGCTATTTGAAGGTTATCAGGAAAATAAAAGCTACGCCTAAGGCCCTTGAATTTATTCATCGGTCATCGAACTTATCACGCTCGTGTGTTGCGAAAATAATGATTTCATATTCTGTGAAACACTGTGAAGTAAAACTCTAAAATGGTTAGATTTTTAATTAGGTAATGGTCAAGTACAAACCTTTTTATGATAATTATCATGGCACGTAGGTAACACATCATTTATATAGAACCATAGTTCCTCTTTAAAGGAGGACATAACAATGAACTTTATTAGTTAAAGGGATAAAGATCCATAAATTGTAAGTAAATGTTACAGCTATAGCCTGTTTGTATGGTGTGTTTGTATATTCAAAGTAGCTATGGAGGTTTTAGAACCGTTGAAGATTTAAAATATTTAATATGCGAGGGGCACTCGAGCAGGTGGTTCGAGAGCGGCGGATATTACTACCAATGGAGGGTCAAAGGACTACTCAAGGCCGGAGCCACGACATTTCGGAACGTCGATAACCTTCGCTAGGCGCCTTCGTATCGCCAATACCAAAAAACATAATAACCATTCACTTTGCGCTTGCCGGGTTTATCCGTGTCAAAATTCTGTATGTAGTCACCGCTTTATAATTATGTGGGTTACCCAACCTGTGCACGCGGAAATTCTGAGGATATAATTGCACATTCATCAGGTTTTAGCACTTGCGCATGTATAACAATAGTACGTACTAAATCGTATATCATGCTTACATGTGTAAGACTCCGTATTGTATTAGAGTGCAATGACATGCAGTTACATGAACGTGCAACAGTTACACACAATACACATAAAATACATATTATTGGTATAGGTAAATAACTTGCAACATTGTCGTACGACCTTGCGGTGTTTGCACGTGTTTTCAATAATAGAGAAGATATTGCCATGGAACTATGTCGGGTATGGGTTAAGTCAAAGGAGAAATGAAAGTGGAATTCATGCCGAGGAAAATACGTACTGTACCTACATTGCTAAAGGATTGCTCGATAGAATGAGAAATTGTTTTCCCCATCAAACGAGAATTGAACACGTGTAGAACACGGCTTTGTTTGTAGTAGATAAACAATATAAATTATAATAAATTAAAGAATTTCAGGTATCTCCTTATACCTGGCATATAATATGCAAATAAAAATACTTTGTTGACAATCACAAGCTTTGTTTTGTAATTATTTATAACACTGATGATAAGGCTTATCTGCTCATGATTTTGCGGACGTTATCGATCGTTATCGTTGCGATATCGATACACCTACGCCGAAATTGCTAGAGGCGTGAACCGAGTGAAACGTACCTGTCCCTCTTTTATCATCATACTGACTTGTGTTACTTTGTTTTTTGTGTTACTTCCAATGAATCCTGAGCAACATCACAGTCACCTATGATACTGATTATACTAGATACTGATAACGATTGTGTTAATAGGTGACAAACATATGTGATTATTTTTACCACACACGTGAGTTCGCAGGTGTTCGTGCAATATGGTAACCGGTACCATCCAATGTATCCAACAATAATCAAATTATAACCTCGAAACATTTTTAATACTTAACTAAAACTAACAATTGTAGGTAAGGGATAGAGAAGCCAATATGTACTTGTTTTTTTACCCCATATGGGTACGGTATCACATAAAAACAGTGCCAGGTGGTGGGTTCAATGTTCGATGCAGCTTTTATTTTGTTTTGAAATGTAGCTTCGTCGGGGCTCCGTCAGGGGTTGCAACTGCTACGGTACCAAACTAAAAAAACTTTTCCACCTGGCGATATTTTACATCCATTTGCCTCGAATCCTGAGGTGCATGAGCTCGTTAAGTATATTTTCAAAGTGCACGTTTGTTATTGCGTCGACAGTCTTGTTTATTAATACCACCACCTGCTTTAATACGATATGACTTGTCATTTTTATTTACATTTACGTAGTGTGTATGTACGTATGCACATAAACTTTAAACACTTGAACGTCAGTATTTTTTATCTTTACCACAGGTTGCCCCTAAATACATAAAGCAGCAGGACGTAAACAACTTTATGTATTTAACTTGTTGTTGAAAGTTATTTTGTTGATTTAATTAAGCAAAACGTAGTGGATGAAATAAAAAATAAATATGTTTCTTTTAAGTTAAAAAATGGAACTTAAAATTCCTATGTCTCTCAGATTAATCCAGAGTTTTGATTGATTTGGAAAAGTGTTCTTTATACGCATAGTCAATTTAATGCTCCAGAAAGTCACATTAAATTTTGTAGATCTATCGTTATTTATTAGATCGAAATACTTGAAAATACTCGCCTATTAAGACTATACTATAGCCGTGGTGTAAACAAATATATTTTACGGGCATAAAGTTAATGGTGAATGTCGATACTCGCACAAATGAACATGTTGCAGCATATTGTTGTAGGTGTACATTACATGAATGCGGGGATGGTAATCTAAATGCACATGTGTGCCGCAGCACGAGCTTCGAACACGTGCCTCCGACAGCTGCTGCGGACCACTCAACCTACATAATACATTCAATCAAGAAAAAAAAACAACCTTTCTCAGCTTAAAGTTGTTTTCGAATAAGTTTCAAAGAATCTTCTATCCAGGTGTGTGCAACTGAGCGAAGATATCTTATAATTATGTGAATTTTTATATTCATAAATTAAAGATTTTACAGAATCCTCAGCAATTTTGCGAGCTTCATATTATTATGTAACCGCTTCGCATTTTAGTTGAAATCCATCAATTTTTTTAAAATTTGCAAATAAAAATGTAAACACGTAAGTGCAGTTCTTCGTTAATAGAAGAAGACCGCTCACGCGCCCACACTGGGTGCCATTCAAAGAGCCGCAACTGGGAACCATCAAGCCAAGTCCATCAACTCAGTTATGAATAGGCATTGTCCTTATTTGAACAGAGACACAGAGAATAATAAAAAAAAACTCTTCACAATTGCCTATTCATTACCCGCATGCGCTTACGCAGGTCAGTGTAACGGGTATTTCTTGAAACAGAGAATTCACTCCTGTTATGAAAAAATAAACAATAGGTACCCCACATACCTGTAGTCTGTAAACATCGGACAATTTTTTTTTGCAATGTCTTACCTGAAATGAAATTCAGAGAAAGTAGACAATTATTTATTCATGAAATTTTTATCACAATCCGTAACAAAATATGTAGATAAATAAATATTTTAAATAATAATCTCGAGATATCAGGCGCTTGTATTTTAATGCGATTAGACGTTGTTATCGACTGCGCGTGATGCATCTCTGGCGCCGCTCGGGTGCAGCGTTTCTATCACATGGCCGAAATGGCGTTTGTTTGCATCGATATAAAAAAAATACTATAAAATTAATTAGATAAAGATGGTTATTCGAATCCATAAGGAAAGGGACAACTTTTATACGGTATTTTCTTTCACTAAGTAATTTTTAAAAGCGGAAAATGAATGTGTCAGTTCCTAAAATTAGGAAAAAATTAATGCAAAACCTGAAAATGAAAGCGAAACCGGTAATAAGGTGTAAAAAGTCGCATTAACAACCTAGTCCTTTTTTCAGTGGACTTTTACCTGTAGCAAGTCTATCAGACACTGACCCTTAAATACAAAATATTTGAAGGGTAATAATACGTAGGTGATCGGTAGGTGGTATTCAAGTGTAGGAGGCGAGTGAGGGTGACGTGCCACGCTTCGTCCTTCCCCACACATCGAACTCGGAGGGTAGAGTGGGTTGCGAACATTGCGAATGGGGAATGGGGTCTCACGCCAACTACAGCAAGCCGCGCGCGCCTCCGCGCCGCACCTCCCCTCAGTCGTACATACCGACCGCGACCGATGCGATTATTCTGTCTAGCGAGAGGGAGAAGACGTAGTCAATGCTCCGCTCGCGTCAGGTCGCTTCGTTCGTTGAGTTCGTTGCATTGCATTTAGTTTAGTCCGCAACGCGCCGTTTGACCGAACGGACGTGTACACGCGCGCAAATACCTTGGGAAATAATATCGTTGTTTATTTATTTATCTTCAATTGCATATCTGTTAAATTAATTTGTGATTAACAATTTTCTGAACTTAATTTGTGACTAGTTACTCTTTACTGAACAATAATCAACATTCATGAACTGTGATCGTGTTTTTGACCGTTTCAAACAATAACAAAACGGTAGAAAATATTGTGCGAGACAAGTCGAAATGAGCGGATTGACCAACAGAGTTAAAAGAGGATCGAGGGGTAGTGCAACTCTGCTCGAAGCAGCAAACAGGATTTTGCGGTTACTTGGCGTCAGCTCTACTAAGCGCGGGAAACAGCCCTCGCCCAAATCTAAGGTAAGGTCAATGACTGTCTGTCGCTTGTGTTTGTGTTGGTACCCCATGTGGGTCTGTCTGTCTGTACGCACCAATGTTCAATAACGATTCAAGTGCGGGTTTGTTATGGATCATAGTAATTTCAATGTATTATATTCGACATGATACAATTTTGTTGTATTTCAGTGGAACACCTAGCTAGTTGAAAAAAATAAATAAATAGTAGCTTTTAGATAATTGAAATTAATATAAAATATTATGGATTAAGTATGTAATTTTTTAAAAGATTTATAACTGGAGCAAACGTTTTGGCCTTTCATGTTTTATCAGATTTGCCATCTATAAAAGGTGTGAATACCTAAGAAATTAATGAAAACATCTCAAGTCATGACGGGGGACGTGGCAATGTACAATCTAGTGGGTACACTGTTTATAAACTTTCGCTGTACACAGCGGTGATGCACACTTTCGCCCTGTTTTTCTATAGGCATGTCATTGGATGAGTCCGTGCTCCGTTCACAACGCCTAGGCGGACGGCTAGTGTGCGACGCCCGCCGCGGGTAGATAGTCGTACTCGTGTGATACAAACAAACAAACAGCGCGGCGACCGCGGCCGCGGCACCGCACTTGTTTGTTCACGCGTCGCCGGCATGCTCACCTTGTTTACCAGTGCGAACTCCTCACGATCTCCGCATTCAGTAGACCGCTACGGCTTCAATCATGTAACTATCGTAAACACAACGTATCCTTGCACGCAGATTGTTCAGTTAACGTTGCCGCGTAATATGCATGATTTGCACAACCCTCGACAATATTGCGCTAGTGTTGTGCCACACACGTGACGTATATTAGCCAAATTTTTAAAATAATTATGACTTATGTTTTTTGTTTGCATTACTCAATGCCATTTTCTCAGATTCGTAAGCTTGGTGGATAGTTAGTCTAAGATCCCAGTATTAGGTAGATATTACATCAGATTGCGAAAAACCCACTATTACCTAAGCCCGCCTACTATTTGCTAGATTTCGCCCTTTACCCACATACCTGTTCTTATCTGATACAATAGACGCGTTAACGCCATCACTACTAGATACGTCACCACCAGTGATGTGGCGTAATACTCTGCGGAGGAGGTTATGTACACCCACATTCTTTATCTTTCCCGATAATAATTTTTGTAGGGCTTGTGCCTTGTGGAAAAATACTGATTTCACTGGAGAGTAAACAAAATGAACGAAACTAGCACATTTGGTGGTTAATAAGTATTCAAACGTCATTAATGCGATAGTTACAGCACAAATATGTAAAAACAGCTTTAAAATTTTTAATTTCTAATGCAAATGTATAGGTAGGTGGAATCATAATTTATAATATAAATATAAATTAGAGGTCGTTCTGTGTGCGCCGAAGGGTGTCGCTTGTTGTTGTTGTTGTACACTCTACAACAAAGGTTGTTTACTTCGTGATTCATGATCACGCATTCGGAATTCTCATTCATCTTTCACTTTTTTTATTAAGTAAAAATGTTCACAAGTGAATGCTCAAACAGTTAACTGAGTGCCTAGTGCGAGTTGAACAAAATTTTGCGAATGACTTCACTGTCGAGTTTAGCGAGTCAACTTCAAACGAACCGAATGCAATATTTAAGCGAGTGCGAGTTGCCATCTCGCAAACTACTCGCATCACGTTTCCTCACGGCGAATAGCGATGATCATTTTTGTTAGGTTGGTGTTCCGTTCGCTTGGTGGGATAAACCTACCAAATTTAGAAAGACGTCATTTTAGCATGTAATCGTATGGGACGACTGTCTTTCAACATTTTTGGGGTTATTGTTTGACGTTTTGTTTATGTTTGAACCGGCGCGACGCCCGAAAATTTGTAGTTGTTTTGAATTCATTTAATTAATTTAAAATGAAGACAAGTTCATCCCAATTTGATATGTTGGTGACATTTATGGAGCAGTAAGTGGAATTTTAATTATTTGGTGGCTAGTGTACTCATGTCTGTGAACTTGTAATCAAGTAGTTGAATGTTTTTTTAGGCATGGAGACATAAGCAAACCATCCTCCCATGCAAGAGGTAAAATAGCCTGTTTGGGTTATTGGGAAGAACTAGCACAATTGCTCAATAGTGACGGTAGCGGTGACTCTAAAACTGTTGACAAATGGAAGAAGGTTAGTAATGATTACCATCTACCTAATTTGCTTACAATGTGGTTAGCGAACTTTATAAAACAATATTCTTCATTGCATGATTTAAGGTTTGGAGTGATTATAAAAATAACACAAAGAAAAAAGCAGCCCGCTTGCATAGAGCAGCTAGCGGTACTGGTGGTGGTCCTGCCATGCACATCAAGCTATCAGACTTAGAACTCAGAGTTCTCAATATGATTGGTGCGCAAGTAGCAACGGGCTTAGCGGTGGCAGAGGCTGGGTTGGCACAGGTTTTAACTTATTAACTTGCCTATAATACATACTCAACTGCTTTTATCATAATTTGAGTTTATTGCAACTTATTTTTAATTCTCTTCCAGGGGGTTCACATTCCGCCACAAGTTCAATGCGAAGAAGGTAAGCTGCTATTGTGAGCTTTCAACATATTGTTACTAATAATATAATAATTGTTACAATGATATTTTTGTATATTAAAATTCAGTTCCACAAGATAGTAATGAGCCAGCACCAGCAACCTCACCTATACCGGCACCAGCAGGCTCACCGCTACCAACTTTAACAAGGGCTTTATCTTCCCCGCCTCTTATGTTTGTTGAGGAAGAGATACAAAGTAAGATTTTTTTCATACCAATTGATATAATCATATTAATTTGACTATTCTTACAAGTAGGCATAAGCCTATCTTCAATTACATATTTTATATTTTAGATACCCAACCTTGGAACGAGCCTGGGCCATCAACCTCATATGTTGCTCAAAGGACATCTCAGGCAACACCTATTACCATCATACCATCATATGTGCAGGCACGATTGGAAGGTATGATAAAGATTCCTTAATTACTTTGTTCTTAAAATAACAAAAAATATAGGTCTTGTAGTCTTATGGTGGTACTGAAGATGACTAAGTATAGAAAAAACCTTATAATTCATATTTACATTACAGACAATACGGGTATGCTCTCTCCAACAAGACCCTCTTCTCAAGTCCATGTAGTCCAGGCAGAGCCTTCACAAGCTGGACCCACAACACCACGCCATTCAAGGCAACGGAGACTCCGAGGCTCACCCCGCAGACCTGTGAGGCCACCACGGACAGAGGAGGCAGCTCAACAATTTCTCCAAGCTGAAGAGTACTGGAGAAATTTCAAAATGGAGCAACACAGGGACTACATGGAGTTGAAGAGAGAGCAGAATAGAATAAGAGAAATGGAACTTAAAATTCATAGCGAGTGGCAAGCTGTAGGATTAAGGGCATTAGATGCAATAAATAAATTAGTAGATAAGTTTTGTAAAGATTAATTAGTTAGTAGTTTATTTGTATTTGTATGTTTATTGGGATTATTTTCTTTTTGTGTTTAAGCCAAAGTTCCTTTCATTTGTTTTAATAATAATAATAAGTACTATATCTCGACAAGTTAATAAATAAATGGAAAAACAGTACCTACTTAAGCCTGTTTACAAATACATACCGTACCTACATATTTTTTATTTGACCAATAGATGGCGCTATATGTCCGGAATAATTTTATTTTTATTTTTTTTTGTAATAAAAACTATCCTATGTCCTTTCTCAAGTTTCAAACTATGTCTGTACCAAATTTCACACAAATCGGTTCAGTAGTTTAGCCGTGAAGAAAAGACAGACAGACAGACACGAGTTACTTTCGCATTTATAATATTAGTTTAGATTAACCCTTAAATGGACAATGTTATGTTGTTAATAAATCATTTATGGCGACAGTAATAAAAAATATTTAATCATATTGGTTTATTTATTTACTTAGGTCTAACAATTACTTACATTAAGCAATACAAAATAAACAAATTGTTTCCATTTAAGTACTAAGAGAAAAAGAAAAGTAACTGGTTCACAATTAATATAGTGGATTCCCGAGTCGGGCCGAAATCGCTTTGTGGGTTTTAGAAGACTTTCACAAAGCAGCCCGGAGCCTGGAAGCTGGTGATTGATACACCCGTGCATCGGAGAGCACGTAAATGTCGGTCCTGCGCCTGATCTCTCTCCGGTCGTGTCGGATTTCCGTCCCATCGGGCTATGAGAGTTAAGGAATAGTGAGTGCACCTGTGTCTGCGCAAATGCTCGTGCACTATAATATGTCCTGCGTAGTTGGCTAATCTCCTTACATGAGAACAGCCGCCGTAGCCGATAATCGGCTAGGAGGACATCATCATCATCATCATCAGTGGACACAATATGTATTAAAGTTGAGATGAAATTACAGTATCACTGATAAGCAAGATAAGTTAAAACAAAAAAAGTTACAAAAATAAATAACTATAAACTATTGCAATCTTCTTATTATTTGGTTTCTTAGTATTCGACCTCTAATTAAATCCGTCGTGGCCTCTCTTTCTATATAGTTGTTTTGACTAGATTCACCACCACTTGTCCCTGGTAATTCCAGACCTAGAAATAATTTAAAGTAAAATTATTATCAGATGACACAAAACATTAAAGTTAAATAATAATACCAACCCAGAATGTCTTCCTCTCTGTCTTCTACTCCAAAATCAATCATTATATTATGCAGCACTGAGCATGCCAGAATAATGCGAGAGCATTTCAGTGGCTTATAATGTAGTACTCTATCTTTGTGAAGACAACGCCATCGATTCTTAAGCCTTGAGAACGTATTTTCAATGACTACTCTAGCTCTCATATGTTTTTCATTATAATTGGCTTCTGGAGTATCAGGAGCAGCATTAGCAATCGGCGTCATTAGCCATGGGCGTTGGGGGTAACCAGAGTCTCCTAGAGTATAAATATTTGTATTATTATTTGATGCAGGCAGCTAAATTAAAATAAAGACCAAAATATTACTTTACCTAAAAGCCAGACCATTTCTCCATTTCTGTGCAAAGACTGAATATATGCATTCAAATCACTATTTTCCCATATAAAAGAATCATGATTTGCACCTCCAAACTTAGAATTAACATTTAAAATTCTATATTGATCATCACAAACCTGCAAAGAAAACATTTAGTTTGAATAAATGTCCATTTTAACCCAAAAATAATATTCATCATCAGCCTATCGCAGTCCACTGCTGGACATAGGCCTCTCCAAGTGCACGCCACTGAGATCGATTTTCGGCTTCTCGCATCCAGCTTACAAAAATAATATAGTCTTTTTTATTTATTTACCATTTGTACATTGAGGGAATGGTAGTGTTTGCGACTATAATACCAATGTTCTTCACTTTTTTTTGGTACCACTATTTTAAAATGGCTCCCATCAATACACCCAACCACTCCAGGGAATCCATAGTTTCTGTAAAAACTGAGTAAAAATTTTGTTAGTATATCAATTATTTACATTATTAATTTATTTTGCCCAAAAACATATTAAAGATAATAATAATACCGTTGACTAAGTTCTTGTCTAGCACCTGGAGTGCTAGGGAATCTTATATACTTCATTAATATATTGCGATGATTCAGAGCCTCGGTTACTTCTTCTATGTACACACTGCACATTTTTTGTGACACATGTTTTGCTACTCCAACTGGCCTTTGATAAGAACCCGAGGCATAAAAGAATAAAGCGGTGAGCACCTGCAAATAAAAGAAGGAGAACGTTTCTTCAATCATATACATAGTTTTGTTTTGGAAATGGACATTGTAACTAACATGAATTGATAAATACCTTATGTTCCAAGGAAACACGTTGAGTGGATCTTAGGTTTGTGCTTTGTTTTAGCTCACTACACAACAATTTAAAAATATTTTTGGGCAATCTGTATCTGCGCCTAAATTGCGTCTCCGTGAGTTGGACTAAAGGATTAAAAGACGCGCGAGCCCTTGCCCCAATTCTGGCGCTTTTGTTGCGTTCATCGCGGGCCTTTGCGGCCGCAAACATCCTCCAGGCGAAGAAAAAGCGTCCTGCCATATCTTTGTTATTATTTTCAATAAATAAAAACTGAATTATTGTATATGAATATCTCCTCACTTCACTGTCACCACAAAAATCTTCGTGAGAACTATTTGTCTAAATTGGATCTCGTTTGTATTTATTTACTACTCGATCTGTCAAAATCTGTATCTCGCACTCGCATCACGGCAGAAATAAACCAATCACGTGCCTGTCACGTTCACTTGAGAGTGCGGGCGACTCGATTTCAAAAATTTGTAAACTGGCACTCGCTACTTTAGGTTCCAATTTTTGACACTAGATGGAGCTGTTTTTGTTCCATACAAATCTTAGTATACGCGCTCTCATGTGAGTCCGTAAATAAATTCACGAAAACTCGCACTAAGCACTCTGTTAAACAACGTCAATATGCTGACTAAACGTCTGTTAACTCTAAAACGGATGTAGATTGCAGGAGTGGTAAACACAAAGGCATTACATCCGTTTTATCTTGATAGGCAGTTTATTGCACATTCTAGGTCATGTCATTGTTATTCGAAACAGCTCTGTCGGTTAAGATCTATAAGTAAAGTAACCCAATAAGAAATACTTCAAAGCATTCCATACTAATTTGAAGCATTACATAAAGACCGTGCACAGTGCAAACGGCGCAGTGCAATGTGTAAAGGAAGGTTCTGTGGTGGGGATCTAGGTCGGCTGTAGTCGGTGTTAGTGGACGGTGGAATCCGTTGCTGTGGGAATGCGAGTGTAAGTACCGTTGTGACGGTGGTCTACACGCCGCCGCCGCACCGTCCCAGCGCCCCAGCCGCGGAATGCGAGACCCATTTGCGGCGCTTACAACCAAGCTTAATTAATGTTAGTGACTCATTCCAAACCAAACGCCAACGGACTATGCTTCACTCTTACGGATTGCAACATTATGCTGCAGCAGATTCCAAAAAAAACATTCCCTCAAAATTAATACTTACTTCTATGATCCCTTCCTAAAATTGCAAGGGATAAAATCTAGGTGCTCATATAAATATAATGCTGACAGCTGTTGGCATTTCCGTCGTCATATCTAGCCTCGGAGCCTGTTTATCTCTTAACTGACACACGTAATTAGCTGTGACCTAGTGGTAATTATAGTTTGTATGTAACTCATCGCCTCCCGCAAAACCCTAGCATCGGTTTTTTTCCATTAGTAAATAGGCCTCTGAAATAAATGATGCCCAATACAGGATCCACGAGAATTTTCAGTGAAAGTAGAGTCGAAACGGTTTCGCAAATACCAACGGAATACCTTAACCTAAAAAACTTGACTGTTCAGAGAAAATTGAAGAATGGATATTCCCGCAAAGTAACGGTTATATGATAGTTACTTTCATTTGCTTTTCATTAAGTTTGTTTTTGGCAAATATACCGTTAAACACGAAGTCGCGGTAATCTGCAGCGTTGTTAGAACGAGACGGAATCGCAAAGGCTATCTCTATCTTGAGTCACGTTGAATGGAAGCGTCATTTTTTGTCCGACGGCGGCCCCGTAAAAAATGAACAAAAACTCGAGCTACGAACTCGAAAAATTGGATCATCGAACTGTAGGCGAGGCCAGTGAACGTGGCAGGCGGAACATTTTCACTATTTGAATCCTCGAAAGCTGAAATATCATATTCTCTTGTGTTCATATAACTTTTCTTTAATACATACGTCATTATTAGTTAAACACGTTAAAAACTTTATTGGTGCCGAGGTAAAACATAGGAAAAGCCCTCATCCTTTAAATAAATATTCAATCAAAAGGTGTAAAAACCTACATAGTATGTGCAATAAAATGTTTGTTTATTTTGACGTTCCATTGACAACTGTTGTATACACATCATGTATTAAAATATGAGATGATTTTTTTTCCAATTTTTACCTCGCCTAGTTGTTTAAGTATTGTTTACGTATTTAGCGGTCACCTAAATTTAAAGAAGCCGACAGTGCAGACGGCGCGTTGCCCCCTGGCCCCCACCGCGCATGACGTAGCCACCATCGCCGCCGCCGCCACCGCAGCTGCTGCGAGCCGATAAACAAGTGCACGCTTTCGAAGCGCGACGACGTCGCATTTCTCTAACGACGTTCCACTAGACAGAGTTTGTGATCACGTACAGTTCCGTGAATAAGTCTTAATGTTACCTTGCTCAGTGAGTGTTTCCTTTATTCCAGATCAACGATCGAGCATCTAGTGAGTTACGGGCCCCAATTGCTGCGGCCGAAACCATAGTAGAGACACCGATCAAGATGCAAGCAGCTCCTGCGCCCGCACCGGCGACGCCGGCGCCGGCGTCTGCCGCACCCGTTGCACCTGCCTCATCACCGGCTCCCAGCCAGGCGCAGAAGCCCACCAAGCGAACTGCTAAGGACTATATTTTTGGCAAATTAATCGGCGAGGGATGTTACAGCACCGTGTTTCTTGCAAAGGATATTCACAGTGGAAAGGAATATGCAAGTACGTATTTTTTATTTATTTTGAACATTATTATGTAAAGAGAAAAAAAAATTAAACTGAATAGTTAGCATTCTTTACAATAGCCACAAAATGACCTGTTCTTTTTTTCACAGTTAAAGTGTGTGAAAAACTTCACATCATTCGAAAGAAGAAAAGAGAGTACATTAAACGCGAGAAAGACGCCTTAAACATGTTGTTTAATGTACCTCATGGTTTCGTGAAACTTTACTGCACATTTCAAGATGAAGAAAGGCTTTACTTCGTCTTATCCTTTGCAAAAAATGGCGAATTGTTATCTTACATTAATCAAGTTGGCTCTTTTGAGCTTAACGTAGCAAAATTTTATGCGGCTGAGTTGTTGATGGCCTTAGAAAAAATGCACGCAAAAGGAATAATTCACCGTGACTTAAAACCGGAAAATATATTATTAGATGAAAATATGCACTTGCAAATTGCCGATTTTGGAACGGCTAAAATTCTGGAGCCTGAAGAAATTCGTGCTTCACCAAACAATGCTGATAATGACGCCGAAAATGAACGATCTAGAAAAATTAGTTTCGTTGGAACACCACAGTATGTAAGTCCAGAATTATTACATGACTGTGTAGACACCCGTGCCTCAGACCTGTGGGCGTTGGGATGCATCATTTACCAAATGATTTCGGGTTTGCCTCCGTTCCGCGCAGCTACGGAGTTCCTCACTTTTCAAAAAATTCTCAAGATGGACTTTGAATTCCCAGAAGGATTTCCGGCTGATGCTAAAGACCTTGTGGAAAAACTGTTGGTACTAGACCATACTAAGAGACTTGGCGCTAATGATAAGGGAGAAACTTATGATAGTATTCGCAATCATCCATTTTTCGCCGGAATGGACTGGGATAGCGTGTGGGAACAGACGCCACCGACTATTAGCCCGTACTTGCCCGGTGGTTCGTTTGAAGAAGAATACAATGTTCCCGATCATCTTGAACCCGGATTGGGCAATAAGCAACTCGTGAGACTGTGGGAATTCGACTTATCTACCTCTAAAGGTAATTAATTATATTTTATTACATTATTCTTATCCATAGTAGTAGATTTCTAAAAAGAAAAGCTCTAAAGTAAGCTTGTTTTCCAAGTTATTTTAATGTTGTCATTATTATATTGCACCTAACGGATGTACAGATAGTTTCAAATATATAAGACGTCTAAATAGATGTTAGTAGGTTGAGTATGTAGCCGATGTGGACAATTACAAAGTCTCGGGCGAGTGCAGTGAAGCGACGAGTAAGAGGCAACTGGTGCGTCCATGACCTGAATTCTTGGCAAATTTATACGCTTCTCGTTTCATAACTAAACCGAGTCCAATAACGTTTTATTTTGTGACTATTTTCTAAATAAACAGACTTTTTAAAGAAAACAGTATTATACATAGACAGTATACACATTTATTTTGATGATATAGTTTAAGTATTGTGCACCGTAATATGATCCTTGCACTCGTTGCACGAGTAACCACTACGTCATCGCATTCACTGCTATACACATTCAGAACGGACGTCCTCAGTCAGTGTATGCTTTACGGTTTTATAGTTGGTATGACGTCAGTCTTCCGGCACGTCGCAGTCGTCCCGGAGTGCCACATTCTCAACCGCTTATGCCATGAATGACTCGCTCGTTACGCCCTGCGTATTTATTATGTTGACCTTATAATCAGCTGTGTAGGACACATATGCTTTAAGAGTCAGTGCGAACTGAACCGAATGTCATTAGTTCGTTTGTCATAATTACTAAATATGTAAATCTTTGTCATTATACTGGTTACTAATTTCACTGTTGTTTTCAGGCATCTTAAACATTAGTCCAGAAGAAAAACGTCGTCGCCTCGAAGTTCAATCCCGGGAAAGCAAGTGGCATCAGTTCGTAGATGGAGAGCTAATTTTGAAGCAAGGTCTGGTTGACAAAAGGAAGGGACTGTTTCCACGACGTCGTATGCTACTGCTCACCACAGGACCGCGCCTATTTTACGTCGATCCAGCCAACATGGTGCTCAAGGGTGAGATCCCTTGGTCACCCGAACTACGAGTCGAAGCCAAAAACTTCAGAATATTTTTAGTGCACACGGTGAGTAATTTACATAGCCTCTGGCACTATAAATAGTAAAGATCAGTTCGTTATTAAACATAACCAAAATTAGAAAAAAAATAATAACCGAATATTTTGTTCTTTTACAGCCAAACCGTACATATTACCTAGAAGACCCAGACTCGTATGCTTTGGAGTGGGCAAGCGTTATCGACGAAGTGCGCATCGGTACATATGGACGGGACACGACTTAAACGACGGCGCGGCCGCAGCTCCGAGTCGCGCCCGCGCCGCCGCCGCGGCCCCCGGGCCCCGCGCCCGCTCCTCGTCCCTCATGCGGCGAGTTCACACTTCTAGGTTACTTCTAGCCTTGATTTAGAGCATGGCAAATTCCAAGCCGAAAGCTTTCGCGTCGATGATCGACCTCGTGCGTGTCCCTAAGTTCCGCATCGGCCGGTGCGGGGCCGGCTCGCCTCGTGACGCCGCCGTCGCTGCCGAGCTCAGTGCCGTCGCCACGGAGCGTGCCGCGAGCTGCGGGCGGCGCTACATATGTTCAAAAAGCGCATGAAGACACGCCCGCGCCGGCACCCGCACGCTCCGCAAGCCGGACGGCTACGAGACGACGACCGATCGACTACTGCTCGATCACTGTGGATACTGATTGACTGATTCCTATTAATAATAATATCCCGACTATCTTAAATTATTGTAATTTAAGTTCCTTATTTAATTGTGGAATACCGACGATGATGTGTAAATATGTCTTAAATTATTATTGCGATTGCTTAGTAATAGTTAATTGTGGGGCGATGTAACTTTTATTGTATACGGGCCTCTTGTAAGAATGGACTTGTTATTCACCACCTGCGTGTTCACGAAGCCCATTCCGGTTGGTAACTAGGCAATTTATAGCTAAATTTAATATTTATTTTATGTTTAATTATTTGCCAACGGAATGTGACTGCTGTACAGTTATAACCGTAGAAAATTATGATTGGTATGTTTCTATATTCTACTTCAACTATTTATCGGTGACAATTGGAAAATATAGATAAGAATTAGCGAAGTTGTATATTTTAAAGGAAATTGCTAATTGTCACACACTAGTTGCTGTGGAAATAGAAGCAGCTATACGTAAGAAGGGTAGCTTCTTCAATAGTTGAGAGTTATGGCGAGCGATCCGACAGAGATTGGCCACCTACTTTCACAACTCAGTTTGAGTAAAATTATGCTCCCTGGTATCGATGAACGCATCGTCTGGGAGCTTCAATGCTTTTTAATGTGCAAGTTACTTGTGCTCTTTATTCTAACATAGCAAAGGTATACGGATAATGCCACCAAAGGTGACAATTACTGCTATTTCATTGCTTGGTATTTAATTGTCTAAAATATATTATTTTTGTTAATTGCAGTTGGATTAAGACATTGGGATTGCTTAATGGATAGTGACTAGTGCAAATTTGTTTTTGTTTTGTGTTGTTCTGAACAGTGATTTTATGGCCATAGCAATTAATATTCAATGTCATGGCAATTTAAGTTCTAAAATTATCATTTAATAATAGCAGGTATAATAAAATGCCTAAAACTTGCCTGTTATATTTAACATTAGGGCTTAATGGGATTTAATCCATAGTTCAATATGAAACCCTCATTTAGCAAAATGTAGTTGATAAGATTTCACTAAGTAGCATGAAGGACTTTTCTATTCATTTTGTAGTGTTTTATGGGCGATGAGTTACAACATTATAAATTGGTCAGCGTAAATTGGACTTTTCCATGACATTGTTAATAAATAATTAAAACCTGCATTTAAAATTTAATAACTGTTAACTATTGTAATTATATTTTACAACATTTGTATTGCGTAAATTCCATAAAGTAACAAAATAAGAAATTGAAAATAAATTGAAGTTGATTTTTTATGACTTTTTGTTTTTATTTTCGGATGGTATGGACCCTGGAGGACTAACAGTATACCTACACAAAATAACAGTTACCTACAGCTTGGCCGCAGAGACTGGGCCGATACGAAAGACCAAGCAAAATAAATACCTTCTATTAAAGTTGTCGCAATTTTGCTTATTGCTAAATCAAAAGCCTCGCGGATCAGCAACGCTTGGCGCAGTTAGTCCGTAAATGGATGATCTTATCATGACGAGTCCCGGACGTTATTTGAAAATCTTTAGACGCCAGTAAGTCTATCTACCAGTTTTAGCAGTGGGTACTTTATCTGGGTACCGGGGAACTGGTTGTGGAGGGCAATTAGGCTGTCGCGCCATGTAAAACACTGGTTCTCATCTGATCAAGGTAACACTGGGAGCTGACCCCAACATGTCTCATTTCGGGGATGGATGATGACGTCAAAAGTACGTATTAAACTGTGAAATTAAAGAATTATAGAAGATAGAAGATAATAGGTTTTTTTTTTACAAATTTGACACAACCTGCACATTCCCGATCGCTCTGTGCTGAAGTTATGGCTGATTTACATTGAGTCAGTAACTGACGTCAGTCCACTGACAAGTCAGTGCTGACCCGGCACTGCCATCGTGTAAATTGATTTGAAGTCAGTACAGTACTACTGACGAGACACTGACACTACACTGACTTCGTGTAAATAGCACGCATCAGTTTTCGGCGCCTACACTGACGTCAGTTACTGACTCAATGTAAATCAGCCTTTACAAGGTTGCCTTCATTATTGTTTGAATCGAGTATACGCGTGTCGACTGCGCATTGAAATACGCTTTGTGCTAGGGGCCTTAGACACATGAAATAATCAGAATTATAATCTTTGTTAATAAAATATAATCGTTCGAATATGGCGTGGGATTTGAATAATGTGTTTCGTTTTAAATGAACAAATGAACCAAACGACCATAGCTAATAATCATCGTACGTGATAGTTGTCAATGTCAATATCATAAAAGTCAATTGTCAATGTCAATATTTCGTCTGTCCGACTGACGTATAAATTACAGTACTTAACCTATAAATAAAGTTTCAGTCAAAGATTCAGATTCCTGTAATATTGTATTTGTGAATTGGTTTCTCTTTAACTTCTAAGCCATGTCCACGACAGTTATTAAATATGTCGGAAGAACAACGGATTTCAAAGGTAAAACCTTGTGGGAAATTGTTGGTAGCCTGAAGAATTTTGGCGTCGGAAGAATCATCGTCCGGTCTGTTTTCGAAAGATACCCTGAACCGTGTTTTATGAAAATCGTTAAAGTTGAAGCTTGTCCTGATGAGGTAAGGGGTTTCTATCATTTAACTTTCATTATTAGTCAGGAGAAATAATTATTAAATTGTAAGTAACTCCTAGGAGCTTATTTATCTGAAGGTAATTTTTATAATTTTCAGGAAAGGCGCAGAGTAAGAATATGGGTTGAGAAAACGTTCAGAGGGCGTAAGCTGCCGAATCTTACTGAAATATACCGCACATCTTACAAGCCTGATTACAAACTAATACCTAAGAACGAGGAGGCAAAATTGTTAGCTAGCGTGGAGAAAGTTCATGACTACCCAGAAGTAACCCTTCCTAGCAGCTACGAGATGCCCCCGCTTATGAAGAAGTTTATCATCACGGATCATGCAAACAAAGGACTGGAAGTGAGTAGGATTTCATTTGGAGTGGTAGATCTAATATGTATACTTAACAAGATTTACACAAACAATCCCTAAGACAACGCACTGACCAAACAGTGGAATGTATCCAATGTCAATTTTTGAAAGATTAGCCACAATTTTCCCTGTTTATCTTCTTATCTATTCTTATGGCTTAATTTTTTGACATTTTTAATAGTGGTTTAAAGTTGCATCTAAGGAGATAAATCTGCTTTGTGTAATTTTAATTTTGCAGTAACAATTTTATTTTATGAATCCATAAACCGTGTTTGAGAAAAATTTTAAGCAATAATGGAATTTGTATTGCGTTTCAGGTTATGACAGATTTTACCATGCCAATCTCTTACAAACACAGCCCCAATAGAGTGAAGAGGATAGCTAAAGGTGATGAAAAGCCAACAGCACCATTTAAAATGGGTCTTGGAACTCCTGTCAGCCCCTCTCTCTATGAAGGAGTACCCCTCAGTTGAAGGAAATAAGAATCAATATTATTATTATTACATGTTTATTTAATTATAGAATTGTTATAGAAATAAAGTAGATTTACATAAGGAAATTTCTTGATGTTCTATTTTAACTTCACATAAGCTTCTTCGTAAAGACGTTTAAAAAAAGATGTTTTAATGAAGTATCTATTGGCACTGGCTACGAGCTTCAAAAAGTATTTTTTCTTGAATATTTCAGCTTCAGCACATTGCGATTATTTTTTAATATGTGAAGATGATGCAAATGCTTTAGCCAGGAATGGATTCATCTCCATGTCAGGAACGTTGCGTTCAACTTCAAGTTTCTGTAATATATAAATTAACATGAGAAGCTGTGAAATTGCAAGCAACTACATCAGTAACCAAAAGGGACCATTGAGATACCTACGTACCTAAAAAATGGCCTAGTGGGCAAAGAACCAACTTCTCGAGTATGAGGGCGCGGGTTCGATTCCAGGTCAGGCAAGTACCAATGCAACTTTTCTAAGTTTGTATGTACTTTCTATATCTTAGACACCAATGACTGTGTTTCGGATGGCACATTAAACTGTAGGTCCCGGCTGTCATTGAACATCCTTGGCAGTCGTTACGGGTATAGTCAGAAGCCAGTAAGTCTGACACCTAACCTAACCAAGGGGTATTGGGTTGCCCGGGTAACTGGGTTGAGGGGGTCAGATAAGGCAGTCGCTCCTTGTAAAGCACTGGTACTCAGCTACATCCGGTTAGACTGGAAGCCGACCCCAATGTAGTTTGGGAAAAAGGCTCGGAGGATGGGGATGAGATACCTATGCATATATGTATTTGCAAATATCAGTTTGTTATAATAATTGTCTTGTTTAAGTGGAATGCAACTCATAGCGGGAAATTAATTTTGGTATGTTTTACCTATGCTATCAAAAGATATAAGGTATGGTAATATAATATGTATCAGGCCCAAGTTAACCAATAACAAAAACATTAGGTTTCGTAAAACAACTGTTAACTATGAAGTTTCACATAAAAGTCTCAATTAAACAGTTATTTTACGAAAAACAATCGTTCATGTTGTCGGTGTACTTAGTTTTTTAATTTTTTTATCACAATAATTGATTACCTTCCAGAACTCGCGCATTTCTTGCACTTCCTCCTGTTTTTGTACGAAGTACTGTCTGACGGTCTTTTGTATGAGAGTGGCTGCGTACTCCTCAGGCCACAACCAAGACTTAGGGTACAGTGGACGAGGTCTGGAAGTCAACATTTTTTAATTTTATAATTTTTGACTATATTCCATTTGAGTAAGCACTTTTCTAACTGGTACACAATCTTGATGGGACTTCTTAAAAAATATAACTACAATAAATTGATTAAGTTATTGTGTATTATACTTATACTATAAATCTATGTAAATGCAATAGTGCATTTACATAGATTTATAGCTGCATTTTAATTTTACTGCTTTTTTAAAAAGCTGTCAACATTGTTTATCTTTTATCTTAACTCGAATGGATTATAAGTGTGTTTTATAGAGTACCTATGCTTCTTGAGTGGCGAAAGGTACCTTGTATACTCAAACAAACTTAACAATCTCCCAACTGACTAGCGAATGCTAGTAGTAATAAGGTTTGAGAATTAATTAACGGGATTATTTTTCCGACCCAAATATCGACCAATAGAATTGCACCATTCGACGTCACGTGGTACAACCTACATGGTATTATACTGAAAATTTTTTGAATATTTTCTCTGGTCGTTGCTACGTCAAACTGACAGGTTGTGGCCGACATTTGGGACGGAAAAATAATCTCCCGAATACCACACGAGCTTCATAATTATCTGGCATTTCCCTCAAGGTTCCCTGCAAACAAATAAAGTCGTCAAGTTTTTCAGGAAAAATCACTCGCGCTTCGCGCTCGTGATTTTTTAACCTGAAAAACTTGACTCCTTCATTTGTTTGCAACGAACCTATCGGGAAATACCCGATAATTTTGAAGCTCTTGTGGTATTATAAGTGAGAATTCCTGTTATTTAATTTTCAGGTCCTATTCAGTTTTTTGGTGATTCTGGTTTCAGTATTCAAAGTAGCTCATACTCACTTCTTCTTAAGAGTTGCTCTAACCCAGGGCATGTTGAATAAATGTAAGTTGCTTTCTTTCCGTCCTGGATAACGAGGGTTGTTGTTCCAAAGTACCTAGAAGTACTCAATCATTTAAGTATCTATATTGCGAAAATATTTTTTTTTTTCGAATATTTGAGATAGCTGTAGTATCTGTAGCTGTAAGTAGGCACATAAGTATTTTACATTTAACACAAATGTGGAATATCCAGGAATATCACGCTATTTGATTTCAAATGCTTTAGCCTACGTGTTAATAATACTAAAGGTATACTGTTAAACCTGCACAATGTGGTCTATTCCATTGAAGAAACACTTCTCTTTGGTCAAGGCTTGCCATATCTTGGCCTTATTTAGAGTTTCCACTAAAGCCGGAATAAGTTGAACAAATACCTCGTTCTTAATGTAATCGGTTTCAGTTTCTGAAAGTGAATGGCAATTGAATTGTAAAAAACATAGAGGAGTATTTCTGTATAGTATACAGAAATGTGGAGGGAGACGAAATAAGTATTTTACTAGTCCGTGTTTAGGGCATAGAGGTAGTAGTCATATGCATGCAACTACTTCTCAAGCTTGCACAACTTGTTCTAGGAGTATCACTCGCTCGCAAACCTCAGGAACTAATTCTACTTTAATATATCTGTATAACAAATTATCTACAACTACTTAATGGTCTGGTATACAGAGAAAGGTGATCATATAATGGTCTGGTATATAGACAATTGTAGGTGAATAGGTATTAGTGAGGATGAAGAACAGGAAAACTAAGATCTTCAGGACAAGTGAAAAACAAGTAGCTTACTAAGAAACGGTGGTCTAGGAATGGGTTCCTGTTTGCTCTCATTATACTCGTCTAATTCTTTATGCCATTTATTGCTTTCATCAATTATTTCTTTCCAGTTAGCCCTGGGTCTTCTTTTGATGAGCACTGGGAAGTCTATTTCTGAACACGGCAGACTGTCGGGTAATGTGAAGCCTGCCGTCTCATTCTGCTCAATCGCTGCAGATTTTGTTTCTTTTACTCTGCCTTTGCGATCGGTACTTTTGCCAGCCATTTCTGTGAAGCCTTTTTACCCTAGCTGTGTTTTAAATTGAGACTAGTCCACAGGACCAGTATCGGAGCCACGGTGGACGTTCGTGATAGCGTTAAATGTCATCAAGATAGTGTCAAATACTGTCAAATGATCATTTGGTTTTAATTTTATAAGACATGCTATGTGAGAGGCCAGCATCATTTGGTGCAAAAAGTTATCTACATTGTGCTTGTTATAAAAAATATCAGGGAGTATAAAATAACAGAAAAACAAAGATGTTACATTATTATCTCTATAATTTATTTTTTAATACAAAAATCTGCATAATATGCAATTACTCGGATGCTCTGGATATTACCATCCAAAGCCTAAAAGTAATAAATATTAAATAAGTATGCCTAATACCTAAAAATAAATATAAGATGCTTATACAATTTTAAGTATCATTTCGTATAAACTAGGCATCATTTCAATTATAATGAGAGTATTTGCCAGTGATCTGTGAGATCCAGTCTAAGTACTGTGCTACTTTGACGTAGACGCCAGGGACTCCGGGCTGGCCGCAGCCGATACCCCACGAGACCACGCCCACAATCTGCCACGTGCCACTGCGCTCGCACACCAGGGGGCCACCGCCGTCACCCTTGCACGCGTCCTTGCCTTCTTCACCTCCAGCGCAGAGGAATCCAGGGTTGAGCTCGTAGTTGTAGCCCAATCGTGTTTGTCTCAACTGCTGTTGACATTGGCCATGCGATAGAATAGGCACATCAACTTCCTTTAAGATGTTCTGGTACTTTCCGTAGTCTCCGAAGGCGTCTTTGCCCCATCCTGTAGTCCAGCATCTTTGACCAGCATAGTCTGTGTATTTGTCAGGTAAACAAGCGGGGCTGATATGAGGGAATTTGGTCCATTCTACGGGATGATCCATCTTCAAAATAGCGAGATCGTTGTCCAAAGTTCCAGCGTAGTAAAGAGGGTGCACGTGGACAGAAACGATGTCTCTTTCAATGTAGGGGTAGAACTCGACGTCACGATTCACGTCCCATTCTCCGAGACGTACTCTTAGCTCGAAGCCCTTGTATCTGAAGAGAAATATTTAGATGTTAATATTGAATATTTTCCATTTCTTTATCTGTTTAGTTCTTTTCCATTTGAGTTTTCAAAATAAATAATGTAATTCAATTCGGATACTTACGATTTAACGCAGTGAGCAGCAGTCATGATGTGAAGACTGTCAATGAGTGTTCCTCCACAGACGTACACAGATTCCTTAGGGTCCTTCTTCAAGATAGCTGTCTGCCAAGGGTATTCTCCAAACTCACTCTCGCCGTCTACGTAAGAAGGTGTTTTAATCCTGCCGTTGATGCCTTGAGAGTGTCTGATGCCGCACTGGCCTTTGTTGGCAGCCTGCGGTTGCAGAGGGCGTCGGCAGCACACTTGGTTTGGCCTGCATTGTTGAACAGTAGGACGTCCGAAATATTGACGCTAAAACCAAAACAAAAATATTTTTAACCATGTTGTTGGTAACAGAACCAATAGAATTTAGGTATAATCACATTGTATAAGAAGATTCATTTGTTATAAAATATCTACATAAAAGTTAGGGTGGTTTAAAGGAATAGTGCGTGAATTACCTCTGAAATAGTCATGGACATATTTTCTACATCTATTTCCCTCTTCTTTCTCGATTCAGGAAATCGGAATGTTTGGTATCCCCGGTTTGCCCGAGACGGCGTCGGAGGAGGGTCATAGGAACGGGAATAGGCGGACCGGTTTGAGTGACTAGCCCGATTATCATTATTATCAGTTACATTTTCAAATCTATCGTAGTTATTAAAACTTCTATGTTGGACATGAGTATAATCCTCATCACCATAATTCCTAGCATTGTCGTCATAATAATCATCATAACCTTCAGGATTGTGATGATCTTTGTAGTGGATTGGCTCGTAATCCGCGTAATGAGGGGAGTAAACAGGAGGCCCATCATAAGGCGAATGAGGTGGGGGTTCGTTGAAGTAAGGTGAATGATGCAAAGGTTCAGGATGAGCTAGATGATGCGGATGTTCCTCATGATTCGGGACGTAATGAGGGTATGACTGATGATGAGGGTTTTCATAGTGCGGGAAATGTGAGTGAGGGTGAGGGTGGACCGCTGGGGGTATTGGGTGTATGGGATAAGGAGCATACGCAGGATACGCGGACGGATATATCATGTGATAATGTTGATGCTGATGCTTGTTTAACAAGAATTGCTTTTTTTCTTCGAAAATATGGGTTAATGCGTTGAGTTTACTTTGACTAGGAGTAACATGCAAATGTAGAAGAGGTTTATAAACCTTTTCTCCATGTTCATTTTTGCTCACTTGAATTGAAAGTAACGGATTAACTACTGCCAGACCTAAGTTGAGACCGCCTGACTCTACAGCTGCACCGGCCAGACCGAGGTGGGGGTTATAGGGGTGGTGGTTGGAAACGCCTTGGGGCAAAGCAAAAGAGATACCAAACGTGGGCTGCACACGTCTGTGGTCAATACCACTATAATCGTTGAAGCCAGGATATCGGCGGGGGCTCTGTAGTGACATTTACTTATTTATTGATCATTTTTAAACAAATTTATTATTCTATTTAATGTTAGATAGTGTGTCAGTGCCCATTGTTTAGTATTTCTTTTTTAAACCGTTACATTCCATTTCGATATTAAATATCAATAGGTATCATATATAATTAAGACCAAATAAATATGTTACCTTATATAATTTAAACCAAGTAAATTACCTATGTTACCTTATGCTGTTGTATGATGTATGAATAAGTCATGAAAGTTTCAAAGGCTGTAGGGTTTCATATAGATGAGTGCTAGGGATGGGAATTTAATGGGCAAATGTTATCATAATTCAGGGTATACCATATTAAATAGCTTGACTTGTAAATTGTAATGCATAATATTTGAAATTAAGTATGGTGTTATTAAGGTTTGTTACACTTACCGCTTCGGCTTGTTTCTCGACCTCGGTGGTAGACTCCTCTTTGGTGTCACGTTTGCTAATCTTCTTTGTTTCCGTAGCGTTCGATGAGCTTTCAGTGGTTGCAACGGTAGCTTCAGTTTTGTTCAAGTTGTCTAATTGTTCTTCAGTTAAAGCTACGATTTCGCTGCCTTTGTTGCGGGGATCAATTGGCAAGTACAAGTCATCCCTGCGGCCAATGATTTCTTGGCTGGGACATTGGTCATAGTTCACACATACACAATCGTGCCCTTGAGCTTTAGCTTCATGGTAGTTTTCCAAATAAGCATTGTTCTGCCCGAAGGTTGCTGGACCTTGATTGTAAACATTGTTTTGAGATCCTCCTACGTGTAATTCCTTTTTGTAGAATTCACTGTTTTGAGATGCGTAACCACTTAAGCTGTTTCCATACTTTTGATCTTCGAATGCGTTATTGGCGTACTGATTTGGCAACCCTTGAGTTAAAAGTTGGCTATTGTGACCAACTTTGTTAGAATTGTGGCCGTATTGCGAGCCATATATTGCATCGGATTCATAGATTGGCTTGTTGTTCTCGTAACCAAATGCGCCAGACATGGGTTTGAAGCCACCTGAAGTAATGCTACTGTAGTCACCACCTCCAGCAGTTAAGATGTCGGTAGATTGTGAGTGTGATCCAATGCTTTGTGAGTTCAGTTGTCCGATAGATCCGACAGGAATAGCTACTGGTTTAATGATAACTTTGGGGTCCTTGTCGGCGTCATGCACGTAATGGTGATGGATGTGCTGTTGTACGACGGAATCAGTTTTCGAACCTGAGTTAGACGAGCCTTTAACTGGGTAACTGGGTTTAGTGTTCTCGTAGGCGTAAGGTCCTGGTGTAGCATAAATGGGTGACTTGGTGACAAAGTTAGATTCGTGAGCGTTGTATTGAGCACTGCTTTGAGAGAACTGGTAGTTGCCACCAGCTACTCCGTACTTTTCTGAGAAACCAGGTCTGGGATGGCCACCATATCCAACTCTCTTGGGAGGGTGCTTGTGTGCATGTGAAGGGTAAGGCATAGGCTTTGGTGGACCATAAGCTCTGGGTGGGCCACGAACAGGGATTGATGCAATCGGTTTACCAATAGGCTTGATATCTACAGGCTGTGCGTAAATCAGTTCATCAGGTGACAGGTAACGTTTTTCTTGTGTTTCTTCCTCTTCGCACTGAAATGATTAATTTAGAAAACTTTAGTATGCTATCATTGCTATGTACATAATTTTAGATATTAAAGAATTAAATTGAATAAAGTAAATTAGAAACATCATTAAGTGATACGTACTTGTATGAGACCCAGAGTGCACAACCTGCCTTTAATTAGGTTTCTAGCTTCAGCATCATCTCCTGCGTCCAAGGCATCCTTGATCGTGGGATCGCTGTACACATCGTCGAAGCCGCCCAGGCTTCTACCTTGTTTACTGCTTACTAGTTCGTCGACAATGTCATCGAGGACAGTGCTGTTTGATTCGAAGTTTTTGTCTTGAGCTTCGGGTAACTGTTCTCCTTGCAATAAGCTCTCAGGCTTTTCCTCGGCTTTTTCAGCGGGCTTAGCATTCGAATCTCCGCCCCATGACCACTCTGCTGTCGCTGTTGCTAATATTATTGGCAGCAATAAAAAGGTTATCGTTGACCACCGCATGTTCTGTAAAAAACAAAAAATCTGATTACTAAAATGCTGATGTCATTTGATCCTTATTTTGTAAAGCATGTCATTGTTTCGAAACTGCGAGCGAAGAATCACTTTTACTTTCGCAGACAGTAGTTATGTAAGGCTCCATAACGTCAGCTTGTTGTGGCTGCGCGGTCATTGGAAGGCGTGGGGCCGCGAAAGCACTCTCACGCCGGGTACACACCGCTAAATAACTACCAATTATGGCTGCTTATGACGCATTTTTTTGTATAAATTTATCAATTAAACTTATGATTCAATCAGTATAATAAATATAAAATTCCTCCCAAAAAATTATTACCCTGATGATTCAATTGAAATAGCAACAAAAATTGTATGTATCCAGGACATTTAGGACATAAATACAGGCATCCTAACACGTTATTGAGGTCACCATTTGTCTTGTGTTATGAAAGAAAGCCAAATATTGGTGTCAGTGTCGTGGTGTCAGCCCAAAGTGGCACAAGCAGCCCGTTGGCACGCCACGCGCGTCTCGATGCGTCACAAATTCGGTAACCGCCAATAACAATTATATAACTTCCGATATTATTTATCGTGTTTTATGCAATACATTGCGGCACAATTAGGAGACTATTTACATTTTTGTTTCCGTATTTTTTATATGATGTGATAAGTAGCGCGTGTAGTGTATGTAGATGACAGAGAAAAGGTAAAAGAAAAGCGTTTTGAAAGGCGTGTGATCTCATGCTAACGTTCGTTGAAAGCGTGCGCGCGCGCCGTGGTCCTGCGTATGGTGGAGGCAAGATTTGTAATAATTATATAAGTTTAATATTATAATTCCATAATTAAGAGAAAATTAAGGTAGGTAATGCGCTATTTCACTAATTTTCAAGTAAAAATATATCTTCCCCTGAATGTATAATTATGACTATATAGCTGTTCCGCAGTTTCACCCGCGTGCCGTATATCTTCCCAGCTATGAAAGAATGATTCAAATCGATTCAGTAGTTTCCTCTTTACTACACTAGTAAAGGTTTGCCGAACTGTAAATCTTGTTGTTATTGAAACATAAAATTATGAAATATCACAACACGGCTTCTCAGTTATGCAATGTTTTGCATATTCCTGATGTCGTGGAGACCGGCGCAGGCGCACGACAAGCATCGACCGGAAAGTGAAAGTTTCCGCGAGGATCATGTACTTGGGAAACTGCCTACTCTTATTGTATGTAAATCTTATAACTGGAGTAATTATTACTTTTACGTTGGATGTTTACGATGTTACTCAGTCGGAAGTGGAAATAGCTATATTCTTTAAAATTTGTTATTTACTTTAGGAAGTAAACGTTAAAATTTTAATCAATTTGATTGATCACGCACTTGGACACTATTTTTATTACGTTTTTAATCACTGTCGAAGTTTGATTTACTCTATTTCTGTGAATCGTATGTTTTGACGCACCGGCAGTTACATTTCTTCGTGGGTAATGTTAAGAGAAATTCTATAACGTTTTAAATGTTACAATTGTTAAATACAACTGCTTGATTCACCGCAAATCCTGTGACGTAATTCCGAACCCGAACACAAAACGTAAACACTTGAAACTTACTTCAGATTTCCTCACTCCTTGTATGACACTTAACTAATATTATGTTTAAATTTTCACAAGTTTACCGGCGCACTGTCTGCGTCCGAATGACTTCCACTTCTACCAATGCGGCGCTTTATACTTCGAGCTACGCAAAGATGCACGCGGACCGATTTTGTAAGACGATCGACGCAGCCTCCTACCAGTGTAACGCCCATCAAGCACGAACAACCCAAACTTGCGAACATTCGGGTCGCAAGACTTGTAATACAACGGTATCATAGTACGGGGTATGACGTGCGATAACATTGATCAACCCTTAGTTCATTCATGTTCCGAGAAGTTTGGCAATATGGGATTTTTGAGGTCGTCTTAGCGGATCTATATTGTTAACGTAAGTTGAATACTGACATTAGTGGCTGATGTCGTATGTCGCAGTTTTGATACATGACTTGAGTTGATAGTGTACTTTGGGTCAGTTGCATCATATCATATAGCAGTGCGTTGTTTGTCAAACATGGTCATTTGTTATGCATTCAAGAGCCTACATATTGATATCCAAATGTTGTTTACAAAATAAAAAAATACCGGCTCATTTGAGTTTCCAAAATATCGGGGAATATTAAGAGGGTTAATCATTTTTCGTCAGAATACGTATATTATTGTAATATAAGATGCAACAGATTAGGAAAACATTGTCAAGGAACATCAAGTTCACATCATCTTGGATCTGTGCCAAACTATAAGAGATGAACTTGGAAACAAACCTCGAATTAGTTCAAAATACTGTTTGAAACATACATAACACATCTAATGTTCCTGTCTATATCAATCAAAAACATCCTTCTTTCAATGTCACCAACAAAACAATACAATTGGCAAAGTCCATTTCCTTTAATATACAGAATATTGCACGAAATACACTCGATTGCCACACAAAAACATACATATATACCTGTCTATTGTTATCTAATAGCACATAAGCCACCCACGACTGGGGCTCACCCTTCCATATCGAGATAATAAGCCACTTTCTCAGGACCATAGTTTTCTAAAAAGGCACGTTGACCCAGTAATATCAACTGGCAAGTTTTACGAGTATTTTGCCGAATATGTATGTATTTGGTAATTAGGGCTTTGATTTAGAACGAAGTTAATAATGCTTGGTAACTTAATTTCTATACAAATTTTGTGAAGAGGTGAAGTTTGTGTGTTTGTGATGTTGAAGTCTGAAGCTATTGAACCGATTTCGTAAATTCTTTTATTAATGAAAACTACGTTACTAGTGTGTGCCATGGGTTATAATATGTAGGTATTTTATCTGGAAAGTAGTTCCCTTAAGAAGCAGATCAAATGCGGGGAATAAGCAAGGTGTATGCTGATAGTCGCTTAAAGTAGCTAAATCATGTTTCATAAAACTTGAAATAGAGGGATTATGTGATGATTTTCCAACTCACTCCTGTTGCCGGAAGAGCATTAGAGTACCTATCTCATATTCCTCTAAATCTTTCAAAGCAATCTTTCTGGCAAAGCAAAGTGAGATAAATAACGTTTACTAAATAATGTAACGTTGATGTGAATGTCAGCTATCATTTAATCAAACATGTAAATGTTTTGAAACTCTTTTCTAAAAATCTTCGAGCGGAATGAATGTTTCATGAAGATTCATTCATTTACTTTCTAAATACACGTAAATCAATAACATTAAAATATTAGTCAAGTCATGAGTAATCGTAGTATTAAAAAGTCTTCTTACAATTACTAACTTTACACCGTGGTTTCACTCGCCATTCAACTTGCAGAGGTAATAGAAAAGAGCTTGTAATCATCGCCCCAGAATACTTTAAAAGCTGGTATCGAACTTGGTTTTCATCGAATGAAATAAAATGTTTTTCAAGACATTTCAAATGATATATGTTTCATCACTGTTCAAGAGTGGGTACAGAGTTCATAAAAAGTGCCCATAACCTTTGTATGGCACACGTGAAAACAAAAACAAACAAACTATCTCTCATATTTATTTATAATATTATAACGATATCTTGTTTAATCTATAAACGATGACTTCATACAGCGATAAATAAATTATATCACAAATTAAGTCATACAAAAGACATCAACGCGCTACACGCAAGAATAGCATAATGTTTGTATCATTAAAACGCACTCGTTATGTCACGAAGGCAATGTGACATTTGCCACCCATTGTGCTTAATCTGTTACGTAAAGGCGCATTCATAATACATAATGCGATTTATTTCTGTTCTAATTGTTATTTACTTCCTGCGAGCGTGAGTGCAGCTGTCCAATTTTAAATGCTTGAAGATTTTCTTTTGAGATTAAAGAAAATTATTTCAAGTGTTTCGGAGTGGACGATACACTGTAGGTCTCGGCTGTAATTTGAACATCTTTGGCAGTCGTTACGTGTAAGTTTGACAACCAGTCTTAGGTGTGGCTGGGGTAACCAACTAGGTTGAGGATGTCGGATAGGCAGTCCCTCCTTGTAAAGCACTAGTACTCAGCTGCATGCGGTCAGACTGGAAGTCGATACCAACATAGTTGGGGAAAAGGCTAGACAGATTATGATTTTGTGACAATGTTACAGCAACAGTAATAGAACAGGTTTGTTTATTTTTCTTATACAACATCAAAATATTATAGACATAATTTAAACTTATCTAGGTTCTCAGCCATTTTACAGTTAAAAAAGAAATATTACCAAATTCTTCACTATCTAGTTACTAATTACGAACAGGATTTAATATTTTTCAACACCGCGTTTGTGCATTAACTTGCACAAGAGGGGCTTTCCAGCACGAGCCGGACCTGCGCGGGCGCAATGCACGACGCCGCGGCACTTGCGCAAGAGTTCGCTGAACCACTTCTATGACTTTAATGTACTATTGAATGAGTACGAGATAGTTGCCAAATAATGTCAGTGTGTTGTGATGCTGTATGAAATGTCATCGGCATGAATGATCTATTAAATAAACAATTAAAATTATCTACATTTGAACTGTTATGTAGTTTGTTATTCTGTGTATTGCCTTTGAGTATGTTATACTGCTTGTTAAACTAAGATATGGTATGACTTGTTAAGATGTAAATAAAATTAAAATAGGAAGCTAACGTATACGTTCAGAGGTTGTAGACTTTTACTGCAATTTGCTGTTTGTAAGGTTTAATTTCGCACGTAAAGCTAACAGCATAATAATTATGGAAAACATAACCTTTTAGGCATAGTTAAGTTAGAATTCTAAGAAAAGACTATATAATATTTCTACTCACATTTTTTCAATGTCAGATATGGGTTTTTTGGAAGATATAAAAAAAATGATAATATCATAGCACATTTCCAAGTATCATAATTATGTCAATCATTCATACGCAACTGCTTGTCCTTGGCACAAAACTGTTGCGGATAAAACGGTTAACTTTGGAGAAGTTAAGAAATGTATGAGTCAGTGTTTGTGTTATTAACATATTATGTAAACAGACTTGTGTGTGTGACGAGTAACATTGTATTATGTATGCATGTGTGAGTGAGGAGCTGCACTTTGTTTTGACTTTATAATTTTAATCCGCAAAATTTGCATGGAAATTGTTACAATTTATATTTTTATATAATCATAGTTTCTTCACGTACACGTAGGAATATTCATCATCTGCCTAACCTTTTCCCAACTATGATCGGCTTCTAGTCTAAACAGATATAGCTGAGTACCAGTGTTTTACATGGAGCGAATGCCTATCCGACTTGCACAACCCCATACCCCTTGGTAAGACTTGTTGTCAGACTTTCTGGGCGGGTAGTCAGAACCCGAAACGACTGCCAAAGATCAATGATTTCAATGAAATTCCGGAACTCACAATTTGCTGCATAGTTCCTTCCGAAACACGAAAGGCACGATAAATATACAATACATCACACACAGGAATATAATAATATACCTATATGTTTTACTTTTTGTAGCGTTTTAGCGTTAAGTGAAAACTTACAGTTTAGTGAGTAGGTAAACTAATATGTTTGGGTACGTGAGGATTGAATATATCTAGTTGTTATTAATATTTCTACGTAACTGACCCAGTTAGGCTACAATTAAATATCAATCGGTCGAGTGAAACTGATTGATTTTAATTTGTATGTATTTACGTAAGAGAAGCATTTTTACTAACCTATACGACTCAAACATTTTGACGATATCTTTCAAAAATAAAAGAAAATAAAAAAGTGTGTATTTTCTTTACACTCTTTCGTAAAAACTAGTGACAACACAGTGACTCATTTTGTAGTCTACATCACACCAATTGAAACATGAATGAACGGAGAAATGCCGCGAGCTCTCATCGCAATGACGTATGTACGCCATTAAAATAAAAAAGAGGTTTTACTACTTACTACCTGTACCACAATCAATCAACATAGAGGAGGTTGTAAACAGACCTCTATGGCTCGTTGGCCAACAGTACGACGAACTCGTGACGTCATCGGCCGTACTTACGGAACTCCTCGGTACAATCTGTTTATGTTTTTTATCGCATCTCCACTGGAATTGGCTTACTGTTATGTAACTAAGATCAATGACTTTGGACCCGTGGCGTCTTCATTTCGTTTTGATTTCCTGCAGCACTTTTTGTTTGATTTTTTTCTGTGAGAAAGAATGTAAACACGATGTCTCAAATGTCTAAGAATGTTTTGTTGGAGCTTGGTTTTTCGAAGCAGTTATAATACCTATGTATTTTTTAAATGCCTGCCAAGCAGACTACGGTGCAATTATGTGGTTAGTTTACTTTTGGGAAAACTGAATTGCTAACTACACGATTTAAAACATCTAGTTAATCGTGGTTAGTGGCCCAGTTACGTAATATTTAATTTATTGTAACCCTTTTAGTTTCGTGCATATGCAATGAAAACTTCCTTTATAGGCTCTGATTATGTAGTAAAATGGAAATAAACCTCAATAATTACAAGTTTTAACTACTTGTAAACGGCATTCTAATAAATTCCGGATTTTCCAAACAATTATTTTAAGTATCTATCAAGTAACAAGTTGCTCATGAAATATTGAATGTTTGGCTGAATGACTGGGACTCGTATTGCAAGACGCGGGTTTTCCGAATTGCGCTTCGGTATTGCAACGTGCCTCGCGCAAGGCCGATCAGAGAATTTTTATATGGACACAGAGGATGAATGGAGTCGCTGTTACAACTTAATTTTTTAGAACTTAGTATTTGTTTATGTTATCAAATGATGTCTAACAATGCAATTGTGTTGTGTAAGGGTGATTTTGTAATACTGCATACAAGCTAAGTATTGCGTAAAGACTTAAGTAACGGTTGTTCGTTCGTGAACAGACGCAGTGTTACTCGCCAGTGTCACTCGCACGGTGTGTATCTGACTGCACGATGACTTGACGTAAGTTCTTCTATTTATCTACTATTTAACATTGTAAGTAATAGATTAGACTTTCCAGGTGAAATGTTTAAGAGAAATCCGTGATGTATTGATACACAAATAAGGTTGTTTGCGTATTCATAATGGTTGAAAATTGGAATGCATTCACATTTATTAAATCCAGACAAATGATTAAGTATCTACATAGGATAGCGAAAGTTGATAAGAAGGTAAATGTGGGAGTACATAGGAGAGTATATTAAGGTAGACAGTAGGAGGTACACAAGGGGTTAACAAGGGAAACATAGAAGGAATATAAAGGGAGAAAAAATAAGAGTGACGTCAGTCACAAGCAAACTAGAGTTGAAGACATGCCCACAGTGCTCTAGTACGATAATTCTGCCATTGTTTAAGGCTAAGCTAAACTGTTTTTTTAAGTAGATACTTATTCAAATTATTACAATTTGAAGAAGAAGTTTAGAAATAATAAGGAGAAAGCCAGTCACAAAAATATTAAAATGATTAGCATCTATTATTAGTGTAAGACAAAAACGTTGCCACGCTCAAAAAATATAGTACTAAATCGAGTCACAGGTTTCTCTGTGCGAATTAAATCGATGACCCAGATAGCGTCCAGTCGCCACGTAACTTCAACACCGGGCTTCCCTAAGGTTCCCGTCAAGGACTCCTATTCATCACGCACTATCCAACCGACGGGTTTTTTCGTATATTAATTGAGGAAAAATCAAGATTGCATCTAATAAGATAGCATTTGTTTTAATGAAATTAAAATTTGAATATATGGTCATGACCAAAATTGTGAACAATGAGACAATAGAAAAAACCCCAGTCTGAGCCTTGGAATACTGAAAAGTATGCCATGTCTTCGACAGGTTTAACTAATTAACCTATGACACTTTTAAAATAAGGGATTTTATTTTTTCATATATTGTAAGCTATTCTTATAAAATACCTACGAGTTTTTGACAAAGGCACCTTAGATTTTTTTTAGGTATTTTATTTAAGTCCCGATAGAAAGATGAAAAGATGTCCCTATATAAAAGATGTCCCGATATTGATTATTAAAAAGGTCTTCATGTTTTCCATAATGTTCGTATTCACGTAACTAAAACACATACAATTTGTGATGTGTGCATGGATATGCAAAATGATATACTATATCACTTCCGACACACTACTTTCATAGAAAGTTGAACATAGTTTAATACAAAGGCATGTATGCAATGACGATAGAATAGATGTACTGATTAAAATAACACACATCTTTTGTTCTACATATTTTCCCATGGTAAGCTAGATAGAAAGACGCATTTCATTAAGCTAATGATTATTTTCACATAGGAACTATGTGAAACATTTGAAATATGTCTTTCAATTAAAAAACTTGTTTTGTGTTATCATTACCTTTTCATTGTGAGGAAACTAAAACAATTTTTTCTTACTGCCCTGTTGCTAAATCATTTGGGGTCGACGCAATATGTATTTTTCTTCCATTTTTCTCTACCGGACGTAATACTAACATCCACACCCTTCTCATTTATGTCCTTTTTCAGGCAACCAATCTATATTTTCTTCTTTCTACCTCTGCCTCTCAATTCTTCCAGATTGTAGCATGCGTTAATAAAGATCAAAATGATGGATCCATTTAAAATTGAGAACAGCGACATCTATCTTGGAATGCGAAAAGCTCAGACGGAGTACATTCTTTTCATGTTACACGCTCAAACTGTCTTGGGTTTCGCTATGTACTCGAATACAGGTTCTATTACAGCAGTGACAGAGCTATAAACGTTTTAGTTCATGCTACGTACGGAAGAGGGCGTGATTTCATACTTACCTTCTTTATAATTATTTTTAAGTTTTGCGGGCTCTATTTTCTTGATGTGTAATTTAAAAATAACATAATCAAAGTAATATCAGAAATGTTAGTTTTTATTGTAGGTATATATCGTGCTTTCTGTATGAACTATTAGATAGGACGAATTCTGGTTTCGTTTCCGGGAACACTAGTCAATACCAATCACCTTTTTTTAAAATAATAAAACTCTTCTTCTGCTTCATTGTACAATTCCTACAGTAAATTTTAGTGCTTCGTGGTAGCAAGCGTGGTACCTAGTACCTACTTAAATAAGAAAAAAATAAATTCTGTTAAGTTATGAAAATATGCGGAAACGTTGCAAGTAAAAGCGTATAATTATCGTCCTAGTACGAGGAAACCCTTAAAAGTTTCGACTTGTATCTGTTACGGAAAATAAAGTTCACTGTCATTATGAAACCGATCAACCAACCTTACAAAGTTAATAGGAGGTTATGGTATTATCCTTACCTATTTAAAAAAGGGGATTTAAAAATAACTAACATGGATGTTAGGATGTTGTTTTTATTATTTATTTAATAGTTTATGAACACAAGAAGAAAAATAGAACATATACATAGTACAAAGGATGATGAGGAGGAGGAAAGAAAGTAGATTAAAGTGGTAAGAAAATTGTACATTGGGTGATGAGAATATATTCACTTCACAAGATTGTAATAAAAATCTACAGTTGGTATTCAGATAAGCAGTAATGACCTACTGTGCAATCGTGCTCGTGACAGTGAATTAGTTAGTGTTTAGCATCTAATCTTACTTATTTGCATGCTATTTACCCGAAAAATATGCAATTAGTATCATCCGAATTACCCAATTAGAATATATTTTTATAAAGTTAACATCTGTGTGAAATATTGCGCGTACAGAAGTGGTTTCAGTTTTAATCAAAATGTTAAATTCATGTCGAAATAAGTTCCTTATTTACGTGATTTAGCATAATCTAATAAATATTCACAAACAAAACTAGAATAACGAATGTACTATTCAATCACAGCTGCCAATACTACCTGTTAATTGCGGATATGAAGCGGATATTGCTTGCCCTTGAAGTAATAAATATTTCTAGATCACAACTAGTTTGTACTGATTTTTTGCGATACGGTCCGCCTATCGTCACCAACGTATCCTCATGAAATGTCAAACATCCATTAAGCATCGCGTCACAGGCTTACATTAGGCGTAACTGTACCAACTAGAGCGACCTTTTCAAGCAGCTGCTGATTTAGGCGACAACGACAAGGACGGTCGGTTTTGTATTCCTAGACGCCCAAATAACAAACTCCGATACTCATACGTAGATTATTATCATACGTATAAATAGCGGGACGATTCGTATTTGGTCATCAGTCGACCGAGTTCGGTACGAAGTGATCGTCAAATTTTTATCTTCGGATCCCAACACAGACCTCGTTCGCAATGAGATCGTTGGTGGTGTTGTTCGCTCTTGTCGCCGCGGCGGTAGCTGCTCCCAGCGCGGAGAAGAGGTCGATTGGGCACGTCGCCCTCGCCTACTCCCTGCCGTCGGCTGTGTCGCACCAGTCGAGGGTAGACGTGCACTCTTCCCCCGCGGTTGCTGTCTCCGCCCCCGTGGAAGTGGTTGCTCCAGTGGAAGTCGTCGCTGAGCCTGTGATCGCTGCTCGCACTGTGGTCGCTCCTGCTGTATACAGTGGTGCTTCAGCTGTATCCCACCAGTCCCGTGTGGACGTGCACAGCTCTCCGGCCGTCGTCACCAGCTACGCTGCTCCCGTCGTCGCTGAACCTGTAGTAGCTGCCCGCACTGTGGTCGCTCCAACTGTGTACAGCGGTGGCTCTGCTGTATCCCACCAGTCCCGCGTGGATGTGCACCACTCTCCGGCTGTTGTCGCCAGCTACTCTGCTCCCGTTGTGGCTGAGCAGGTGGTAGCTCCCGCCGTGGTAGAGGCTCGCTCCGTGTACGCTCCTGTAGCCACCGTGTACTCCGGTGCATCGGCCGTGTCCCACCAGTCCCGTGTTGACGTGAAGTCGTCCCCGGCTGTCGTGTCTCAGCATGTGGTGGCTCCCGCCGTACTCGAAGCTCGCTCAGTGTACGCCCCCTCCGTCTACGCTTCCTACTGGTAAACGACAAGAGTGATGATAGGATCCGATATTATTAATGTTTAGGTATTGTGCTTTAAATGTTAACTTAAAGTGTTATATATATTTTTGTAAATAAACGACTTTTGTATTTTTCTAAAAAAACTTGAATTTTATTGAATTGTACCCGGACATATCGTGCGATTCGAATTGAACGCAAAAACACCTGCAGTTGAGAAATTCTAACTGAATTGATTTACATATTAGTTCCTACTTCGATTCAATTCTACATGCAAATCCTTGATAATTGATAATGAATGCTTATGCACAAGTTTAATGTCAATTATGAAATACTCATGTATTTCTGAAAAAAATTGATATTTATTTGATTTACAATATCGATTTCTTCATTTGAATGATGTCATTTCTATTCATATGAAACATTATCGATTATATTCAATACCAAATATAAGGTTACAAGTTGTAAATATGTCTCTATTTGCTATACATTAGATTATTATTTTCAAAGCCTTCGAATGTTTCTGGTGCACTACACTGTGAGACGTCTTGCTATGGATCGCTTGGGACTTCATTTGAATGAGAAGAGAGATTCCGTGCTGCGGGACAATCCCAGCATCGTACTTACGAATACCTTGCATTTTCATCCAATGCGGTGAAAATGTAATGGCATCTAAGATTTAAAATCAATATTATCCTAATGTTGTTGAACTTATAGTTATCAATTGTATTTATAACAAAAATACTATTTGAAAAGCTTATATACCTAAATATGTGTGTCCAAACCATTTCTTCGGTAACTATTATATTTAATTGATTTTTAGATTTTAGAAATAAAGATTTAGATTTAAAAGCTGTATGATAGAATTCTTTACCGTTCCGGTAAACTATAAGGATATTGTAAGGAAAACGTGCTAGCTGACGCTGGAGAGAGCTTGAAGATATTGGGAAAATCTTAAAATAACCGCGTGAGGATAACGATTCAAGTTAAAAACTTAATGGAGTTACGGGAAGCAGCTTATTTTAAAACTTGTTGACTCTTCTAAACGGAATATACTGATATTCTATTTAATTTTCCTACACGAGCAGTAGGTACACCTACAAATATACAGAATGGCTTCAGTAGTATTTTTTTCAATGTTACTTTTGATAACTATGCTTGGAATTGACTAGACAGCTTATTCTCTTTTTATAAGGTGCTAGCTTTCGCCCGCGCCACTCAGAAATAATTTAGCTTTATAACAGTGATCATATTTTTTTTTTAATCAGTTCAGTAATTTCGAAGCCTTTTGGTTACAAACAAAAATAAAATCCTATTTAGTATGCATAGATTATGATTCTAACCAGCCGGGTAGCGGAACAAATAAAATAATATCTAAAATAAAATATTTATTGGTATAAAGTCGTCGCGCGTTTGTGACATTTTCAGTATCATCCTCCTCCGAGCCTTTTCCCAAACTATGTTGGGGTCGGCTTCCAGTCTAACCGGATGTAGCTGAGTACCAGTGCTTTACAAGGAGCGACTGCCTATCTGACCTCCTCAACCCAGTTACCCGGGCAACCCAATACCCCTTGGTTAGACTGGTGTCAGACTTACTGACTTCTGACTACCCGTAACGACTGCCAAGGATGTTCAATGGCAGCCGGGACCTACAGTTTAACGTGCCATCCGAAACACAGTCATTGGTGGCTAAGATATACTTAGAAAGTACATACAAACTTAGAAAAGTTGCATTGGTACTTGCCTGACCTGGAATCGAACCCGCGCCCTCATACTCGAGAGGTTGGTTCTTTGCCCATTAGGCCACAACAACCTTGTGACATTTTCAGTAAAATGTAACAAATAAGGAACTCCTATAGAGCATGGGCGTAGCCAGCTTTGGGCTCAGGGTGGGGCAGCAGTCAACCTATCCTCCGGGGAAGTGCGGGGGCCCTCCGATTTTTTGTCTCTTAATTTGAGAGGTTTATATTTTCAGGTACTGAAAATAAACAATCACACCCAGGACAAAAGCAAAAAGCAAAGGCATGTAGTTTCTGAATACGCGAGCGAAGCGAGCGCGAAATTTTTATCGGATTTAAACCAAATATTACGTAAAATGTAGCCCAAACGTACTTAACTTGTGTTTGTTGACCAATGCAAAAATAGGAGCATATAGTTTCCGAATACGCGAGCGAAGCGAGCGCGAAATTTTTATCGGACTTAAACTAAACATTACCTACGTAAAATTTTGCCCAAACGTACTAAACTTTTTGTTTGTTGACAAATGCAAAAATAATATAGTTTCTGAATACGCGAGCGAAGCGAGCGCGAAATTTTAATTATTTTTTAAGACTTAGAACGAAAAACTGCGTGAAATGTCGCCCAAATATACATTTTCATGAATGGGGGGACTAGGTACGACACACCCGATTTACGTCCATACGAAAACCCCCTCGCTCGCATAGATAACTCGATAAAAATAAAGTTAGATACCTAACGTATAGTAACGTCGCGCAGCTAAGCTTCGCGGACCACTCGGAATGCTTCCAGGGACCTCCAGTGGTCCGTGGACCAGCGGTTATGAACCACTGTGCTAAACGATCGTTCTATTGTACAGGTCGTACCTACATGGTTGGGCAAGCAAAATAGCGAGCGCGGTTTTTACACTAGGATAAAATTGCATTTCCGAAATTTTGATCACATCTACCAGTTCCATCTCCTTCAATGCATTATTTTTTGGATTAGATGGACGGCTCGGCTCGCTACGCCACATAGCAACTATTCTTTTAGGGAATACGGCTCGCTTTCAAATGATATGCGCGCACCGCGCACGTTCGGTAACTCTAGCGTGTATTTTGTTTTGATCGCGCTCTTTTCAAAGTCGACAATTTTTTTGTGCAATAACTTACGGATAGTACATATGATTGTTGATGTTGTTAGTTAGAGTTAGTAAAAATATTGTTAAATATTGTTATATATTATTAAATATTGTTTTAGTTTTAAATATCCTCTAGTATTAAATATTAGCTTTTGATTAGTTTTAAGTATTTGTATTTTGCATACCCTTAATAAGGGTGAAATATGTTTCAGTACGCAAACTTACATATATTAAGATCTAATGTAACACCATATTTCTCGCAAATAAATGATTTATTATTATTTTGGGGTAAACATTTCTGCTTCTTAGCCTTTTGGCTAGTTTTGACCACATTAATTACGGGCGGGTGCCAAGTAAATGTAGCGTGTAGTGTGTATGTGTGTGTTTATTGTGTGTGTTGAGGTGTTATGCCATGTTCGTCCAATTGCATGAACTTCCGTACTATGCGACACGTATTGAGGATTGCGGCTTTTTGTAGTAAAATGTAGATGGAGTCTTTAAGTTCTATTAGTTTGAGGCTGTGGTGGAGGTGATTGGGTATGACACCCGTGGTGGAGACGACTATTGGTACTACGTATACTTTATCTTGTCTCCATATTCTTGTGACTTCTTCTTTAAGTTCTTCATATTTGCTAATTTTTTCTACTATTGTTTTTTGTAAGTTATGGGTGTTGGGTACTGCGATATCTATAAGGTAGGTGACTTTGTTTATTTTATCCTGAAGGGTGATATCTGGTCTATTATAGTGGACAGTTCTATCTGTTAGTATTGCGCGATCGTAGTAAAGTTTATGTGTATTGTTTTCTAGAACTGTTTGTGGTGTGTACTTGTAGTAGGGTGTGTTTGTGTCTTGTATGAGTTTGTGTTTGAGTGCTAGCTTTTGATGAATGATGTTTGCGACCTGGTTGTGTCTGTGAGTATAGTCTGTCTGTGTGAGTGTTGTGCATGCCCCTGTGATGTGTTGTATGGTCTCTGGTTGTGTGTGGCATTTGCGGCATTTGTCGTTGGTGGCTGTGGGGTCTTTGATAATATATTTTCTGTAGTTTTTGGTGTTAATAATCTGATCTTGGATTGCTATGATAAATCCTTCGGTTTCTGGGAACAAGTTACCGATTTTGAGCCACTTATTCGAGGCTATTGTGTCTATGTGTGGTTGTTCCAGGTCGTGTGGGTGTCGCCCGTGTAGGACTTTCTTCTTCCAGTCCTCTATTTTTTGTATTTGTGGGTCAGTAGTGTTGTTGTGTTGTGTGTCTGTTTGTTCGTGTAAGTTGAGTGGAGTGTAGTTGTGATCATTTAGCGTAACCGATTTATGGATGATACTGGTGTGTGATTTTGTGTGGAAGAATGTTTTCAGCCTGTGAATTTGTTTCTGCCAAAGATAGTTGATGTCTATTAGGCCTCTCCCTCCGTTTTGGCGTTTGATGGTGAGACGCTCTATTGCAGATTTCGGGTGTAGATTATTGTGTTTGGTGAGTGTGGTGCGTGTTGTTCGTTCGATTTGTTGTATGTCAGTTTTGGACCATTTTATAATTCCAAACGAGTAGGTCAATATTGGAATTGCGTAGGTGTTCAGTGCTTTAATGAGGTGTTTTCCAGAGAGTTGTTTTTTACATATTGCGGTCACTCTCCGTTTGTACTCTGTGTTCAATGAGTTTTTAATAGATGTATGGTCCAACCCTTTGAGTTGCTTGTAGCCTAGGTACTTGTATAGATCTGTTGGTTCCATAGCTACAATTGTGTCTGAAGTGTTAACGGTGTAGTCTCCTGGTTTTACTTTGCCCCTAATTATGTGTAGTGTTTTGCATTTGTCTAGTCCAAATTGCATGTTGATGTCTGTACTGAATTCTGTGGTGATATCTATTAATTGTTTCATTTCTCTCTCTGTTTTTGTGTATAGTTTAATGTCATCCATGTAGATGAGGTGTGATATTGTGATTTCGTCTGTTGTGGTGTGTTTAAGAGGATATCCGGCTTGACAGTTGTTGAGTAGGTTGGACAAGGGGTTCAGCGCTAGGCAGAATCATAATGGACTCAGGGAGTCGCCCTGATAAATACCTTTTCTAATAGATATTTGTCGAGTTGTGATAGTGTCGTTGTTGTAATGTAAGTGTAATGTTGTTTTCCAGCGGGCCATAATGTGATGGAGGAAGTCTATTATTTTAGGGTTTATTTTGTAAATGTGTAATATTTGGATTAACCATGTATGTGGGATACTGTCAAAAGCTTTTTTGTAGTCTATGTATGTACAGTGCAGATTTCTATTTTTGGTGGTAGCGTGTTTGTGTATTACTGAGTCTATAATTAATTGTTCCTTACATCCCATGTGGCCTCTTCTACACCCTTTCTGTTCTTCTGCTATAATGTTATGGTGTTCAATGTGTTTGTTGATTTTATTTGTGAGTACGGAGGTGAGTATTTTGTAAATTGTGGGAAGGCATGTGATTGGTCTGTATTGGGAAGGTTGCGGTGAGTATTGAGCCTTTGGTAGCATATAAGTTATTCCGGTTGCGATGAAATCTGGTATGTTTTGTTTTCCTAGGACTATATCTGTGAAGTTTTTTGCGATAATTTTGTGTAGTGAGTCAAATTTTTTGTACCAGTAATTGTGTATTTTGTCAATACCAGGTGATTTCCAGTTATGTAATTTTGCTGTAGTGTAATTAATGTCTGATTCTGAAATGTCTGTGAATTCCATTTCTTCTAGTGTATTCCATTTGGTTGTTTCCTCAGTTATCCAACTGGCTTTATCGTTATGTTGAACCTCTTCTTCCCAAATACCAGCCCAAAATGCCTCTAGTTGCTCTGTTGTTGGTAATTGTGTGTTAGTGTTAATGTCAGTTGTTGTGTGTATTTGTGATTTGTGTAAGTTTCTGTAGAAGTTCTTTTCGTTAGTAGCAAACATGGTGTTATCGTGTTTGCGTTCCTGTGCCTTTTTGTATCTCCTTAGTCTATGAACTTTTAGCGCAAGCTTCTGTTTTAATGTGTCTAAGAACTCTTCAGGCTTTCTGTTGTCATTCTCGTGTCTAGTGTGTGTTGTCATGTTCTTGAAAATAGCTTCGACTCTTTTAACTACTCTATTAGATCTATTGTTGTTTATATATTGCGTTAGTCTACCGCAGTCGGCTCGTAATTTTTCGATATCTCTTTCGAGTCTTTGTTGCCATGGTGGTTTATTTACTGTTCTTGGTCTTGTGTTGCTAGTGTATTGTGTAATTTTATAATTAAGCTCTTCGGATATGACTAACGCTGTGCAGTATATCAGTGTATGTACGTCTATAATTGTCATGTTTTCATCTATGTATTGGTGTAGTATGATAGTGTTAAATATACGTACTAAGTGAGTCAGTTTTGGTGTGTATTTAAGTTTAGGTAGCTTTGGACGTACTGCTGGGTCCATCCCCGAGTACTGTGTTAAGGCAGTTTTAAGTTTTTCGTGTATTTCTTGGATGTACGTGTCTGATAACTGATTTTGATGGAAATTTTCTAGTGTTTCGATATCGTTTTCTAGCGTTATGGTAATGTTTTCAGTTTGCGTGGATGTGTGTGTGCCTTGTGAGTATGGTGGTGTGTGAGTGTACGGTTGAGATTGTGTGTTTGTTTGAGATTGAGTAGGTGAGTGTGATTGTACTTGTGTTGTGTTTTGTGTTGCCGTGTGTGTTTCTGTCATAGGGATATAACTCAAAGTCTCTAGCTGTTCCCGCACTTCTTCCTTCAGTTTATCTATTTCTACTTGGGATAGAAGTTTATTCCTAACTATTGTTCTTCTTTGATCTGAAATGCGTTGTTCTGAGACACTAATTTCGGGGTACTGTCGTGTGAAAAGTTCATGCAACTGTTGGCGGTAAGTGGTCATGTCGGTCTCTAATTTGGTGATGTAAAGGTAGGTTCGCATGATAAAGGTATTCACTTCTTTGCTCCATCTCATACGAACTCTTGGTTTTCCAGCCTTGGTGGACGCGGGCAAAAAGGCACTTGCCCCCCGCGCAACATTCAAAGCTGGTTGTGGTGGATAATATCTCATACTAGTATGAGGAGGTGATGAGTGTGTGGGAGGTGACGATGGTATCGATGGTGATGATGCTCTGGAGGGTGTGTAAGAAATGGTACTAGGGCTAAATGGTTCTATTGGAGTGTCTGTACGGTCTGTAGGTCTGTCACCATCGTCACTGTTGTCGGCTGTAGTATCTTTGTCGGTGGGAGCCCGCCTGTTCAACTCCTCACCGCTGACGGTTCGCATGCTGTGACACCCAGCGTCAGCTCCAGGTGTGCCCCGGCGATCGCCCCCGGGCAGCGGCCCTATACGTTTACTTTTAGAACGAGTCTCCATGTTAATGGGTTACCTTTGCCTTGTTAGCCGTATAAGTTTCAATTGTATACGTGTCCGCCCCCCACGTGGTCTGATGTTCGACGCGGACGTAAGGTAGGGATTTAGGGGGCTTATTATTATTATTATTTTATATGTCTCTACCAGACCTCGGGACTACAGAGTCCCGGATTTTTGGGAGGCGAACGTGGGGCCGAAGCCAACACGCTGAAGCCCTTTTGAGACAACTTTAATGAAATGGTGACACAAAACCGACGATTATCCCTGTATACACTATAGAAATGTACCCAAGGACAATCCCCGGTTCTGTGCTAAACTATTGCTAACTAGGGATGAAAACTACTTGGGCTATTGTGATGGGATGCTAATGGACTAGGAATGGGGAAACTACGGGAACTATGGCACCTGCAGATAACAATGTAATAAATACACGTAAAAATGGCAGGTGGAGACTCGCCAACTCACTTACTGGGCCCCCGGGAATCAGTCACTGAAAAGCAACAAGAGGGCAACAGGTACATGAGCGGCTGAGAAGGGTGAGGATACCTCGGCGGACTTTAAACGCAGATCACGCGCTCCCTGTGGGTCCAGCATCACCGGCCCACTCGCCACTTACCACGAGGCACCTACCCTCCGAGCATTGCTCTAGCGACTCCACTCTGACCGGCCGGTGAAGGCAAGCCAAGAGGCGGGAGACCTATCCCCCGTCATGCTTCACTCCGGCAAGCCGGAGATGGGGGACAGTATACTCTCCCTGGAGCACTCGGATATATAGCCCCGCGGGGTCGCTACTCCCCGTCATCCGCCTCAGATGCCCTGCGGGGCTTATTATTTTTATTATTATTTTTTGTTTATGTTGTTTTTTCTCGGCTTTTAGCCGGACAAAACTGGTGACACGGGCCTAAGCCAAGTAGTCATCAGTGGGGTTGGTGGTGATACTAGGACTGTTTCGGTTCAGTCGTATAGATTGTGTGACAGGGTGTGTATGTGTATTGGTGTAAATAATTGTTGTATCTATTTCGCATTGTAGGAACTTACGGACTAGTCTGCACGTGTTTAATATTACTGCTTTCTGCAATAAGTGATACGTGTACGGAGGGAGATTGAGGGAGGTGAGGGATTGGTGTAGTTGTTTAGGGATAACGCCGGTCGTAGATAAGACTATGGGTACTATTGTGACTTTTTGTAGATGCCAGAGTCGGCTTATCTCGTCTTTTAGTTCGGTGTATTTACTTAATTTTTCTGCTATCGTTGTTTGAAGATTGTGTGTATTGGGTATTGCGATGTCGATCAAAAATCCGGTTCTATTAACTTTGTCTATTAGGGTAATATCTGGTCTATTGAAGTGTACTGTGCGGTCTGTAAGTATTGCTCTATCAAAGTACAGTTTTGTTGTAGGATTCTCTAAGACGGTTTCTGGGTTATATTTATAATAAGGAACTACAGAATCTATGAGCTTGTATTGATGGGCTAGGTTTTGGTGTATAACGTTGGCTACTTGATCATGTCTATGTTTATAGTCAGTTTGGGCTATTGATTTGCATGCACCTGTAATATGCTGTATGGTTTCTGGGGCGCTATGGCATTTCCTACAAGTGTCATTAGTTAAGTTTTTTATAATGTGTTTTCTGAAATTTTTGGTCTCTATTATTTGGTCTTGTATCGCTATCATGAAGCCTTCAGTCTCCGGGAAGAGTTCGCCTCGATTAAGCCATGCGTTCGACGCCTCCTTGTCGACATTAGTTTGGCATAAATCGTGACGATGTCTTCCGTGTAGAGACTTTTGGCTCCATTCTAACAATTTTGTTTTGTCATCTATTACCTCTTCATTTTTCTGTGAGTTTGTGTCTGTTAGGTTGAGAGGTGTAAAATGTTTATCGTTTTGTGTTATGAGTTTGTGGAGCGTCGAGGATGCGGTTTTGGAAAAGAAATATTGCCTAAGGGTTGCGATCTGTCTGTTATGTAGATTTAATATGTCGATCAGACCTCTTCCACCTTCTTTCCGCGGTAGTGTCTGCCTCTGCAAACAGGCTCTTGGGTGGTGTTTTCTGAATTTAGTCAGTGTGGTGTTAATTTTGCGTTGTAAGCATTTCAGGTCTGTTTTGGTCCAGTTAATAATCCCGAATGAATAGGTCAGAACAGGTATGGCATAAGTATTGATGGCCTTAATGGTATTTCGGGAATATAGTTGTGTTTTCAGTATAGCATTGAGTCGGTGTTGGAATTGCTGTTTGAGTTTGTTTTTCGTGTCTTTAAAGTGAATTTGGCGTGATTGTGCGTATCCTAAATATTTGTAGGTTTCTTGTTCATTTAACGGTTCTATTTGTGCACCATTCTCTAAGCTATAGTAGTGTTGGTAGTTCTGTCCTGCTCTAACTGAATTTATCTTACATTTATCAATACCAAATTGCATCTTAATATCATTACTAAATTGTTCTGTAAGGTTAGCCAAGTGATGTAGTTCGCTTTCGGTTTTTGCATAAAGCTTTTATTATTATAAAAAAACATTGTTTAAGGCGAGGAAGTGGTCAACAATAATTCCATAACCGGCACGCGCATCTAAGGCGCCAAAAGGGGTCGGAGCGTCTGAGCGGGGCGAGGATAACAATACGCGCGCTAGCTTATAACTAAAAGTCGTAAGCGACAAAATGGTTTTGTAATTTTATTATTTAGAAATGATAATTTGATAAAAAATCCTACTACAATTTTAAAGAGTATGTATATACTCAACTACTAAAAAAGTTAAGAGGCTTTAATCGGTCCCGTTTGCCCATAATATGTGAATCTCTTTTTAAAAAGAGGTATGTTTGATATATTTTTCTCTGTTATAAAAGTTACCTAATCATGTTTCTACAACTAACAAAATAAGGTTTATATCATGAACTTTCAGGTAACCAAGTTGTATTTTGATCCGTTTTGTATTTACTGAGAAAAATTGACATCCTTGGCGCCAAAAATTCCAATTCGTCCTCTTAATTAGACACCTTATAGGTCAGAGCCAGGGCCCAGGGTGGGGCAAGTGCCCCAGCTTGCCCCAGTGTGGCTACGCCCATGCTATAGAGTGTAGCTGAACAACAGAGCTTTTGATATAGGTAACCTTATTATTGTAATAGAATAGCTCGAATATTGTATTCTTTTGACTTTGTCTTCTGATGTATTTATATAAAATAAGTAATACAAAGAAATATAAATACTAAGAAAAGAAAATATGTACAATTTGTTGCAGAACGAATTCTTTCAATAAAAAATATTTATAATAATGTAAACTAGGTCTAATAAATTCCGCAATATTGCGAAATTAAATGTAATTAACACTTTATTTTTGATAAAAATATAATAATATACACTCGACGGAATGGATCCAGGTCAGCATATTTCTTCATTAACATAATTTATATTATTTATGAAATTACTAGCAAAATAATTAACATCGTCTTAATTTACCTGTTCATGATAAAAATCATATTTTTTAGTTTATTGTAGATTTTATAATAAAAAGACTAACCAGGTATTAATTCGGTACTCACTAGAGCTTTCACAGGCAACCAAAGACATTTCAAATTAACAGAAGCTTTAAATCCCGAAATGATATTACAAATACTACCAACCAAAACAGCTCCAAATTTAAACTCATGATAATGCTTATTCAATGACATTCTTTTAAGAACTTCAAAACATTAAGGAGGCTACTTAACCCATAGTTTTCCATCTGGCCAGTACGTAATGTGATTGAGAACGTAGGCGGCATAACATATGGTGCTGGTATTTCTAAAGGTCTCTGCATACGTAAAGGAAGTCTGAGAGGTAGGAACTGATTGCTTTCGTAGTTGTTTTTTTGGTCTGTCAGTGACAATGGTAGAAATGGTAGAAAAACATAAAAATACGAAGTAAGGATAGAAATAACGTTTTGTATTAACCGAAATTTTCGTTTTAAACTATACGAATTAACTTAATGTAAATACGTAAGTAAATGTATCGATGAAGCTTTTGTATGCTAGTTCGTAAACATTTAACTAAAGATAACTTTAGAGCTGACTCGGTAGTTCTTCATATGATTTTGGTAGTGGAAAAAAAAAGTCTTGACGAAACTCCTTAACGAATATACTATATTCCTTTTCTTTTATCAAAATGTAACGTAGGTACATAACTTTCTCGCGAGAGATAAATTATGCATGGAACAATAACCGGCCAAGCGTAGGTCTTGCACTTGACTTACTTTCGACATTGAAACAACTAGTTTAAATAAAGTCAATGTATGTAAGTATGAGTGTTTATTTTATATTCATGTCATCGTTTACACTCCACAGGGGTAGCAACATAAAAATGATGTATCGTGAGCAAGGCTCGTGTTAGTTACTTTCAGGGTTGACGAAAACCAAACAAATTGTATTCAGCTCGTGATCTCAAGTAAACTTGAAACAAGACTTGCGTGAGAATATGTAATTACACTCGCTCAGTTATTATCTACGTAAGATGTGCTTTTGATTTTGCGTAACCACCTTCAATCAAGGTACCTATATCAAAAATATAACGGAACAAGAATAATATTCAAAGACATACTTTGGCGGTATATTGATTGTGTCATTCTCAGCTAGAATCTCATACTCATATTTCATTTTATTTATTGTATTTTACTTCTTCCTTCCATGTTTTTTCCGGCGCACGAAAGAGTGAGTGAAAATATATTAGATTGATACATATCAGACAACTTCTAAGGTAAGAAAATATGACAAAAATATCCATATTGGATGGAATAGATGAACACAATATTCTGGTGACTAATGTCGATTCAAATAGTCATTTACAAGTAGTTCAGTGTTGTAGGGCGTGACATAGATTCACGATTAAGGATTAGGTACCTAGTGCGCTTAGTGAAAGACAATTCAACTGCGTTATGTAACGTTGCAGTCATACCAGAAGCTCTTGTGAAATACTGCTCTATTAGTTCTACTATATTTATATCTAATCGTTGGTATTTTATTGTTTTCTCTGTATATCCGTATTACACACGTTGACGCACTTTTAATAAATGCTTGTTTAATTGGTATTTATTTTACCTATAAGCCATGACCACACAGTTGTAGTTACCGTGTCGGAAGTGTGATTAAGTACTTCGCAAAAGCTGCCTTATTGCAAGGCTGATAACTTTCATTATGACACTTGACATTGCTACTCACTACCTAATATAATTTAACATCTGAGAAATTATGATCCGTGTATGTACCCAGCTTATAATTTGACCGCTCGGACTATATAAACAGTCCAATAGCGAGGGAAAAGTATCAGTCAGCCGTTACACGGTTTGAAGTGATCTTGTGTATCGTCGAATTTCACAACACAGACCACGTTAAAATGAATACGCTGGTGGTGTTCACTGCCCTGTGCGCCGTGGCTTGCGGCTCCCTGGTGCCGCTGGCGCAGCCCGCGCACCACGCGGCGCTCGTGCTGGACCCGCACGGCCGGCCGCTCGACACCGCCGAGGTGATCAACGCCCGCGCCCTGCACCTGCAGGCTAAGGCCCTGGACGGACACTACGCTCCCCTCGCGCACGCTGCCGTCGTGCCCTACGCGCACTCCGTGGTCGCGCCCGCCGTGCTGGCCGCGCCCGCCGCCGTCTCCCACCAGTCGCGTGTGGACGTGCGCAGCAGCCCCGCCGTCGTGAGCTCCGTCGTCGCCGCTCCCGTGCTGGCGCACGCCGCCTACTCCTCTCCCCTGCTGGCCCACTCCGCCCTCGCTCACTCGCACTACCTGAAGAAGCGCTCCCTGGGACACCTCGCCTACGCCGCTCCCGTGGTCGCCCACGTGGCGCCCTCCGCCGTGTCGCACCAGTCCCGCGTGGACGTCGTCTCTAGCCCCGCGGTGGTGTCTCACGCCGTCGCTCCCGTGGTGTCTCACGCCTACGCCGCTCCCGTGGTGGCGCACGCCACCCCGGTGCTCGCCGTGGCTCCCTCCGCCGTCTCCCACCAGTCCCGCGTGGACGTGCGCAGCAGCCCCGCTGTCGTGTCCCACACCGTGCACGCCGCTCCCGTCTACGCCGCCGCCGCTTACGCCGCTCCCGCATACGCTGCTCACGGTTACTCCGCGTACGGCGCTCACGCTGGTCTTGCCCATCTCCTTAAGAAGCGTTCTCTGGCTCATCTCGTAGCGCCCGTTGTTCACGCTGTCCCCTCTGCTGTGTCTCACCAGTCCCGTGTTGACGTGATTTCTGAGCCTGCGGTGGTATCGACCTACGCTCACACCGCTCCTGCCGTGTACGCCGCCCCCGCCGTCTACGCTGCGCCTGCTGTCTCTCACTTGGCCCCCATTGCCCACTCTGCCATCTGGACCGCTCCTCATCACCTGAGCGCTGCGCACTGGTAAAAAGGAACTGAAATTCGACGAAAATGATTGTAGTTTTCGTTTTAATACTTATTTATTAAAATGAATAGACAAATAATAAAATAATATTTAAATACTTCCTCGTTTTTATTCTCAACACCTCAAGTTTGATTAGAAACCTAAATTGATAAGACGTAAAATATAGTAGGTACACTAGGTACCAACTATGATAGGGATCTAATGCCCGTTTTCACCAACAATCTGTTATCGTTTCCACTTAAGTAAGTGCCACTTAGGATAAGGGCTCTCCCAATTTGGAAAGATACCTAAATTTATTTTATCACACTAGGAACCACTTATACACGAATCTCTTAAATTACAGAATTTCTAGAAACGATTGCTTATTCGTCAAATTGACAGCAGTATTAAATTATACTGCTATATAATTAATTTGATGTATGTGTTTTGGGTTGTTAGTTTGATGTTGGATTTTACAAATATTGCTGAATAGATAAGTTTATTTTACACTTTACATATATTAAGTTTCCACTATACATAGCCAGAAACAATTCTAAATAGGTATGTCTGTGTTCTTTAATTATAAGGATAGGGGTTGTTTAGGCAGGCATATATATTATATAATATTGGGCCTCCAAAAAGTGACACTTTAAGGCTATAAAGGACTTGTCGACTGTACTTGCCTAAAATGATGTTTCACGACATAAGTGAACTATGTAATGTAGCACACGTCATAGGCTGCGATGCCGCTCGGCGTCATCTTTATTACATTATAGAAGGTATGACGTTGTTGTTTCATTCATTTGCTTCATGTGAGGATTGTGAGGTAATTAACTATACCTAGGTAGTCTTCTAGTGAAAAGCAACATTCAGAAGTAGGTATTATAGAAATAGTCTAAGTTTGTAAGTCATAATCATAAAAAAATATTAATAACTATATTAGAATTTTTCTTTTTATGTAAGTTTAGTAAAAAATTAAATTAAATAGTATTATTTTGTAAATATTGTGATACAATTATCTAGTTTTAAGTAATTTGCTGCGCCCTAACAGGGTAATGTATACCTAGGCTAAGGATGCATCTGTATACATTTTTTGCAATGAATAAATAAATAGTCTACGATTTGAATGTCAAATTACCTAGGTATTTGGAACACTTTTATAGCATGAATAGAAAAGATTTATCTTATATGCGATTCTAGAAACATTATCATGGATAGAAATCCTTAGTGAGAGGGGTTACTGTATACCTACTCCATTGAAATTATAGTTATAAAGCTAGTAACTATCTTTATGTATCCGAAGCGACAGTCGCAAGGACACCGCTAAACCTTAATTGCCTATTCCGCAAGGTTAGCAATTGGCAAATATATAACATTCAGTAGATGCATTAAACGCATTCCGCGAACCATTATTGTCTGACTATCTAAGCTCATTGTTCGAAGACATTGCTCTGAATACGAGGCTATTTCTGTATCTACTGTCTTTTATTATTTCTATTAAGTTGACTGATAAGCAATCTTTCATACAGTTGACAGTGAATAATCAGTTTTTGAGAGTAATGAAATGGTGTTACTGAGTACAAAGCAAGCGGCATCAGCAAAACCTTCACTTGTTATTTAAATAATTGATCAATTAACTGTTGCGGTGTTGGAATATTTTTAGATACTTAAAACCCTTTCAGTTACTCTTTAAGGCATTTTTATATAGTTTATTATGTTAGTCATGCATAATATGACTTAATGATGTGATCATATTTTAGGCTTAGGCTTTCTTACAAGTCTGTTTACTGCGAGAAGATGAAGATCTAGCTGTACTAATTGAAACTATTCCCCTTTCCTCTATGTACTGTATAAATAATTTGTGTTCCATATTATCTGCTTATGACCTTAAGAAATATTTTAAACGAATAATAAATAGGTTTTTCTGATTTACTAATTTCGACAAATTGAACTTTTATTTTTGAGACAGACGATTTTCTAAAGATGCATAAATATCCTATGTTATTTTGCGAGTAGCACTAAACTTCAAATCCTTGCTAGAATCATAGTATATTTGCATATCTAATGGTGCAATCATGATGAACTTTTTCAGTGTGTAATGAGGGCTTTGTCATCCTGTGTGTTCAGAAATAGACCGATGATATTTAGTTTACTCAGGAACTACATACAAGATATAATGTAGATGTAATGAACAGTTGCCAAACAGTCAGGCTCCCGTTTGAATACGTAAGCGCGGATTGTGACACGCTAAACCAGATATTATGCACGTTCAAACTTGGGCTATATTTCTGGCAAATCCTATTCCGTTTAAATTCCATTACATTTCACAACCTTAGTTTTAATGAAGAAATTACGATTTTTTTATTACTAGACTCGAGTTCTCATATGGCTTGTGTAAATCGTTCCTTATTATCATGATAAGTTCTTACTTATTTCCTATTTATTACTTCAAATAGGTGAATAAAATATAAACTTTATTTTGAGTATTATTTTATTTGATAAATACTTTTTTTTAATTATTTTTACATCATCTTAGGTTCATAGTCTTAGGTGTTCGTCAGTTTCGCTGTTCACCAGGCGTGGCCGTGGGCGAGGGGAGCAGAGTGCAGGAGTCCGGCGTGAGCGCCGTACGCGGAGTACGCGGGGGCGGCGTAAGCGGCGGCGGCGTAGACGGGAGCGGCGTGCACGGCGTGGGACACGACAGCGGGGCTGCTGCGCACGTCCACGCGGGACTGGTGGGAGACGGCGGAGGGAGCCACGGCGAGCACCGGGGCGGCGTGCGCCACCACGGGAGCGGCGTAGGCGTGAGACACCACGGGAGCGACGGCGTGAGACACCACCGCGGGGCTAGAGACGACGTCAACGCGGGACTGGTGCGACACGGCGGAGGGCGCCACGTGGGCGACCACGGGAGCGGCGTAGGCGAGGTGTCCCAGGGAGCGCTTCTTCAGGTAGTGCGAGTGAGCGAGGGCGGAGTGGGCCAGCAGGGGAGAGGAGTAGGCGGCGTGCGCCAGCACGGGAGCGGCGACGACGGAGCTCACGACGGCGGGGCTGCTGCGCACGTCCACACGCGACTGGTGGGAGACGGCGGCGGGCGCGGCCAGCACGGCGGGCGCGACCACGGAGTGCGCGTAGGGCACGACGGCAGCGTGCGCGAGGGGAGCGTAGTGTCCGTCCAGGGCCTTAGCCTGCAGGTGCAGGGCGCGGGCGTTGATCACCTCGGCGGTGTCGAGCGGCCGGCCGTGCGGGTCCAGCACGAGCGCCGCGTGGTGCGCGGGCTGCGCCAGCGGCACCAGGGAGCCGCAAGCCACGGCCATCACAGCGAATAACACCACCATCGATTTCATTGTGAACGTGGTCTGTGTTTTTTCTGACGAACTAGATCACTTCAAACCGCAGACGGTCGACTGATAAATTCGACTCGCATACACTCATATTTATACTGACCGGATATAAATTAAAGGTAAAGCAATTTCAGACGCGTATATGCGTTACTACATTGTTTCACTAGCTTTGCAATGACCTCGGTGAGTGTGTGGCGGTCAAACGAAAATACGTAGGAAATGTGTATACTTTGCATTGCTCTATCTTATTTTAGAAATAACCGGTTTAGTTTTCCTGTTACCTATGCGAGAAAAAGAAAGTAAATACGCCTAAACCCTTGACAACCCTTATATTTCTATGTACCCGAATGAAAATGTTCAGAGTGTAAGTTATTTCAATATTTTGTAAGTTTTTATTAATAACGATTCTTAATATTCCTAGGAGGTTTAAAGTTTTAACCTATATTGTTCTAGTGAAAGTATTTAGGTTTATAGTCAGTAAGTGAAACCTAAGATTTTCAATATATTTTTTGAAATATCAGTTAATCGTGTTATCCTACCGCTATCCATAAAAACCTGTAATTGCCTTTTTGCCTCTTAAGCCTCTTTTGCATAGCGCTGGTTTTTCAATTATAACAAAATAATTATTACTGGTGAAATTATCTTGAACTTGAAGTTCAGCTTAAAAGTTAGTAGCGGTGTATAAAGATGTAACTCACTGACTCATTAAAATAGGACATAAGTATTTTGTTTAATTCGAGAACAATCATTTGAAGTAAATTCACACAGCAAATGCATATTGTAATGTGTTCTTTTATACATTCACAATAGAGTCCACATTTATAATAGTTAGCTACTTGAGAGCTGCGAAAAAATATAATTGAATCGAATTAACTAGTAACTTAGATAAGATACATATTCATAATCAGGAAATTTAATTGAAGTAGGTAATTAAACTCAATTTCAGTAATATTTTGTTCTTTAAATATAATGGAATGTACTTAAGTTTTTGAATATGATATATTAGTTCAGGAAAAATAAAAGCGAAAGTGGTTAGCATCTACATACGAGTATGCTAGATTCGATATAGTGTCCGATACTATGTATTCATCATATTCGCCTTATTACCTGACTGCCAAGAAGGGTTATTTGAGTACGTGGTTTGAAACATGCAGACTATATTAAAATTTAAGTACACCGGACGTTTTTGGAAATCAATTTCTGAAATCTCGATTTGATGTATGGGTTTTTCACTAGCTTAGTGATTAATTTAAACATAGTGATTTTATCCCGGCCCGGGAATTGAATCTTGGACCATCATTCTTGTCAGCAGCAGTTACGATTGCAACCACTAGCTGCCATCAGCATCACCTTCAACATCGTCCCATTGCTGTGCATAGGCCTCCTTTCACACTGAAAAGGACTGGCGTTAATCACCAACCACTACCATCTAACTGGATCTGCAAGGTAACAGTTCGTAGCTACGTTAGCTTGTGAGACATGTTCTAGGTAGTTTTAGTGATTTTCTATAAGTAATAGTGACGCTCAAAAAAATCTGAAATATCTTAAGGGACAGGTAACATTAATGCGGTTTATTTCAAACAGGAGCAATGTGCTTTGAACCCACACCAACATATTTATGACGATAGCATAGTAATATTGTATTTTTGGATAAGACATTTGGTCTATTATCGGGATATAGACGGGGAACACCCAGATTTAGAATAACTGTCTAGCTAGTTGAACCCTTGATACGCAGCCTTGATCGTCAATTTTGTATTTAGGGCTTACATATGTAGATAAATACGTTAGGTACATGGTATTCATATAACCAATCCATTTTGCTACGCCATTGTGTTTTCCAGATATTTCCATGGCATACTTCACTAAAAAAATAATGTCAAAGATTAATCGGTCTCATTGAATATTTCGATCGTAAAAGTTTTATAAATCCTTTTATTTTGTTAGATTAGGATAATTTGATAATTATATGATATTTATCCACCGCTGAACCATCAAACCATTTTGATATATAATTAGTTGCAATTTAATCTTACTTCCCATAAATCAGAACTTTACAATCAGGATTACATATCATAGATATGTAACAATATTTAATGTATCAAATACGTCAACATCATACCTTTGAACTCAATGCAGCAGAATTGGGAGTGCATTGATATCCGCCCGTCAATATAAATTCAACAATGATTGAAACGATTTCATGTAATACACACAGGTAAAAACTACTGATCAGATATAAATTAATTAGTAAGTCATACATTACTCTCGTCTTGAAAAGCTCGATTGGCTATCAAATAAAGCATTTATTAGGTAACAGTAGTCTGTTGGAAATATGGTGATACCTACTTTATCTTAAACATGCGTTACTTATACATTTTGGGTTGCATTCAATTAAAACATAAAAGTAGGGTTTCCCTTATTATTTATTTGATAAATAACTTTTTTTTATTATTTTTACATCATCTTAGGTTCATAGTCTTAGGTGTTCGTCAGTTTCGCTGTTCACCAGGCGTGGCCGTGGGCGAGGGGAGCAGAGTGCAGGAGTCCGGCGTGAGCGCCGTACGCGGAGTACGCGGGGGCGGCGTAAGCGGCGGCGGCGTAGACGGGAGCGGCGTGCACGGCGTGGGACACGACAGCGGGGCTGCTGCGCACGTCCACGCGGGACTGGTGGGAGACGGCGGAGGGAGCCACGGCGAGCACCGGGGCGGCGTGCGCCACCACGGGAGCGGCGTAGGCGTGAGACACCACGGGAGCGACGGCGTGAGACACCACCGCGGGGCTAGAGACGACGTCCACGCGGGACTGGTGCGACACGGCGGAGGGCGCCACGTGGGCGACCACGGGAGCGGCGTAGGCGAGGTGTCCCAGGGAGCGCTTCTTCAGGTAGTGCGAGTGAGCGAGGGCGGAGTGGGCCAGCAGGGGAGAGGAGTAGGCGGCGTGCGCCAGCACGGGAGCGGCGACGACGGAGCTCACGACGGCGGGGCTGCTGCGCACGTCCACACGCGACTGGTGGGAGACGGCGGCGGGCGCGGCCAGCACGGCGGGCGCGACCACGGAGTGCGCGTAGGGCACGACGGCAGCGTGCGCGAGGGGAGCGTAGTGTCCGTCCAGGGCCTTAGCCTGCAGGTGCAGGGCGCGGGCGTTGATCACCTCGGCGGTGTCGAGCGGCCGGCCGTGCGGGTCCAGCACGAGCGCCGCGTGGTGCGCGGGCTGCGCCAGCGGCACCAGGGAGCCGCAAGCCACGGCCATCACAGCGAATAACACCACCATCGATTTCATTGTGAACGTGGTCTGTGTTTTTTCTGACGAACTAGATCACTTCAAACCGCAGACGGTCGACTGATAAATTCGACTCGCATACACTCATATTTATACTGACCGGATATAATTAAACGGTAAAGCAATTTCAGGCGTAAGTACGAGTATATTCGTTGCTTACATAGAACAATGTCAGTTGTCAATAATTTGACCTCGCGCACATGCGGCGGTCAAACATTACATCGTAGAAGAATTTCGTGGTCGGAGTATGTAGTGCGCGACGATGACAGCGAAATGTATGACGTTGCTCTACATAATAACTGCTAGAAAATCGCGAACGGATCTTCTGTTTCCATATTTTAATTACTTTAACAATAATTTGCGAAAGTGTTTCAGCCTTCGTTTGACTCATTTTGAATTGCAGCATTGGGAAAGTGCCTTGACTCTAATTTAGTGGCAAATAATCTATTAGTACTTAGCCAATTGTAGCTTTTGCATGACCTATAAGATTTATAAAGTTATAAGTGCTATTATTACAAAAGCTGCTTCTTTGTTTTAAAGGTAAAGAGAAGTAACTGACTGCCATTTGGTAGTTTAAAATCAGTCTTATGTACTTTAGCATTAAGTTGCAATTGGCTTGGCTGTATCTCGAAGCTCATTCATTGCGCTCGCGCTTCGGGCGGCGGACAATGAAAGGTTTGCGCCCAGTCAAGCGGAGTAGTGTCCAAGAACACGAGGAATTACTCGATTACTAATACATTTAGTTCCGTGTTGTTGTCAATATAGCACATACAATCGATATCTTTGCAACTTTGGACATTGACAATATGCTGAACTTATTCATTAATCTCATACCATTTTTTTTTATATTATATAATTAATAGTGTGTATTGATGCATTTAACAAACACATTTTTCATTAGTCCAAGAAGCTATTTCTAAGCTTGAAATTAGGGGAAACACCGTGTTGAATATAAGGTAGTTTACCTTAATAAAAAGTTATAAAAAGAAATCAGAAACCCGATAGTTTGGTCGTTTTACCTCCTTGCAATTTCAATAATAGCATTGAAATACCATATCTGAAGTGTCAATATCAGTATAACACTAAAAATAAGATTTGAAAAAGGAAGGTTTTAATTTTATAAAAACTTAAGTAAAAGGACTATGGATTATATTTTAACTGAATGCAAAATATATTCATAGTTGCACTGTTTTTCATAGAATTAATTATAATATTAAAATAGAGCGTAAATGGACTCATACACGAGATATTACGCTCGATAAAGGATATTAAACTATTCTAATTAGTTATTCTTAAATAACATTGCGTCAGTTATTTTTTGTTATTACAGTTTGAAAATTTGCGGAAATACTGTTAGATTATGGAGATTAAAATAGTTCACATGTAAGTACATAAGCAGCTAAGTACACGTGTATAATAGGTTAAACACAACAAATACTTAAAAAGTATGTTTCTTCACCATTCTGTAAAAAAAAAATGATTAGGAGTTTATCAATTTGAGAACAGAATTAGAATAACCATCACCTATACATATAATCAAAATGATATTCAACAAGCTTATGGATATTGCACGTAATACTAAGAAATAACTACGTATCACACAGGTCTTCTCCATATTTTAGCGTCTTCCATGCCTAGTAAGCAAGGATTGTTACCTATCCTTTCGAGTTAAATCTTCTAGTATTGCAAGACACAATATTCTCACATGTTAGCTGCCATTTCATAGATATGGAATTAGTTTTATTGTTTCATACAGTACGCCATAAGGAAGGATAGGATTAGGTTGGTACATACCCTACATGGCCGTAGAATGACGTTAATATATTTTTTTTTTTTTTTTTTTTTTTTTATTTAAAGGGCTTTGTCGCTTAGCGACCACATCGCCCAGTTCGAGATAAACAATGATTAGTACTTATCACTAGCTTACGATCTACCTACTTATAACTAATTGATACAAATGTTTCGCTCCGTCGGATGTTGGATAAGCAAGAACAGCGTTACAGAAACCGATGTCATTCGTTCTTTGCCATCCCAAAATGTGGATCCTAACATTTTCATTCCGGGCACATTCCATCAAGATATGGAAGACATCCTCGACCACTCCGCATGAATCACAACATGGCGACGGAACTTTTTTCATTAAATAGTTAAACTTATTTGATGGAATATGTCCGGAGCGAAGCCTTAAAGCAATAGTGACTAAAATTTTATTGAGATCACAATCAATCCATGGAACCCGAGGAATCTCTGACTGGATAGTCCGATACCAAATCCCCTTTTCTTTTGACCTTTTGTCAAAATACTCCTGCCAAAGATCAAAACACTTATTTTTTGCTTTCCTAAAATAGTCCGAAAACAATGGGGTAACATTCATGGTAACACCATCAACGCACGCTTGCTTGGCGAGCATATCCACCACATCATTCTCCTCATACTGTACGTGTGACGGAATCCATTGGAGACGAACCGTTCTACCACTGGATTGAAGTTTTAAGATTGATTCATATATGGCGTAGGCTGTCGGAATACCTCGCATGTGAGAAGTGTTCCGAGCCAAATGTTGCAGCGAACTTTTGGAGTCTGTCAGAATCACAAATTTATCGCCATTGACCGACAGAATATAGGATAAGGCTTCCAATATAGCAATCAGCTCAATGTGCATAATGGAAATATCTGAATCAATCTTAAACTTCAAATGGCTTATCAGAACTGGGTCCCAAAAGGCTGCCCCTCCCAAAAGTTTGTCTTTGGAACCGTCAGTAAAAATTGTATGATAGTCTGAATATTGATCTTGTATATATGAAATACATAATTGTTTTAACTGTATGACATTGTAATGACGTTTAGCTTTACTGATACTAGGGATTTTATCAATGACGATATGGGACAAATCTATGCTACTAATCCACTTATCGAGGGAAAACATTCCAAGTTGAGCACTAGAGTGTACAGGAGAAGAGTCATACTGTGAAAGGATGGTAATTAGTAACGGCAACTTTTTATTGTGCCAATAACTGGAACCTGTGACTAGTGAAAGTTTTTCTAGTAATTGTATAGTTTTATTGTTGAGAAGAGATTTTGATTTTAAAATGAATTTACTGGCTAAGTATCTACGACGTATAAAAAGTGGTGGAATACATAACTCGCTTTCCATAACATGTATTGGGGTGCTGCGTATAAATCCACCAATAACGCGCAATGCCTGATTTTGAATACGATCTAATTTAATTAATTTAGAGTTGCAGCTATTGTCATACAAGAAACTAGCATAATCAATTCTGCTTCGAATTATGGAAATATATAAACGTCTTATATGTTTTTGGTGGACTCCCCATCCCGGACCTGATAAAACTTTCAGTAAATTAATGAACTTTAGTATTTTCTGGGAGGTTTCATTAATATGCTTACCCCATCTTAACGAACTATCCAGCCAAAGACCTAAATATTTTATATTACTAACAACATTAATTGAAATGTCGTCATCTAAACAAAAATTAATTGATTTCCTAAAACATCCTTTTTTAAAAACACATATCTTAGTTTTATTAGGAGACATCGTTAGACCTAATTTATCAATTAACACTATAGTGTATCGTAAAGCAGACCGAAGATCTTCAAATGCTAAATCTAAATTATTTTTGGTCGAATACAACACAAAATCATCAGCATATTGAGAGATACTAACCTGAGTAATATTATGACATATATGCGATGTAAGAATATTAAATAAAAGTGGAGCCAGCGGGTCTCCTTGGGCTAGCCCACGGCCAGTAGATCTGACAATTTCACAATCGTGCGTAACCACATGCAGATGCCTGTTTGATAAAAATGACCACAAGTAGGTACAGACTTTTGATCCAACCCCAAACTGATCCAAAATACGTACCAGGCAGGAGACATCAACATTGTTGTAGGCGCTTTCAATGTCAATGAAACATGCCGCTGTCACCCAGTTCTTTGAAAATCCTAGCTGTATTTCCGACACTAATCTAGAGAGATTGTCGAGAGAAGATCGTGCCTTACGAAAACCTACCATGTCCTCAGAAAATAAACCCTGCTTTTCAAAGAACCATTCTATACGCTTGGCCAAAATGGCATGAAAAATTTTACAGATGCATGATATTAAGGAGATAGGCCGCAAAGATGAGGCTGAACTATGCTTTGGGATTGGGACGACTTTAATTTGACGCCATTGATCAGGAACAAAACCCACAGAAAAACATTGATTATATATTTGAAGCAACATTTGTTTACCGGAAGGCGGAAGGTGTTTAATCATGGAAAAGGAAATTTGGTCTGCCCCAGGAGCTGTATCGCAATTCTTGATGCAGTTGATTAATTCAGGCATTAAGATTGGAGACTCTAGCATGGCATTATTGGAACTAAAAGAAGGCTGCGGAGGACTTACAAAATCTGGAGTGAGATCTTTAAGTAGGCGCTCGGCTTTCTCTTTGTCTACACTGGTGTTAGGCACTTGCCGACTTTTCAACCACCTCATCTTACGCCACATTTCGGATGCAGAAGTGGTCTCGTCAACAGATGTACAAAACTGTTGAAAAGATTTACACCGAGCCTTGCGAATAAGCCTCTGAGCAGTGCTTATTTTCTCCTTGAGGATATCTAAATTACGCGGTGAGGGGCAACCTCTCAGCTTCGCCAAAGCCAAACGCCGCTCGGCAACCGCCTTGGACAGATCTGGGGACCAATATGGTTTTGGCTTAAATGAGCTTGAAATGTTTTGAGGGATTCTTATATTTGGAATATACTTGTCAGCCGCTTTTTGCATTATATTATATAACTGGTCATATGAACTCTGAGGATCCTGGGATATAAAACAGCTTTGTAATTGTTCATCTATAAATGTGGCGTAAGAAGTCCAGTCAGATTTTTTAAAATTTCTTTTATGTTGATAGTCTGAGCTAATATTAAGCGAGCAGTTCAATTTAATTATTAAATGATCACTACCGAGCGATTCGTTTGTTGGCTTCCACGTAAATAACAGGGATAAATCTACAGAAACGAATGAAATATCAGGGCTAGATTTCTGGAGAACACCATCAACCATTCGAATTCTAGTGAAGCTACCATCGTTTAAATGAATGAAATTATAATCCAACATGGAGTCAAATATTTCAGAGCCACGTCGATCAGTTCTTACAGACCAATTTGAGTGGTGAGCATTAAAATCACCTAAGATGAGAGTTTTTCTGTTAGCAATAGAAAAGATTGCGTCCCAATCACTTGGAGTGGTATGTACCGTCGACGGGCAATAAATGGAGATTACATTCTCAATATGCTGACAATTTAAAATTTTAATATGCAATAGTTCAATACCAGGATTACGACTTTGTGTTGGGCAAACAATAGACCTTACAGAGCGATGAGTCATAACGGCGACACCACCGTAACGATCTTCTCTGTCTAACCTATACGTATTGTAATCGTTAATTCTAAAAGAACTTTCGGGTTCCAACCAAGTCTCGCTTAACACGGCAATATGTATTTTTTCCTGATTTAGGTGTAATTCGAGTGAATGAGATTTGGGTCGTATACTCTGGCAATTCCATTGCATAATATTTAAGTTTGTATAAACATTATCATTAGCCATTTCCGACAAATAAATCAAATATCGAATCAATAGATAAACTACTTACAATTTTTTGTGTCAGCCACTCTGTAAATATGGAAAGTGATTGTTTGATTTTAACTTGAAGAGATTCCCTACTTTTTATAATATTACTAATTTTTCTTATCATATGCCAAAAACTCAAATTATGTAAAGTCTTATCGAGATGTTCATTCTTATTTGCTAAAGGATTGTCCAATTTTTCGGAAGAATCAGAAGACTCGGGATTATGATGCCATAGTATGTTCTCAGAAGGCGTGGGGGTCACTGGTCGGCGATGCTTCTTCAGAGTCCGTTTTGGTTTAGCTCGTATATTTGTAGTCGCTGTATCTGGGTCGTTTATTTCCAAGGCTGTGCCAACATTTGCCTCCGCTGTTAGTGGTTTGGACTTGGTAATTGCTGCATAAGTCAGGCTGCCTTCGAGCGTTGGATTAGCAACCACTTGAGGAATTTGGACAGGGGAAGGTGGAACGTATAGGGTAAGCGCCTTCCTATAAGTGCAGTTAAATTCTGACATAATGTCTCGCAGCTTCTTTTCCTTCTTAAAAGATGGACATACTTTATCGAGCGCCATATGACAGCCTGAACAATTCACACAAGTGAATGAAGTGGTTGTGCAATTGAGGTGTTTTAATGAGCATTTGGGGCAAACAGGCTGCTTGGATGGACATCTTATCTTTAAATGGCCAAATTTCCAGCAGTTAGCACATTGAGTAACCGGAAATACAAACCGCTCCACTGGAATCCTCAAGTTGTAAATGTAAACATAAGCTGGTAAGGAGGGCCCTTTGAACCCTAGCCGAATTGTTTCACTCGGAGACCAGCCGTTGCCTTCGGGGTCATCCGAGCAACGTTTATTTAATCTTTTAATGGATGTTATCTCAGCACTGCTTGATAAATTACTTTTAAGATCCTCATCAGAAATGTCAAGTTCCATTGCTCTAATGAGTCCGTACGATACACCTACTTCCGAAGTCTTTTGGCAAGACCAACCCATGTCAGTAAACACCGAACACTTTATAAATTCCTCGGCACCCATATCATTATCAAACGTAATCAGCATTTTATACTTATGTACGTATTTAATCTTATAGATCTTGCCGCTAGGAATATTGCGTGTCTTAAATAGGCGTGCCAAAGCGAATTGTTTCGGCAAAGGTTCTTTACATGTGACGCATACCTGTGTTCTCTCTTCTCTTATACTCTCATCGTGCTGTTCCCTACTACATACAAGTTTGCTTCTCCCTCTATTAACTACACTCCATCCATCCTCTGAAGAGTTTTCATCCCTTGTCCTTTTCCCTCCTATCAACTCCGTTTCAACCTGTTGTGTATTGTCCTCAGTAACCATGTTTGTACCGTCCTCTAACTCGTCAGCGCTCGATAATGAGTTTATTATATTTGATTCATTTACGTTCGACTCACTCATGTGCACAAACAACAGCTGCAAGCCCGACCGGGGAAACCGGTTGGGCCGCGCGTAAACAAAATATGCGAAGAGCGCTTAGTTGAATGAAATAACTAATTAGTAAAACGTCCGATCACGAGGATAGCTCGTACGACACTGGACGTTAATATAGATAGCGTTAGAACAAATACGTTCACCTTGAAACAATCAATGCGGGCTGACTGAATAGAATTACCGAATCGGATTTTACGCTTAATCGTTTTTTTTTTACGATTAATTAGTATAGTTGTTATGGGCCATGTGATTAATTCGGGCATTATTTATAATGCCCGAGCATTATGAATAATGTCTAGTTTTATCGGGCCAAGTGATTAATAACTATCTTAACTTCATTATTTATCACATTGCACGGGCATTATTATATTGCTACATGATAGTTGGGCAATTTGATAATAAAGCTATATTTTATGTGTTGCGAGGGTGGCAGTTGTTCTAATAAATAAATCCTGTTACTTGCTACATATTTTATGATTATTGTTTTAAATTATATGTTCTATTTTAATGAGAAATTATAAGTCTAGCCACAAAACTATTAATTTTACAATTGTCATCTAATTTACTAACTCGGCCTCGTTTTTCTTGATCTCATTTTTCTTGGCTCGTTTTTTTATGGTAGAATTTAATTTGGATTCAAAACATTGTATTAAAAACTGAACTTAGTGACGAAAACGAATCGCTGCAAAACCGACTCCACGTAGTTTTGTCTGCCCTACCCCTAGAGTGCAATTCAAAACCGCGTAGGCACGGAGGGGCGAGGCGGCCTGCGAGCTGAGGCGCAGGTAGTTGAAGCGCTCGCCGCCGCGGCTGAGGCTGGCCGGCTGGGCCGGCCAGCAAGCCGAAGCTGCGGTGGTGAGCGTGCCGGAGCCCCGCAGCGACGGAGCCGTGACAGAAGCTATGCTTGCTGCATGTTGCATGCTTACTTCTATGCTCTGTCAATTGATATGGGATGTGTTATATTTAGTTCATTTTAAGTTAAATGTCAATAACAGTAAAAAAATGAAATTAAATATGTTTGTATTACTTTGCCCAAAAGGTCACGGGCAATATGTATAGTGCCCGGTCAATTTGATTGTTTGAGTAATTATTATCAAATTGCACTCTCATATTGGGCATTATTCATAATGAGCGGGCATTATGTATACTGCCCAATTTATCACTTGGTCCATAACATAGTCACAAGCAAAATTAATCCTAATAATACTGAAACCTAAAGAAAATTATTATCTGCAGGTCTTGGTGAAGGTGACAAGGAAGACCTTTTTTTGGATAAGTTGGGAAAATCGGATCCTGTAGAGTTAAGTTACGAGTAACTAGCTGTTCCCCGCGGGTCCACAACTGTTTCGTTCCCGGATAAAAAGTAGCCTGTATCCTTTTTCGAGCTATTTTAGAAGTATGTCTAAACCAATTAAATGCATTTTATAAATAACCTGAAGATGTTTATTTGTGTTATTTTGTGGGAAAGGAATTTAAATCGGTTCAAAAGTTTTATGTGGAAGCGCGACAGGCAGAAAGGCAGAATTAATACTTTCACATTTATTTTATTAGAAGGGTTGAATAACTTTGACTTGAATGACTTCTCGTGAACTAAAAGTCGGCAGGAGCTAATTCTGGCAGTCCCGAAATAAAATGTTTATTTACCTCTACTTTTATTCGACACATATACGAGTTTATTTATAGGCGAGTAAGTTCGACACAGGAAGTGTAGTTTCTTACTTCGTCTCCATGGAATAATCACAGGAGCTTGTTAAACGTATTTGTAGTAGTCAATATATTTTGTGGAGTTGCTAGGAAATATGTAGTTTGAAGAACTAACTTATACTGTTTGGCTAATGTTTAACAATCCGGACATAAATACTGATGTATTTGCACTCGATTCGTTGTTTGTTTAGTTAGTATATTGGAATGGTATTAATATTGGAACAAAACAATACCTTATCTTGTAATGTGAATTAGGAAACCCAATAAAATTGCATTAGTAAACAGTCAATTTTATAGCAGAAGTCTCCCTAGGAGTACATTCAAGAATTACATCCAGATAGCTGTTTTTTCCTGTTTAGCATTATATACATCCCGGACATTCCGATAAGGTACCCGAGGTCATCGACCCCAGCTGAAGCCAGTTTAAAACATAACACAAAATGTCACTCGGCTGAGTGTAATTAAAGTTGGCACTCCAGCATTCAGTTCTATACAAAATGTATTAATATTGCGTTTCCGTTAGGTGTGTACATTTTCCTCGGGTCAATGACATTAAAATGGGCCCGGTTCCGTCCCATTTGAGCAAGATCCGATAACTTAGGACGTTAGTTATCGTTCCTATTTAAGATGTAGTAAGGCATTGGTTTTCGTGATTTATTGGTCGGTTAACATAATTTATGTATCATAGTTTTCTTTATTTATTGATTTATTGTTAAATGTTGAATTAAATTGTGCCACAACTTTCTGAATGAATGGAATTCCTTTAGGAGGGGAGAAACATGTCTTACTAAAGTTTTATCTTTTGCTGAGAAGTGAACCGGAAGCCTCAAGTTCGATTCCTGTGTTGGATAGTCAGAAAATTGTATTTAATGAGAGAAAATAATATCTCTAATAGAAGCCATGGTCTGCATATGTTCTTAAGAGACAACCTTCTATTGTATGGGACCAACATGTAGCTTAAATATACTGATGTACAACATTTTTTTTAGTAAAATATATAAAAGACTTAGTACGCAGATTTGATATAAAGTTTATTATACAAATACTTCAGCAGAATATATACTATACAGAAGGCATGCGATTTAATTCACATTTTGATTTATATAGTATTTAATACCGCCATTGACCAAATTCCTTGAAGCGCGTAATAAATGATGACCGTGAAGCCTAGGTAAGTTTGTGAGCATTTATCTTATTGTGTCTGGGCTTTTAGCATTACAATTGTTTTACGATTAAGCCTAGAATTTGTCACGAACTGCATGCAATTAGTGTTACAAATTAATTTAATTATAAATATGACTGATAACTTGACACAATTAAGCTGTGGGACTAGATTAAGTAGGTAATGCACACAGTTTGTTAATGAAATTCTTCTAATTTTTTTTTTAAACAAAAGAATTGATTAATAAACTTTAAGATTTTAAGATCAAGTCGTTCTTAACCTCATCCACCTTGTTATAAAACGTGGTTTTAAGAAGTCGTCATCGTCATGTTGTCATCTACTTAAGAGCATGTTTTTCAGTGGAAACCTTTAAGGTTCTACTTGATTTCCTTATTATAAAGTGACTTGCTCACGTTTAATAAAACGTTTCGACGAAACAAAACGTTTTCATGACTAATTATCAAATGATTTCGAAATACCTATAACTTCAAGGCTGTGATAAAAGATAAGCGTTTTCCTTATAGGGCATTTTAAATCGGATTTTGCAAACTACGCATATACAAACTGCAGTTGTGTATGTATGCCACATGTGCTTAGACTGTTAAAAACACGAGTAGGTATGTTAAATACAGAGCAATTTCATTTATCATTCCACTAGCGTTATGTGGTCGACGATTGTAATGTAAAAACTCTTGCAAAAAATATATTAAGACCGGTATTTTAGGAATCAGGATATAGGTGCTACAGAATGCCAATCATTTAAGGATATCTTTGTGAATTAATGAGTAGGTACTGAGGTATATAGATTTCTCAGTAGGTCTGTTTTGTAGGCGTTAATGTAATGTAATAATTGAATTCACTTAAGGGTAATGTTGTAACTTAGAGCCTGAACTTTAAACAATATCAATTTCCATTTTTGATGATGAAAATTTACATATAAGTAAAAGGGCTGACGCGAAAGTAATCCAGTTTTTAGTCTCGTAGGTGGGAAAACAAATCATCATCATCATCAGCCTATCGCAGTCCACTGCTGGACATAGGCCTCTCCAAGTGGTCCAGGCTAAATAGAGAATTTTATTTGTTATGGTCTAGCCGCGAATAGGATGAAGTTTAATGGGGAAGGTCGACGTTAAGTTACCTGGAGTACTAAGAACTTTGAAAAGCTGATTGATCTACCGAGTTGCAAAAATCTTGACTTTGTAAACTGAACTGAAAACGGCTTTAACGTGAAATTTCAATAAAACTTGCGCCTTGAAATACCTGTTCACTCTTGTGACTTTTGACGCCTCTTAACTTTTTGTCCACACTGACATTAAAAATTAATACTTAAAGATAGTTTAAAAAGATAAGCTGGACTTAACATTGTCTCTAGTTTAAGGTCAGTCAGAACTGAAATGGGAACTTTTTATATAAGGACAGGATAAATAGTATGTGATATAGAAAGGACATTTACGGATTAGGCTATTAGTCGTGAGTGGAGAAACGTGATCTTTGTGTACTTACATATGTCTATATATGGAGTCCATCTAAAGTGCAACTGTTATCTTAGTAATAAACTAACAAAACGACTGTAATGGAGCGAACGTGATATTTTTTGGAACACCGTTTTTCGTAATACGGACCTTAAACTTACGATTTGAAATTCAGTTTGTAACATCATTATGCTTCTGATATGCTTCTGTTATTCATACCTGGGTATGGTGAAGCTCGACATATTTTCATCAGCAAAATTTTGTTAAACAACCTTTATTAGATCTGCTCTATAAATAAGGTGTTGTTCTTCAAACCCTGATACAATGATCACTGCACATATATTCAGCTTATGTTGACTCGCCTTCATAGATATGTGCAGAATGTGTAGGTACTAGTGTTATATACTTTGACATAATGCAAGTTGAAGCACAGTTACATATTGTTTTTAACCTTTTGAACGCCAATGTCGGCTATAGCCGACATGAGCAAGCGTGCCCTGTGCGCCAACGACGGCTATACTCGACAAAAAAGAGGTCGCAGAAAAATACAAAATAAACCTATTAAATCATTACTTTTATGTATTTTTTAGTAGATATTTAATTAAGATTTTTCGGGCTTGGCGTACAGGGCATAGGAATACCGATATGGCGTGGCGGTGAAAAGGTTAAGATTAATTTTTCGTTCCTCTCACTTGGTGGACCTATGTGTATGGCGCGTTACTTGATGAATATGACACAGAAACTTCGGACAAGTCTACATACATTGTGCTACAATGCATTTATTGTAATGAGGAAATACTTTGTATGTGATAATATGTCCAGTAATTTCGTTAGCCACAAAGCAGTAACCTATTTGTTTGCACTTTCAAGCTATTGGAACTGAGAGCTTTTGTTAACTACTCCTGATGCAAGTTACCCAATCAATTTCGTCATCTCCGCGTTGTGTAAGTTCATAGACTGATTGAAAAGATTGCTTATCAACTAAGTACTCTACTTTTAATTGCTTTTTAGTCCCGATATGTAAAAATAATAATACAATTAACTTCGATTGCCTAATGATTTAGATTTGAGAGCTGTAAAATCTAATGGCAATGGACTGATTTAATTATTATCAGCATAGCAAGGCAAGTAGGGTTGGTTAAAATTTGCATAAACTTAACTCTCGAACGCAATCTATCGTAAAATTATACTTGAAGTGTTAATACGAGATTAATAAACGGCTTTAATTTTGAACACTAAATTGTAGCTGTGCCTATAAAGTTATAAATAACTTATTAATTAATTAAAAGGACTGACGTGAGTGAAAGAGCCTGTACGACATATAAAAGGAAACACTGAACCTGACACTTGTTTGAAAAGTTCAAGTGACTTGTTGATATATGATTGCATGCTGCCATATTTGATCAGGCAGATATGATAATTGTAAACAGTGACGATGCATGTTGACCAATAATAAAAAAAAAGTTTGTAGCTTTGGTGTATATGAAATGACAATAATTGTTTAATTAATTTCTAATGTTGAAAATGGACCTAACATTTTCTTTTTTACCATAGGCCAATTCTTTAAAAATGCTAGTAGACAAGTTGTCTGCTCGATAGCTAATACTTATATGTATATCTAAAAGTTCTCATATGATGAAAAACTACAGTTGTCAATTGAAACCTAATGTAGTGAACTAAATCCGCTTAATGATATATCTAGATTCAGATTTCAAGGTGATAATGAATAAAAAGTGTACTCACATTAAAAATAATAAACTGAAATCGATTCCAATTTAATCTTTCTCTGTGAAAGTTAATCATTGCAAATATATAGACACATATCTATTTTGACTGCTGGTGTCATATTATAATGGACTAGTATTTCCCCCTGTTTTATTAATATGTCGTATATAACCAATTATTTTAGAAATAAAATACACTACATTCAATGGTATTTTATCTCAACCAAAGCCATTCAAAATATTTTTCTGAAGATGTCATTGAGAAAATTACAAAATTCGTGGAAAACGACACGGTCGTATGTGGCGGTTCCACGAATTCCTTTTTTATTCAAATGGGCAAAGGGATATGTTATTCTGCGTGTAGAAAATGGAGTTTATATGTCATTTTCCAAAAGGTGAAAATGAAAAAGAAATCAAAATCCATCTAAATTGTTGGAAGTCTCATAAACCTAAACATAAAGGTTTGCCGATATCATCCTTCTAAGTTGATAACGTGTTGAGTACAATTAAAACCATTAAATAAATATTTAAAAAAAGTCCTCTCTTAAGAAATAGTTGCTAATCGCGATAAACGTGAAACATAAAGTTTTATTGTGCTACTTATTAAGAGAATAGATGTTCTCGACGACGCGGGGGCGTGCTCAATGCACAATGTACCTTTGTGGTAAACTGGAGCGATCTGATAACTCAACTAAGTTGCCATTTTCATTCGAACAATACGTTATACCGCTCACGTTTGCATAAAGCGTCCCGCTGTCACACCGAAGCGTAGCATAAAGCAATCGGCCTTTTAAGGCAAACATTGAGTGTTCATTGTTGATATCAAGCGCGATTTATTGTTACGTGCGCGTCGGCGCTTGCAGATAAGATAGACGATAAAAGGCTTTTATATGGAAATTCGTGAAATAAAAGTAAATCTTTTTTATGACTGAGTAGAAGCTGTTTTTGTAGTACTAAGTAATCTTTTTATAAGGTCAGGGTTCAATGTAGTTGCTTTATATTTTGTAAGGTAAAATTGTTCGATCAGAAACAAGCTCATAACTCATCGATTGTCATTTATTTTTCATGTAGTCCAAGACATTTAAAATATAAGTGTGATACGAGGCCGCTAGTGATATTTCCTAAAGGGAAGCACCTTACACAAAGGCTTGTGTAACTGTGAGACTGACGTGTTTGTAGACGTCACAACTTTTCACTTAAACGCTTAATTGAGTACAGAACTGTGCCTAACGACTTTTGCACTGTTAAGTTTGACGTACTAGATAAGTACATGGTAGTATCTGAACAAAAAACTTTGAAATTAAAACCAAGAAGTAAAATTAAGAAGAAATACAGGAATAGTTGGCACAGATCACAGTTTTGCAGAAACAAAAATTTACATTGTGGTTTCTGCAAAACTGTGCCTAGCCCTTGATTTTTCCTACTTTTGGAGATAAAATTATCACGAAATTACAATAGCAGGTACACGGACATTAATTTTGAAAACAAATAAAGTACCACTAAAAACAAACAGCATTATCGCTTCCCTATGTAAATAGCGACATTAAATTCCGTGTTAACAGCAATATCGCGTGATATTTTTATGGTCGACGCTAGCCGAGTTGGCAAGCCTTACTAGATCAAGGCAAGCCACGACAACACAGGTAGTAGGTAACATAGGCTAAACACTCGCCTACCCCCGCGAAACGAGTCCAGCTCGAAATATATTTCGATTGTTGTCACAACTCGATGATTTGCTATCGAGAGCTTTTGACATCGGAAATGTATGACTGAATGGATGATGTATGTGTTAGTCAGCTGGAATGTTAAGTGTTTATTTAATGGAATATTGCACAAAAGCCTAGGAAGATAAAGCATGACAGGAATTTTGCGTTTCAATTAGAAAAGTTACCACTTATAAAAAATATAAGAATTATATAGAACCTACCATTAAACATAAAAGTACACTAACAAATAATAATTAAACAATAGATTCGAATTAACTTAATTTCACCTTCGTCAGTTGTTATAACACTAATCAAACAGATAACATACTTATGTTGGTACGTACGTATGTATTATATGGTGGGGTTACCAGACAGTTACGCACTGATCATAATGTCTATATCCATTATCATAATTATGTAACCGACATACAATTAGGGCTGCCATTTCGAATTTCGCCAAACCCGGACAAATATTAAAAAAAACCCGGACATTTGGCGTAAATAGCATTTTTTCCCCGGACGAGTCCGATTTTTTTTTGTTTAACAAAACAAGACCTAATTTTTAATATTACCATATTACTTAAATTCAATGAGGTCCTTCCTTACATCAAAAGTCAGGGCCGTCTCAAGCTCATGTAGTACCTAGTATTGAAAGATTGTGACTTAATGTATTTCGGAGGTCATAATTAAGAAAGCTCATATGGAAAGTAGGAGTTACCTTCTTGATAGGTTAGACAAAAAAATGATGAAAAATACAAACAACCGTAAAGTGAAGTCGCCGCGAGCGCAGCGAGCGCGAAAATTTTTGAGTTTTGGGTCACTAAAGCACCTAAACTTGTATAATAAAAAAATCCGCAAAGTGAAGAAGCCGCAAGCGAAGCGAGCGCAAAATTGTTTGAATATTGGGATATTAAAGTAGCTAAACGTAAAAAAAATGTTTTAAGAAAAGAAGCCGCGAGCGAAGCGAGCGCGAAAATTTTGGAGTTTTGGGACACTTCGACTTCTGCATTATTAGGCGCCCGGGTAATTCGCATACCCAGGCACCATAGGTTAAGATGGCCCTATGAAAAATGTCCGGGTTTTCCCCGGACACTTCTTGAAACCCCGCCCGGACGGCCCCCGGACGGCCTCCAAACGAGGACAAATCCGGGGAAACCCGGACGGATGGCAGCCCTACATACAATACTTCGTTATCGGTTAGGACGTTTGAGGACATCAATAAGCTTCGCAGAACTTATTTTTAGTTAATCACAATACCTTATTACGTGGTGAATGTAACGAATTGGTCAATACGACAATTTAGGGGTTTCTGATCTAACGTAACTAATGTGATAGTTAATATGTTACCTATTCAGTGACATCAATACGACTGATCAGATGAGTACACAAATAGTTTAAGTATTCATACTTTGGATACTTTTGGCTTGAACTTCTTTGAACCCTAGAATTGATGTTGAACTTAAGACTGGTTTAAAACTATACTTATGTAAATAACTCGAGGCTTCTAACCCTCAAACGCTACGCTACAATTAAAAGCCACAAAATGATAGTATTCGCAGTACAAAGTCGGTTAACTTTATGTTAATTATGTGAGATAGTTGTACAAGAATGGCGTCCAGTCATGGCGACGCGGAATGCTATTTGTTATTACCGAAGGCCTTGCTTCAGTTTATTCAATGTTGATTTTTTGTTTAGTACACTGTAATTATAACGAAAATGGACAAGCTTTGATTGGATAATAAGTAGCTGTGCAAGTCGTTAGAGCGGTACTGATCGGTAATTGGACTAAATTTTTTATTGATGGTCTTATCTAGCGCAGTTTCTTGAATGCGCTTTTGATCTTTGGTATCAATATGTTAAATGCATACGTATCAAAAGGAACCTACAAATACCTAAAAAAATCGCATATATTTTTTGAGAACTCAAAACAAAAAATACGTAAAATGCAGCTTAAACATAGGTACTTAACTTTTTGATGGTCGGCAAAGAGAACATAAGAGAGTACATAAGAGAGTATATAAGAGAGTACATAAGAGAGTACATAACTGAGTATATAAGAGAGTTTATAAGAGAGTATATAAGAGAGTACATAACGCACTATTGCACATTATGTGACATCTATGTCAATTGACATTAAACCTTATAAAGATAATAGAAACAAAGTTTAGTAGTTTATAGCAGCAAAGCTTGCAAACTAATTTTTAATTGCATGATAATATTGTCACTGACAACGTTTTGACCACTACCAATATTTCGTGTAGGACGAATTGCGGTTCCTATGTTTATTATACAAAATGATTTACGAGTGGGTTAAATCAATTGTACTGTTAATCCGATAGCTTACAGTAATCCTTGCTATTTATAGTTTAAAAAAAATGGTGTTTTCCTTTCAAATTAATATGTTATGTGCGTTTTCCTTACCGCGATAATTTTTAATTTATTATGCATTGATAGTTTGGATTCCTGGCATCTTGCGTCAAAAGCTATCATGGAGTGACTCTCTAAATGAACTCCTCAACCTCCTGTTACCTGTGCAACCCGATACCCCTTCATAAAACTGGTTGTTAAACTTTATGATTGCCCGAAAAGAATGCCAAAGATGTTCGAATGACAGCCATAACCCATTAATTTAACGTGCCTTCCATAACAAGGAGGAACTCAACCACAGATCCACCGCGCTAAGCGCTCCTTTACGGGATGCGAGAAGCCGAAAATCGATCACAGTGGCGTGCACTTGGAGAGGCCTATGTCCAGCAAGAGACTGCGATAGGCTGATGATGATGAAGCGCTCCTTTATGTATGATCGATCGACCCGAGCGGCTATTACTTACCCATGAGCAATGTAAACTTTTTCTATCAGATTGATAGATAATGTGTGTGGGTTTGAGCGAGTCATAACCAAACTGTTGTTTACAAATAAACAAATGTTGCGCCAACAACGCAACTTAACAACAATACCGACTGCCTCAGGCTCGCCTCTAACAACAAACATAACATAATTTCAATGTTATTACAGTAATCGGATGTAATTACCAAATATTGGATTACGTGATCAGTTTCTCTGAATCGTAAGCACAGCATTATAGTTTTTCCAAGGAATGATATTCTTTATACCGAAGTTTGACCAGTATAACAATCATTCAATATTTTCCAAGAACCGATATAAGAACAAAGTCGTGTATTAACTGGATTCAAAGTGAAGAATATATTCTGCGAAACCAAGTTGCTTTACTTTGCAGGATTTTATTCAAATGACCCATTCATTTGAATTTATTGTTTTAACATTTGATTTCATAGAATATATAAAAAAATACTTCTGTACTTACATAAGGCTCTTTCTTGTACTTCCTATAATAACTTGTATGTTTACGTATAGTACTATAGACGAAGGTCTAACATATCTCGCCAACATCTTGATGTATTAGTTCCGAGATAGGTTCTATTAATATTGCCGGGTGACAGCTGCACGGCCTGAGACGCAAGTTGGTGACACGCGAGCGTCACTGGACCTCGTTCGTTCAACTTTGGTCTCGTTCGCACGCGATGCTCCCTGGACAGATGTTCCGGAATCTTACTTATTAAAATTTCGCACTTCGATGGATTCTTTAACATGCGGACTTAGTGTCAAGAAAAAGCGGGAAGCAAAAACTCAATTAGGTCATAAATAGGAAGTGTGATACTAAAATAAGTCTTAGATGTAATTAGTGATAAAATTCTATGTAGATTATAATAAAGGCTATAACAATGATGTAATTTGACTTTCAATTACATCAGCTAAACGGCCAACCCCCACTTCCCGCGGCGCTAAGTTTCAATATGCGCAAGGATACCTAAGGCTGCGAGACTAATGTTATGCAGTTTGCGGTTGTTAATGTTGTTTAATGTTGATAGAAAGACATATTATTATATTTAAATTTCCAATGGGCTGTAGAACTGGTATAGTGTAAAATATCACCAGAATTTGTTTTGCTGTTAACATTAAGGTTGCATAGAAAAGAAGAGCCCAGACTCCATCCAATCCAGACTGATGATGAAAATTAAAAAGTATAATACTTCACAATTCGCCCATGGTAATCAAATCTTATACAAAAAAAAAAATTAAGGAAGAAATTACAGACTGTTTTTGGAGTAGGAAAAATCTGAAAATCGCTTGCCTCTCATTCACGTGAACATAGCCAATTAATTAACAGCAAAAGACTTCGTTTTAATTAAAACTTATCGTTTTATTGTCGTCAGCACTTCATGGAAAGGTGAGAAGTAGTGAAGTTCATTGAGACTCTTTAATAATGTCTTAATTAAAAGGTTGAAGTCATTGACTTATCTGAAGCATTGCTCGCAAAAACGTTATTTTCATTTTATATATATTTGATATATACGATGTTACTTCCACACTAAATAGATGTGACCTTTGTTTCTCTCGCAACCTTATTAATTAAAATTAACAGAATTGTAGGCCTTTTTTCACTGCTCGGGGTAAATATTTTTTTAGCACAAAAAATTCCGCCGTCACGTCCAACTCCCGGTTTGTTGTCAGAGGAGTCACGAAAACTGCTATGCAAGACTTTGTAAACTCCTCAACCACCCAATATATAAGTAAAGCCTACATTTTCCGGACATATACGCCATTCTAAATGAACCCTAATTATAATTGCACAACACACAAAACAAAGAACTACCTATTTCGTAGTAACATTTCTTCCATTGAAACCATCCTTGATTTCAATTTCGATTTCAACAAGGCCAACAAGGAAGGTCGTCTTAGCCATAGGGGCAAAAACATGAACGAAACTCGTTGTAACACATGTATGTATGTGTAACGTTTACATGTATGGGTGAGTACGTAAGAGGTGCGTATGAGCATACAACCGGTTCATACGTCACACACTCTGAGTACGCGGTGTCAAGTTCATGTGTTTGTTTATTACGCATATACATAGGTACTTGTGTGTACATATGTATTGTTATCTTCGTAATTGTATTGTGGTAGTGTGAGTATGTTATTGCTGAAAGATGAGCAATTTTAGATAGATCGGTACCATCGATGTAGTAGCTAGTCTAATTCACTCATGTGTCTGAGGTTTCATGTCATTCAAGATAACACGAATTCTATTGAATATTGTAAGAAGTTTTTAAAAGCACGATTTAAAGCTTACTTATATTTTTACAGTATCACGTTTTTGCTCAAAACACTCAATCAAAGTGACGTGGTTATTGTGCGTTTTATTAATATTGGGTTCACCTCTGCGGGCATCCTATGAAAGGGTTTAATTAGGCGAGTTCAATGACCAGACCATTAGATGGTAGCCTTTTACCACAAATCTTTTTATTTAGAAATTGTTTGTTTATTCGAAGATCGTTCATTTAAATTGGTTTTAGGGTTGCCGGTACCTATGGTATATAATGGGGGGAACATTTTCAGATAACAATCAAGTATGTAAGTCATGTTGTAGGTATATCAGATGAGATCAGAGGTTAGTGAATAAAACGTGTCTTATGCAAAATACAATTCATTTTCAACAAAGCAATACATATTGTATAGTCTTGAATGTTACATTGCATAAGTACTAGAACAAAACCTCATGAAACTTCATGTGTTTTAAAATAGTCGAAAAACTGATAAATATAATATTCATTGAAATTAAAGTCAAAAGCCTTAAAAAAAAACGTGATTGACAGCCCTGTACGAATGCGATTTTTTTGGATGAGTCGTTCCGTAAGGTTAATGTGATTTTTATTAAGTGAAAAATGTACCTTTTCTTAGAAATCACCAGTCCTTTATCATAGTAATTGTTTCGACCTAAAAGCACATCTGCAAGTTCAAATCCTTGGCAGTCAGCCTTTGCTAGCATTTTTCTGATTGACCTATATTTTTTTCTTGGTAGAATAAGACATACTTAGCTGTCATAAGGAAAAATATTTGACAGGTTTGTAGGTACAACAAAATTAAAGAAAAGAGCCTACGCAGCAATCGTTGATTGTGTTAAATTATTCGTTTTCTTTTTTGATAAATTGAGCTATCACTCAATTTGTTATTTCACGAATATAATTTGTAAGCGTTTAGCGTAGTTATTACTTCTTTGATATTACATCTTCCCGAATAATCGAAATTGTTCTCCTGTAAAATTATGTTACGTCAAAAGCAAGATATTTAACATTTAAATTAAAGTGAGTTCACAAATTGTACAAATTAAGTAAGAAGTCGTTGACACTCAGATATTCCGTGTGCCTGACAGTACCAAATTCTTAATTTATGATCTACGTACACACTGGTGAGTTAATTGAGATCATCTATTACAAGAGCGTATATAATTACTATTACGGAGAACGAAGGGGTAATTTATAATTTTTGCACATCGAGGCAGATAATCACTTCAAGTGAACGGCCCTTTATCAACGTTCAAGGTGAACAGGGAAGTATTGGCGAATCTGGAGTCAATTTCATATGTATACCGATTTGCTTAGAGTTGAAATTAGCATTATCTCGAAGCCCGCGCCGGCGGACACTGCTTTTGGCGCCTGCGCCGCCCCGTGGTCCTTTTCTAACCACCGGCGACCTACGGCCAACGCCTAGCCGCATATTTGCTGACGTCACAAAGGTATCTGGAATACGCCTACGAAATTGATTGGTATATAAGCTGCAGCATAGAGGGTAAGAATTACAGTTGCTCTCTGCTAAGAAAACAACACAGACCACAATGTACAAGCTGGTGGTGTTGTCCTCCGTCCTGGCCCTGGTGGCCGCCAAGCCCAGCGGACTCGGACTCGGCCTCGGCCTCGGCCCTCTGGGCTTAGGCTTGGGAGCGCCGTGGGGATTGGGCGCTCACCTAGGCGCCCCGCTGGTGGCTCCTCTCGCGGCTCCGCTTGCTGCCCCTGTGTTGGCCGCTCCTGTTGCTCATGCACCCGCTGTCGGAGTCGCCGGTCCTGCCGTGGTCGCCGCGCCCCTGGGTGGTGCTGCCCACAACTACAGAGGACCCGTGTCGCTCGCTCCCGGCCAGCCCGCCAGCATCATAGCTCAAGACGGCAGGCCCCTTGACACCCTCAGTGTGAACGCCGACCGCGCTGTGCACTACACCGCCCGAGTGGTAGACTCTGCCATCGGAGGGCACGGACATCTGCTCGGAAAGCGCTCTGCTCCTCTCCTTGGCGCACCGTGGGCTGGCCTGCCCGCCGCGCACGCGCTGGCGCCCGCCGCCCTCGCCCTGCCCGCCGCTGCACACCTCGGCTGGCGCGCACCAGTCGCTCCTCTGGGCTTGGGACCCCTGGGTCATGCTGGCGTCTTGGGACCTCATTGGTGAAATACTGTGTAAAGAAAGTTTAGCATATTCGACAATATATCTGCCTATAGTTTATAAAGAGAGTTACTCGTAAAAAGCATTTTTCTTTCAACAAATCCCTTTTTCTTTTGAATGTGATAGATGGTATGTGTGTGTGAAACTAGAACACTCGGTTAAAACAAAATGTAACTTAGTAGGTAAATCTGTGTTTGCTGGAAAATTGTTGAATTTGGCTCGCGAAAATATTTTTTGTTTATTAATTATGTGTACGAGGTTGGGTGTAGGTTACCTCGTGGTATCTCATTCTCTACGACTAGTCTAGCAATTTTGCAAGAATTCCTTAAAATTGTTGGTGTCTTTCTGATCTCCTATCTTGATCTGATTCTGGGTCTTAAAAGTTGTTTCGATACTCGAGTGAACTTGTTTATTCTTTGCATTGTCTTCTGAATTATCACCTTATTGCTAGAAACTTGTTTGGAGCTGGGTCTATGGAACTTTCATGGTGGGCTTGTTTATGTTCAAAACTATAACCGATAATATTCTTCTTTACCTGTACCTATATGTGTATTAGCTTGTACAAAATTAAATTTTACGTCATGTTACGTATTTTTTATAATTTGAAGTCCAACCATTTGAAAGTCGAGTTTTCAGCTCTCCTTTGTCATTGCATTCGGTGAGAATACTCTTTAACGAGTAGCTCATTTTTATTTGTTTTTTTGTTTTCCAATAGAGCAACATTATCTACCTTATATTAACGAAGATGCAAAAAATGTTGTATCCTTCTTTGACAGTCTATTAAAAGGCCGTAGTATAATTCAAACTCAACACCATTTCACGATCACTTAACTAACGCAATTTGTAAAAGATTAACAAATTAATTTATTACTTGTAACTTTATGTAGGTACATGTACTGTACCAACGTATAGGTACTTACAATTAGTTATTCCAAAACTAAAACTTTATTATATGAAACAAACACAAACATATAAAACACAAAGATTACACTTTGGGGTGTTTTAGAAAACACAAGTTTTATGATCGTATAAAATCAATTAAAAAACCCTAGAAAAGCACGCTTTTCTACATGCACGTAAAATTGGTCAAAGTTCATTACAAGACTTTTCCAGCGAATCCAAACATAACAACCTGTTCTTAGCATGATACGATGCTCTATCGCGAAGTTTCACTTCATATGTTCCGTCTCCAACATCAGATCAGTTCTACTATATTATTGTACTAGCTTCTGCCCGCGACTTCGTACGCGGATCCTGTCCCTTATGCCAGCGACGGGGTTAGCAAAATCAAAGATCTGAATCGTCTGATATTGAATTTTAAGGGCCAGTGACTTGTAAACAACGGAATACGCATAGCCATTAGAAACGTTCCATATATTTAATTTTTGTACTTCAACGGCAAAAGCACAGCAGACTAAACAAAACGCTGAGAACTGAAGCTTAATAGGCGTGACCATAGGGATAAAAGTAGTGATTCTAATTAGTCCGCATTTATGTTGTGTGTGGCAAAAATATTACACGTATTATTACGTAAAAAAACATTAAATGTTACTGAGACGACAAAGTCGTGATGACTTAGTGGAAGTTGTGGTGGTTTAGTGGGTAGAGAACCAATCTCTCAAGTATGAGCGTGCGTCTTTGATTCCAGGTCTGGCAAGTACCTGCCAATGCAACTTTTCTAAGTTCGTATGTACTTTCTATGTATGTATATTTTGGATACCAATGACCGTTATTTGGAGGGGATGTTAAACTGTAGGTTCCGGCTGTCATTGAACATTCTTGGCAGTCATTATGGGTAGTCAGAAGCCAGTAAATCTGACCAGTTTTACCAAGGGGCGTAGGGTTGAGCGGTTAACCGGTTTGTGGAGGTCAGATAGGCAGTCGCTCCTTGTAAAACACTGGTACTCAGTTGCATCGTGACTGGAAGTCGACCCTAACATAATTGGGACAAAGGCACTTGAGATAATAACGACAATAATAATGAGATATAAGCACCGCAGGGCATTTGAGGCTGATGACGGGGAGTAGCGACCCCGCGAGGAATATATACTGAATTCTCCAGGGAGAGTATACTGTCCCCCATCTCTGGCCGGTCGGAGTGAACCATGACGGGGGTAGGTCTCACGCCTCTGGCTTGGCTTGACCGTCCAGAGTGGAATCGCTAGAGCAGGGTTAGTAGCCCTGCTCGGAGGATAGGTGCCTCGTGGTAAGTGACCCACAGGGAGCGCGTAATCTGCGTTTGAAATCCGCCGAGTTATCCTCACACTTCAGCCGCTCATGTCCCTGTTGCCCTCCTAGTCTCCACCTGCCATTTTTACATGTATCTAATACATTGTCATCGGCAGGTGCCATAGTTCCCGTAGTTTCCCCATTCCTAGTCCATTAGCATCCCATCACAATAGCCCCAGTAGTATTCATCCACAGTTAGCAATGGTATAGCACAGAACCGAGGATTGACTTTTTTTTTTAACGATGTCCACCGGGGATTGTCCTTGGGTTCATTTCTATAGTGTATAAAGGGATAATCGTCGGTTTTGTGTCACCATTTCATTAAAGTTGTCTCGAAAGGGCTTCAGCATGTTGGCTTCGGCGTCACGTTTGCCTCCCGAAAATTCGGAATTCTGTAGTCCCGAGGTCTGGAAGAGACATACAAAATAATAATGATATATATATAATGCAACAAATTCGGAGAGTGGGGGCTCGTGACGCCACGTCTAGGTATGTAAAATTTGTACTAAGGAGTGACTTAACACAAAATTCAAGCGTGTTATATCTTCGTTATTGTCTTGTTTGTGTGAGAGAGAAATGACAAAATACGTGTCCATTATTTTAGGGTTATCTAAAAGACGGACTAATTACTTTTTTTGATTCACCATACCTATTTCATATCATTCATTTCTATACATTTCAAGTGTAGTATTGCTCTTGAAGTTCCACATCAGGTGTTCCAGATCTTTGATGTTTATACGTCAACAGAGAGTGCTTATCAGATTGAACAACTTTTGCTAAAACGTCATACCTCTATATGCTATAGTCTAGCTGGGCCCCTGGAGTTCCACATCAGGTGTTTTAGATCTTCAATTTGTATAAGTCAATAGAAAGTGCTTATCAAATTGAACAACTTTTGCTAAAACGTCATACCTGTATATGGTATAGAGAAGCTGGGCTCTTGGGGTTCCACATCAGGTGTTCCAGATCTTCAAATTTATTATCTCAGCTGAAAATGCTCATCATATGAAACAATTTTTGCCATGGCACCATTTTTGTATCTCTTATAGTTTTGTTGGTCTGTTGGTGTTCTGCATCAGGTCTTCAAGTTTCGAAGATAAATTATAGCCTATATGTTGACCAGGCTTAATACTGACACAACAAAGAAAAAATCATTGAAATCAGTTCAGTAGTTCCGAAGATTAGCGTGTACAAACAAACAGACATACAGACATACAGACATACAGACAGAATTTTTTTTTTGGATTTGTGCTCCATTACTGTTTCTAAACCCCACCCAATTATTATTTTTTTAATATATTCAATGTACAGACACAGTTTTTTTACAGATTTATTATATGTATAGATATAGATTGTCAGCAGAACTATTTACGGAAGATGGAAAAATTTGAAACCGTAGATTCCCTCACACAGTTAGTTACATACTCGTCGGCCTAATAAAAGCGTGTTAATAATGAGCTCGGTCATCTTAGCTGGACTGAAATATTGAAAATATATGAGGTTGTGTTGTGTACCGGATTTACCGAATTTTAAGTAAACACTAGCTGTTGCCCGCAACTTCGTCTGCGTGGGCAATATAGAATAGTCAAAATACTACTTATCCCGTAGGATAATTAGGATTAGCACTTAGCAGTCGCATAGATTCAATGATCAAGGTTGTGTTGTGGATGTGACCATTTAACTAAACAAAAGAAGTAAAGTTTGTGACGTTGTGAATATCTCTGGATCTAGTCAGCCAATTTGGAAAATTATTACGTATGGTGCGTAAGTAATTTTCACAGGAAACAGTTATAATCTATGTCTATATGCTTTGATTTCAGTGGCGTGCACTTAGAGAGGCCTATGTCCAGCAGTGGACTGCGGTAGGCTGATGATGATGATGATATGCTTTGAGTCTGACAAAGCTGTCATTGGTACATTTTCTGCAGCTGCTGCGACTAATCAGAAGCCAGAAAGTCTGTCAGTCTTACCATGGATATCATATCGGCTTGTGTAGTTGACTGGATTGAAGATAGGTAGATAGGTAGTCGCTCCAAGCAAAATATTGGTACTTAAACAGATTCGGTGACTGGAAGCCAACACCAACATAGTTGGGGAATAGCCGGATGGATGATAAAATGAGTCATCATCATCAGCAGGCGCATAGGGTAGGATAGTTTCACTACTGGGGAGAAACACTTGTATGACGGGGATTTTCTGTGCACTTACTCACTATGGTAAGGCTGACCCCACATTAGGCGTGCGCGATCCTCGGGCGTGTGAGTAGCGCGGGCGTCGCGAGCACGCTGCATGAACGTCGCGTTTTGCTGCCCTGCGGCATGTGTGAAGAGTGCAAGCGACGCGGCGCTCGAGTTGCGTTCTTACCCCTTCGCTTGCTATCCCCGCCACCCGCTAAACGCCTTAGCAGTTAAACGTCAAGGAGAGCGGCGCGTGCGCGCCGCGACCTCGCTGTAGGTAAATGCCGCAGGGCAGCAAAACGCGACGTTCATGCAGCGTGCTCGCGACGCCCGCGCTACTCACACGCCCGAGGATCGCGCACGCCTAATGTGGAGGAGGCCTAAGCCGGGACTCCACCGAAATGTTTGCATTAGTTCACGAATAGGCAAAATGTACGTATCTGTGAGAGTCCACTTCATGTGTTCGTACTTGAAACCTGCAGTTTTGCCAAGATTTTCAAAATGTACGCTCTCAATTTGTCATTTCTTGGTGGAGCCAGCAAATCAAAAGAAACAGAAGTGTTGTATACTGGGCGTCACTACCGCATACCAGGAAAATTTCGCTCTTGCGTTTATATACCATATTTTGTGTCACACGTAAACAGGACGACAGTAAGTAAAAAAAGTCCACCGAAAAACTTTCAAAGATCTGATGAACGAACAAATCAGACCTGACTTGGTCAACTGGGGCCAATCAGAGCTCTATGAAGCGATCATATGCTTTGGCTCCTACTGTTATTGTGGTTTCTGAAAATTTATTCACCTCATTCAACGATGAATGTAATTCTGATGGTACTATTAAGAACACTTGCTTAGCTCAGAAGCTGACGTTGGCAGGTCGACTCTTTTGACTTCTCGAATAGGATACCATTGGTTTTTGTGCAATGCACACCTGCAATGCATGCTGGATTAGGATAGGATACAGGTGGATAGGATTTGCAACAGAAAACAATTCTGTCTTTGTGATTGAATGACATCAAACGTAGTTTTATATAAAAGGTGTTTTTTTAGACTTGGCTCGGGTCTTACTGAGACTGTTCGTAATCGTGACCAGTGTATTTGCGATCAGCAGTTGAAAGTAAGCATGTCTCTGGTATGCGACGCGCAATTTGTACGTTTTCAGACGCATAAAGCATTTTACGTGTGTATGGTATTAAATCGAGAAAGCTCCCATTTCTTATCTGCACTTTGTATCTGGGCTTGTTCTTAAAGCTACAGAATCCTACATTACCTACCTACCTCACGCTTAGCAGCACTTGCGAGAGACAGATCCTCCTTTCTTCTAGGATTAAGTTTACATACTTTGCATCAGAAAAAATAATGAAGGTCTACTTAATACTATTCACTCAAAGTAATTTGTTTTAAGGCCACCACATTAGTGGAAGAGAAGCTAAACTATGTTTATGAAAAAATCCTGATATAAACTCCATCTGTAACTTTAAATGATAATTAATTGTTATACTAAAGTCATCATTTTTGACATAATATTCAAAAAATAATTTAGATGGCACCGTTTTAAATTTGGCTGAGAACTATTATTTTCCTTTCATCAAGGTAATAATTATAATTGGATTTTGATGTGGCACGGCAAACTGACAAACACTATTGAAATGTCTATCGAAAAATTACACTACGTGTTAAAATATGGTGAATTACGGAAAATACACAACTCCAATAATAATCCTCTATAAAGAATGTATGGTAATTTATTGTCATTTACCACCTCGCTCCTTTGACAAATTTTATGTATTTTATTTAACACAGATTACCACAGATGGAGCTACTTTAACCTTGGCTAAACACAATTTTCATTTTTTTTTTCTTCCGAAGTTACTTATGAAGGTGTGATTTTCTGTGTAAAGGTTAATAATAGGCCGATCAACTAATATAAGTACAACATTCAAATGTACAGTTTTGACAAACAGATTGCGTGTCGTAATATTTTACATCTTGAATTCACAAAATTAATCATATCTTTTGACAGAGTGAATCGATTTCGATGAAACAAAAACTAAGTAATACCCCAAGTTACGTAGAATTTTTGTATATAAGCATTGTCTGCATTGAATTCTTAGATTTTACGTGAATCCCGAACGAACAAACAGATAAACAGACAAACAGACAAACAGACAAAAATGACAAAAATGATGGAAATGGGTTCTGTTAGTTATCCTTTAACATGCTGGCTATTTTTTTTGCCAATTTCTTCAATGTACAAAAATTACTTTTCTACAGATTTATTATATGTATAGATATAGATTGTAGACATTGACTAATTGATTTATTATAAAAAATGTATATAAAACGCTGTTAGTGCTTCGTTAAGTACCTAGTAATATTGTTTGCGATAGTTAAGTCTAATTGCTTTGTTCTTATGAATTATTTTCTCGGAGAAAAGTGGTATTTTCATGGCCAACGATGCATTCCAGCGACGCCTATCATGGTAATCTTATCACACTAGTATATAAAGCGTCTGTCACGACAAGAATGCATCAGTGCATCTGAGCTGAGATCACAACACAGACCTACATACAACATGTTGAAACTGGTGGTGTTGTCCTGCATCGTGGCCGCGGCATCAGCAGCCTTGCTGGCGCCCTTCGCGCCTCTAGCCTATACAGCGCCTATCCTGGCGCCCTACGGCAACTACAGGGGGCCGCTGTCCCTCGCTCCCGGCCAGCCCGCCAACATCCTCGCCGCCGACGGCAGGCCGCTGGACACCCTGGACGTGAACTTGGACCGCTCTGCTCACCTCACCGCCAAGGCGCTCGAGGGTGGTGTGCACCTGCTCAAGAAACGCTCGGCTCCCCTGATCGCGCCGGTCGGCCACGTGGCGGTAGCTGCACCCCTGGTCCACGGCGCGCGACTCGCCTACACCGCGCCCGTCATCAGCTCACGCCTGGCAGTGGCTCCCGTCGCCTACGCAGCACCCATCGCTCACTACGCTCATTGGTAAATTGTGGCATAAGTAGATAGTAATATGTGCTGCTCACTCTGTAAATACTAAATACCTTCATGTATTAAATCAAATTGGAATGTACTTTTTGTATATTTTTTCTACCAATATAGTTTCCCATTGTTTTAGCGTATAAGTTGTGCAATCCATTGCGGTATTGTCTTGTGACCTTGATGTTATGTTCTTCATAAACAGTAAGTAACATCAATCTTTTATTTTCATCAATTATTTTCATACGTCGTCATTAAATAGAACGCTTAGTTATAGATAGGTTTTAATCTACAGGCTGATGACATTTGTCTGGCCAAAGCTATATACTCGTATGTAGTTCTGGAGACAGCTATTTATAAAAATAAAAGATGACAAATGTACATTACTAGCTGTTAAAAGGTGTAATTTTTTTTTCTTTTGACTACCGTGAGTGGTGAAAACTATATTAATTTGAACTCTAACCTTTAGTTTAGACTGAGCCAGACAACCTTACCTTTGTAGACATTATCTTTTGAAGGTACATTGTTTAACTAATTGACTAGTAAAAGATCTCGGTGAAAACTGAACACTGTCTGGTAAATAACTTTTCATCCTTTGTGAGCACGTAAAACAAAATTGATGGCATATCACATTCAACAGAGACAATTATACTAATTTCAGTTTCTTTCAGGCCATATGTTGAGCTTTATTTCTGTAAAAGCCATCTATTAGGAGTATGTCCAAGTTTGTTAATGGGCTCTAAATACTACAATTTTAACATTGCTTGATCGTTGCATATCTAATCACATCTTAGATGCAGAGAAATTTTCTGAAAAAATAATTTAGAAATATGAAGAAGGCTCAGCTACTTAGGGAATATGCGTTAGTTACATACTTAAGATACAAAGCTAAATAAAGTGGGTGCGAAACTACTAAACCCTCTATCGCCAAGTGACAAGCAATAGCTTTTCTATTGTATATGGGATCAATAGCGTTTGATACCATGATTGAACGAATTTAAATAAATCCTTGAAGAAATATAGATCCGCAATTATGAAGGTTGAATAAGGGGTAAAAACAAATCTGTAATTTTTAAAACTTAGTCCCTACATCCCTTTTACAGTCCATTTCACGAAAGTCTCGCGGAAAATTGTGGAACTATATATTTTTGTACGTATGTATTTACTGAGCTATCGCAAGGACACTAGCGCTGCGTCTGCGGGACTTCTTTTGTGATATGGACTTTAACATTTGATTTGCTATTTGTCAAGACCTGACGTAATGGAAGTGACAAAAACTGTTCAGCATAGTGTCCCATATCATACTACAGTTAAGTCGGTGAAACAATATCCATTTCAAACGCAATAAGTCGTTCGATTACGTGTCGCTGACATCCGATAGCTGAAGGTCTACTAGTAGCTGTCAATTAACATTCAGAAATGATATTGATATTTATTTTTACAAAGCAATTACTGCCGGCATTTGTTTTTCGTAAGCACAACCTATTTACATGTTCGCGATTATTTTTTTGTTCTAGGAAAAGGGGTGCTGAATATTGAATATGTTGATTGATGGTTTCACTCGTGTCAAAAAGGAACTTTACTTTGTCCGCCCGAATGAAAAGAACTCGTAATAGTTATACCTTCATTGATAGAAGGGCTATTTAAGATTGAAATATTCTTTCAAATCGGATCAGAAGTGATATTTGCAAGTACAACCAAGAAAAATTTATATAATTTATGTGTTAACTCATATTTTCAACAATTGCTATGTGATTAGGATTTGTGCTAAAAAGAGCAAAGCCGTGATTGGAAAGTGGGTATAGTCACAGCAAACAAAAATTGACCGTTTCCTTATTACATAATGCTTGGTAAAGTCACTGTCCAATAACTAGACACTGCACTGTTCTGTTTCCCGTCAGAAAAACAGGGTAAAAAGGTACATGGCACACGTGTTGAATAAAAATATTATTTTCGTATTCGGTAATTCATTTATTTTAGCAAGTCCAGGGTGCAAAGATGTTTACCAGCCAGCGTAAGCGATGTGGGCGCCAGAGTAGGCGAGGGGAGACACAGCCAGGCGCGAGCCGATGAGAGGCGCGGAGTAGGCGAGCGGCGCGCTGTGGATCAGGGGAGCAGCCACGGCCACGCGGCTGATGGGCGCGATCAGGGGAGCCGAGCGTTTCTTGAGCAGGTGCACGCCACCCTCGAGCGCCTTGGCGGTGAGGTGAGCAGAGCGGTCCAAGTTCACGTCCAGGGTGTCCAGCGGCCTGCCGTCGGCGGCGAGGATGTTGGCGGGCTGGCCGGGAGCGAGGGACAGCGGCCCCCTGTAGTTGCCGTAGGGCGCCAGGATGGGCGCGCTGTAGGCGATGGGCGCGGTGTAGGCCAGGGGCGCGAAGGGTGCCAGCACGCCGGCTGAGGCCGCGGCCACGATGCAAGACAACACCACCAGCTTGAACATGTTGTATGTAGTGGTCTGTGTTGTAATCTCAGATGCACTGATGCATTTGTCCCCTGACAGACGCCTTATATACTAGTGTGATAAGATTAACTTGATGTGCAATACCGGAATGCAACGCCGGCCCTGAAAGGACTACTTTCCTACGAGAAAACAAAGTTCATATGGACAAAGCGTTTGGTACGCGTATGTTTTGTGATATAAATTTTTTTGTCAACTACTTAGCTAAATAAGAATAATAATGTCATAGAGCTAAGACTTCCGATAAGTATAATTTTGACTTCAAAATGAGTCTTATGGCGAAGGCAAAGGCGCCATCTAATTCACCACGTAAATAGGTTTCAAGTAATCACTACAAGTGAAAAGATCCGAAAACTGTCAAGTTATTTTGGTGCATTCTATATATAAAGTAGTTGATTGTTTATGTGGTTTGGACTGATTGATATTATATAAGTTATGAGTTTCCCCTAAACGGATCATATTAGAAATATGGAAGAACAAAACATTAAGGTCATTTTCTGCAGTGATTCATATACGGTGGTAAAGATGAATTCAATGAAACTATAATAGTTGAAAAGTTTATAGTAAAATAAAATATGTCAAAAATGGTTTCGGTTTTTTCGTAGCATAAATTATTCATAGTCTTTTTATGATAGGTAAACAATTTACGCACGGTAAATTTTCACTTATAATACCACAAGAGCTTCAAAATTATCGGGTATTTTCCGATAGGTTCGTTTTTCAGGAAAAATCACTCGCGCTTCGCGCTCGTTATTTTTTAACCTGAAAAACTTGACGACTTTATTTGTTTGCAGGGAACCTTGAGGGAAATGCCAGATAATTATGAAGCTCGTGTGGTATTCGGGAGATTATTTTTCCGTCCCAAATGTCGGCCACAACCTGTCAATTTGACGTAGCAACGACCAGAGAAAATATTCAAAAAAATTTCAGTATAATACCATGTAGGTTGTACCACGTGACGTCGAATGGTGCAATTCTATTGGTCGATATTTGGGTCGGAAAAATAATCAAAGGAATTTGTAACCGGGCCCCTGGATTACTGATCCTGAGATGCCATGTAAGAAGTTCCTGAGTATATAAGGTCATCATTACATTCGATTGCTTAATCTGTAAAAAAACGGAAAGTCTAACATTGTCTGTATCAGGTTTTTGACATTCATATTCGATGTATCAAATGTTTGAAGAATTCCGAATTTCAAAAGGATTTCTACGCAGAAATATAAAAATTGGGACTATATAAGGAGATAGGACAGTTTTGTAAGATCAGACTTGTAGCATAATAATATATTTACCTATTTGACATTTGGTCAGAATTTGTACTTGCTAATGGCACATGTATTCTATTTGAAATATGTATTGTTTTTCTATTTGAAATAATGGGAAAGCAAAGAAAAAAATATTTTGAAAACAATTAGTACGATACCAGATCTTTATTGCTAATGCTCTTCGTATTTTAATGATGGTATATTAAAATAATCATACCAACGTTGGGTGGATTTGCACAATACATGGATTTTATGAAACTTATTAGAAATATAGCTTTTTATGTACGTCAGAATAACATAAAGGCAACATTTTATCCATATGCGGGAAAGATTTCCCTTGGGAAGTGGGTGAAACCATATGCAGAAGCTAGTGTCCAAAAAAAAACATTATTTTTGTCATAACCGTGGATTTAGTTGAATCCGCAATTGGTGAATATTTATACATCAGTTCAACATAAAACAATTACTTTTTTTTTGCAGTGGATAAATATTGAATTTTATTCTGTTTTGAAAGTCGGTTAGAAGCAGCGATTTTAAGCACCGTTTGCCTAATTTACTTTGCATTAACTTATTTAGATTCGCTGTTCTTTTATAGTTAAATGCAATATCTTTCAAACGATATATTGGTCATACAACAACATGTGGCCCATTTTGACCACGCCCTTTGGTTTGCTGAAAATGGTGAATGAATATTCAATTTTAATTCTTGAAAATGTTATAGAATCGGAAAAAAATCTAGTTAGAAGTGTTGCAATTGGTAATTTTGACATTCGGCATAAAGATTTTTGTAATTACGTAGTGTACCTACTCGATTAAAACAATAGAAATAACTAGTTCCTTACAAGATATCTTGAGCTATTTTTATTAAACTCTTTGGTTGTTTTTTATAACGAATCTTTGTTTGTGTATGTAGTGTATGTACTATTTGATGTGGCTGGAAACTCTGATGGTACAGTTAGATACTGTCCCTCTGACTATTTATGAAAGAAATTGTGACTTGATTTTTAAAGTCATTCTTTATATTTTGCGTACCAGATAGATGTCTTGGATGTATTGTTTACATTCATTACGTTGTTCAAAATCTCGTATCAAAATCAGTGCAGGTTTTGTCCAATAAATAATACCTACAGGGGCAATATGTAATATAGGGCGAACAACAAAATAAAAGTATTAAGTAGTTTCGACAAGTAGTTTTATTTTAATCGGTCCAGTTTAACGAAGATCTACCAGCCAGCGTAAGCGATGTGCGCTCCAGAGTAGGCGAGGGGAGACACAGCCAGGCGCGAGCCGATGAGAGGCGCGGAGTAGGCGAGCGGCGCGCTGTGGATCAGGGGAGCAGCCACGGCCACGCGGCTGATGGGCGCGATCAGGGGAGCCGAGCGTTTCTTGAGCAGGTGCACGCCACCCTCGAGCGCCTTGGCGGTGAGGTGAGCAGAGCGGTCCAAGTTCACGTCCAGGGTGTCCAGCGGCCTGCCGTCGGCGGCGAGGATGTTGGCGGGCTGGCCGGGAGCGAGGGACAGCGGCCCCCTGTAGTTGCCGTAGGGCGCCAGGATGGGCGCGCTGTAGGCGATGGGCGCGGTGTAGGCCAGGGGCGCGAAGGGTGCCAGCACGCCGGCTGAGGCCGCGGCCACGATGCAAGACAACACCACCAGCTTGAACATGTTGTATGTAGTGGTCTGTGTTGTAATCTCAGATGCACTGATGCATTTGTCCGGTGACAGTCGCCTTATATACTAGTGTCATAAGATTAACTTGATGGGCGATACCGGCATGCAACGTCGGCCCTGAAAGGACTACTTTCCTACGAGAAAACAAAGTGCATATGGACAAAGCGTTTTGGCACGTGTTTTTTGTGCTCTATTTTTTTAGTACATAACTAATTAGCATTAGGTATATACAAACTAATATCATAGATTTTTAAGACTTCCATTTGGGATAATTTTGACTTCAAAATGAGTATGAAGGTGAAGGGTTTCCACCATTACCATCAGCACGTAAACAGGTTTCAAGTGATCATTACAATTGAGGAGGTCCGAAATAACTAAATACTTATTTTGGTGCATTCTATAAATAAAGTAGTTCGTTATTTATGTGGTTTGGACTGAATGAACTTACGAGTTTTCTTTTAACACATGGTATTATGGTTTTCAATGGTTTACGTAACAAACGTCATATTTTTAAATCTGACTCCGATGTGTTAGGTAATTAGATGTTCGTTAACTAAACCACCCATAAATATTTGTGTATTTAAACAAATTATCGATGTATTTTATAGCACAAATATGAAAATTAGGATTATAAAAGCAAAATGGGCAGATTTTTGTGGAGTTCGGCCGATCTCCCAAACGCATTAAATAGTTTTGAAAATCTCAATTAGTATGATATCTCTCCAAGATCTTAATTTATGTACCTACTTAATACCAAGGAATGGTAACCTATAAGTTTATGACGAGACGAAATCTATGCTTGACAAAGGAAATAAAACATATGTACTATTATTTTGACGTAAGGATGTATTCTGAAATCCCAAATAAATCAACATTTTTATGCTGGTTTTTAACATAGAATGACTGTGTTATGTATGTCAAACATATTCCTATGATGCTGTGAGGTGAATGTCAAATCTGCTCTTTTTCTGAGAGTAGCTTAAAAGTAAGTAGTAGTATTTTGTCTGCATCATAATATTCTGTCTTGTTTCTTATGTATTTAGACTAGGTACTTATATTCTTTTTACAGTTAAAGACCTGTCGAATGACATATTAATCAAACTGCCACAACGCTTGAACTATTTTGATCATCGTCCTTAGATTTGCTGAAATCGGAAAAAGTGTACCTAGTTCAGAGTTATGAAATTGGTAATTTTGACTTTTGGAATATTTTTTTCCTAATAGCTATTTTAATATACTTATTCGTTATTAATTGCTACAGACGACCTCTTTGTAGGAACGTATACGTACTTCCTGCTGACCATTACTGTAGTCTTAGTTCACCGTTTTCATTGCTTATGTTGTTAATTTTCATAAATGGTTCCGCATGTCGGTGGGTACTCTTTTCACTCTTTTTTTAATACATTTCCTTTAGTAACTGCTTAAGTAATAGGCATGGGTAAGGTGTGTACTAGCCAACATGATTACCTATTTAATTGATTTTTATATACAAAATGCATACAATTTTGTATAATGATCCCTTTAATATTTTGCATACGGTTCTTCAAACCATACAGATAGAATTGTGTTGCTGGTGAGTTTGTTCCACCAATTCTTCTTCCTAGTAAAAAAAACATAGGAAGTTGAGAAGAGCGGGCGCTTTGGGGGCTGTCTTTTGTAAAGACTTTCAAAAAGTGCTGATTTTCAGCTACTTTGAATAAATGACTTCTGATTTGATTTTACAGTGAGGTAATGTTCCCATATTTATGAGTATTCACCAGTTAAACGTAATAGGTATTGAATTAAATACAGATGTTGTTTGTCTTAGAATTCAACTACAAAAATGAGGCATGAGGGGATGATCACAGTTTATACAACACAGGGGTAAAACAAAATAAAAGTGTTTTTTTTTTCTCGACAATCAGCTTTATTTTAATCGGTCCAGTTTAACGAAGATCTACCAGCCAGCGTAAGCGATGTGTGCGCCAGAGTAGGCGAGGGGAGACACAGCCAGGCGCGAGCCGATGAGAGGCGCGGAGTAGGCGAGCGGCGCGCTGTGGATCAGGGGAGCAGCCACGGCCACGCGGCTGATGGGCGCGATCAGGGGAGCCGAGCGTTTCTTGAGCAGGTGCACGCCACCCTCGAGCGCCTTGGCGGTGAGGTGAGCAGAGCGGTCCAAGTTCACGTCCAGGGTGTCCAGCGGCCTGCCGTCGGCGGCGAGGATGTTGGCGGGCTGGCCGGGAGCGAGGGACAGCGGCCCCCTGTAGTTGCCGTAGGGCGCCAGGATGGGCGCGCTGTAGGCGATGGGCGCGGTGTAGGCCAGGGGCGCGAAGGGTGCCAGCACGCCGGCTGAGGCCGCGGCCACGATGCAAGACAACACCACCAGCTTGAACATGTTGTATGTAGTGGTCTGTGTTGTAATCTCAGATGCACTGATGCATTTGTCCACTGACAGACGCCTTATATACTAGTGTGATAAGATTAACTTGATGTGCAATACCGGAATGCAACGTCGGCCCTGAAAGGACTACTTTCCTACGAGAAAACAAAGTTCATATGGACAAAGCGTTTGGTACACTGTTTTAGTGCTCTATGCTTTTAAAGAAAAATACACTCATTGGATAAAAAATAGGTATTTTGAATTTGGATATAGTTTGAAGGGAGTCTTGCGTCCGTCGAATTCCCACGAAATACCTGTAGGTGGAAGGTAAGGATCATAACAGTGTGAATCGTGAGTCTCGGTGAGGAGATCCAATTATAACCTGAAAAGTTGTTTTTTTGGTGCGTTTTGCCAACAGCATGTCTCGTTTAATGTTTATAATATTGAACTACCGAGCCAGGTGCGCATTTCGAAAGCCGAGAACTAAAGCTTAAGAATCGTAACAACAATTAACGTAATTAAAAAAGAGGTGTACGTATTCAAAGTCAGTTAAAAAATATTTAAAATAATTTTTACTTCTGATTGTAATAACAATTTGGTCCCTACCTTTGCACATAGAGAATAGGCCCGTAAAGGCGTTGCCGGAACACTTGCGCTAACCTTGAAGGGACAACTTTTGAGCGAGTAAATAAAGTTCACTCGATCATTCATTATCAGTTTGTAAACAATGAAGTAATTAAGTAGTCATATGTAGATTAAATATGAGCGTAGTTATGGCTCGAGTTGATGTCCGCGCCAGATACTGTGGTTATCGAAATAATGCACATCGTAATTACATGGTTGGTCGGATGGGGACATTTATTTGTCAGCTTTCTATTATTAGATCTGCATCCATTTTGGAGTTTGTTTTGTTTTTATCGGGTACTTTTTTTCAGGAATACATTGTACAGTCTTGATGAATGATAAGACCTGGGCTTCCATCTGAAAATAAAGACTCTAGTCTTAATTTTAAAAAAAATCTAAGATATTGTTTACCGAGTTAATTGATGAAAATGGGCTTTCTATATAAAGCTTTTTAACTGTCACGTTTAACTCCGGTTTTAACTTTATTGGTAGCTAGCATGCCATGTTACATATAGTTTTGTATAAGAATTAGCAATAACCTAGAAAATTTTTGTGGAGGCGGTTCCATTAGATACTAGTGTAATAGGTAATAACTACAGCATGACATCAACACTACCTATATAATTGCTATTCAATCAAATGGCCAACACAGTTTGAGATGATTTATGAAATGAAGAGGGTTTTTTAAATACTTTATATGAATAATAAATATCTGATAAGCGACCTGGCGACACGGCTCCCATACGCCGAGGAGACACTTTGTTACTCATGTTAATGTTATGTTAATGAGCTTAAATACATTAACCAATTATATTTACGAATTCTCTTTTCGAATAAGGGAGGTAGCAACAAGACCCGCGCGACAGTAGATACATACAATACTGTGTCTGTCTCAATGTAAATATGAAACACATTTGGAACAAAAGCATACTTAAATGTTGTGTTGGTTCCCTCGAAACGATTCTCAGAATTTTCACTAACATTATATGGAAAATGTTAGAAGAAAGGCGTAGGACACGGTACTTATTTTCACGTGATCTGCCGGTTTTCGCTTTGTAACACATCTGAAAATAAACCCAGTCGTTTATTCCTCGAGCCATTTTAAATACCCACAATTTATTGTGACGTTTATGTTTATATCCAGTGAGCTAAATATAGACGCGATTACCATACGCTACATATTTTTTAGCAGGTTGATATTTTGCACTCGGGGTGTCTCATCTGGTTTACTTTTGTTGGCATATGTATCGCAATAAGAGCATTAAGAGGATGATGAACTGGCCAGGCTCGTAGACGGCCTCGTGGATTTTAAATATCAGCTTCCTGAACAGCCAACTTGCACCGGTTTTCAAAACGAGATCGCCCTTAGCTTTAGTGAATATACTTTCTATAAATACGAAGCTGCACATTGTCAAGGCATCAGTCGTTCATCCGAGCAACTAACAACAATACAGACCAAGATGTTCAAGCTGGTGGTATTGTGCGCTTTCTTCGCCGCGGCGGCCGCCAAGCCCGGTGCACTCATCGCGGCGCCCATCACTCAGTACTCGACCTACGTGACTCCCGATGTGACCACCATCACCCGACAGGACAGCAGCGTGATTCACCCATCGCCGCTCTTCTACCAAGCACCCTTGGCGTACACTCACTTCATCAAGAAGCGTTCGCCGCAGTTCCCCCTGACGTACGCCGCTCCCGCTACCTTCTACCCCAACTACTTGGCCGCCGCTACGTACAACACGCCGTTGATCCAGAGCCCCCCCTCCATCCTGCCAGCGCCCATCGCACCCATCGCGTCCGTGCCCGCCGTGCACCTGATCAAGAAGAGGTCCGCGCCTTTGATTCCTACGACATACTACGCGCCCAGCACCTACGCCGCCACTACTCCCCTTGTAGCTTCCACTTACACCGCGACCGCCCCTATTTACTCACACGCCGCCCCCCTGCTCTCCCAGCCCATTGCTATTTCCCAGCCTCTTGCTTACACCCACCTTATCAAGAAGCGTTCTGCTGCTCTGTTGAACACTTTCGTCGCCCCTACCTCTTACTCCCATCAGTCAAGATTTGATCTGCAGGCAACCCACACTCCCTACTCAGCCATATCCTATGCTGCCCCATTCACCTACTCCAACTCCCTTGCCTACTCCAGCCCGCTCGCTGTATCTCATTTGTACTAAGTGAGTATTCAACACACGACATCGCAATGTCTAAACCCGTCTAAAATCCCCACCCCTTGTAAAATACAATGAATCTAAAATTGTCCATACTTGAAATAGTGGTTTAAATGTACATAATGTTCATCACAGACTAAATACATTCTGGATTTTACATGTTGATTTTATTTATAAACCCATTATGTACCAATCTACCATACATTGTAACGATACTATTTATCTATGTATATTATTTATCAAGGCAATAAATTCTCCCTCGAGTGGAATTTAAAATATTGCAACCATTAAATTGTTGTTCCGTATAAGGGAAAATCGTTATATGGTTAACGCAGGAGTATCATGTATCAGTGTTACATTTCTTTGTAGGTATTTAACGATGTAATGACTAATTAAGTCATCCATTTGATTAACGCACTAGTACAAGTGCTAATATGTACAATGAATACCTACCCAAGTCTATTTATTTTCTGTTTGTAGCAGGAAGCTTTATTAAAGTGTATTTTTGTCATCATAAAAGTTACTTTGGCTTACATAGGTTACATGTTTTTGGTGGCAACTTTTCATTCTTCATTCATTCTTGAAATGCGGATAAATTACGTCTAGAACCAAAAATCTATCAAGGTTAGCTGAATTAATTAGTATACCTATTACAAGCTCACGTTTACCTACAAGACGTAAGAAGCAGCAGTAATGCATCCTAAGAGTACCCGCAAACTGCAAACTTTTAGTTGGCCGATAGTATGTTTAGACTCATAAATCAATATGAAGTCGAATGGCACATTACAGAAATCAAGTATTTAGCCGGTATCAGACAACTTTGACCAGAAAACTTTGGAGTCAAGATTTTCTTAAAAAGAAATATTTTGCAAATCATTTTGCATCGGGTCCACTATCGACCGATTATTTAGTCTCCAGTGTGTTGATACTCGTAGAGCTCACGTGTATTTAATACGCGTGGTATTGTACTAACACATTTCCTCAAGTTTCTCAACAAAGAGATTTTTTATTTAACCATTACAATAGGCATGTTCAATTGTATTGTAACTACATCAAACACGAATGTTGGCGGTTTTTGTTGTTGTTCGAATATTATCGATTATTGTATACAAATATTGGTCACAATTTGACGTAGTTATGTTACGTCATTTGCTTGTTGGTAGATCGTAAATCAGTGGTAGATGAAGTTAGACTGACGTAGTTTAACGTTTACCGTCTCACCAGTGAACATGTAAGATAGCTAGAGGCTTTACATACACGTATTTATATAATATACATGAAATATATACATAGTCAATGTCATCAAGTTCTGTTTTCTCTTTACTTTTTTCTGAATGCAAGCTTATACATATATGGCAAAACAAACGTTTGTGATGAAATGTATAGTTTCAAAAAGTTTAAGGAAATAATGAAGAGAATATAACGCTGGTATAAATAAGTTTAATAAATTACATTTACAACACACTTTTAATATTAACAGTCACTTCAGATTCAAGTAGGCACAAAACATAAGACGTGGATTATCACTCATTTAAAACACGAGCACATTCTCACTTTCTTAACATTAATACTTATTCTACGTATTCTGTAGCGACTTCCATTTGAGGTATTTCTGTTGTGCTTGCTTCTTGTTTGTTATCATCGTACGCTATTACTATGTAATTTTTATCTCCAGTGAATATTTTTTCCTCAGGTTTTATTTTTTCTTGTTCAGATCCTTCTGCAACTATCGCGTTTATAATTTCCTTATCAATATTTTTTATTTTCTCTTCCATTAATTTATCATTGTGTAATTGTTCTTCTTGTACTTTGTCTATTGAAATGGGATGTTCCAGGGCTCTTGCTAGAGGTAGGTTGTGGAAAAAACTTAAAGCCACCGGTGTTAATATCGTATCTGCTGTGAATACTGGAGTGAGAACTGTTTCTTGAGCTTTTATCTGCGGTTCATGGCTGGCATACAACGTTGTTGCAGGACTGTATATCAACGGCCCTGCTATAAATCCAGGACTATGTTTAATATCGATTCTGGATTGGTGAGACACCGCACTCGGAGCCGCGTAAATCAAAGGAACTATCTGTCCACGCACTTCGCACATTGCACTCACAAGTAAAAGTAATGTAATCATCTTGTTTCTTGCATTAACCTTGAAGTGAGTACGAAAGGCAGATGAGATGCTATTTTATAGCCGCATAACGGTAGATGTTACGTGTTGCGCGGGCGCAGGTTCAAGTTCTCGGCCGGCGCTATTGGACGGGTCGTTGCGTCACCGTGACTGCGGCCCGGGGCACTGGCCGGATTGAGATGCATTATACAAACGTCATTCATTAGCATTAAGATGATGCGCTATTGCTTCATAACCATAGGTGAATCATAACTTAATTTATTCGTAGGTATGTACTTCCATTTCTACGCATTTATTACCAAAACTAATTCAGGGTCTATTGTAAATAACTTTGTTATAAACACGTACTTTATCTTTTGTGTTTGTAAAAAGCAATTCAGTTCAAATAAAATGGTGAATTCCAATTTTTTGTGATAACAATCACAAACAGTGTTCAATAGCACGACAAATGTATTAATAGTTTGATCCTGTCACTCTGATTCAGCTTTTGGGGTATAAGAAGGTAGCCCTAATGTTTGAATGTCAGTCAACTCTTGCAGTTCGCTCAGATTTGTGATCCTGAAGTAATCAGTTCAACATGTTTCGTGTGGTAGTGTTGTTCGCATCCCTGGCCCTGTGTCATGGGCACGCAGTACCCGTGGTGGCGCACCACGCTGCTGTACTGGCGCCGGTGGTTGCTGGCTACGCTGGTCATGGCTATGGTGGCCATGGATTTGGAGGGTACGGCTACGGAGGACTCGGCCATGCTGGTCTTGGTTTCGGAGGACTTGGCCACGGAGGACTTGGCCACGGCGGACTTGGCCATGGAGGACTCGGTCATGGAGGACTCGGACACGGCGGACTTGGTTTTGGAGGCTTAGGTGGTCTCGGAGGCCATGGCTTGTTGGTCAAGGGAGTTGGACATCACATCCACAAGCGTTCTCCTCATCTCGTGGCTCCAGTTGCGCACGTTGCTCACGTGGCTGCTGTAGCCCCGGTGGCTCATGTGGCTCATGTTGCGCCGGTGGCTCACGTTGCGCCGGTGGCTGTGTCTCACCAGTCCCGCTTCGACGTGCGATCATCTCCTGCTGTGGTTGCCACCTCAGTAGTGCAGCCCGTTGTAGCCGCTCCCGTGGTGGCTGCTGCCCCCGTAGGACTTCACTTGGGAGGTATCGGCGGAGGCCTGGGAGCTGGCCTCGGAGGCGGTTTCCACGGTGGCTTCGGAGGCGGACACTACGGACATGGCTATGGCTATGGACACCACTAGTCGCGATATATTTAAAAGAAAATGATTGGTTTTGTAAATTAGGTATGAAAATGTAATGTGTAGCTATAAATCTGCAAATAAAGATGTGATATTAACTTTTTTTGTATTATTTCCAACTAAACCTATGATGAAGTGATGGATTTGAATGAATAGTTATTAGGGCTTTCTTTTTACACTTGATGAAGAAGAAAGCTTAAAACGTGTAGTACCTAACTCAACAAGTATGTAATGGGCACAATACATATAGAGATAAGCATAGCAAGATAAAAAGGATGACTTTATCAATAGAATAAATCTGATATATATGTGATCAGAAATAATTTAATTTATTATGATCCCTAGAGCATTTAACTTGTTATTGTTAGAGTAACACAATCTAATTACTTCCGAAGTTTTTAGGTAATTTTATTAACACTTGATCTTTAAACGTTGTGTTAAATGTTCATACTGGGGAGCAATTATATTTCCGCAATCGAGTAAAAAAAGGCATGCATAACCTTAGCTATTCAATTGGTCATACTTACAGAGTTTTTGTTAACAAAAACATTCTAGTTCGTATTGAGCGACATATTTTCACGTACTTATTTCTTTGTGAAAAAAGTGTATAATAATGATTTCCGACTATTGAATGGTCTGTATAAATTGGTGTTTGCTTAGACATTTGTGTACATATTTAATTAAATGTTTGTTGTAATGAGATGGCATCTATTATCTGATTGCTGTTACAACAATACTACTGGATATCTCTCAATGCAAAATTCAAGTAGGTACTGCAAGAAAAGAATAATAAGAAAAAAAAACTAATATAATTGAAAAAAATAGCATAGGTTTTTAGGCTGCAATTCAGGAAATGAAAACAAGTTTTTATAAAATCGTTACAAGTCATGATAATAAATAAAAGAATGCAAGTAATAATTATAATCGTTTATTTCGGCAGTGATAATTCGTTACATATTGCTTTTTGGCGGCTGTACAGGTCTAGGTTGGTTTCCTTATATTACTTAGTAGGGGTGCACGCTGAGGGCCTTGGGGTACACAGCGGAGTAAGACAGGGGAGAGTACGCAGACACCACGGGAGAGGAGTATGCGGACACCACGGGGGCAGCAGTGTAGGCAGACACTACGGGAGAGGAGTAGGCAGACACAACAGCGGGGGAGGAGTAGGCGGACACGAGGGGGCTAGAGTAGGACACGGGGGACACAACCGAGCTGTAAGCTACGGGAGCGACACCTACGGAACGCTTGCGGAGGTGGTGGAGACCAGACAGGGCCTTAGCCTGGTAGTGGGCAGCGCGGGCAGCAACGACTTCAGGGGTGTCGAGGGGCACTCCGTTGACGGCATCCAGGACGACGGCGGGGGAGTGAGGGGCCTGAGCGAGGGCGACGGGGGCTACCACGGAGGCGCCGTAGACAGCGGGTGCGGAGTAGACAGCAGGGGCGGAGTAGACGGCGGGGGCGGCGTACACGGCGGGGGAGCCATGCACCACGCTGGAGCTGTACTGCGATACCGAGCTGGTCGCCGGCACCACGGAGCTGTAGGCGACTGCAGGCGCCAACACGCTGGGCTTAGCGGCAGCCAACGCCGCGACAGAGAGCAACACCACCAGCTTGTACATTTTGAAGTGGTCTGTGTTGTTATCGAACTGAAGAAGTTGGATCAACTGATGTCTAACACGCTGTGACGGATCCTTTTATACGAAGCGTTGAGCAAGTACTCATTACCAAAACATGTGCTGCCCAAACAACCTTCAAAACCACTATCTGTGCTTTGATATTTAAGCCACCTAATTTTTTAATACTAGCGAGCAAAGATTTTTTATCATGTGTTAGCTTCCGGAATCATTTTACAGATAATGCCAATTGTCGCGTGAAGCCCAAGGTGTGCATTACATTATTGGTAATGATTCTTTGAAGCCTTCCATGATAGATAGTGTAGGTGAATAGGGAAAACCTAAGTAAGTATCTAGTTGGCTGGTTAAGAATATAAGTAACATACTTATTTCTTAGGATTCCTTTTAGTTTCGCTTCGTATATAGGTATGTCAGGTAATACAATTTGTACATTAATTTCTAAAGATGATATTCAATTCACTCTTTGGTACGATTCTGAAACGTAATAAGGTGTAGGTACCTAGTTGATAGTTCACATGATTTCATCAAATAAAGCTACATTTAAAATATCTATAAGAAAATCTAACAATCATATTATTTGCATGTTCTTTTGGAAATCATTTAGATAAGAATAAAAATAAACCTTGGAGTTTGGAAAGTTGTATCTACTTCAATTTTATTTCTATCATTAAGTTTCTTATCTGCTTTGCATAATGCAGTTAGCTTTTAATACTTTTCCATGTAAATATTAATAATAAATTCAATCACTGTATCAATATTTATCAATTCTATTAACAGCTTATTTTTTGCCTGCGTATGAAAAACTATAATAGAGTCTAATATGATTTATTTTTAATTACACTTTAATTTTTAACATTATAACAAGCTCCTATTTTTTTAGCTCAAGGCTAATTAAGTGCAAAATACCTCATTATCACTAGAGCAGAAACATGCGTTAGAAAAGTGCTTAAACAAATATATATACAAACTTTGTTAAATACGTAGTAACTAGCTGATAATGGTTAGCCCTCAGAAGTGTTGACGATGATTTTATTTGAAACTTACATGGTTAAAGTCCTTTCATTATCTTGAGTAAAAAAATAAAGTTTATAACAATAAAATCCAAGATTGAAACATTAATCAAGAAGCTGAATATTATATTGCATTTACATGTAACGCGATAACTGTCAATCGAACTTGTTCAAATTTATAATTTAAAATCTGTATGTAAGATCATGAAATCAGATAACACAAAAGACAGATAGAATTAAAAAAGAAAACGTTTTAAATTAAGTATGTTGTTTTAAAATACAGAAATATATTACTCAAAGTCGTGTTTGTGCGAAGTCTTAGGTATAATTCAATAAACACTGCCGCTGGACCGAATCTCATGGTTTTTTCATTTGTTAGATATCTCTCCAAATAGTAAATAGGAGAATAATAAAACGGAAAATGTTTTAAGTCCACGCCGACGTAGTTACTAATGAGCAAAAGGAATCTGTATATAAAAAATAACTAAAACAGTAAGAGCAGCTTCACACAACGATAATGATTTGTCAAATTGAATCGCTGTCAACATCACCAAATTAACAGGCAAGTGTACAAAATGTCATGCATTCATCTACATCTCGCCGTCATAGGCTTTCATAAACAGCCTTATAGTCCATCAAATATGTCACTCTTTGTTATCTAAGTAGCACAAGTGAGAATGATAGCATCAAACCTGGCATTGTGCACATAAATGTCAGGATCTTAGCAGCTGTAATTTAATTACTGCATAAAAAAACTTGACATTCTAAAGTGTATTTTTGAACTTTGTTTGTTACAGCCAAACGCTCGTTGACAATGACGCTGTCAGATTAGCATTTGTCACAATTTATAAACGACTGAAATGGTCTTCTGAAGGTTAAGTTTTGTAGCTTAATAAGTAGGTATGCTAAATTAAAACAAATGAACACCGCCTAGTGTGGCAATTAAATGTCAAATAATATAATTACGTCTTAGGTACTGAGTAGGTAAATTGTTTTTCGATCTCTATTTATCTAGAAGGTACTTAACCAAAGGTAAACCGTCTTGTTAGGATTTTTATACAAATACATACTTGCTTTATGGTACGACTTTAATTTAGACGCAACTCAAACGTTTATTTTAAACTAGCTTCTGCCCGCGACTTCGTACGCGGATCCTGTCCCTTATGCCAGCGACTACGGGGTCAGCAAAATCAAAGATCGTCTGATATTGAATTTTAAGAGCCCGTTGACTTGAAAACAACGGAATACGCATAGCCATTACAACAGAAACGTACCATAAATTTAATTTTTGTACTTCAACGGCAAAAGCACAGCAGACTACCTAAACGCTGAGAACTGAACAGCAATAGACGTGACCATAGGGATAAAAGTAGTGATTCTAATTAGTCCGCATTTAAGATGTGTGTGGCAAAATATTACGTAAAAAAACATTAAATGTTACTGAGATGACAAAGTCGTGATGACTTAGTGGAAGTCGTGGCGGTTTAGTGGGTAGAGAACCATTCTCTCAAGTATGAGCGTGCGTCTTTGATTCCAGATCTGGCAAGTAAATGCCAATGCAACTTTTCTAAGTTCGTATTTTCTTTCTACGTACATTTTGGATACCAATGACCGTTATTTGGAGGGGATTTTAGAAGATGAAGTGGCGCAACAAAGTCTCAATTTTACTTAAAACTAAGTTTTTAATGAAGCTTAAGTGCCTACTCAAATGGAATATAAGATTGCACTTATTTTTTACTTTGTTATGTGTTTTGGGTTATTATTCAATTGCAATACGCAATGATTAAGCACTGAGTAAAGCGTTTATATAAAAACCTCATTGAGATATGGGAAAACAAACCAAAACTATCAAAGCCATAATTTTTTTTTAAATCGGACGTCTAAATTGCTTGGTAACCACATTAAAATGTACCTATTTACACTTGCATTTAAAATATATGTTTAATACTACATACTACTTCACAAGCACGTAAAAACCCTCAAATGCTCATCTGCCTAGCCTTTTCTCAATTATGTTGGGGTCGGCTTCTAGTGTGATCGGATGCAGCTGCGTGCCAGTTTTACGCGAAATACCCGAATATGAATTTGAAAATTGATTCGGGCAAGTGAAATAAGGTCCTCCATCCTTTGTACTGGACTTGCTTGTATAAAGAAATAAAATACTAACTTCTATTAAAGTAGTAAGTGTATTTCCATTTAGTGTTTTAATTAAAAATCTTAGTAGTAAGAGCAAGAGAAGTACTGTGTTGAGATGGGTTGACAATGTAAATCTTCTTACCCAGTGTGATGAAAATATTTCACTTTGATTTAATATGTTGTTCATTTGTGTTGGTAGATATCTACCATTTATAATAACATAAATAATAATTGGTGTTGGAAATAATATAAAAGAAAAAGTCATAGATTTTTTTATATGTTTTTATTTACAAGCCATTTTCGTTAATCACATCTGAACCGAGGAATAATTTCCCCGTTATCGTGGTGACGCTTACCAGGGGTGCACGCTGTAAGCCTTGGTGATCAAGGGGGCGGAGTAGGTGAGGGGCGCAGAGTACGCCAGGGGAGCAGCGTGCACGGTGGACAGCAGCGGGGCGGCGGAGTAAGTGGAGATCACAGGGGAAGCAATCGGGGTGGACAGCAGGGGAGCCGCGAGCAGGGGAGCAGAGCGCTTCTTGATCAGATGGGCGCCAGCCAGAGCCTTAGCTTCGAAATGGGCAGCACGAGCGGCGATCACTTCAGGGGTGTCCAAAGGCACGGCGGGAGCAGCGATGGCAGCAGGGGCAGCGAAGGTGGTCAGAGCGGGAGCGTACGCCGTCTTCAAGAGCGCGGGTGAGCTGTAGGCGAAGGAAGCACCATAGGCCAGGGGTGCGCTGTAGGCCAAGGGAGCGCTGTAGGCCACGGGCGCGGACACTACGGTGCTGGTGATGGCGGGCGTAGACTTGATATCGAGGCGGGACTGGCTGGACACTGCGGCAGGGGCGATGGCGGCGGTAGCGATGGCGGGCGCAGCAACAATGGCGGGCTCGGAGACCACAGCGCGCACAATTGGTTGCTCAACCGATGTGGTTACCACTGCAGGGGATGACTTGATGTCCAGGCGGGATTGGCTTGACACTGCAGATGCTCCGATGAGGGCAGGTGCGGCGTACACAGTGGGTGCTGAGTAGGCGATGGGTGCACCGATGAGCCCCGAAGGCTTGCCAGCGACGAGCGCCACCACAGATAAGAACACCACCAGCGAGTTCATCGTGGTCTGTGTATATTCAGATGTGAACGACAAGGGAATGAGATGAAACTGATGCTTTCTTTTGGTTTGCGAATGTTTTTATACTGCCCGCGATGTCCTGAAATGAAAGTCAAGTTCGACAAGTTTCGTGTCAGTACACGCAATAAGTAACTTTTATTACATTATTTTGTAAATTGTAAGTCAAAATAATAAATATTTATATTATGCATACTTGGCCCAGTATAGTTATTTAATAAAGAGAATTATTTAAATCTCTAATTGACCTTCATCATCCCTAAGACATCCAAAAATAGGCCTAAAATACTAAAACAAGAAGTCATATATTTACTAAGATAAAATTTGAATGCGAGTTTTCTTTTGAAATAATCTAATTTATGCGTAAGCACGATGAGTCGTATGCTATTTGAATGATACGTACCTCTCTAAGTATTAAGTTTTAATTAAACCAAATACATATTTAAGAAGTATTTGTAGTATAGTTAATAATGACTATTTAGAATCAATTAAATAAAAACTCTAATCAAATATGAGTGACCATATCTCATTATTAAAAAATCGTCGTAACGTTTTATCTACAAATTAATTGTACTTTTTGTATAACGTGTAGAGATGAAACTTTGTATGTAGTATTAAGTGTTAGCCTTATAATACTAGATCGTCTTCCCTATTGCCGTCGTTAGTCTTTTAAGCTTTTAAATAATCAACGAGTGTCAACACAGCTGTTAACAGCTTGCTCATGACAATGAAACTGGAACTAACAGATTAACATCACTATAGAGGTAGAAGGAGATTTTGATGTGACGAGAAGTTTATGGACGTACGAGGCAGAGACCATAAGAGTTAGCGCTGCTCAACCTCAATAAGCCCTTTTTCGTCCTTTTTAAATTAGACCATAAATTGTAGTCATATTTTACATACTTACTTTTAAATGGAAACGCATACATTGTATATTAACCTGCTATTTATGGCTTTAAGAAAATAAAATAAAAAATAGGGCAGTAAATGTTAACCTGAGATATTGTAGGTACAAGTAACGTGTTGGTGGGAGCGCAATAAAAACTTGGATTTTATTTTTTGCGTCAATATGGCCGGTAAACAAAATGTTAAGGTTTGCTCGGCCTTGGACGCTTTCATGCTCATTCTGACCAACTTGGGCGTAGGCTTCACGCGTATGTGTATAGAGTTGTTGATACGCGTGTGGTTGAAAATAATTGTAGAAATTATATGCAGGCTTTTAAGTTATTCATTCACGGTTGTAAAAAACGTAGTTTTGTCAAAATAAGAACAAAACTGCGGGAACAGCTAAATCAAAATGATCCGTCTCAATTTGCAAAGTACAATTTTCTTTAGATTTAGTAATAGATTCTCAGTCAGATACTGAGCTGCTGCTGGGCTTTATCTCACACAGAGAAGGAGAAGGAGACACAGAGGAGGAGAGCATTAATCTCCAAGTTGCTAAATAAGTCATTGGTGTTCAAGATATGCTTAAAAAGTACGTAGTTAAGTTTATATAACTTAGAAAAGTTGCATTGGTATTTGGCTGACCTGAAATCGAACCCATATTTATATTTGAGAGGTGGGTGCTATACCCTCTTGGCCACGATGCTTTTAACTTATTAGTTAAAAGTATAGTTTATAAGTTATTAAGTATGTAAGTCATCGTATTTGTAAATAAATACATTCTGGTCAGTACTAATGAAATAACACAGTCGCACCCACTACTGCCTTATCACATAAACGCACAGCTCTAGTAATATATGTATCAAGAGTGTCACTAGCATGACATTACGCACGGTGTGGCATGCGGAATCTGACGGCCGTATCTACTGCCCAACGAACCTGCATATACATACAATCCTATATAAATATGTGTATGTACTTTATATGCGTACAAAGCAGGTGGAAAAGATCTCTTTGATACGAGAGTAGGCGCTCAGAGTAGTCTTTGTATTTTTATCGCTTAATTTCATTTCTGATCCATTTAGTTTCTTTGTGTTAACTTTTTGGTTTTATGTTGCATTGAACACATTGAATTGATTACAATGTTGTACACGCCAGGATATTTCTACTATCCTGTGACAGTGGTTTCACCCGCATCCCGTGGGAGCTACTTGAGGGACTAAGATAAAGAGTAACAAATAACTTCATTCGTGAAATTTACTGGAATAAGCGGCCCAGCAGTTCCTGAGATTAGCGCGTTCAAACAAACTAAGAAGTTAATATACATGAGTGTGATTTTGTCATAAAACGGTCAAATCAAGCATATCATCGTACTTCTGCATGGTTTCATAAAAACTTTTAAAATTTAAGCAAATTCGGGAATAAAAACTAGTATGTAGCCATAATTATGTACCTGACAGATTCGAAATGTTACCCGGTAATCATCACAAAAAAGAAACAAGCGACCTTTTCAATGGGAACTAATTACTGTAGTAAAATGATACGCAAAGCCCGAACCGGTTGGAGGCGGTTATCGGCTCCTTTGTGCGCTGCGCAGGCGCATGATTAGTGGTTGACATGTCTTCAAGCTATCGGCTGATAACGATAGATTGTTGAATGTGAAGATAGATGAGATTTAAGTGCTCGATTTTTAGATTTAATTGAGTATTTGAATAATGGATTGACTATACATTAAATTGAATTGTATGTGAAGATTAATGGCGTTAATAGATATTTTTTTTTGTCATGAATAATTTATGTAAGTGTATTTTATGTAAACATCCGCAGCTGAAATTGGTGCTCGTTATAGTGAATATTGCAAATCATAAAACATCAAATTCATAAACTTTCATATTCACAGATATTAGCAAGTATAGACAAAGTTTTTTAAAACTGCACAAGTTCCTATATTATAAGTTCGATAATAAAAAACCAAAATAAATTTACTGCATTTTATTACGATTCCAAACATGGCACAAGTTTCCAACTCTTTAGAGCTAGATTTTTGCTCCAATCTGTCATTCCGAATGTTCTTATTGCTATTTAATAATAAATACAGGAAAGATGTTGACTGTTGCACTATCCGGAATAGGCCTGGCTGTTGCGGCTGTTGCTGGCTGATGCTGGCTGATCACCAGCCGTGCGCGTAGGCGGGGGCGGCCACCAGCGGCGCGTGAGCAGCCACGATGGGCGCGTGGGCTGCTACCAGCGCGGGGGATGCCAGCTGGAATATATACAGTATTTTTTAAATAAAATGTATACTTAAAAAACAATCTAAATTAAATAACCTAAAACTAATATATGTACGGCGTCAAAATTGCCGATCCTCCTAATCATGTTAACCGGGAGAGTACCCAGAAGGGTATTGAGGCTGGCAGAATTTTATAATATAGGAAAAACATTGAATACTCCGTAGCACGGATCAAATATGAGGACCAGATAGTGGCAACAGACAACAATGATGTCAGTTTGGTGATAAAAAAGAAACATTTCATCGAGATTTATTCCAGAAATCTGAATAAATGCATGAGACAACTAAATTAATATTTAAAAAAATATGCTTTGTTGTGTTTCACGGAATAGTAAAAAAAACTTTTCAGGTTAAAAGACATCAACGCGCAAAAAAATGAACAATGTGAAGTGGTTTCATTCAAGACTTTTTTATCCAGCATTTCTGAAAACCGACACGATTATATAGCTCAAAATACGCTCATATTACTTTCAGAAGCCCTATAAAGCTAACTGTTTTTCAATATACGATCAGAATCTAGTAGCAGGCTATAAGTATGGTGAAAAACTCATACTAAATATTTTCAAACTTACCTTAACAGTGTTAGCATAGGAAGTGGCTACAGGTACGGCGGTCTTAACAATAGCGGGGGCGCTGTAGATGGGGGCGCTAACTACCCCATGTCCCCAACCGGCAGCGATGGGGGCCGCGGCGATGGGGGCAGCGTAGCCTCCGATATAGCCGGGGGCGGCGGCGGCTACGGCCAGGAGAGCGGAGAAGATAACCTGAAATGTATCGGAAGGAGATATTAATTTGAAGTTAATTTGATGTTATGAGTATCTAGCGACATCTTCTTATTTAGTAAGCTGTAGGTTTAATCATATAACAAGCCCTGATCTTAGATTTCTCAAACCCTGCCAAACGGAAGAAGAAGTAGCTAACAATTTTATTTACAACAAGGTATTTACTTGGTAGGTTGCATAAAATAAACATTATGAGTGAAAGTGATTATTAAATAGTCAATCATACCTTACTTATTATATTCTTCGTCTTTTCTTTACTATCAAAACACACTATAAATAAAGTTGTGGAAAAAAACAGTCTTTGTTCTTTTTAATAAAAATTATACCTAAACTAAATCATAAACAATAACTTCCCCTAGCAGCCTTACAACAACATTATTACGTTTTATTAAAACCAAAACAGAACACAATTAGTACCACAATAATAGATTACGTTACTCCCACAATAAAACAATTGCTATAGAACAAAAATGTATTGTAAGCTCGTATAATATCGCGACAGATAGTTGAATTTCCTTTGAGTAGTTGTCAAAGAGTAGCTAGGCACAGAAGCCGTGAATAGGCACAAAAGAGATCACGTGGCAAGACGTAATGATGCCTATTGTCCGATCTATTGTGGGAAGTCGCACGCGCCTCCCGTATGCTTAACACAAACAAACACTCGATTATAATATTCTTATATAACTGATTTTGTTTTGTTAGCCCTGTTTTGACGGAATGAGTAAGTATATAGTTTGGTTTTCTTAGGGAACTTTAGTTAATAACTACATATTTAAGGAAATATAGGTGATCTTCGATGATTAGAGTAACATATGTAAGAGAATTTTGCAAGAGGGTTGCGGCCTATTCTCACAAAGAGAGAAATGAGCTTTAATTACTACGCTTCCTCTAAGCAGATTGGCAATTTTACTTTACAGTTATATGCCAGGTTTCCCCAAAAGTAAGCAAACTATTCCTTCTAAGTCATTTCAGTCACTTCAGTCTCCAAGCTACACTTAAAAACCATACAACTTAAACAAATTACATTAGTACTTGCGTTACCTGGAATCAAACTCACACACCCGTATTTGAGAGGAACGTGCATTAAACCCTAGACCGCTAAGACTTTATGCAGACTCATTGACATCATAACTACCTATTACTTCTCACAGCAACATTTAAGATGTTCTAAATATCACAGATAAATAGACCTCGCGAGTTCATCAGTTAACGCGCAAAGGGCGTGAGTAGGAGGTCGTCGATAACTAAACTAGATCACAAGTCATATCTAGACGCCTCGTTATAATTGCTTTACCATTGACGGCTGGTTCTTGACATGGATTCTTTGTTTTATGAGTAATACATCCTACGGTGAATTATTAACAGGTGGAGGAATTATCTATACTAATATATTAAAAAGGAATCGAAAGGCTCCGAAACTAAAAAAAAGTATTTTCTGTTGGACAGCTTAATTATCTCTTTTTATCCAGGTACGAAAAGCAGTTCCTATGGAACGCAAGTGAAAAGTTTCTTGATGTTTACGCAATGTCATAAACTGAACCATAATAACAAGAAAGCCAGTTAAATAAGATCAACTATTCAGGTAAGAAATCTATAGTAATGTCATAAAGCTGAAGAGTTAATTAAAGTCGTGTTTCTTAGTTAGGAAGGCTATGGACTACTTTTTATCCGAGTGTGAAGAGATGTTCACATGGGACAGTGAAATCGCTGGTGGAAGCCGGCGGAACAATAATTATCTACAAAAAAATAACAGCGCCTTAATAAAAACCGATAGCGTAGGTAAAAAGCTTTTACTAAAATAATAACATAAACTTAACTTATACAAAGAACAGGAAATAGTTTACACAAAGGTTGTTGCTAATTGTTTTATCCGATTTCAATGAAAATAAAATGATTCGCACGATCAATTCGTGCGTTCGGAATTCGATAAATCAATTTTATATATTTTATGTATATTTGCAAAGTTATGTGAAATTAAGACTAGACATAAAATAAAATCATATTGTAAAAAGCCTTCGGCAAAAAATATTAATTGACTTAATGGACTTACTCAGACAGCATTTATGATTTTTAAATAATATGCAAATTGCATATCGCATAAAGCAAATAAACATAAGAACTAGTAAGATTAAGGATGTCAAAGAAAAAATCGATTAGTTTTAGAACACTTCGGCGTGAACCAGATACCTATTATTATATTCTCTTCTATTATACCTATTCAATTATATGAATTACGTCATTGTTATCGGAGCAATCATAACTAAATCATATTTAATGATATATTCCGCTCTCGATAAACGATTTTCAACTGGCCCAGGTGTTAATAAAAAGTAAGACATATTACTTTTAATCTATTGAAAACAAAAATAAAGATAATAATTTAATCCATTATTTTTTGCATGCAGACACTAAGCTATAAAAATCTATCCAAGTTTATGGTACAAATAAATTCTTTCACGGTCGTTTTATAATGAACATTGACATAATATTGTATTGGGCGGAGTTGTTTGCACTGATTAACGATTTGGTACATAAAAAGCGTGGCGCTCAAGTACCGGGTGGCAACTGCCCCGACCTCGGTGGGTCGTTGCCGCTGCAGAGAATGTCAATGCAGAAAAAATTAAACTAAAAATATAGGTAGCAATGATTCATGGAAACTTGTCGCCTTTAGAGGACAATTGGAGTACACAGAAGCACCTTTGTCCGACTAGGAAGCGTGTTTACGAAATGTAAGTAGGCATGTTTTAGTGCAAAATCTGAGAGTCACGATGATTTTTATTGTGTTAGTAAAATTAAATGAACTAAGGGTAAGGTGAAAACATACGTACTTATAAGAAAATTGTTCCATTGCTAAAAAGGTAAGAGCGCTTATATCGTCTAAAATAAGGTCATTCAAGATATTTTATGTCTATTTAAAGTAAAAGTCATCAATGCAAGGGATGGTGTTTATTTGACATGCAAGTAAAAAGCCAAATCTTACCAGCTTGTACATTTTGAAGGGATGGGGGTTCCTTAGAAGTGATGAAGGAGGATGTAGGAGCGAATGTGACTAAGGGCCCGATAACTGTAGCTTATATACCTCATAGACACATGGCTCGGCCAAATCCGTCTAACCCTACCCATAGCCTGGGCCTAGGTCACTCGTTACCGACAACACAAACGTACAGACAGCAAAAAAAGTCCAAACAAAAATATTTTTTCCAAGACCCACAAAATCTATTTACGTAAACCTATTCAACCAAATTAGCGACACATTGCGAAAGTTTATTGTTTCAAATTCTAGTGCCTAAATATTTGGGCATAATATAAGCTAGAACGCCAATTTCGTAACGGCCCTTTCAAGTCGACATAGTGGGCAGTTAACTTCCAGTCTGGTTTGATTATTCACATTGAAATGTTATTTGTAATATTGGTGAAATATTACATCATTGTTTGATACCACGTATTTGACTTAACAAAGAATTGGAAACTCAATAGGAAACACTATCTGGAGCTTACGAAATGAAAAAGGATACCAGTTTGGCAGTTACCACGTTTCCTTAGCTATCAATAATACCTACGAGTTGTCCAATAAAGTCTGGTATTTATTTTCAAATTGTGTAAGAGTAATAAATTTTATCAAAGTATCATTGTCAGTTTATTGGTTACTTGAAATTATATTGTCGGTTTAATAGAATTCAAAAGACTAATAGTGATTTACAATGTTAATAAAGTTTTGTGGCTTTACAATTACATGTGTGTTTTTAAAAGCCGCAACACAGGTTTATTTTATGAAGTTGCACATAAAACTCATACGTAGTTTTGGCCATAAAACAATTAAGTATTTGTGTATTCAAACTAATTACTGTATCAAATATCCTATACAGAACAATAACCAAGCATGGAATTAATCTTATCATAACTGCTTTAGTCATTCAGATATCCCTAACGGTGCATTTAGAAATAGGTACAATCAATTAATATTTGCACAAACAATACAAGTTATTACATTATCTATCTCACCGTATTCATGGAAATGGCAGCTTTGCATTACACAATAGGTTCTCCGGAATAGATTTCTGATATCATTCAATGGCGTATGTACCGCTGTCTGGCATAGACTAAGCATTGTGTTCCCGCCTATAGAATCTATGGTAAGGTTTCCTCCATGTAGGTCCTGTCAAAGAGATTTGTATGTAGATATTGTAGAACATCCGAATGTTCTGGGAGTTCAGTTGATGCCTATTTCTAGGGGATGACAAGAACGATGACTGACACATAATAAAAATGAGAGAACAAACGTAAATATGAAGATAGCTTTTAGATGTTCCTACATTAATTTCAGTTTTGGGAAGCTAAGCTTTGAAAATAAAACCCGTTTGTTTTTATTTTAGATCTTGCCTATTCTTTTAAAATCTTAACCACCTTATCATAATCGTGGTCCTAAGAAACTACCGGCTTTAGTACTAGGTACAAACCATTGTCTCGAACAAAGCTGGAGCTCTAAACTTAGTAGCAAACCCAGCACTTTTTAACACCACGTTTTATAATAAGGTACATATTTGGCAGTAAAGTTGATAATAAAGTTATAAAATAACTATTCCGATTTAAACCTACGACTCTAACGGTACTTTAAACGCTTGCTCAGTTAGATGTATTTTTAATTCTAAACACACGTTATGTTCAAAACAGTAATATTTCTGATAGGTCTTGATACTTTATCATTTAAAATTAGTTTTGGAAGTTTTACAGGAATAAGAACGGTGCTATTTTTGAAAATGCAGCTTTTTGCAGGTATTTCTTGTTTTTAGAAAATTCATCCAAAGTATGTAAATACCAGTTAATATAAACAGGCACATAGTCATCAAGATGCGATCCATTTTGCTAGAATTTACCTGTATTTATAATTTCTTCTCTAATGGCTATGGCTTACATCTAATAATACTAGGTATATAAGAACTCAGAAACATTTTATTTCTTTTAAAATATTTATATTTCATACGTTTTTCCTTTTATTGTGTTCAGATAAAGATACATATCTGTTTAATTTTAATAAAATACCGTTTTTTGTTGTTAATGAACCAAATATCAAGACATTGCAATCAGCTTACAGGCGTAGTTAATATAGGTTGACTAAAATTTATTTGTCCATACATGAAAATTGCCTACTCAATGCTTGCTAAGGAGGGCAGGGCGTTCTCAATGACACTATTCTATGCCGCACGGTCAGCTGACTCGTTATCATTTCATATCACCATGACAACACTTAATTATACCATACATGTTTAGATCTAGTGTCAATTACCGCAGTATAAGTTAACTTTAAACGAGATTTTAATCAAATAATGTTGTATGATCAAGTGGTTTTGTACAACTAATACGATCTAATAAATAAATATACAAACTCGTTTCGTTAATAGAATCAAAATGAAAAATTCAATTCAAACCTCTTTACTTCAAAATTGAGTTATGGAACCTGTTTTTTAACGTCAATAAGGGCCACGTCAAAGCATTTTTTTGGTTGTTAAAATATAAACAAATGCTGACGTAAAACCACCTATTTTTAGATAACATATGAACGTTTTAATTACCGAAACAAATGGTAATCTTCTTTTAATTAAATTGTAACGTAAAACAAGTTATTTATGTAAAAAAAAAAAAACAATAAACGTAATAGGAAGTTCAAGCGTCGTTTTATCAGGCCTAATTAAGTACAGTTTCAATGAATTTATAATGTTATGTAGGTACATACATGTTTATTGTAATAAAATAAATAAGGAAACAGTATTTAGCTTTATATATTCAAATTCATAAAATATGATCTTTTGTTCTGGCAGTTAATGACTTAAGTATGTAGAAATTAATAAAACACAAACTATATAATATTATGATACTACCTTTCTTGTATAGAAAGGATGGTAATTTCCGGGAACTAATTGATAAGTGTCGACATCCAGTCTAAGTGCAGGCGAATATCAATAAGTTTATGTTAAGACATTTTTAAGTTAATTAGTTAAGGCATTATTAAACGATATCTAGGGTTCTTTAATGATGGTTGTAAATATTCCCTTGATTTGTTCAAAAATGATTTACGCTTTACTGTCATTTGTTTTTTATATGTTGAAAAGTGCCAACAATATGCGTAGTGTCAAGTAATGCATGCTTAGGCCGGTCTACCACTCCATTAGCTATAGCTTCTGTTTTTTTTTTTTATATTAAACTGTATGTATTCATTATATGCATGTGTATTAATTTACTGCCTCATTAGTCTAGTTGTCTCAAGCGCGGCTGCTGAGCAAGAGGCTCGTCGGCTTCGATTCTCGGGTCCTGCATAATATGTCCTGCGCAGATGGCTGATCTCCTTACATGAGAACAGCCGCCGTGGCCGATAATCGGCTACGAAGACATCAAATAATACAATCAATTCAAGTGTATTTTTTTAAACTTTGTGGTGGCGTTTTCATCAAGTTTAAATATAGGGATAGATATATGGACACTTTGTAATAATAATATGGCCCCTGGTATAGCGTAATTTTCATATATCCATAAGCTAAATTCCTAAGTAACATATTAATTGAATTATAGTAGCATGTGTAAGTAAATTCAGTTACAACTAATGTATCTCTCATGATTTCATGACGCATTTAGGTCTGTTTTGATTTGAATATAATTTAGAGTGTACATGAATTTATGTTCGTCGGTACGTTAAGCTTTATTAACAGGAATAACGGGTTATACTGAGGCACTCGAGTACTATGAAAGGTAGTATTTTAGTTGGATATCCGATTTATTGATTGCAGTCTGATATCTAATTGGAAACAAAACATGTAAAATAGAGTGTTTGAACTGTCCTGTATTTTTTCGTCCTAATGCACAATAACTATACTTAAAACTAGCGGTTGTCAATTGGTTTCACTCACGCCCCCAGAGAATTACTGACCGTACCCGGATAAAATATGTTACTCGGGGATAATGTAGCTCCCCATCCATCCTCCGAGCCTTTTTCCCAACTGTGTTGGGGTCGGCTTCCAGTCTAACCGGATTCAGCTGAGTACCAGTGCTTTACAAGAAGCCTATCTGACCTCCTCAACCCAGTTACCCGGGCAACCCAATACCCCTTGGTTAGATTGGTGTCAGACTTACTGACTTCTGACTACCCGTAACGACTGCCAAGGATGTTCAATGACAGCCGGGACCTACAGTTTAACGTGCCATCCGAAACACAGTCATTGGTGTCTAAGATATACTTAGAAAGTACATACAAACTTAGAAAAGTTGCATTGGTAGGTACTTGCCTGACCTGAAATCGAACCGCCCTCACACTTGAGAGGTTGGTTCTTTACCCACTAGGCTACCACGACTCCCCATAATATAATGTAGCTCCCCAAAAGTGAAATAATTTTTCAAATCGATTCAGAAGTTTTGGAGCCTTTGGGGTATCAATCAAACAAAACAATTTTTCCTCTTCATTATTTAGTACTTACCTATATATATGTATATTGCACACGTTTTCAAATGTGCCTTGACTTCTCGTATTAGTTATCAATATGACTAGGTTTTCATCAAGACTACATGAACTAAATAATAGAATGTAATCTAGATCTTAACTTATAAAACTGTTTTAAATTCCCGTCTATTTTTATAAAGTATTAAATAACTTCAATTATGTGTCACAATCGGTGTCTCAACCTTGTGCAGTTGAAATTGAATCGTATGACACATTCTACTGCACCATTAGTAAGAATGATATTAGTTAAGGTGCACGCATATTTATCCAAGCCGAACGAACCGAATGAAATGAATTAAGTATTAACCAACTTCGAAACAAAACTTCGACTTCAATGTATACCTTAAACCTTCCCATAAGTGAAACAAATACAACTATGCTGAAAACCGCATCAAATTCGATGATCGAGCACAAACATACCTACATTCAAACATAGATACAAACTTAAGTTTAAAACTGAGAACCTCCTTTTTTGAAGTTAGTTAATTTAGGATGTTCTCTATTCAGATCTTGAATTTATATTCAATCTTACTATTTGTACTTACTAGAATTGTTAAAATGTCTAGAATTGATTCGGCATTGGTTCAGCTGACAAATATGATGACAGGTGAAAAGGAAATAGAAACGATTCGGTACGGTGCCTTTGGCTCGTATAAATGTGCGTTCACCTTTACTCAGAATTTATATTTATTTATTATTTTTTGCGTAAATCATAAGTTTTGTATCGGTAAACAATTAGTTCATTGTAGGTTATTGTTATTGTATAGTTGTCGTTTTAGTCCTATTTACTATTTATGATAATTTAGTGTTCAGATTTATATAACAATCAAGTCGCCTAAAATGTGTTTTTGAAATAATTGGGGGAGGGCCTCCTAATCTTGCACACTCGTAAATAATACAAACATTTAACACTCAAAACAAGAAAAATATACGTCACATATATTTTTTTAATTAAAATTAATGGTCTAACATACGTCATACATTATAATAGTTTTTATTTTAAGTTTAATATCTGATGTTCAAAATACGATCTTCTTCAAACTTTTTGTTAAACTTCTGATTACCCGACCAAAATAAAGACTAACTTAAACTTAGAATTAGCCGACCTTCAACTTATATAAAAAGTTTAATTATTATCAAACACAATGGATAGGCGAACCAGCTCTCTCTTTGTTACCAAGTTAACGCAAAACCAAAGTCAGCTAAACTTGTAACAACAGAAATAGAATTCTTTTATTCGCACAGAAATACTCGCATTTTATAATTAGTACCCGTGATCATTATTGCGGTCTGCTATTTTAAAATAGGGGTTTGCTAGATAAATATTTATTTTTGGTTATCAACGAGTGTGAACACAAGTGTGTATAATCATCCGATATAATTATACGAGGAACTCGTATATCAAGATGGTTACCAAAATCAAAATCTAAAATCATTTATTCAAACTTGGCTGCAAGACACCACTTTTTGAACGTCAGGAATTTACATAAGACAGCTCCAGAAGAAGAAGTAGCGCAACAAACTCCCCAGCAACACTTCCACGGACCGACTGCGCGAAGGGTTGCTTGCTTAACCTTGTGATCATTCGACCAGTGCGTTACTTATTCCATACCCATCTAAAAAAAACTGTATTCTAATAAATTACAAATCACTGACCCATATCTCGAATTATCTGCATTTAAGTCCACACAAGCATATTAAATTAAAATAATTAATTTGAGCCCACAGGCTATATACCATACCTCGCGTAAAATATTGAGACCATTTATTAACATAGTAAGTGGGTCCCAAGCTGCTGATAACGATAATCTGTGTTAATATGTCGGACAAGTATATCGTGCAAACAGGTGTGAATGCAGCGAAATAATTAAATCTTTATCGTAATATTAGTTGTAGACTAGCCACCTGACATCTGTACCTTAGGGTGCGTCTACACGGTGCATGTAGCTGGAGCAAGTTAACATGCGCAAGTGACAAGTGACAAGAGCACGCGGGTAAGTATTTTGCTTTTGTACATGCTCGAGTCGCACGTATTTGAAATGCATGTAACCTACGCATATGCCTCAATGTGCGTAGGCTACTTGCACCCGGCGCCCATGGTGTCTACCTGGTCCAGCGCGGCGGCCGGGATGAGAGGTGCGAACTCTCTGGCGTTCCGCGTCCTCCTTCTCGAGCATGACCGCTTCGCAGAAGGAGGCGACGGCATCCCATTCCCTCTCGCCCCGGACCATGGCCTGAACCAGGGCCGGACGCGAGAGGTCGCCGCCGCCCAAAAGATACTTTGGTCTCCTGTAGAATTGATGTGTAAAAGCTCTTTTGAATTTGCTAACACCCGGAGTCTGCCCCGTTGTTTTTTGATTGCACGACTAATCTGCTAAGGACGACTAATGGACACAAGTAGGTAAGTATTTGTAAGCCTTGAAGATATCTTGGAAGGTCGGGATTCTTATTGACAATACCTATAATTTTCCTTTGACTTATTATATACCTACTTTCTATAAGAAAATAGAAATGTAAGTATATGTTGAGCAGGATAATTCTCCATATTAACGTCCTTCAATTTATACCCTTGACATTGAAATTATATATAGGTAAGTATGTTTTTAACTCGTTAAGGAATTTTAGACGGATTCGATTTCCATGAATGTTGGTACATACTTATGTAGGCGGGTAGGCTATTTTAGTTTGAAAAGAAACCATAATAATTTGTAGTTCTTCTTGGACTCTTATAACGAAACTAGTTATTAAATTCATCCTATGTTCCTATGAGTAACTAAGTATGTTATGAAATGGCATTATTACCTAGTAAAATGTTTCTTTTTCTAATATTCAATGAAGTACTAAACTAGAAACAAAATCCAACGAGTTTAACATACGTAAACGTTACACACTTATAAAGACATTTTAGAGGTAGGTACCATAGTAACTATTGTGAAAGAAATTAAACCAAGTAGATAAACAATAAAAATAAACCCTTGGGGAAACAAAACTTGTGCACGTCGACTAACTCACGTAAGTGCAAAGATATGTCTTTGGTTTGCCTTTGCGATGCACCTACAGTTGCTGGTCAGCGTCTAATCATTAATCAACGCGAGGCGTATTGCAAACACACGTGTGGCAAGGAGTTTCAAAATCAAACACATACTATGTATAAATTCATATATCAAAAAAATACATAATACAATTAACTAGGAAGCATATAATCTGAGCAAGTCACTAGGCAATGATATCACCAAATTCGTTTATAGGATGTATGGGGCGGATAAGTATCTGGCGAAGTATGGTGCAGATGGGGCGACGAGGGGAGCAGCGGGGGCGGCGACGTATGGGGCAGCTGCTACGTAGGGAGCTGTGACTACGGGGGCAGCCACGGCGTGATTCACTGCGTGCGCTGAGTATGAGCTGGCGTAGGGAGCCACGTACGCCGCGGGAGCGACTGCTGGGGCTACCAGAGCGGCGGGAGCAACCACGCCTGCGCTGGCGGTGGCGACGGCGAGGGCGAAAACAACCTGTACAAAACATGAAATTAGCTTTTGAAAGCCAAATCTAATATAGTAAATTGAATTAACACGGTCTAAATTGTTGATTGCCTTTAGAACTTAAGTAGGCGTGAAAGTCAACTATAGTGCGTATCCTAAGCAACAATATCCATTTCGCATTACTAGTATTTCCAATAGACAAATGGGTTTAAATTTGAGGATTTCTTTGGATGCCTCGGAGCAACAGCATGATAACTCATGTGACTTTCGAACGCATTAAAGCAACATGGCGAATAATGTGACCACCTTAACAATGGTATAGGTACTTGTTTTGCACAAAGTTACTTAAGAGTTATCGGAATTTCAAGAATAGAAAACAAAATGCACTAAATTCACGATTAAGCTTGAAACAAAACACTCACAACGAATTTGGCGATCATTTTGCTTGGGTTGTGTGACTGCTCACTAGTGATTACACTGAAAAATCCAATGGACTGTGCCGTCTCCTGGGCATCGTCACGTTTTATACTACTGTTGATTTCGTTGAGCAATACAATGGACGAACCACGCATGGCTTAGTAATGCGCAGGACATCGCCACTGGCTCGCGGTTGATTTTTGACCCAGACTTGGTTGACGGACCGAGCATTCTAATTTGAACTCTGTGCATACCAATTTCACTGTGCCTTATGTAACTGTCAAAAGGGAAATTCGCTTGAACGTTACATACATTGTCATACACATAATTGCATGTAAGGGGAAATCTAACTGTGTTATAAGTCTATGATTGGAAGTAGGCCAGAAGAACTTAAATTGCGGAAAATCTTTGATAGAGGACTTTCATGAGTTATTTCTTAAGGAAATGGTATGTAACAGATCCACGATTGTAGTCCTATATAAATGAAAAACGTTTTCCTGGGAAGGTAATTGATGCTCTTTCTACATAATACTCAAGAAAAGGATTCTTTCATCAACAACATACAACAGTTTGCTTAAATTACAATCATAGTGGAATAACTTGTTATGATTTCGGTGAAAGTGAGTAACATCAAGCAAAACGAATACGTCTTATACTTTTTTAATCCATCATTCATGAAAATAAAACATTTGTATTCATCATCGCAATAATACAGCCATCTTCATAATAGTAGATTTCATTTTCCTATGTAGACTAAAGTCTTGTTCGACATACTATCAGGCTTGTTCGTATTCACACGTCTTGCAGCAGAAATTGCATATTGGCAAAGAAAACAAGTTTCACAACCAAAAGTTTGCCAATGTGCTCCATTTCTCCGCGCACGCCTCCGCGAATCCCAATTGACCGGCCGCAATACGTCAAATGTTTATTTGGTCAAACGGTATCTGAATCACAATAAACAAGGTATAAAAAGCCAATACTTTTTCTCGATAGTCACACTACACATCCTCTTTTCGTTAAGGAAGGTCTACTACCAAATCACGCAAGATGTTCTCTTTCAAATCTGTGAGTACATAAAAAAATATATTCTAAAATTAACATTCAATGGTTTTTCTATAGAATGTGTTTCACATATTAATATATTTTTCGCTTTATAGATCGTGCTGATCGCTGCGGCTTTCACCATTGGAGCGGAATGCAGTGGAGTGGCTGTGCCAGCAGTGGCGGCCGCTCCATTAGTAGCCCCGGCAGCAGTAGGATATGCTCATGCTGTGCCCCAAAACATCCCACCTTACGCAGCGCAGGTCAGCGTAGTCAGCAAGGCACTTAACCCTGTGCTTGCTGCGCCTTTCGCTGCACCTTACGCTGCGTACGCCGCTGGGCCTTACGCAGCCGGACCTTACCTCGCGGGCCCTGCGCCTGTCCTCCCCGGCCCCTACGCCGCTGGCTTAGCGGCCCCTGCTGCCTACGCCGCTGGGTTGCCGGCTCCCTACGCCGCCGCCCCCTTCCCCTACGCCGCGTCTCCATTAGTGCGCGCCGCTCCCTTCGGTTATGCCCCAGCATACGTACGATAGAATAGAAGAGAACACTCGACTGACCTTCCTATAGAAAAGACGTGAATCAAAGATTAGATTTAATGTTTTTTATACTTTTTTATATGAAATATATGTTGTTACAAAATTATATGTGTCTTTGCATTGTTACACCAAAATACCAACTGACATGAATTATGATAATCGGCTTCCTAATAACATCACTTTTACTCTCTTACTACTTAAAAATATCAGAATTCGACAAAATAATCAAGTAAAAGTATAAACAACATTTTACCTACTTCACTATTAAGTATTGGTGCAGTTGCATAATTATGTAAGTGATAGAATTAGTTCGAAGATGCGCTTAATTTCAGAAAATCTAGATTTTAAACATAATTTCAATCAGTATGATTGGAATAGTTCAACGTTTGAGATAGATCTATTATCTAATTGAATTGCGACCTAGATACCCTCTTCAGTTGTCGTGGCAAGCTCCTGTCATCGGATCCTGACAAAATAATCTTCGCAGCGTCCAATTGACCCTTCGATTAGTCGGATATTGAACTCTTAGGGTTAAGCTATAGTTCGACACTCTGCCTTGCTTAGTGCTATCAGAATAATCAAAAGTGTGTCAAACGCCACGTGTTTCTCGTTGGAAAAAATATAAAAATGTATTCAACACAGTTCGAAATGAGGGCGCGGAATTAATTGCATTTTCCCTTTGAGTGTTTCCCTTGTTTGCAATCTGCATCAAGATCTATTAATTAAACAAACAACACGTTTATTTCTAGAGAATATTTAAAATATTTTTCAAAGTGTTCAGAACCTACATACTTTTTTAAATTGTTATGTATCTTAGGGAATTGATTCATCTATAAGTTCAAAAGTGAACCTTAGCTATTGTTTTAACGATTTTTTTATGACAATTTAAAAAAATATATAAAGGAATATATCAAATGGAAATAAAAGCACTATTTAATAAATTTTCATAATTTATTTACAAAATTTGGTATAAAAATGACTACATTAACTAGAAAACAATCATTACACTATATTACAACTAAACAAGACTAGATTCATTTCCACGCAAATTGTTTAAAGGCGGGCGCTGGGCCATAGGGTACGGGAGCGAAGGGGGATACACTGATGGGAGCCCTGGCTACGGCCACAGGCGCGGGAGCGAAAGCAGGAGTGAACAGCGGAGCTGGCTGGGGTACTCCTACAGGCCTCACGATGGGAGAGAACGGAGCGGCTGGCAATGCAGGTACTGCACGAGCAAATACAGGTGCTGGAGCGAACGCAGGGGCTATCCTAGGATATACTGGCCCTGCAGGGAACACTGAAGCAGGGGCAGGGAAGACTGGCGCAGGTGCGGGAAAAACTGGAGGAGGGGCAGCGAAGACGGGAGCTGGAGCGGGGAACACAGGTGCTGGTGGTGGGAAAACAGGGGCCGGAGCTGGGAAGACAGGTGCGGGCGCTGGGGCTGCGAATACTGGGGCTGGGGCTGGGAACACTGGGGCCGGAGCTGGGAACACTGGGGCCGGAGCTGGGAACACCGGCGCAGGGGCTGCGAACACTGGAGCACGTGCTACCGGAGGAGGTAACGCTACTGGTGCAGCCACAGCGTGTATAGACCTCACTCCATTGGGGAAGTTGTAGAACGGAGCATACCGCACCACTGACAAGGACTTGAAGGCAGGAGCGATGTGACCGATGCCACTAGCACTGCAGCTAGCTATGATGGCGATGGTAGAAATGACCTGAGAAAGAAAGTAAAGAATTATTAATATTTATTTAATAATTGTATTTATAATTCAGCTGTCTCTAATAATCAAAATACTTACTAATCTTATGCAGGACATTTTGATTTGATAATACAACTCGGTCAGTCGAGTGTCAACGATGAAATGTATCGATGAATGTATTACATGTCGTTATATAGTTCATACTGTTGCAAGTATTACGTCTATGTTGGTAGTCGACGGTTTCACTTTCCTTAGGCAGGACTCGCGCATGCTCAATTAGGTGGCGTATGGGCACCATTGATTGCCGAATATGTCAACCTGACGCCCATTCATAGGAATATTATATAACTATAAATATTCGGTATACCATTAAGTGCCCTTTTAGGTCAAATGTTGCAGTTTGTTTTATGATATGTGGTGCAACAAAGTAATTAAAGTAGTTATTATTTTTCTTTTAATCAATTTCGTTATCATTATTTGCATTTTTCTATCGTTTTTCATCAAAAGTCATTATATCTTTTAACACACTTCCCAATTCGCATGTTTTTATTTCTTGTAATCACAAAATTCAAGTAGGTAAATAGTATGGTGTTATAACATATCGTGTAATATGGGAGAGCCTTTTGTCCTTTACTGAGCATATTGACTCTGACCGCACAAAGAAAATGTGTAATGTTTTCCTTTAATAATCTCCATCAATTATTATGAATAGCTATACTTGTGACCTCAAAAGCAAGACCAATGAGCCCATCCCATTTCTATGCATGAGGTTGGTTAAGTTCCCCCTTTGTAGAACTAATAACTGAACAGATAACTAGGAATCTTTGCAATAGTAAATTCATTCACAAAATGGAAACTTTTTGAAGTTACCCGAGGCGATGTTAAAACTTTATCTTACAAGATAAACAATTGTAGATAAAGTTAAAGGTTGTCCATTCATACCATCTGGTTTATAAAGTTACTAACAATAATAACAGAAATCAGTTACGTTTACTTGCTTTTAATTAATAGGTATTGATAGTGTAGATTTGCGGTTTTATAAGAAAAATTATAGTTCTAATAATTAAGTTGTCAGCAGCGATGAGGGGAGCAGCACGGTGCTCCTATAAGTAAACAGGTAAACAGGTATATCTATGTAAATAAAGCTTTCATTTCAATTGTCAGCAATATATGGTTAATATTGGTTTAATGTAGCGAAAATTTTGCACTAACCATTAAATACGTTTGCCAGTAATTTAATACTATTAATTAACATGCCCGCAAAGTTATAACACATCCACTGTTTATTATTTACTCATGTAGTCACAACCATAATTGTTGTCTGTCAAAAAAGTAACAATGGGAGTTCCTAATAAATCTAATTACATTCGAAACAGGTACAATGCTGAAAAATAATATAGACTAATAAAACATGTTCAACAATACTGTCCTGATAATATAGTATTAAATTGTAAATGATTTCCTGATAAATGTTCATGAAGTAAATGAGTGTCAATCATTTTGGTAAACGCTCGCCACTCGATATATCACTGTCGGATCAACAATTCGCTTTAGTTCGACTGTTCACATAATATATGAGCTCAGTTACCGGTAAACTCGACTAAATGATACTACGACTTTTATATAGACAAAACACAAACTCGTGTGTAAGTATGATTAGCTTTCAACTGCGGTTTTACCCGCGTCTCATAGGAACTACTCCGCGCAACCGGATGAGGAGTAGCCTATCCTCCATGAATGAGCTATCTAATAAGTACAGGAAAATGATTTCGAATCGGTCTCATAGTTCCTGAGGTAGTCGCGTTCACCAAAAAACATACTCTTCAGCTTTATTATAATTGTTGAAAATACCAAAGAAAAATGTGGAAGTAGTCATATTCTAATATACGTTCTACTATCCTATCCGCTTTTTATATTGTTTAATGTCCTTTTAAACTCTGCCGCTTTGCCTCGTAAAAGGGTTGTAACTTTGAAGGATATTACAAAGCGGTAAAACTTTCATAAAGGCTAAACTTAGCAGGGACTTCCAAGTATCTATCATTATGTTGCGAACCAAGTTTCTAGTGTCATAATGCACCATCAGTAGTATAGAGTTTCTCATCTGTAAGACCTAAAGTGTATTTCAATCAATTTCCATTTGAAATCTATTGAAAAATATCTTTGTCTATGCTAATAGAATAATAAAGAGGAAACATTTTGTTTGTTTGTTTACTAAAAAGGCTCCGAAACTACTGGACCGAATTAAAAAAAATATTTCACTGTTGAAAAGCTACACTCTTCCCAATTAACATAGGCTATATTAATCCTGGTACTGGTAGTAGTTCCCACGGCACGGGGGTGAAACCGCGTTAAAACGATTAGTTTAAAATAAATTACTTAATTTTTACCTTATTGGCGGTCAATAAGGCAAAATAATTTAATTTTGTTTTTTTAAATATTGGTGTTTATTATTCTCCATTATTGCAATGCTTAAATTCTACGAAAATGTTTAAACAATAAAACCAGAGTCAAGGATACAATTTCCTGAGAAAATGGCCTCTTTTGTGTAAATTAATTTTGTGTTACCTGGTATTTTGTGTTCGCTGAAAAGAAAGTCGTAAAGAAACAAACGATCCATCTTAATTATGTGACAGACTTACATTATTTGGATAAAATAAAAAGTCCCTTAATATTATAAAGCTAAGTAAGTAGAAGCGACTGAACTTTGTGGGGTCAAATATGTATCTACTTAGCTTACCTACTTAGTCAAAAGTAGTGGGTATTTTAGAATTAAAAAAAAAAACTATATTGTACTTGATGACATTGAAACTTGCTTTTACTTAGTAATTTAGGTAACTAAGGGTAACAGTTGCACCATTTACCCACGACCAAACCATGACTTGCTGCCCATTGGTCAAATAGTTCCGTTATCATTATAATTAAATGATGCAACTCACCATAAGTATTTCTACTTTTCGTCTAGCCAGAAACAAAAGAAACATCAATTATGTAAATATCAATCAGTGAATTAGTTCACGGATGAAGGGCGCCCTCAATATTATGCGAAGTGAACAGAATCACCATGTATGAATCGAATTGTAATTACTTCGCGCGTCACTACTTCGACTGATTTATATTCAAGCGACCGCCGACGATACGGAGAAACGCTCCTGCGGTAGGATACAGCCGAATTGCTTACTGTAATATCGACTTTATTCATAATGTATTCAAGGTAAGTTCTAGCTAAATCTACATAAGCGTAGTTATATTGATTTCAATTAAGCTAAATGCTGAATTTATTTAGAGTCCGCGTCAAACTGTACATTTTAATGTCAATAGTGACGTATATTGTATACAATTTTGTGCGATATTTTTGTAAGCAATCGGTTTCATTACAATGTCGCCTTAAAAGGTCTAACTTCCTTTGATTTGTTATCTTAATGAGTTGTTTACAGATTTGTAATTGCAAAATAATGTAGATGATAAAACTATACAGTCTTCCGCCAGCTTGTTTTACCCGCATTATGTGAGAACTACTTCATCATCCTCCGAGCCTTTTCCCAATCACGTTGGGGTCGGCTTCCAGTCTAACCGGATTCAGCTGAGTACCAGTGCTTTACAAGAAGCGACTGCCTATCTGACCTCCTCAACCCAGTAACCCGGGCAAGCCGATACCCCTTGGTTAGACTGGTGTCAGACTTTCTGGCTTCTGACTACCCGTAACGACTGCCAAGGATGTTCACTGACAGCCGGGACCTACAGTTTAACGTGCCATCCGAAACACAGTCAATGGTGTCTAAGATATACTTAGAAAGTACATACAAACTTAGAAAAGTTGCATTGGTACTTGCCTGACCTGGGATCGACCCCGCGCCCTCATACTTGAGGTTGGTCCTTTACTCACTAGGCCACCACGACTTTACTTTTAACTACTTCATGCACCCGGATAAATAGTAGTCTACCCATAGCCTTTCAAGTGGGCTATCTGACACCGAAATATTTTTTTAAACCAAATGAAATCCACCGCTAAAATAAAAAGTGCCAAAACAACTGCCAAAACTTGTGCTCCTTAATTGACCTTAAAAAGTTCTTAAAACTACGATTAGTGGGCACAGCCTGTAATACGAAATTGCAAAATCTAGAAGCCAGTATACACAGGTACTAACTTGGTAGTTTGTACAAAGGAAAACTAAGAAGGTCGTATTTCTAAGGCGGCACGTGTTTCGCAGATGGCAAAGAGTGAAAGAAAAGTTTACAAAACACATTTAGTCCCACGTGACTCTCGTTACGATCGTGTACAGGTTTTCAGCGTTTTTTGTTAAATGTTTTATAGAATCTTGAGTTTGACGAAATGCCGCCCACGGATGTTCGGCGTGCCCGGTGACGTGCGACGTGGCAGAGTGCACGAGCAAACATGTGACTGCGAGGAAATGGCAGACCAGTCAAGTAGCGTGCTTCCTGCGTGCGGCTAAGATTTATGTAACAGTTAGAACCGTATTGAGAAAATTGTGGATAGAACTCAGTAAAACAGCTAAAATGGCAACAATGCTCGCATTAGCAGATTAGTTTAGATAGCTCTATAATAACCTGGACCATACAAGAGTAGCTGATTCACCAGTCTTAAAACGCCTTGAAGCAACGCTTCCATCTATCTATTAGGGGAATGACTTAGTATGCCTAAACCAAGTTACATTGTAGTATCTATCATTATCTTTTAAAGAAAGTCAATAATACATTATTAGAAAGGTTTTAGGTTCTCTTAAATGTTAGAGAACATTTAAAAGGTCCAGCCTAACTGCGATGGTTATTTCCTTGTTGCAGTTATCCCTAATACCCTTTTCTTGGGTCGAAAGCACGAACTTTTAAGCTCACATATTGTGGTTTTCGATTTTGCATACTTGAAATAAAACGTACTTCTTTTGTTTTTTAAGTTAATCTTAAACTAAGTTATACAAAATTTAAAAGAAAGTAGGCATACGCATGTATGTTTATGTAAACAAAACTAATACTGTGCAAGAGTACACAAATATATTGCGGCGCACCGTATTTATTCAAGTAACACGTATTGAAACTAAATTAGACCAAACGGCTACCTAAGTAGAAAGAAATATTGAGTACCAATTCAGTGCCTAAAATAACCAGTCTACTGCGTAGTTAGCTTCCTCGTCAACACTCGATCAAAGGAGATCTTACAAGTATCGCCTATTGGTCGTTAAGGTAACCATTGTATCCACTGCCTAAAATTATGATAATTTCAGTCTAGATTCCATTCATGTACGTGTTTGCGGAAAGTTTAAGTGGATTTCTAAGAATACCACAAACATTTTTCCTAATGATTACGCACTTAGATATGTTCTGTTCATATCAAATCGTTTTGTACAGAAATAGGCCAGTATAGTTTCTCCTTCTGTTGAGGGTCTTCTTTATGTAACAAGTACCACGTATTGTTTGAAGCCAAATTACTTACTTTTGCCAAGGACTGTGGCCAAACTTCCTTGAAACTAAACCCACAAATTCGATCACGCAAAATAACATGCGAATCTTGCTTCTTATGTGAATTTATGGTGACAAGACTAATAGAAATATTTCTATAATGGGTGTAGTTTCCAATTTAGTTAAAGTAAGTGGGAAAAAAAAATCAAGTAGTTCTAGATAATAATAGGTATATTTGTCAGTATAAAAATGGGCTAAGAATCAGTCATAATTTACTTGAGGGCGATAAGAGGAGCGGAGGGGGCGAAGTAAGGAGACGCCGCGTAGTAGGGAGCCGCATACCGGGCGAGAGCTGGGACCACTGGGGCTGGGGCAGCTACGTATGGGGCAGCTGCTGGGGCCACGATCCTGGCCGCAGGGGCTACGGCGTAAGGGGACGCAACGGCGTATGGAGCAGGGGCGGCGAATAAAGGAGCAGGGGCGGCGACTAAAGGAGCAGGAGCGGCGACTAAAGGAGCAGCGGCAGCGTACAGTCCATTGTGGTTCCTGGCTACGTATTGCGAGCTAGTGGCAGTGACGAAGGGTGCAGGCGCTGCGACCACGGGTGCTGCCGCCACTAAGGGAGCTGCTACTGCACTGGGCTTGGCAGCGGCGAAGGCCAGGGTGGCGAGGAAGAATACCTGGAAGTTACAAAAATAATTAATTACAATTACAAGTAGTGGTCATTAGAATGCATCGAGTATTTCACAATTTGCATATTTAAGAGTGGTCGTAATTAATTCAAAGGGTAAGTAAGGGATTCACATAGCAAGACTTTGCTTCACTGTATTTGTATCTATCTTCCCAAATTCAGTAATTTTAAAAACACTATTTTTCAATATTTAGAATACTCACAATCTTGTACATGTTGATTGGTTTGGTGATGTCTGTCTGTTCAACAGAAGATGTGAGTGTGATGTCCATAGTTTGGTGACAATACCTTTTATACTGTAAGCAAGTAAGATTCACCTTGTGTTCCGTTTCGTCACCGATTGCAATGGCTCGTTAGACGCTGGGCACGCAACGGGGACGCGTATCATTACGACAGTAAAGCTGGTCAGATTTACATTATTGGACTACTTCACTTGTTTTTTTTACCAAATAGTGGTTAATTTTCAGTTTTAAAATAAGAGTATTAAAATGTTAGTAATGATACATATGTATTTATTTATACGTGTACAAAATATTTCCTTCTAAAAAAGTAGGGTAAATAAAAATCGTATTTCTCTTCAAACTCAGTTTTAAGTAGCGTCAAGTCTTAATCTAAAATCAATTTATCATACAAATAGATGTGCATGGGTATAAACACTTAACATAGAGTATATTATATGTATATGTAAAGTATAATTTCATTAGTATTTAAATGATTTTTTTTTAAGTTCTCAATGAGTGCGCAACAATTTACCATCACACTCACACTAGTATGACTCATCTGCAATGATGCTACGCCGATCTAATATTATTTCATCTCTGCTACGAACTTTGCTACGACGTAGACTATAATGTTATCTTCGTGACGTACATTATATTATTATCAACACTTATGTGATATGCGTCAAGTGCTGTTAAGTGTTACTACAATTCAAATAATTTAGTTTTGCTCTTGTTTGTATTTATTCACGTCATCAAATCTTATGCTAACATAAGAGTTAACTTCAATTAAGAGATAAAAGATCCTGTAACTGCGTAGTTTCTTGGCCACTATCTTAAGTAAGATGCAGACTAATATGCTACTCGTTTGATTTTTTCATAAGAACCTACATAGGCTTAAATAATATAAATTGTTATAGCATATCATATTTTCCTTGCAGTATTTATGTATACCTAAAACATTTTCATCGATAAAGAAACAAATGGTTTTTTTTTAATTTCAATTATTTGAAGCATATTAAATGATCCAAAGAATCCTTCAATTTTATGTTCTTTCCCAGTACTAAGTAAGCAGTGCTAGAGAGCTATTTTATCGTCTGTGATTTTCTTTCTGATCCTCTTAATCGCTAGATTGAGTTATTTCAAACTAAGACATGATCAAAAGTTATAACGAAAGTTTGATTGCAAATAGGCACGAGTATAAATGTCACGCCTTTTATTTAAAAAGGTCTTCAGATCTCTTGCATGTAGAGATAGTTTCGCAAGAAATTCATATTCCATTAATATTTCCTGGAAGAGGTTCTTTCTGCGTATCTATTTTTGTCGTACAAACGGGCACGGATACGTGCCAATTATAATGAGTGTGAGTAGTGTGTACTACTGTTATATAAAATATTTGGTTTCATTATGATTGTAGATAAATAAACTGTCATAAAAATATTATGTGGAATTTTAGAATATGTGATTTGATTGTTTACTAAACAAATAGGCTGTATTAGTACATAGAAGGTAGGTTTGTTTGAGTCCCTACATGTATCCCTCAAATATTCGTGCACATACATTCAGCAGCATTGAATGTACAAAAATACACTATTCGTACCTACTTTACTTACTGGGTTTCCTGGCTGCTGATTCTAATGAGCGATTTTTATACGCTTTTGGAATCAATAAACAGCATAAACAGCATTCACCTTCACTTTTTTACATATACTCATGCCGATTCCTCGTTGCTTTATAACGCAATTTTGTTTTGTTCATTCATTTAATTTAGTAAGTACCTGATTTGTTTTAGGTAATAGCTTCCAATATCATTTGGGTAATAATACTCCCACTCTTTTTCTTCAATTTAAGAGCCCAGCTCTTGTCGGTGCAGCTCCTTCCATTTACGCCTATCTAGCGCCAACTCCTGAACTTCCTTATACATCACAACATTCACCTTCTCTTTAATTTGCTTCATGTAGCTGTACCTTGGACGACCCCTTCCCCTCTTTCACGATGTTTTTTATAAAATTGTCGTGACGTATAATCATTTTTCCTCTCCTGTTCTCTATGCTATGTAATTGTTGTCTTCTACTCCCTATTCTATTTAGTACTTTTCATTGCTAATTCTTTCCGTCCAAGTAATTAAACTCCTACTCACCTAGGTTAAAATTTGGCGAAGTATTACATATATGTAGATTAGTAGTTAAAGTTAAAACATTTGTATTTAACTACCTTACTGACCGCGACACAGTCACAATAGTCAGCTGTGATGTCAGAAGAGTAACGAATGATATGACTCATGAGATTTGAAAGTGTATATTATGTACATTTACATGCCTATAAGTTTTGAAGACCCGCGTTTGTTTACACAAGCTTTTACACTACTTACTTACCCAGGTTTCTTTACTTGACGAGAGCAGTTATGAGTAGCTAAGTCCGATTTCACCATTTTGCTTCTAGTTATGCGTGCAGACATGTTCCATCAAAATTAATATTACAAGTACACGATCATGTCGCATAACCTGATCATAAATTCATGGAAAACCCCTTGCTTGTCATGCAAATGTCACTTTCGTTACATTACTTTATAGGTCCAGTGTCATTGACAATGCGCACACGTCTTCCAAGCAACAACAGTTGCACAACTGACGTCTAGTTGGCCTAGACCGACGCTATAAACAATGTCATCATAGGAATGTTTAGTGTAATTAATAAAACAAACATCATTTACAAAAGTATAAATATATCTATATTATCTCATTCTTAACCATATTTACAATGTGCAGGTTTATTAACAAGTGTACAATTGACTATTTATTCATAAATTATACTTTAGGCGGCTTAATGTTGGGCCTAGGAAATGGGCTAAAGGTTGTGACTTCAATATCTCTGGCATTAGCTCGCAAGTTCTGGGAATGAACCTTTTTTATTTTCACTAAACGAAGAGGACGCGTTTGCACGACAGGTCTCACAATAATTTTAGCAGGAGTTGCCGGTACAAACGTGTAAATATGTTTGACTACCTTCACGTGTGCGTGAGTTTTCTGAGGTGGAGGAGGAGTGATGTAGGCCAGCGGTACAGGGACGACTTCCACTGAAGTCTTCAGCTTTTGAGGCCTAGGTCTCTGCTGAGGCCACGGTTGTTGAGGTGCTCCGTATGTTGGACGTGGCTGTTGCGGTCTCGCCTGTGGCTGGAACTGTGGACGGGGTTGCTGCGCCTGTGGCAGTGGCTGGTACTGTGGTCGCGGCTGCTGCGGTGGGAACTGAGGCTGCGACTGTTGCGGTGGGAATTGTCCTTGTGGCCTTTGCGGCGGGAACTCTGGCTGTTGTGGCTGGTATTGAGGACGGGGTTGTTGCGGTGGGAACTGTCCCTGAGATTGCTGAGGTTGGAATTGAGGCCGAGACTGTTGTAATGGGAATTGCCCCAGTTGCGGTTGTTGTGGTTGGAACTGAGGACGGGGCTGCTGTTGTGGAAATTGAGGTTGGGGTTGTTGTTGTGGGAACTGAGGTCGCGGTTGGTTGGGCTGGAACTGAGGACCCGGGTTGTTAGGTGGGAACTGTTGATCCTGAGGTGGTAGGGGTGGACCATACTGGTTGAAATTTACGTCTTCATTGGATGGCAGCGCCTGTTGCACAAAGTTGTCGTCACTGCTCGATGGTATCGGCGTGGTTTGTTCTGGCTCTTGTGTGGTCACCTCAGCTTGCGTTGTTGACTGAGTGGTCGGTTCTTTGTTATTCTCATCAGGTACGTTTACAGGCTGTTCCTGAGGGATCAGTCCAAAATTTGGCGGGAATCCAAAAGGATATGGCGGGAGCAAAATGGTGGCAACAGGTGCAGCAGCATGGGCTGTTGCCACGGCAATTGCAACATTAGGATGAACTGGAGCTGGCTGGGTTGGTGGTGGATTCACGGCGACAGGCACTTCTCTGGTAGGCTCCACAAATACTGGAGAGGCCGGGGCTACGGTGAAAACTGGCTGCAATGGTGGAGGCGCCACTGGTGCTACTGCTTGAGGAACTACCAGGCGGTTGAAGGTTCTCTGGAAGTATTGTGAACTAGCAGCCGTAACAACCGGAGCTCCAGCTGCTGGTGCGGGTCCTATAGCTACGGGCGCCAGATGTGCCAACCCGTCGCCGTGTACACCCGAGCTGGTCACCAGACCACATATCGACGATAACAGCAAAACCTAAAATCAAATATTTCATATTACATAAAAGGTAAATCGCAACGTCTTTATTTTTATTAATTTTATATGAATTCAATAGGACTTTACCGTTCGGATCATTTTGAAGGCCACCTTTCCTGGCCGCTTTTGATATTATAATGCGGGCGTTAGAATATTGGACCCCCTCTTTTATATAGGTGTAACAAATTTTGCATCGTGGTGAGGCAACGTGGCGGGTGTCGCGGAATACCTAATGGTACAATGGGTAAGGACACGGACCTTGATGGCTACAAAAATCGTATTGAAAACGTCGTGGGAATAATAAACGGTGCCCATTGGGAAAGTACCTGCGTACACTACAACACTCGTAATTTCGTATTTGCCTATTTATAGCTCCACTAACCTACTTAAGGTTACTTAATTGACATATTGGTCAGCAATCGATGAGTACTGGCGGTTTACTATGTACAGCTCTGTATAATCTCTCAGCAGATTTGCTGCAGATTAGATAGACGGGTGAACCACTCACAGTTTCAACATATACTGACTAGGTTCTCCTGATGAAGATACTTTAGTCCGACTGATGAGGAAAATTCATTCAAGTTTGATTTGCTTATTTTCCTTTCCCTGATTTCGGTGTTGATATAAGTGGGGAAATAGTTGCATGCACAGATGTTGAAAACTTAATCCTAAAGGTAACTAAAAATTAAAAAAATTATCCTGATTATACAGATTGTTAACGGTTCTCTATTTTGAATCCCAATCGGGGCCCAAATAGCTTTAAAGATAGCGCCCGAGCGGCAGGTAGTTAAATTGTCGGCTCGAACTATTAACTTTTTAGCACTCGTTGCTACAATTCTCTACCAAAAGCTTTACCCAGTATGTGAACAATTTTTGATACTAGCTACACACACGTTAAGAAGAGAAAGAAATAAGCCTACGAACAAAAAGAAAACATATCCCCAGTAAAATGATTCTAAATTGTCGACTAATAATTATGTTTTCGACGCGCATGTCATGCCATTGACTTAGCAGCTATGACAACCACCGAAGCTTGTCTTCACTTGTTTTCAATCCGATTTCACCACATTCGATGTTCATATGAAAACGGTCGGTTTTTTTTTATACCGTACAGGTAAAAATGTGAGGAAAAATAAAATGTTATAATAACGTAACTTTCGCCTACTACTTATAACATTTAAGTATAGGTATTATTTATTATTTAATACTTATAACATTTAAGTATAGGTAGGCGTAAAGTATTTATTAGTTTCAATAATTATGGCATAATGGATCATTATCATTATGTGGCTAATTTACAATTTAAGTATACTGATTGTCGATTGGAAGAATTTAAAATTTCTAGAAAACATAAACGTAAAGATATTGTATTAATCGATTAGAAATTTCGAAGCAATATTGGCTTTTATTGATTTGTATATTTCAAGGTTGTTGATAATATTATTATGAACAACCTTGAAAGTAGGTATACTACAATGTAAATATACTTTGTGATAAATTAACTTGGCAGTGGTAATTCATGTTTCTTTTGTTTTCATACAAACTGTGTCAAATATCTAGATTTTACTAGAAGAAATTAAATTAGCAAACGAATTATTGACATAAAAATATTTAAATCAGTTTCAGGATAGGCATGGCTGACAATGTCAAAGAATTTTTTGGAGTAAAGGTAGTCAGACATTTTCTCATAATAAGTATTCCATAAAATACTAGTACTGTTCCATAGAATACTGAATATTCGTAATACTTATAAGAAAATTCAATTGAAATCAACTCGCAAAGACGCCTGGTAATAGTTTAGAACATGCTTTGAACCGTCGCTAGTTAGTGGTCTTATATTATAATACTCGCAGGCGCAACGATTCTATACCCGTTTGTACGAGTGCGATGCTATAAGAATCTGAGCAGGCGTACATGAGAAGCAATTACTTTGTCCATATAAAAAGGACAGTTTTAGAATTAAAATAGTAATAAAGTTAGTAGTTTATTTCAGGATTTTTATCTTTATACCCATTTAAAAAGAGTGCAGGTAAATAACAAAACATGATGTTGTAAACAATAGATAAGAGCTTGTTCCAAACAGAAAGTCTTTATTTTCTATCTTAATGCATGATCTACATAATGTTACTCTGCCTATTGCAAACAATTTTAGCCGAACAAAGGATAGAGAAACTCGACCTACATAACTTGTATCACCTATTCAAAGCATTCAGAGCACTTGAATAAGAAACCTGACATCTAGCTAGTGTTATCCTCAAATATATCAATCTATCATTTCGTTTCACAATACCGTAGACAGGCCTACAACCTAGACCTACTTTTTGCAACAAAACACGACGAATCCCGGATTCCCTGAAAAGACCTTGTACCATTAACATTAATAAGAATGTCTCGACTGAACGCTCAGTAAAAAACCTTTTCAATGAACAAATAAATCATTTAATTACGATCCAGTAATCTATTTTATTGAAAGGAGTTATTTGTTAACCTAAATAAGGGTGTTACTTTTTGTTTAAATAGGACAGTTTGCTAAGTCATTGGATGCAAGTGGGTCTTTCCAAGGGGTTTTGGGTTACCCGGCTAAGGGTTGGAAAGGTCAGATAGGCAGTTGTTTCGTGTAAAACAGTGGTTCACAACTGCACCCGGTTTGATTGGCAGACGAGCCCTACACGTCTTGGGAATAGACTAGGCAGTTAATACTGGATACAAGTGGGAAGGTATTGAGTATGTTACTCATATGGTCAGATATTCTTTCTCGTTAAGCTAAGCTTCATAAACAGATAGTGATATTATTAATTTATTACTTTTATACTGTAGTAAACACAAACATACCTACTCCTTTATTTACAACACATACGAATAAAAAAAACAAAAGTATCCATGACCAGATTAAAATCAATTATGATGAAGAATTTAATAAGACAACTGTAAGCTTTATCAAGAAATACGTCACAGAAACGAATCAATAAACAAATGTATCTAGCTATAAAAAGGAATTTTGAATAAACTTCATTGTGTACGGAAATATTTATTTCTTAGTACATATTTTCAATACAAAAAAGTAGCAAAGAAGCCAATATAGTGCTGTTTACTCATTTTGACTCACGTACAAGTATTGACGATGTATAAGTGATTCGCCGAAGTTATTTTTGATTGAACTAACTAAACGGTTTCTATAAGCCGTCTTTGAAGTGCCCACAAATTAATTTTGATGTTAATTTAGGTATTAATATTAGTCACGTGTTTCGTAAAATTAGTGTAACCAGTCGTAAATGATATGTGTTTTTGGTTATATTATTATGTCTTACTCTATAACTATTTATGTTAGATCTAGATAAGTTAGAAAATATTTCAGGTTTATTATTTTTAGTACTTCGACGTCACCTTTCACAACAAATTACTTATCGGTGCCTGTGTGAAAATATTATTGTCACAAAACAATACAAACCTTAAGAATATTTTTGTTACGTCGCGTCGTCGCTTCTTAGACAACGTAGGTGGTTACTCTTCCTTTCAAATTATATGGTCTGCCTTTTGATTGTCAATTAAATTGTTTTCACAAATTATAATAATAGCTCTACAAAAACATGAAATAATACAAATATAAACTCTTCAAAACATCTTTAATTTATCAACAACCAGTGTAGAATTAAGTCGTAGTATCACAATGGGTTCGAAGCGAGGTTCATTTGTTTAATAGGCAATAAGAGGTGCTGAGGCGGCGACGTAAGGAGAGGCTACGTATGGAGCAGCTACGTAGGGTGCAGCAGCAGGGGCTACGTAAGGTGCAGCGGCAGGGGCTACGTAGGCAGCAGGGGCAGCGACGTAGGCAGCAAGCCCGCTGTTGAGGCGATGGTAATATTGCGAGCTGGTTGCCGTGACAACCGCGGCAGGAGCTGCAGCTACTAAAGGTGCGCTCACCAGGGCGGGCTTAGCGGCGACGAAGGCGACGAGCGCAGCGAGGACAACAATCTGGAATAGACAAAATAACACATAATATAAATACAGTTATTTTAAAAAAATGTATAATAAAATTTGCGCCACTGTAGTAGTTGGAAGTACTTTTGACTTCAATGAAGTAGGCCTGTTTCCAGCAGTTTACTTCATTTAAGTGAGACGATGATAATAATATTTAGGAATACTACGTTAAAAATGAAGTGGTCAACTATCTGATAAGCACTGGTTCTACTATGATATAGGCATTAGGAGCTTTAATTTCAAGTTCTATTTAACTCTAAAAAAAACCTAATAAATAATTTTAATTAGCACTTTCTTATCTTTTTACATGATGTAAATATTATTATGAAGAAAAAAAGGCAGTTTCTCTTGAAACTTGAACTTTTCACTTCACACAAAGCGAAAAAAGAGTAAAATACTCACAAACTTCATCATTTTGCTAGGAGGGTTGGTGATGTTAGTACTGATAGAACAGGACTCGTGCTGCTCGGTACTTCGCGTTCACGTTATATACGTCGCGTGCGCAGTTGGTGTTGCAACCGGCCATCCTCGGATGTCTCTGGCATTGATCGACGCGTGAGCAGCGAACCAAGTGCATGCCTTCGGGAGTCATCGGAATTCATGAGAGCCGCCATATTTTATTGCTGCCAACTTGTACTTGTAAATCTTTCACTGGATTCGTAAGATTGAGATTAATATAAATTAGGAATAGATATGTAGGTAGAAAGAGGAAGCTTTGGTTTATTTATTTTGGTTAAAAAAATATAGGCTAAAAGTAGTACAAGGCTGTACCTTCATGTGTTGGCTTTTGTCACTGTAAAAATATGCCAAGTTAAATGATTTTCCTTTACACAGATAAAATTGTCACGTATCGAACGCTCAGATAAAATAATCAATAAGAAACTTTCCATTAATTTAGGCTAAACGTGCTTCTAAAAGTTTTAACTGAACTTTCATAAAGGTTAGAAAGTGCAGGCGAAACAGCATGATGGTAAATAACCAATTAAAAAAGTTGTATAGCTTTTGTAAATATAGTCGCAATAAATGAAAAATTCGAAGTTTTCAAAACACGAGACCGATACCAAAGTCCACGTGATATTTTTACCGTAATAACTGAAGTACATATTTATATTTAACTTGTTTACAATATTTAATCGATAAAAATATCGCTTGTTTGAATTAAGTATGTTCATTTTGAAAGTCCTATTGGTAAAGCTACCATGAAAAAATAATAAAAATGTTTAAATAATCATCCACTGAAATATATGCTCCACAAGCTGAAACATACATGGATAGCTTTCAAACTTTTAACAGCATTTACATTATTCCCAATTCTAGAGGAATATTATAATAATTTATCAATACTATATAATCGCATTAATTGTAACATTAACTTGTTTACTGGGGCATGTTGCAAACCTATAGATTAGCTAAGCACTAAGTAGCCACGAGTCGAAAAACCAATATGCACTAGATTGATGAAACCACAACCGATAGTACTAAAACAATCTATTCATAGAACATAAACAGCTTATGCGATAGATAACCCATACCGTACCTACATATTACACTTTCATTATGATCATCTATACCTAAGCTTTAGTTACCTACACTAGTTGTTCCACGTGATTCCACTCACATGTCGTGGGAACTTCTCTCATGCGGATAAAAAGTAGCCTATGTCCTTTCTCAGTGTCTTAACAGTGTGCCTAATTTAAATTGGCTTAATGTTTTGCGTGAAAGCACGACAGACAGACAGACTTTCGCAGTATATAATATTGTGGGACGAAGCCCACACTTCAACTAATTTTGGCAAACATTTCTGTATAGACAATGGCCCGGCTGGATACAAACAAAACATTCGGTAAGCGATTACATAGTCACATACGCAGTCTGTACGTGTCAGATGATGTGTTAAGGTTGTCTTGTACGTATGCTGGATGAGATTTGGCTCCATGTTTGTTATACAAATAGAAGAAAGACAAATTGTGTTATTTAAATAACTTAAAGTTTGCAATTTCAATAGTATTATACATATGTATCTAATTAAGAGCAAGTGAATTTATTTAGCCTTGTTTCACTGGCGGTTTTTCTGCACTTTTTTGCCGAACGAAAAACACGCACGGCTTTGGGCTAATTTTTTCCACTCGGAAAATCCACCAATATGATGGGACTTCTATAGGAATAATGTGTATTAAGAAAAAATGCTAATTGGTAATCATTACGAAAATATGTGCGAAAAAAATTTGGAAAAATGCATAACTATCCAATAATAATTAGCAGCTTAAAAATATATATAACAACTTTCTAGGCATATCCAGGTACATAGAGCTACGGAAAGCTTTCGGGCCAATCGGTATTACGTAACAAGTCCGCAAAAGACAGTCGAGGTAGAAATTGTCGTCAACGTTTGCAATTGACACGAACAATTTTCACCTGTGAACTGAAACTCCGATACGTCCACTCCATATTCATATTATATAACGGCTTCTTTTTGTCTTGAACTTTATTATTCTTTGTTTTTGTATGTATGTTTTGTTTGAAGAGCACGTCATACGTTTTATAGACACGGTTATCAATTTCTGATTACTCGCTTATTTTTTAAAGTTCCTTTTCAGAACAAATAACAAGATTGTTATATTTATGGGATTTTTTTTAATTAGTACTCAATTTGCCATAGGGAATGAGTATGTTCTAAGATGATACTTATGAAAATGTAAATTTTCCAAGTATCAATGAAAAAGCGGCCAAATCAGTTCTCAGAAATCTTTTGGGCGTATGTACTATTATATCGAGGTAAATTATGTACGGATAAAGTGAAACCCTAAATAATGAGGTTAAAAAATCAAGTTAGTTTCAGCACAAAGCTGGACCAATTTTAATAAATAGGCGCCTAAAAAGCAGGATACATACAATCAAACCAACTCAACAATGATTTGAACTAAATAAACCATTAAGCTCACCCATATTTCATTACACTCGTTCTACATACTTTGTCAAAATCACGCCTTTTAACTTTTTTTGTGGTTTCTTGCTGTAACGTTTTTCTTTGAACGTTTGATGTTACTCAAAGCCGAACAGTATTTGTTTATCAAGTTACTTTAATCGGAAATAGGACATGTTTGCCACTGTTTCTATAGTAGTTAGGTAAGTTTTGTATAAGAATGCTCCACGTGGTGTAGACAAAGACTCACATGCCTGACTTTTACAGTATATGCTAGATTTTCATAAGGCAATTTACATTTTAGTAGTAAGTATTTATATATTTACTGAGTTATAGGAAAATATATGGAAATTCTGTTTAAAATAAAAGTACTAATAAACCGTGATTTATTTAATGATATGAGTACAGGATTGTTTGTAAGAGTTACCGGAAACATGGTACATAAAGGGCTTCAAAAGAATCAGAGTCTGTAAGACCCACCATCATAATCACTATCTGATGATTTTTCATGTCCAAAAAAAGTTTTATTTCATTGTTTCGATGTGAATAAGTATTGTTTAAAATAATTAAATGAATTTTCAAAAGATTAAGAATGAGATGACCAAAATTATTATTATGCTTTTGAAAAGTGTTTTCATGTGAAATTTTAGCATAGCCTATGTCACAACCTTCAAATGCTTTTCTGTCGATAGAAAGTTCTAAACAACAGTGTTGATTTCAAGTGTGAACAAAGCCCACGTTGACGCAATAGTCCCCGGGGACGCGTGTAAGGAAACTTTCAGCCTAGTAGATCGCAAAACTTTCCATTAGTACCTACTTATATTTAACAAATTAATACCTCCCAATGTATTGACAATAATTTTGTTACAAAATGGCCGATTAATATAATGCAATTGTGATTTGACTTACATTTCGTAAAATCCGTTTATTTTCTAACTCAAGCATGTAAAGTAGAAAGTAAAACTATGTATGTAAATATAACTTTAAAAAAATTGTAATGCTTATTCCAATTATATTAAAACCATTTACCAGGTAGGTTAACCTTAATACATTTTAGAAACACAGTATGCTTTAAGTTTTCTATAATTACTCTGAAAGGGGCATCTAATAGATTTACCTTCTCGAACACACCCATGACGACCATAAACGTGCAAGTACTAATTCGTCATTGTTCTGCAAGGAACAATACCTATGCATCAGACCAGACGCATTGCATCCTAACATGACGTACGCTATCCATTCATAACTTTCCTCGAGCATTAATTTGCAAAAAAAACGTGTTCGAGATAGTGACGTCATACCGGGAACGTATTTCACACAGCTTCACGGGTGATTGACGAAATTTCATGCGCGACGCTTTCATAAAGACGAATGTTCAAGTGGCCTGAACATAATTGGTAGTAGGTGTAAAGCGTTCTGTGGAATTTGTTTAAAAATAAATTAAAGGTGCTACGGCTACATTCGTGTGTTACACGTTGAATGACAAACAAATGCCTATCGATAGGTAAAAATATGTATGTTTAAAATAATGTTCTCATACAGATACGATAAAAAAATTACGTCAAGTAAATTGCTCCATTAAATTGATTTTTTTACCTACATTAAAACACTTCACTTAAATAAGAAAAAAAACTTTTTGCAGTTAGTGCGTTATTTTCAATGTATCTTCGCAGTTTCTTTTAATGGTGTAACCGCGTTTACACCATTCACATTTTCGTTCGTTGTTATGATTATATGAACGCTTTATAAACAGATTATCTTACCAATCATTCAACAATTTTCTGATACTTGAACGAAATCACATAATAATAGAAATCAAAAACCAAATTATCTATGTTATGACAGTAATAAATTGGACAGAGGATTTATACAACACTGACCCTAAGGGTTCGAGCTCATAATCACGTTATTCGGAGTAACAATCATTAGGTAACTACAGTCAATAATTTAGATTGCTTGAAAATCACATATGGTAAATAAAAGGTACAAACTTTCCGGACGTTCCAGAACTTCGGTCTTCTGAATCACTGCGATAGAAAATCAGACACCAATGCAATGTAGTTAATAAGTATATGATTCCTAAGATGAATAATAAAATTTATTTACTCCAAACTATTTTATATTTTGCGACTATGTTCATATGTTACTAATTCAGATCCCTAAATATCTGCAGGAAACATGCATCATCAGAAACAATCACATTTCACAGTTATACCTACTGCATTAGGGCCTTCGCATCTATCAGTTTTTTGATGATCCCATGCAATGAGGTCAACAACCCCTCGACGAGATGTTCCCGAGTGAAAGTCGGTCACATCTGCTTTTTCCCTAGAGTGTCAACAAGGGTAAGATGTGGCTAACAAACTTGGGTGAATGCACGCTCGAACAGAAACCGATGTTGATTTAGGCCACGAGCTACTACTTATGATTAAAAATCTGTGTTTGAGAGATCGGATTTTGCAGTTTTCTTAGACGACAGATTGCTTTGTAGATCTGGATATCACGTTCTTGTCTTAGAACGGAAAAAACTCAAAAGAGTTGAACTTTTTACCAGTCAGCAAGTTGGAAGGGACACCTTCAATCCAACATCTAAAAAGCTATTTAATATGTTATAAAACCAAAATTACAATTAAAAGTTTCAATGAAGCCTCATCCAAACTAATAAACAGGAAAAGTTATTAATATCAAAAATGCTATAACGTCCATTAGCAGATTAAGGGAACAGGTAAACTAATAACTGGATCAAACAAACTTACTCTTATTTTAGACCGTAAATGTCAGGTAAGTGATGGAAAATTAGTCATGAGTGTTTGTGAAAACAAAGTTGCTAAAATAATTGTGAAACTTCCTCCACCTTATATTTAGGTCTAACGGAACCTGGTTCAAGGCTAAAACTGAACTCTCAAAAGCTTCGAAATCCTTCTAGAATATGGACCTAAAAGTTAAAGGTTTTGAGTAGTTTTCCTTTAAAATAATACTGTGATGTGATCGGTAATCGTGATTTCCCAGAAGATTGCGCGGATCAGATGTTAGGTGATCCATAATATGTTGGGAACTTCATGTTCAAGGCAAGCCAGATGGAAGTAATGCACCCATTACGTCATTACATCATCACTCTCTGACCTAAATGTATTTCTTGTTGTTCGGTGTTTAATTGGATGAATTCGTCAACAGATACCTATTGACATACCAACATAAAGAAAAACTATATAATGTATCGTCCTGCTTTTGAATATTTTTAACCAAACCAATTCACAGATTTAATTGAGTGTTTATTAAGTATATAAATATTTATGTTAACCTCCTGCCTCCTGAAAGCTATAAATATACGGAAGGTTAAATCATTGTTTTGAAGTATAACATTTAATGAAGGTAAAATAATTCTGTCACGAATACTGATACTTTTTAATTAACTTAACTTTGTCATTAAATATTGGTAAAGTTAACAAGGTTCATCAAATAAGCATGTTAAACATCGTGCAGCGATTGCTTTTCTCCGAAAGAGTAAATTAGTTCAATGTGATGTTTTCAATTACTTATAAATTATGTTGTGATTATCTACTCGTAACTTAGGTAGGTACCTGCTGATTTATAATATGGTGGAAAATATAAAATATTTTTAAAAAATCATAAAATAGTCAAATAAATACCGACTTTATATGAATTGTATTACTTCTTCAAATACTTTCAGAAAACAAAGACCACATCTGCGTGTTATCCTATTTATTTGTAACAATTAAATTAATCAACATACTCAGTTCACACGTGGTACCGTCTCAAGTGACATCGTACTCCTATATTACGTACAAGCGTGTCACGTGCATACTGAATGCTAGTTGCACTTAATTGCAGTGCGTTAGGTAACCCGTGCCTAGCTGCCCTAAGGTAAACAAAACGAGGGGATGTTTCCTTGGAAGTCAGGCTTCAGGTCGTGTGTTTGCTTTCAATTCCTAGAAGAGATATGAATGTACTGTGAGGCGGTTTGTATGCTAATCGTTTGACCGAAGGAATCATGACAAGGAGGCTTTAGTTAATAGTGTTGTTTTTTTATGTTTGATTCAGCGCTTCGTATTGTGCCCTCTCTTTGCTCCTTAGACCGAAGAATAACCAAAGCAGTTCCTAGCAAAGTAACTGCTTCCTCTATGTTATTTAAATTACAAATAAATCTATTCAAATGAATTAAAGGTTAATTTCAGGTAGAAAAATTTCACCAATTGTTTACAATAAAAAATTAAGCAACGAGGATGTTATTTTGTGAACAATTTTTGACATAGTTTATTTCACTTTTGATTGTTTTGAATGTCAGCAAAATTCAATTGAATGCTGTGTTGTGTTTTCGTTAAAGGCTAGGTTAGGGAAAAACAGAACTTCATCTACGCCTCAACATAATTTCAAAGTTACTGGACCAAACAAATCTCACTAGACTGAATAAAAGCTCTATTTGATAACAAACGTTATGTATGTAAGTGTGTCACGTGACGTTTGGCACGTTCTCACGTTTTCTGCACTAAACGTCTCGGGCGTCACCAACGTTCATTATGATGCTCGCTTTATTGCCGTATCGAGCGATAAAATCACTAATCTCCAACATTAATCGACATTTACTTCGGCTGGATGCAAACATGTCGATACAGCTCACATATATTGAACGGCTAGTACATTTTGAAGCGACTTTTCGTCCTGTGCTCTTAATTTGTTCGTGTGCTACCTAATTTAGTAACAACACTTTAATAATACCCCCCCAAATACGCAGCCTTGGTAATTTTATATGTGACGTATATGTCTAATTCAGTAACAATGATTATTATGTGGGCTGTATATATTGAAACATTTCGGACTCTATTATATGCACGTTTACTTAATAATGCCATAATAGCAACAACATTTGCAAAGATATCATACAAATACATGGTATTCTGTAAGTTTTGTAACGTTGAAACGTGTTTTAGTGCCCTTAAAGCCACCACAATAACTTTAACATTTAAACCCTTGAATATTAAGTTATTTGTGAATGAACAATCACGTCACAATGAATAGTGAAGAAAATACTTACGGCATTATTACATTACAAATAGTAATTGTGTTACGTGTATTATACTATTATTCAATAATAAAGGCTTTAACCTTTCAGAATACATAATAGGTATATGAACCCACACAATGAGGAATACTAAGACCTGACCTAGTTAACAATGACCAATGTGAAAATACAATGAACTGGTCATTTCGGAATCCTGAATGGCAAACTTGAGAAAAAGTCAAGAGTAATATCGAAGTAGCTTTATTTCGATTGTTGCTGTGATTATTAATATTAATATTTTACATATTTGAGCAGTTGTCGTGTTTCATCAGCCTGGTTACTACAAATGATCAGCGCACGTAGTAAGTGTACGGGGCGGCGTAGGTGTACGCGGAATAGGGCAGGGCGTAGTCGTAGGCACTGTACGCGGAGTAGGCTACGGGCGCGGTGTACGCGGCTGCTACGGGAGCAGTGTACGCGGCCGCTACGGGGTACTCAACCACTAGGGGCTTGGGTTTGGCCGAAGCCAAAGCCAGGAGAGCAGCAAAGAACACCTGAAAATAAAATGAGATTAATGAGGACTAAAAACAAGTAAATAAAAATAAATAGATAGGTAGGTATATCTCTAATTAAAACTAAGTGCGCTTAAGTGTAAAATTTTTGATATCAGCAAAATGTATCCAAAAGATAAAGTTGTCAGAAAAATTGTGACATAAAACTTCTTACAATAAAATAATAAATCGAATAACAAAAGGAGATTATTAATTTCACAAGTCAGAATATTCACTGCAGAGATTCAACCACTTGTATACAGAGAAAATAGTACTCACGAATTTGAACATCTTGATGTTGGTTTGTTTTGTTGGTCGTTAAGAAACTGTAGGACACAAGATCCGGTGCACAATGATAATAATCAGACAATCGGGACTTCTTTTATATCAGTGGTCAAGTATACGGCGATGTGGTATATGGTAGTGTAACCGGATAAAGTCGAAATATCCTCCTCGAGCGCATTAAGCATTATAAGCACGTGCAGCCTTGCGCCGTGTCACCGGCGACCGCTAAAACATATTAGATCAAGGACTTACGCACTGGACACTATTTCTAAACGCCATAGATAACAAAAACTTGAGAAATTTAAATAAACACGGATCTCTTTGCAGCAGTTACACATTCCACAAGATTATTATCGTCGTTTTTTTGTTGTTGTTTATTGTTCCACTTTTCTTAAAGTAGTTTAAAGGATCCGTGTTGTTTTATCAAAAACTTCGCTCGAAACTAAACTTTTTGAGTGTTTTGCGATATAACTTGTAAGTACTTTGATAGAAACTAGGTAAACCGTTTGAAGCGGGTTCATTCAACTTTATACCAAGAGACAACTTAAAATTATATCTGAAGTTGTCGAAAGCAGTCCATTAAATGTTTCAAACCAAAGTAGGGTAATAAGAGTAACGAATCAGAAATGACAGACAGGCGAAATACAGATGGAGAAATATATTTATGTCATATTGTCTGGTTGTGACGTCATCGCGTTAGTGTTTATGTCGACGTGGCGACATTAGGACCCTATTGGCGACCTTGACACGAGGCACCTTGTTGACCAGGATTACTGGATTTCGCGGCGACGGACGACGGTGGCGGTGGACCACTCGCTTGGCCTCGCCAAGGCTCGCGGCGAACGCACATGCCATCAGTAATAGGAGCCACTAGAATCGGGAGGAGACCACGGTTAATATTTGACAATAAGTAGGCATATTGAAAGCTGAAAAAAAAGCTTAATAAATAAAACAAAATTGAGGATAGTTAGCCAGTCATGTATATCAGAAATACAATTGAGTATTCTAAAAAATCTCTAGGCCTGTTGTGAGTTATTGGTAACTAAATAGGAAAGAGATGATTGGCTGATTAAGATTCTGGCCGCCTTTTGCAAAATAAACATTTTTATAATAAGAATTCTATTAGCTTAATTCCGGCTTGACATGATAGTGAGTAAGGTTCTAAAAAAAGACTCATAAATTGTCAGCACATGTGTGAAGATTGTAAAAAATATATCACAGTTAAGAGTGCGACGACCCCTGCATAACTTTCCTAAAATTTGAGTCTGTATTTTTTTCTTGGGGAAAAGTTATGACATACTGAAATATTTTACATCTTATAAATTACTTGCCTTACAATCATTGAAGCGTCTGAAGTATATTCACCCCTTTTTCTTTTTTACTGTCCGTACTTTACACACATCAACATCTTTTTAGGGTTTTAAAAGATTATAAGTCTATTTATAAATTATATGCTTATGATTATTATTTGTAAAAAGGGGAAAAGTGCTTGCACTTTTTATTAAAAGGATAAACTATAATCAAATGTTTGCGCGTGACACATTTGCTAATACAATTCGACATATCGGTAAACAATTTGTTAATACTAATCAATAACTAGAATTATTAATTAAGCATTATTTAAAAAGATACATAAATACAACTTGAAATTAAAAGTGGTTTTCTTAAAACTTAAATATGCATGTTTAATTAATAAATTAGTAGATACTTACTGCTTTAAGTAACATCGTCACAATCATAAACTCAATGGTAACGAACTGAACTGCAGCTTATATATCTTGCTGTAAAACTGCTAATTTCATCTCACACCACGCATAGTATAACGAATTAATTAGATTGGATTACAATACTCTCTCATTAGACCCGATACGCATATCTCGAAAAGTACGGATCACCTAATTAGTTTTTGCTCAAAAACTCCTGAAACGATTATCATCATGGAGAATAATATGACTAGCGGGGGTACCATAACCTAAAATGATTTTCGTGAATGAATAGGTAAATCATGTCATTTCATACATATTTTCATAGATATTTTTTGGTGCAGTAGGTATATTTTTATATCATTTGAGTAGTAAACCTTGACGAAAAATATTTTGTCAAGATTTACTTTCTCTTAGCCTTTTTAATAAAATAGGTTGTCTTCAAAATATCCAAGTAAAGTAAATTATTACACCTAAGACTATGCTCATAATACACTGGATATTATGTATTACGTAAACGAAATTTACTTGAGCCCATTTCCACCGACAACCTAACTGTCGGTTTTCCATAAAACAACTGTTTACTTCGAAAATTCAACGTGAATATTCATATTACAACCTAAACAGATGTTTTAAGAAAACCGTTTATTTTATCAGTGCACTCGGGCCTAAGTCAAATATTCTAAGACATTGTGTTTTGTGTTCATATACGTAATTCGACGCTTCATGGCGTTTTAAATCTGAAAGCAGGTGTCAAGTTAATAATTGTTCTACAGTCGCTTGATACTATTCAGGAATCACCAGACCGGGGAACAAATGACGGAATCTCTTTTGACGGAACAAATAGATTTACATAGTTATTCTAAATTCAAAAATATTAATTCTGGCACAAAACGTGGAAAACCCAAGTTTTTAATGGCCGTTTGGGTGTTCCTTTTATAAAATAGCCTTGGCCAATAAATATACAAATACTGCCTGTTTAGACAAAATTCAATGAAAAATGATGCTTAACTAAAGTTAAGGCCGCGTTTCCACTGACGCGGAGCTGGGCGGAGAGGAGCGGAGAGGTGCGTAGCTGGGCGGAGAGGAGCGGTGAAGAGCGGTGAGTGGTCAGTTAGCGGAGCAGAGCGGAGTGAAACATACGCATTTTCGCACCTTCTCATCCATTTTGATACGTATGTACCTAGTGACGAAATGAAGACAACTGACACACTGCACGCGAGTCACGCACCGCCCCGCTCCGCCCCGCTCCGCACCACTCCGTACCGCCCCGCTGTCCTCCGCTCTGCACCCCAATGCTCGCTGTCCTCCGCACTGCACCGCCTCGATGTATGAATATTCGCTCAGCTCTGCTCCACCCCGCTCGTACTGTTTCCATTGAAGCGGAGCGGAGATTTCAAGCATAGTCATTGGTCAATTTGTTTGTGTGGTCAATTGGGACATTTTGTCAGAATTTTTTGTATATTTAATTACTCTCTAATTGACTATTTCTGAGCACCTTTGAGGGCAGAGCATTTATTTTCCTTTAAGAATGGATAGTTGAACCTCAAAATCAGAAACCAAAAGATTTCGTAGACGTATACGTCTGTTTTACCTAAACGTACAAACTTTCGCGTTTATATTACTTTATGAAAGAAGAAGTAAGTTTTAAGTCTATTACTATAAAAGATAGGTTTCTTTCTATTATAGATAGTAAAATATTTGTCAAAATTTTAAAAGGAAATCTCGGGAGTTTTAGTTTATGATCACAGCAGCAGCTAGTCACCACTCACGTTTCCACATGTGCAACTTGTCATGCAGATAAATTAAATAGACCTTTACATTGTTGACAGTTTGACGAGATCTATGTCGATACAATCAATCAAGGAGTTGATAGGCACGTGTTGAGGTAACGAGCCTCTGGGGCTGGTTTGATCTACGTCATTTCTCACCTGTATGCTGAAGCCTACTCTTGCTTAAACATAGTGACTGCAAGAGTAGCAATTAATATAGCCTTCATTCGGAAAACAAATTATTGATGCTGATTTGAAATAATCGGATACTGTGTCAGATTAATGCTCAATCCTTCTCCGTGTGAGAGGAGGCCTGTGCCCAGCAGTGGGACGATAAATAGGCTGTAACTAACTAACTAACTGTGTCAGATTGCATTATATATCTACTGTTTAAAAAACAGTACCATGTCCTGTATTATTCATGTGATGAGTATAATTTAGTTTTATTTAGGTAAGAAATAGTATCTATATAAAAACCTTCTAGAATCAAGACTTTTCGTGAATTGTTTTCCATGCAGTTTTCTTGTGTTACCTACTTGTTCGAGTGGATTTTTGCAGACACATTTCTCAGCTATCCCGGTTGTTGGTTTGACCGAGTTGTATGTAGGTAACTTGATCTGCGGAAAACGCAGACAATGGGACATAAAAGGTTTTCTTTTGAGTAAATAATATGGTGTACTATTATTTGCTAACTCTCGCGGTTACACCCACGTCTTTAAGGAGCTGATTCCCGTCCTAGTGCTTGTTAGTCAGACGTTACGCACCATTTGAATATATTAAAGTTATTAAGTTATCTTTTTTCTTACATACAAATCTTGCCCCTTTATTACATCAATACTAAAGATCGAGAAAAGCGACTAAGATTACCCAAACTCATAACGATAACGTGACATATTTTGTGCATGAAGAAAATTATGTTATTGTACAGCAATCTAATTTGAAAAGGAGCTGCATACTAATGAGAAGACAAGAAGAAAATATATTGTTACGTCCCCAGGTGTGAAAGAGACTAATCATCGGTTATGGTACGTGACGATTTGAGCGCGAATCCTGACAATACATGGTACGTTCTTAGTCACTCCTATAAAGATGGGTCGGACACTCAGTGGTCATCATTTAGCTCAGTACTTGCTCAGTGACAACAACCTCCAAAATGTACAAATTGGTGAGTGTTCATTGGTTATTACGTAATTAGGTATTTTCATTAATTATAGAAACAGTGGGATCTATTGAAGTAAGGTTGCGTTGCGTCATATAAGTATTAGATTTGGGTGTTTGTATATTTATGTTCTTGTATGTATTTAAGGAATTAGGCATTTAGTTACTGAGTCATAATTGTTCGTTGCTAATAATTAATAGTGCAGTTTAGTAACTTGTAAAGTGTTCCAATCGTTTCTGGACCAGTCTATACTAAAATTGTAACCAACCAATTCAATCTCGGGAACTACTTATCCCATTTTAAACATTTTTTCAGCACGAGAAGTAGTACCCACGGGACGAAATAATTCTTATTACTATTTGTATAAAGGTTGTATTTATCCTTTTGGTCTGTAGTAAAGTAATGAAAACACTTTAATTTAAACCCTACACGTAATACATAAGATATTTCATAGCGTAAGCTTAAGTTTCATTTGGCAGGGGTATATTAGTAGAAAACGACTAATGCAACAAAATAATATTATATAATATTGTAGAACCTACTCCCTGAGACTGCTGAAAAAAATGATTAAAAACGAATTCCAATCACAATTATACAGTTATTTTTGACCTTTTTATTTATTTAATTTAGTTCTGCGAAACAATGCACAAAATAATTTGTCTTCACAGAAGTATTTTCAAAAATGTATCCTCCAATATGATTGACAAGGACTAATTTACTGACAAATTGTGTGAAAACAAACATTTGTGTTTGTTTGCATAAAGATAATAATTGTTTAGTCAAGCTTTGGTATGTGACGTGCATATGAGTTTATTACATACATTATTTTATTTATTGCTTTATTCAAATTGATTTGGGTGTATGTAAGGAATTAATATTTTTAACCCATTGAAATTATCGATTCGATACCATAATTGTTTTTGTGTTCATCTATCGACTAAAACTATGGCATAGTTGTGAATACTAACTTCAAGTATAGGATACCGCTGTCAGAACTCTCACCTTCCTCTAATTATGCTTACACTGTGTAGGTATACTTTTAGACTGTTTCAAGACCTTTTCATATGAGTGCAAGAAGTAGTCCACTCCAGTTAAAATATTTCTCCGTCAGAAAATTTTGTGTTCTTTTTAACACGCTTATTTTAATGCCTATGTTTCTTTCCACAGTTCGTGTTCGCCTGCATGCTGGCAATGGCAGCAGCGGCTCCTAACCCAGCGTTGTACTACAGCTCTCCCTACACTGCTGCGTACACCGCGCCCCTAGCGTACTCCGCGTACACAGCGCCCCTAGCGTACTCCGCATACACAGCACCCCTGGCCTACTCCGCGTATACAGCACCGGTGGCGTACTCCTCCTCATACTCCTATTCCTCGCCTTACTACTTCTTTAAATAAGCAGTGTTTCTATAAACCGAGTATTTTAGCGAACAAATAAATTATTTAGTGTTATTTGCAGTGATTGTTTTATTTCATTAGATATTACTTTTCCAGGAGTTTATTTGTTTTCATATTACGATCAACCATTAGGTTTCACCTTCTTCTTCTCTGTCGATTCGCTCTTGGCAGAGCGGTCGTGGTCACGTTGAGCCGTCCACATTAGAGGCGGACACAGCTTTTTTCACGATCTCCCGCCATCTCTCTCTGTTAGCAGACTCTCTGGTGCAGTCTGACACGCAGCTACCCACTGCAGTTTCCCCCTAATACTAATTTATTTTTTGCTGAGATCCTTGGAAAAAGTACTAGCTTCTCAAAATGTCCTAAATATAATTCTTACAAATTAATGTTTAGTAAGTAGTTTAAAAAAAACCTTTAAGTTTTAAAAAAGACTATTCACTGATTATAGTTTAAAGTTTTTTGACTTCGTCTCTGCATGTTAATAAAAAGGATTTTATTAGTCATGTTTCTTTCTAGCTACTGGTGAATAAATCATGAGCAAATAGAAAGGTTTAGACATATTGTTACCAGTGCAATTCGATGTTTTGCACCGGAATAAAACAGTGATTTTACCCATTATTCCCAACAGAAGATAAGTCTAAACGATATTACTGTCGCCTGAAGCTCTTGTACTGGTTGCTGGTTCGATAATTAAAATAAGTGTAAGTATTTTCTGGTAGCACTTACAGGAGAAATTATATACCCAATTATTAGGATACACAGATAACACCGTGCTAAGTAGATTCCGTAGCAGTTCTCTATACATATATAGGTATTTGTGTGAAAGTTTGAATGGATTCCGTAGAAGTTAGAACAACAAAATATCTACTTCACACTATAATACAAGGGCTATAGTTATCGGCACGAATCTTGAGCTCTAACCTTCACCTGCGCAGAAGTAATTTATTGGGTCCCTATTGTGGTTCATGATTCGTGCTGATAACTATACGTATCTATACAAAATACTTGAGAACTTGTAGGGAAATGGTAGCAAACTAAAATACTATTGTCTGATATCCGAATATAGAAATAACCAACAATTTATTAATTACAACATCGAGCTAAACGCAATGTCAAACTAAATAAAAACAAATTTTGAATGTACTATTTCTTTAATTTATTTTCATGTTGCCAAAATATTTTTTGTGAACTCCAAATTACTTCTTGAGGTAGTAAGCGGCGTAGGGTGAGGCGTAGGGGTAGGCGGAGTAGGCGGCGAGCGGCGCGGAGTAGGCGGAGTAGGCGAGCGGCGCGGTGTAGGCAGCAGCCACCGGCGCGGTGTACGCCGCCGCCACGGGCGCCGTGTATGCCGCGCTGTACAGCACGCCGGGCTTGGGCTCAGCCATGGCCGCCACCAGCATGCACACGAATACGAGCTGAAAAATAAAACCACACAATTAACTTCAATTTATCTATCGACTTATGTTTTTCACCGACTTTCCAAAGAATAGCAGGTTGGTTTTATAATATTTTAAGAGAATTGAAATTTTCTGATAGCTTTGTACCCTGTTCAATTAAATCACAAAACTTTACTTACAAGTCTGAACATTTTGTTTGTTGTTGTCAAGGAGCTCTTGTTGAACTGAATGATATCAAAAAATCAGCTGCAACCAACTTTATAGTAAATTAAGAAGGACAGTGCACGCAATGTGGACAAAGCCTCGTTCTCGTAGCGGAGCCGTGCTTCGAATACCGATTAGCTGACCCCAACATCATGTGTTAATGAAGAGCAAGTGACCGTCGAATGCTTTCCGTTTCATTGTGAATAAAAATTAAAAGTAAAAGTAAAACCCTTTTAGGATGAAATAACCAGTATCCCTTTTTGGGAGAATAAACTGTTTGATATAATTATGTTCCAAACTATGTTGCAGTCGGCTTCTATATAACTAAATACATATGTTTCATAAACTTAAAGTAAGGAAAAAGACTTACAATTGATTACTAAAAACCAACAGTTAGAAGATGGCTAATATGAACCACAACTGAGTTGTTAAAAATAACTTTTTAACAAAATTAAAAACATAAACTGAGGAGTGTGGGCACCACGCTGCAGTATAATTACTATACACCGTGACTTTTTAGTCGTCTTAGAAAGGTGGTCCACTATCCGACATAAAATACCACTAGACACGATTATTAATTTTATAGCCTTACTTAATTAAGATAATAGGTGCAAAGAAAAATACTGAAAAAAAAATGTTTACGTATCAAACGGTTGAAAGTAGGTACCTTCCCAAAGCGCCGCGCTCCATTGATACAAGATTCGGGCAGCGCTCACAACAGGGTGTTCTTATAATCTACGTAATGCATCATAATAATGAATTAATTTTATTTTTAGGGTTCCGTACCTCGAAAGGAAAAAACGGAACCCTTATAGGATCACTTTGTTGTCCGTCTGTCTGTCTGTCTGTCTGTCTGTCTGTCTGTCTGTCTGTCTGTCAAGACCCTTTATCTTAAGAACGCGTGGACGTATCAAGCTGAAATTCACATGAAATACTCGAATCTATTGCCCCTTTAAGCTGTGAAAATATCAAACTTCTAAGCCAAGCCAATCAAAAGATACAACCGATTATGTCGATATTTTCAACAAATTTTCGACACTCGCAAAGGAATCAAAACCTACAGGGTACTTCCCGTAAACTCCGAATCTTGAAATTTGGCATGAAGCATTGTCATATAATGCAATTATAGGAAAAATTGCGAAAATCAAATTTTTTTAGTTATATAATATAATAAAAATATTTTAATAAAATGAAACTTACTACCTTATTTCTCACTTTGAAATTTATACCAAATACCTAAGTCTATTGTCCCTTTAAGCAATGAAAAAATCAAACTTCTAAGTTAAAGCGATCAAAAGATACAGCAGTTTTACCGAAACCTTAGACGAATTTCCGTCACACGCTAGGGAATCAAAACCTACAAGGTACTTCCCGTGAACTCAGAATCTTGAAATTCGGCACGAAGCAACGTTATGTAGTACAGATAAAGGAAAAATTGCGAAAATGATAAATTTGAAGTTACATAAAATATAAAAATATTATTTTTGCTTACATGACATAAAATATTTTAATTAATTATTATAAACTTACTACCTACCCTTTTTCACATGAACGCGTAGAGATATTAAAGTTTTGAATAAAAAGTGAAATTCATATCAAACACTTCTTAAATATAATTGCCTCTAAACTGTGAAAAATTTTAAATCATTCAAAGGTCATTGGGCACCTTAGTATGGAAACCATACCCACGGCGGATACGAACGAAATATAGCACAGTATAATGATAAAGGCTCTGATTTACTATGGCATTAGTCGCATCAATGTGAACCATGGGAATCTAGAGAAAATCAGGTGTAAACATCAAATATTTTCCTCATTTCAATGGGGAATTTAAACGACCACGTTTGACGGATTTGAGAAATCATTTCTTTGTAGTGAAAGAGTATACTCACCGTTTATTTCCATTGTCATCAGGTCAGGGTCTGATGATGGAAATCCTGAGAAATCGAGGGCAACTATCAGAAATTGTAGGCATGCATAGGATTAAAACTTGATTCTCAGATGTATGTCTGGTGATTCTATCAAACAGTGAAGGTCTAGAGCTTACCTGATGATGGAGACGTGAGAAAGTCGAGAGAACTCCCTAACGGTATGTTTTAGTTACGTCGTGTTTGGGCTTATATTATTCGTATTGACGAGAACTTTTCACTTCACACTTCTAAAAACAACAAGAAAACTGTTTATATGCATCGGTCTAGATCTCGGTGGTTAAATAAATATAGATGCATCCTCTAGACACCGACTTCTAGACCGATGCACCTAACATCTTTTATTTCTTGCTTTTGTTTTCTTGTTGCTTTTTTATATGTTTGAAGTTAGATTTGTGTGCAAAATGCTACAAAATAAAATAAAGCCGATTTTATAAAACCAAGAAAGGGACAGAATTACACTTTTGTCAAGGCTCTAGAAACGTAAAGCCAGCAGACCCGAATCCTACTCTCTAGAAGTCGTTGTTACAATTCGACAGTTACAAGTCGTCAGGCGGTTTCGAAAAAAACCTGAAACTGGGGCTCGTTAGGTGATTAATCCCTCAAAAATAAAAGATCCCATTCCTGCAATGGCTGCTTTAACCCAAGTTAGTAGTGAATTATCATCACCTAAAATAAGCTCCAACACAAGGTTACGTTATAAATTGTAAAGGAGTTCCCATAACTATATCTGATCTTTGCTATCGATCCCACAATGGCAGTCAAACCTATCTATGTGGAAAGTCTTCGCCAATACGAATAAAATAAGCCCAAGCACGTGGTGGTTGTAACATACCGTTCAGGAGTTCCCTCGACTCTCTGTAGTCTCCATAATCAAATCAGCTCCAAACCTTCACTGTTTACCAGTACCCTCAAAAATACACTCACATGTCTGGTTATGACTCGATGCGTGCCTACAATATTCAAGAGTTGCCCTCGATTTCTCAGGGTTTCCAGATCCTAATCAGATCCTGGTCATCCGAATTGGCATCTTCCTTCTTTATGAAAAGTCTTTAACAATAAAAACTAGCATTGCAACCTGTACAATCCTCTGAAACTGCTTGTCTTTTATATTTTTCAAACAATCCTGGACATTCGTCTCCATGGAATTTTAATATTTATATTCAAAGAAACGTCATACCATTCTCCACAATTTAAAACTACTTTGATTCATGTCCGCCACTTTTTACAAAGCGGGTTAGATATGCCCAATGACCTTTAAGACATAATTAGTTATTTTCAATCAAATTTCTGAAAGATGACTATAAAATGTTGTATATAAATAATATATAAATAACTTTAATAAAATAACTTTTACAAGGTACCTACTGGCCTACTATTTATAAAATAAAAAATATTAACTACTTTGACTCTCACGAAATTACCATAACTATGATTGTTCTAAACTGAACGGTTGGCCCGAGACTCACTTTTTATCTATACAGGATTTATACGGAACCCTCGGTGCGCGAGTCCGACTCGCACTTGGCCGGTTTATTAAATTATTCAAATCTCATATATATATATTTTTATATGAACGTTTACTAGTCATTGGATACATGAAGTTAGCTGCCGTTGTAAGACGACTAAAAAGTCACGGTGTATACTATGTAACAAGAAAGAAAAACGTATCTGCCTTTCTAATGGTGGGTGGAAGACACGAAAAATGAAAAGCATCTCAATTTTTTTTTATGTAAACGGCAATCTAGTATAATTTTTTTTATTTAACAACCATAAAAAAAGAAAAACAATAACCGCCTTACCACAAAAACTTTTAAACGTCAGTTTATCTAAAAAAATTTCAAATTATGACGTTGACAAATGATTCATTTTGCAGCCAAAATTTTATTAGACAAGTGTAAAACAGGGTTTAAAGTTTTTGTAGTAAGGCCCTAAGTCTTTTTTTTCAAACTCTTCATCTAAAGTAAACTTGCTTCCTGACATTTCTGGCTAAAGGAAAGTAATTACAATTCTACGCATGCTACAGATGCGAGCTCTGGTAACGCCACAAGGCATACAAACATACGGCCTTCTCGAGTACTATAAAATTCGTAGCTTTTGTGTATTTGATATCATTCAGTGCAGCACTAGCTCAGTGAAAACAATCAAAATGTTCAAATACATGGTAAGCATTTCTTTATTCCAGGTGTGATGGAGACTTCTGGAACAGTTTCATTGAACAAACAAATCATAAGTTAGTCAATTGTATATTAACAAATGCTTGTGTTTTCAGTTCGTATTCGCCTGCATGCTGGTGGCGGCCATGGCTGAGCCCAAGCCCGGCGTGCTGTACAGCGCGGCATACACGGCGCCCGTGGCGGCGGCGTACACCGCGCCGGTGGCTGCTGCCTACACCGCGCCGCTCGCCTACTCCGCCTACTCCGCGCCGCTCGCCGCCTACTCCGCCTACCCCTACGCCTCACCCTACGCCGCTTACTACCTCAAGAAGTAAAATGAACATCTCAAAAAACGCTCACAATTCTAAAAATACAATAAATAAGTAACCCAACAACAGCTGTGTGTGTATTATTTTACGATACCTAGATTTGAAAAACATCAAGGTCAAAACGTAGATAAGCCATCTATAATTTTAATTTCTTTCCTTATGCACCTGCACAGTCGAACAGTGCCAATGGAAATCTATCCAATTTTAAGCCATATTAGGCCTGCTTGACCTACGGCAAAGAATTAACATCAACAAAAATGTCCAGCAAATCTTGTATGACCCAAGCCTAAAACGACTAGGATACACAAGGGGCAATACGCATTTAGGTTACTACTAGTTGTCCCATCTTAACCTCGAGAATCAAATCTGTTGATCGCTGCAAATCTCAAAACAAATAAATTTTATTGGTATTACTTATTTGTTTTTTCGAAAAGTTGTGACAGGATCAGCTTGATCAATTGAATTGTAACTCAAAAATGACAGCATCGTAGTCACACCAGTTGCTCTAGAATGGCTATGTATTAATTGGAGTCCTTCATATACAACATGAGAATGTTCGATATTTACCCATTACCATATCATTATAAATATTACAAGCTGTCATATTCGTTGAAACATTTCTTCTAACTAAATAATAAATACTTTATAGGTGTGGTAAATAGGTTTATACCACAGCTAATACGAGACTGAATGTACCTACTGCCCATGGAGAACTGGTAATAAAAAAATAACTTTGAAAGAACTGTATGAATCTTTAAGATTGAAAAATGTAGCTGAAGCAAAGACTTCACGTCATGGATAAGAACATTTAAGACACTAGCTATTTTTATTTAACCTCTATATTGCTAGCTCAGATAGAGTTGGTACTATTCTTTTACCAGATTTAAACTAGTAACGACGATATAATTTTAAATCTATAAATGACGTCATTAACGTTAAGATTGCAACTAGTTAAAATTCGCTGAGCCATTACATGCCTTTGGATATTCCAAATCATAGTAATTACATTTTCATGAAAGAGAAACATGACTAAAGTCTTGCTACAATTCAATTGATCTATTTTGCCTTTGACCTTTATGTAGGCTGATAGATGGATCGCTGATGTCCGAAACTTCTAAAATACGACCTATGATCGTAGTCCACTAATCTACATATGGTAAACATCGCCAATCGCCAATCGGGCAATTTGTATTTACGCACAAAGTTTTCAATAATCACAAACTTTAAACTGCCTTGTTGGTCTACAAGCGCGGCTACTGCGTTCGAGGTCTCGGGTTCGATTCCCGGGTCGGGCCGGAATCGTTTTGTGGGTTTTCTTAAACTTAGCAGCCCGTAGTCTGGAAGTTGGTGATTGATTCACCCGTGCATCGGAGAGCACGTAAATGTCGGTCCTGCGCCTGATCTCTTTCCGGTCGTGTCGGATTGCCGTCCCATCGGGTTATGAGAGTGAATAGGGAGTGCACCTGTGTCTGCGCAAATGCAAATCGGCCGTAGATGCCATTATAAATCACAAAGTAACATAAATGTTAAGCTTATTTTATTTTTATAGATTAGGTACTTTATTCTTACAAACCAAGTCACAGTAGGACTAAACGATTCTGAAAATAGGACGTCATAATTTTATGCAAAAATGAGACTGTGATGGTAAAATTACTAACAAAACAATAATAAAGATTATGACATTCATCTACGTGCATTTACATATCATCAAAAACAGGTGAAATCGCACTAACATTATAAAGGCGAAACTATGTAAGTGATTTTATTTCATTTTCATGCGCAAACGATTGAATGCGTTTTGATGCAACTTGGCATTAATATCTTGTAAATCTGATCCTATTTGTATTTCTGATTTCATATTGGTTACTTTTTGTCTGGGGTGGTTAGTAGTTCCTTCAGGAAGCGATTAGTAAAAATACACAAAGTATCTACTTATTCTTTACAAAATAAAATTATGCACCAATTTACTACTAAATACTATTAGATTTAGTATTGGCGGTCTATAATTTACATATCCCAAAAACACACAATCCGTTACTTAATTAATTAAAACGACTCACAGTTATTTCATTCATTGGGCACTTACTGTCCATGGAAGTAAATTCATTACTATTCCTTGCGCGCTGGCAAGCTCGGTGGACCTCACGTTTTGTGCATTCGGCCTTCTGATATTACTATAAAATCGGAGGGTGCTACATCTTTAGCATCATTCAGTGAAGCAGTAGCTCAGTGAAAACAATCAAGATGTTCAAATCCATGGTGAGTGCCTTAGTTGAGAAATAGGACTTTTAAAGAGAAAAAAAGCAACTCGAGTTAATCAATAATGACCCTGCATGCAGTTATATCAAGGAAAATATTCGTTGATAGATGTTTTGGTTTATCTCACCTAATTTTTCAATATTTTTGCAGTTCGTATTCGCCTGCATGCTGGTGGCCGCTATGGCTGAGCCCAAGCCCGGCGTGCTGTACAGCGCGGCATACACGGCGCCCGTGGCGGCGGCGTACACCGCGCCGGTGGCTGCTGCCTACACCGCGCCGCTCGCCTACTCCGCCTACACCGCGCCGCTCGCCGCCTACTCCGCCTACCCCTACGCCTCACCCTATGCTGCTTACTACCTCAAGAAGTAATTCAATGTTTACAAGATAGGAAATGAAAGCGAATAAAAAATAACAGATGGACCACTAAATTATTTTTAATTTAATAAACAAATACCTATCCCAGAACCTATAGAATCATTCGGAGGAGGAAATTAATTGAAATATTAATAGTAGGAAAATATTAGGTCATAGTTTATCGAAATATACACTGCAATTTTAATTAATGATTGCAAAGAAAGCAAGTAAAGTACTGCTGCGCCAAAAGCAGACATTTTGGATTTGCTTTCCCACGGAAGAAAGGGTAGAATGTTTTTTTCTTTTCTGGGCTTCCCTAGAAGGTACTTATCAATTTATTGCTTTTCAATTGCATTCTATGTTATCTAACACTATGAACATGAATTGAATACCTTGAAGTCCGTATACAAATAGGATTACTGTTTTAAACAGTGGCATTACGATGTTTTTATTCTTTGGATTTTGAAGACGGTATGTTTTGATGTGAATATACTACCAATTCTAGTTGTAATTCCTCAAAATATCATTCCATTCCTTTACATACCTAGTATGCACGATTTCACTTAAATTATAAACATGTATAACTACCGTGACATGAAGGAAGTAAAAGATGAAACAGTCACGTCCATTTTAAAACTTTGCTGTTCTTTACAGGTTTTTAGAATTACTTTTACATTAAAAATAACTTCATGAAGCTTCAGTAGTAACCCATGGATGGAGCCTGGCAAAGCAAATCCGTAAATTTTCTATTGAATTCATAGTTTTATGAGTTTCTTTAGTTATTTGTGACACTTTTAAGGTAAAGCAGCTGAAAGGCATGTATAGGTGAAAACTCTGGAGAAAATTAGCACTCCTTTTTTATGCCAGTTCCGAATAAAAACCATACAAACTGAAACCGTGGCGGCAGCAATGAGAAACACAGAATTATACAAAGAGCAAGCACTATTCTGCCTAAAGACAAACTCTACCCTCTAAATTAGTACTATCATTTAACCGGTGACACGCAACTGTTACCTATTCTTGGGTCTTTATGAGGGTTTTTATTTGTATGTAAAAAGCTAGCTATAATGACAGATAGTTACTAATGCAACTTCAAGTTAAATCCTCTAGTTGATGTGTAGAATTCACTTTATAAGTAACAAAGGGGTACCACGTACCACACGTAATTCCTAGAGAACCCACTAACCGCAGACTAAACAGTCGGCCGACAGTTGAAAAACATTTCTTTTAAAGAAAATCTTGATTCTCATGAAAGTTTTCAACAGTTCTGAAACCGGTTAGTTACCTAATTTCTGAATGAGCCTACAACCATTCATTTTTATACTTAGGAGCCCAAACTAATTATCGGCTGACTACAAGTTTGCAATGTCCCGGTAAAAAACGTTGGAGCGTTTAACCTGTTGCCATATCTTAATACAATTTCAAGATTTTTTTGTATATATTTGCCTCATAATAACCTATTTTATATTTTACGAAATAGTGGCCCAATAAAATGAAAGCGAAATGAATGAATGTATGAAAGCTTATTAGTGTCCTTTACGATTGAATGATAGAAAATAAACACTCAAAAGGGTAAAAAAATTGAAAATATATACAAACTACATTATGTTTATGATGATGTATTATATGATGATATAGTAGGTAGTGTAATATTAAGTAGATTATAAGCAACTATATAGTGTATATATTTTATTTTATTTTTTATTGTTCTACTAGGATAGTTTTTTTTTTGTGTTGTAAATATCTATGTATATAACTATGTAAATAAATAAGATAAAGAATAAAAAAAAGCAACTATAATTTGTATAGTTAAAATACATGAAATGAAAAATTATTATGTAAGTATAAATATTTGCATGCCAAGTTAGGCAGAATGCAGTAGAGCTTTTGACCACTGTAAAGACCGGTACCACCTATGTTCTGGGTAAATACATGTTTCTTTCTTTCTATTATTATATTATCCATCAACATTAACAAACTTCTAATATATTACGTGAAGCTCAATTGACAATTCACCGACACCCCTAATTGAAGGAAACTCATGTATATTCCGCGCGCACCAGCGTTCTCGATTAACCTCACGTTGCGTGCATTTGGCCTTCTCAACTTACTATAAAATTCGTAGCTATCACATATTTCGTATCATTCAGTGCACAAGCAACTCAGTGAAAACAATCAAGATGTTCAAATATATGGTGTGTATTATAAAGTTCCAGGAGTAAAAACACTTACCATGATAAAAGTGAAATACCTATGTAAAAAGTGGTTGAATTGTGGGATTTTAAATACAGTGGTTGCCTATTTTTAACAATGGTTCAATAGTGGTGTACCTAGCAGCTTGTTCACAAACTCAAATTTCGTACAGTTGCCTTAGTGTCCCCAGGCTTTCAGTTACAGCCTTTTGTAAATAAAACACAAGTGGACTCAACATAGGCCAGACTTCACTTGGATTGTAATAAAATGTGGTGTCTCTTTTCAGTTCGTATTCGCCTGCATGCTGGTGGCCGCTATGGCTGAGCCCAAGCCCGGCGTGCTGTACAGCGCGGCATACACGGCGCCCGTGGCGGCGGCGTACACCGCGCCGGTGCACATAGGGGTATTTGATCAATAAAGTCGATCAAAATTATTTATCTGCTATAATTTATTTATTGGCATTAAAATGTACTCAAAAAGTAAAAAAAAAACTATTTTGATTTATTTTTTAACAGGAATTTGAAATAAGTGTAAAAAAAATAATTTGTCTCTATTTGTTTATTGCAATCATTAACAATTTAGACGTATTAATTAAAAACTTATAAACTAATACATTATTAAATTAATTAAATCGCTTATAACTACTCTTCTTCATCTGAATCATGTTCACTATCTTCTGCATTCTCTTTATCCTTATCAACTTCGTAGGACATTAACATTTCCCTAGTTTCTAGTTTAAAATTTATTGATTTTTTAGTCACTTTTCGTCTAATACTTGTCAAATATGGGTCTGAAGTTAATAATAATCTATTTAAGACATCCATATTACAGTCAGTTCTACTGAATTTTCTTGCATATTGTTCCCTGAATTTTCGAAAATGTTTATTACGAGCCTCTGCAGCTTCTTCTGATAAGGCCCTTATTGGTAGTATGGCGTGTCTAATAACTGTAGGCCCATGTATTAAAATAATAATGCTTGTAACTGAATTTCTGCACACGTTTCAGTGACCCTATAAGACTCGGCATTTGGATAGCAATCTTGTTTTGCTTTTTGTAAAATGGAATAGCACGGATATAGTTTTTTAGAACTTTCTCTAATTATTTCGTACTGCTTTCTTGTTAATGCAGCTTCCACAAATATAGACAAAGCCTGACTTGGCGATAGTTGCTTAATTTTTGCTTCAGGAGTTGCGCTCTTTCTGAAAGCTTCACGATATTTCCGACCACGTGTTGGGGATGCCATAATATCTTTTATCACGTATGCACCATCCACATTTCCTTTATCACGAAGCGCCATTTGACCTGCATAAATTAGTGTATCTGCTTCATTTTTGCCTCGTAAATGTGATGTCTTCCGACGCTTACTGCAGTCTGTTAGTTCCGCGAACTCTTTGCTTGGCCGACCCGGGGATTTTTCAATATTATTTTTTTTTCGGTATTTCAAGAGTGCCTTGTAACCAATCATGGTATTTTTTCAAAAATACACTTTCTGTTCGCTTTGCTGTCTGCCACTTAGACTTCATTTCAGACTTGAGACGAGAAAATGTTTGAATAAACTATGATTTTTGATCAGTTGGGAATGAAGAGTCATTAATTATTTCAAACTCCAATAAATCCAACTTTTTTCCGAAATTTGGTTCAGTATATTCCCTCGATTTTCGGAAAACATAATTTCGCGTCACGACCTTTGTACCAGAAGACCCTACAACAAGAGAAATCTGAAATTAACTTAAGTGACCGCAAAATAAAGTTTGTTTTTGTAAATACCACATGCACTTAATTTTCAAAATGTTTTCATTTTGGCACATGTTGGCAGCTATTTTCTTTTTAAATTTCTAATATGCATATCTAACAACAGGATGAAAAAAGAATTTGACCCGGGAAAAGTCCGGAAATACAACAAAAAGACTTTGAAATATTGGAAAAGGCTAAAATCGACTCATCTTTTTAATGTACCCCATAAAAGATGGAGTAAATAATTGTTAAAGGTATATATTACAAAAAAAAATAGTAATATAAATTTGACATACCTTGTTCTGCACCGTCCATAACTAAAATATGATTTATACCGAGTAATCTAACTGTCACGCTTATTTTTAACAATTAAGTTAACTCACTTTCACTGGGTATTAAGTTCGTGCGATAAAGCTTGCGTTAGAAAGACGACTGATTGTGAACGGAATTTTAGCAAGAACAAAAGAGAGTCGAGCGGTTTATTGTCCCCCCGACCCTACCGTTTTGCCAGGTAGCAAAAACTACCTTCTATGAATACTTTGTAATATTCGACTTTTGATCGATTTTTTGGGTTAAATACTCCTATGTGCGGTGGCTGCTGCCTACACCGCGCCGCTCGCCTACTCCGCCTACTCCGCGCCGCTCGCCGCCTACTCCGCCTACCCCTACGCCTCACCCTACGCCGCCGCTTACCTCCTGAAGAAATAATTTCGTAAACAAATGAATAAACAACAGTAGCTACCACCGCTCAAATATGTTTTTTATTACTGGACTACACAAGTCAACCCTTCTTACAACAACACACATCATGAAAATAAACTAAACCCAAAAATAGGATTATTCTCAGATTGCACATTCATCACTACATACTTGAATACTGAATAGCAGCAGAGAAATCATCTCAGATACCATTTCTTTATAAGAAAAATCCTTTTGACCTTTATTGGAAGTCGGTTAAAAAAGATGATATTGACAAGAAATATTATTTTGTTTATTAGTACCCTAAAAGCTCCGAAACTGCTGAACCTATTTAAAAAAATCGACAGAGTATTCTTCGAATTAGGTATAAATCAAATCAAGTAGGCACATAATTGTACACAATTGTAACAGGCACATAATTGTAACACATCATCATCCTCCGAGCCTTTTCCCAACTATGTTGGGGTCGGCTTCCAGTGTAACCGGATTCAGCTGAGTACCAGTGCTTTGCAAGAAGCGACTGCCTATCTGACCTCCTCAACCCAGTTACCCAGGCAACCCGATACCCCTTGGTTAGACTGGTGTCAGCCTTACTGGCTTCTGACTACCCGTAACGACTGCCAAGGATGTTCAATGACAGCCGGGACCTACCGACCGGGACTTAACGAGGCACATAATTGTAACAGAGCCAGGTAATTCTGAAAAAATAAAAACGAATAAAATAAAAAAGACACTTAGATATTATGCGGAAAATGTCCTCTGCTGCATCCTGTTAGACTATGTAAGTCGACTCTAACATATTAACGATGATGTTTTTTTCCCATGTACTGAATAAAATTTAACAAAAAAGACTAAAAAAGAATCAGCACTATCTTTCTAAGCACACTGTAGACTATTTAATCGGCCCTTGATAGTTTATTTTTTAAGAAGATCTTGACTTTTATGATCTTTTTAGTCGGTCTGACACCGAACAAATGCCTAATCGTTGTTACGTGTTTATTTCCATTTATCTTTACCTGTACTGATTGATGATCAAAAATCAACTATCGGCCGACTAAATCTTTTTAGCGTGCGCGCACTCTAAGGACACACTACAGGAGTGGAAAAAATACTATCACATTGAACCCTATATCATATATTTTCCACACTGACCCTGCAATTTACCTGTTAAATATTGTCTTTCATTATGAAACCACTGTGCGGTGATACAAAAAGATATAATTCCATAAGTTATAATTACCACCATTAATGTATACCTCTACTTGATAATACCGACGGACACTCAACTTTTTTAAACTTTTTAGGGCACGACTACAGGCACAAAAGAAAAAAACTGTAGCCTATATCTATAGTTACTAGTAGTATAAATGCAAAAGTAGCACTGACGGTCTGAACTGATTTAAAATGAGGTACACAGTATTTATATTATGTATTTGATTACGATTATTAAAATAACTAAAATATTTTTTCATCTCCAATGATACAGTCTACCCCATGAATATAGCCCCGTTATCTTTAAAGTTTTAGATGACTTATTGTTTGTACGGATACTCGTAAATCACGAAATGGTAATGCACTGGCCACATAGCACGAAGAAACGATGGCCGAAAGGATCTTCACTCGAGTAGAGTGGAGATGACGAATTAGCAAGTGCAGCGTGGGACGGCCAACAACGACAAAGGTACGGATCGCAGGCCTTTTTCAAACGGAAATTTTGAAATCAACGTAAAGGTAGAACTCCGTGGATCGCGGCTACAATTCACAACACAACGTTGACAATAGTCAACCTATGAAAATTTATGGCACCGCTGTCGCAGCCGCGCGCGGCCTGCGCGGCTGCGACAGCCGCGATCCACGGAATTCTACCTTAAGTGGCCTATGTATTCAGTAACTTACATCCTGTGGCTGATGATGACTGTTCATAGTTTGGTTCTAGTAAACAAAATCATGTCTCATGAAACTAGTATCAATTGCTGAAACTCTAACAGACACAATAAGGTAGCTATTAGATTCACATTACAATGAGACCTTATTCTAGCACAGAGCTTTGCAACACGAAATATGCCTTTTTAAGAATTATTCTAGGTCGCAAACTCACAATAGGGTATTACATGCATTTTTGAAATATATCTTAAATAAATTCTTTAGTCTTAATATATCTCTAAAAAATTAAAAAAAAAATTTTTTCTCACGTTATGTACGAATATAAATTAATTGTTTTATCATTATTTCAAATTTCGCGCGTATTTCGCGAAAACGCGGCACACAACGGACGCCATGATTGTTTTTTGGTCATGGCGTCATTACGTTTGTAAACAAACTACAGCTGTCATTAATACATATTTTGATATGTATTGAAAATTTTAATAATGAGTCCGTATCGTTGGTGTGTTGTTTCTGAATGTGAGAATACTAGTGTAAAAACACCAGACAAATTATGGATTCAAGTACCAGTGGATATAAATATGAGAAACACTTGGTTAAAAGTTGTTTACTACCGTAATGACGTCATTAGCATGGCGGCGACATTTCGTAGTGTTCAAAGACAGATAAAAAAACTTAAAAACTTTAAACTGCAATAAAAAATATATTTATGTACCTTACGAAGTGAAACTAACATTTCCCGATTGCTTTTCCTCTAAACAATCGTTGTAATACACTTTTAATTTTTTTCTCATCTAGACTAAAATACCCTATTAAACATCTTAAAGTGAATAAGCTAATTTAATATACAAAAAATCTTCTTACTATATAATTTAGTTTACCTATTAAAAAATGAAGTGTAGATGTTTTAGGGGTAGTGATTCTGACCCCCACATGTGATTCTGACGTTCTAAAAGTTCTGATTTTCGGCCTACTTTAAATAAAAGCTTTTTGATTTAATTTGAAACGAATTGACCATAAATTGTGTTGTATTTCTGCATTTTAATTTTGAAACATTCAATATCATATTCGTTACAGCTAGAAATACCATAAGAGTGTAATTAATTTTGTTTACAAAACGCACCGTTTACATTCGAACCCTTTGTGGCATACGAGTTTCCTTAACACTTACTTTCGTTTGAACTTCACACGGTAGCTACTTGCTATTCCGTTCGCAGTGTCCACCAAACCACGCTTAACCTCAAGCATTACGTCCACTGTCCTTCGTCTTTACTATAAAGTTGGTCACTGCAGTAGCTTTGGTATCATTCAGTGCATCAGCAGCTCAGTGACAACAACAAACAAAATGTTCAAATACGTGAGTCAACATTCTTGATTACTTGGTCACGCACCACATTTGTTTAACTAGATTTTAATCACTGTAATGTTCGTTATGTGCAGTGCATAAAATTAATGTGCAGTGAATTTGTTAAATCATTGTCATTTTAAACTAAACTTGGTGTCAAAGTGCAAGAACAAATGATGAAGTTTTGGTTTAAAAAATCTTAAAACAAATTTTAATTTTGGTTTTATTTTCTTGCAGTTCGTATTCATTTGCCTGTTGGCCGTAGCGATGGCTGAGCCCAAGCCCGGCGTGCTGTACAGCGCGGCATACACGGCGCCCGTGGCGGCGGCGTACACCGCGCCGGTGGCTGCTGCCTACACCGCGCCGCTCGCCTACTCCGCCTACTCCGCGCCGCTCGCCGCCTACTCCGCCTACCCCTACGCCTCACCCTACGCCGCTTACTACCTCAAGAAGTAACTGGACTCTTCAATGAACTATATACCTTCGACAAATGAGAGAGACGATAACGAATAATAAAAGTATAACGTAGATCACAAATTGTATTTTCATTAATCATACCCTATTTACATAATATACATATAAATCTAAATAGAGAGTTTTGAGCTTTACGAGCAAGCCAATTAAAAATTAATCATGAAGCTGTCATCGCAGTCAAGCTTTAATTGACAGAGCGAATACAGCCAATATTACCCACATTCTTCATGTTCCGCATATCTACAGCTTAGCAGCAAGCTACCATAGAACAAAACATATTTCATTCCAATAAACACGTTAGAATTTATCCAAATAAGACTGAATTGTAATGGAGCTGCAGCAACTAACTACATTATATTTTAATATCCACTACATTCGGAGCCGACCTAATTTTGATAACATGACATAAGAACTTTCCTTAAACAATTAACTATTACTTTTTAAATGAATGTGCTTCGAAAATAACCCATTGTTTCCTACTTTCACCAATTTAGGGATATGATCTTCTGATTAAAAAAAAACAACCCTCATAGAATCTTTTTGGATTTTTGCCATTTGGAGTAATTTTGCGAATGTTGCCTGTCAAAGCCTTACTTTCCAGGTTCACCTGGATATTGTAAAGATGAAATTTATACTTTACTGAACGTAGTAACTATTATATAATCTGTGATATAGCATGTATAGCCTGGGGCTGTAAAAAAATCGAGTCTCTACGCAATTAATAGTTATTTGTTATACAAGAGTGCAAAGTTGCTTTTTAACCGGGGGCTCAATTTTGATGACCGAGCAAGCGAAGGATTCTAAAATTGAAACACGAGCGTAGTTACGCTCGTGTTTCAATAATTAGAATCCTGAGCGATAGCGAGGGAATCAAAAGAGCACAAGGTGAAAATAATAAAAATTACTTAATTCATTAATTAATTATTTTATGCAGGATTTTATTTGCTTAATATGAATTTGTTTGAAAAGTCTTATCAAGATTGTCACAAATGGAGTATTGCACACGATGTTCTAAATTCAAATCACTTTGCCGCTCTAGAGGATAAAAACGACTTTTGCGCTCAGATATCAAAGGGTAAAACTACTCTTTCCGAGATGGTGGGATGAAAAAGATATAACCCTCGTGAAAGCACATGAATACATTTTTAAAAGGAACTGAAACCCATAGGGCACTTGTTGATGACCTTGATCTTAAATCGACTGATATTGCAGTTTATAGAATTATATAGAAAAAAATATTGACAGTTGAGTATCGGCCCTTGCTGTCCTGTGAGCTCCTGTAAAAGTGGTGGAAATTCTTTCACTCTCATGATATATAGCAGTTCGGTAATTTATAGAGCGTTGTTCTTTAAATTACATATCTGACCAACCTAATCTACTGGATAACTTGTATTTCAAAATAACTATGGGTATACTGCGATATAAGCACAATAAACAATAAGTATATCCATTATTATATGTACATACTTAAGCACTGCTAAGAGTCGGAAGTACCTATACAATACCGTTTGTATAACCTAAACTAGAAAATAATGCAAAAAAAATATATTTCAATAGACTTACCCCTAAGTATGTATGCCATGCCTGGGACGTACATTTTTTTTTATTTGGTGCTTTCAATTCCAAGTCAGAGTCCGTCAGGCGGATTTGAGAAAACTCTGACACCAGGGCTTGCTAAGTGATTAAACTTGTTGCAGCCTATTAGAAACAAAGAAGAAATATGTATGATGTCCTGACCTTAAATACTGTCTCCAGAAGTTGTCTCTAGAAATCAACTCAACTCATTCTGCTAATAGGCCACATCGCGCAAAAATAGGTTTTTAGCCGCAGTGATTTTAATTAATCTATCAACTCATCAGTTACCGAGAATATTAATAACCTAAAGAAAGTCGAAAAAAAGTTGTATTTATCTTAGGATTCGGAAAATCCTACACACTTTAAACATTAAATTAAAAAGTTAAAATGTAGAGTAAAAGTATGGAGAGAAAAGCTGGTGATAGAAACATTAATTTACTAGTACTTTCAAATGTGTGGGAGAACGGTTTAATTATGTATATGAACAAACTCCTATTTACACAAATAGATACTTATATAACAAATTAAATCTACATATTTACAAAAGGCAAAATTAATATCGCTCTCATCAGTGGGGAGAAGCGTGCCCAAAAGGCTGGCTGCATTATATAGGCCAAAAAGAGAAAATAAAATAGAAAAAAACTTATTTTCGCCCTGAAAAATTTGGTTTCGTCCTTTTCGTTATTTAATATTTCCGGACTACGAACAATGTATCTGTACAACCTAATAAAGGTTTTAGAGACAGGTTCCAGATCACAAATTGCTTTTAAAGGTACATACACAAGCGGATTTTTAAGTTCATGATTTACTGGAAACTAATAGAGCCAAAATAAAAGAACTACAATGTTTTGAAAATTTAAAGTTCAGACTAACTACCACTTACGATAACACATCAAAACTCTAACAATAGTAAAAAAAGCATTTTTAAGTGATCTGATTAATCATCCAGTTTAAATAGGCGCATTGACCTCCACATAGTCGCATGCGCAACTAGTCTTAACATTTGTAACAGTGGACACGCACAGGCTGACCTCTGACGCAACGAAAGTGGCGCATCCAGAATAATGATTGTCATGTGATATGCGCTAGTGAACCAAGAAAAAAAACACATCATTTTTTTATTTCATTTTGAAAATACTTTTAAACTTTTTAAACGTATTAAATAGGATTAATTTAACGTACATGATCATTCCAAAGCTCTAATTATATTTTATAAGGAAAATATGTACGAAAAAATATAAAAAAAACTTGGTTTCTTTTTACATAACTCCATCCTCGATGTTTATCTTGAATTCGGAGCAACGTTGCACATGATGTGTTGGCACATTGTATTGTCATGGAATTTCTTTCGTAGTGACTTTAGTATTTAAAGTCCTGGGCTTTGAATAGAAGTATCATTCACTCATTTCGTCCTCAACAAGACACACAAACCAACTAAACAAAATGTGCAAACTGGTATGTTTTAAAAAAGTTTTCATCAACGTTCTTTGTTTGAACAAAGTTGACTATAAAATTGTGAAAATAATTAATTATTAGTTATGAATCTAATTTATAATTAACCTGATCGTGACCTTATTTTCTTTACAGGTGATCTTCGCTGCTCTCTTCGCCGTCGCGGCCGCCAAGCCCGGTATCCATTCCGTGGCCTACTCCGCACCTTTGGTGGCGGCCCCCGTCGCTGCTGCGTACACAGCTCCCGTTGCCGCTGCGTACACTGCTCCCATAGCCGCTGCGTACACCGCCCCTGTCGCCGCTGCGTACACCGCCCCCGTTGCGGCCGCGTATACCGCCCCCGTAGCAGCCGCGTACACTGCCTACGCCTCACCCTACGCAGCCGCGTACACATCCTCTGTTGCCGCGTACAATGCCTACTCAGCACCTCTCGTAGCTGCTGCCTACAAAGCTCCAGTCCTACTCAAGTAAAGCGAACAATACCGGCTGAAATTTAAAAAAATGTATATATTTAATTAGCAACATGACAATTTAAAATACCTCAGTTTTGCCTTTTCTCTTGTTACCCTAAAATTCTACTGGATAATCATACTATGTATGAACCTCGTCGAGGGTTACCAACAAAAAACTTAATGATGCATTACATCAAGCATATGGTCTGATAGCAGGTGCTGAGATGTTTTGAAAAAAAACATGCGTATAGATACTTCTATATTTTTACACTGCCTATTTTGCATCGAATAGTTTCAAATATTCAACTTACACCCTTCTACTTAAGACGTATTCCAATAATATTGAGTGTTTCCGACCACTTCAGATTCAGGACTCACATAAAATACTTTTAGATCGATAATTAATCCAAAAAAATACAACCCATAGTATAATGCAGCGGTTTACTCATTTAGGAAGTATTACTTTTAGTACACATTCATACATATATTTGTTAGGTATTCCATAATGACATAATCCACCAAAATATACAAAATACCTAGTTCAACATAGCAACTAGATCATAATCGAATAAATTAATTAGTGTTTGGTGCGTTGCGACATAGCAATAGGTTAGAACAATCAGTATATTGTGTGACATCAATAGGCAGAATATTACATCACATGACGGGGTTGCTTCGAGGGTGTTAATTGTGACCTGCTCCGTGAAATGACGTCATAATGGACTGTTGAAGCGATACATTGTGACGTATCAGATAGGTATTTCTGCATGTTAATCAATATGCTTTATTACGACATAAGATGTGACGAAAGCTTCTAAAGGGCAAAGACATAGAAGTAATTAAGTACCTTTATTTTTAATAAGTGCATACTAAAATTATTTGATATGCAGGTACACTTTTTTCTCTACTTTATATTGACATACATGATTGAAATTCTAATTAAATGCAGTCTATGAATTAGGTACCTACCCATTTATACTGCGACAGAACTCCGACCGCAATGATTTTAGGTACCTATGTATAAAGGACAGAACAATCAGCATTTATTTTTAAATATCGATTGTACTAATTCAAAAACTATGTGCCATTATTGTTTATTGTTCCACAAAGTATGTTCATGAAACATTCTATTTGACATGCAAATAGCGATTGAATACTAAGCAAGTTCGGGAAAACCTACTGATTCATCGAGTCACGAGCCGGACAAACATATTTCTATGCTCCGAAATTTTAAATGGGTTCTTAGATGATGTAACTTATACGTATGTAATATTTTTAAGGTCGACTAAAATAATAAGCAGTGAATGACAAGCTATTACCCAGTTTAAGCTTTATCAATCAATATTAAGTCATAATAAACGAGACATACTAATAATATTGAAACGCAAACACAAAGTAGGTAGATTATATCTTTTATCTGAAGAGAAAATTATTAAAAATGCCATTTTAGTAGAAATCTTTACTACTAGATATAGTAACGAGGAATATTTTTATGACCTAAAGGCTCTCACTATTCCGGAGTAACATAGGCTATATTTTATCGCGGGAAAACAGCTAGTTACATAAGTCAAAAATATATTTTAAGAGCACCTTCTACATCATAGACAATTGTTTTTAAAATGTCACCTCCAACAGTACATTTAGGTAATAGTGTTTTCAGTCATAAAATTAATAGGTTTATTGACATCTTTTCAGCCGTGTATTTGCCACTGTCATTTGTTTCATGCTCATATGGGTAGACAATAATCGAATAGCTTGTCTAACCTGAACAATTATCGTAATGAGTCAGTCATAGTTGTGCAACCAGCCGTTTCCTATGTATTCTAATCTAGCCTAAAGAATTAGTCTTGCCAGAACTTTATCTAGCACTGATGTTATAAACTCTGAATAAAGAGACTACACATCTTTTGAATATGCATTTGCTATAGTTTACATGGAAACAATATAGGAAAATGCAAGAATACTGTTCTCGATTCTACAGATGGAGCTATATAGTTTTAAACTTTGAAGCTATTTATATTTTGAAAACTATTTATAGGTCTGTCAATTTAATTTTAGTCAAATACGCAAAAAAAAATCCACCAGAATGAGATCTAATATTACCCTGTAAAGAACTCCTTCAAAATAATCATTGACCCGCCATTTGCATATTAACTAACCTACGCTACGTTTACTTTCAATGTTTTCCTGTAACGGAAGCAAGCCTTGACAGGCCGACCTTATGTCAGCCAGCGATCACAAACATTGAAGGATCGGTTATAAAAATATAGTAGCACCAAAATCAAGTTCAAGGTCACTCCAAGTTAGGATTGTAATGGTGACCTTGAACGTCAACACCTGATTTAGTGGTGCGTCCGCTGGCGCGAGTGTCTCGACGCTTGCGCACATCGAACGTTCTACACGCATGACGCGAGATCCTTGCGGGTAGATTACGCCGTATAGAAGCTACTGCCAATATACAGGTTGTGGCCAAAACTATTCTTTAAATATGTATAAAAAAACGCTATCAATTTTTAGGGTTCCGTACCCAAAGGGTAAAACGGGACCCTATTGTTTTCGTTCCTCTGTCCGTCCGTTTGTCACCAGGCTGTATCTCATGAACCGTGATAGTTAGAGAGTTGTTCACAGATGATGTATTTCTGTTGCCGCTGCAACAAATACTGAAAACTGGAATGCAATAAATATTTTGGGGGGCCCATATAACAAACGTATTTTGTTGCTCATTTTCTAGATAGGTTTAGGTCTAGGTTTTTTATTTCAAACATGGTGAAATTCAGTACAAGAAAATAAAAAAAAATTGTCAAGCAAGTTCAATTAGATATACACTTACTTATGTATAGTTTAATAACATCATGTAGAATTATAAAAAACTCAACTTCTTGAGAGACTGTGGTAAGGTCAACGCCAATATATGATGTACAGCAAAATGTTTAGATTTTCCTATATTTACCTTTATTTCGTTTCGATATTGAAGTGAATATAAAAATACACATAAAATTAAATCAACATTATTATTCAGTAGCCAAGAGTACCCAAGCTATTCATTTTTATTTTACATGGCGGTTTGGTGTTGGCGGTAGGTTCGAGTAATTGAGTGTACGTACGATATCTCGCGAATCACTCTAAATCCATAACAAATAAACTCAAATCGACATTTATATCGTCAAAATGACTATTCGAAAGCAACAACCTGTATATCCTAATACGAAGTGCAGTCAAAAATATTCGTGTCACGTACGGGTCCCGATCGCGCACGTCTGGCCAAGGTGCGCGGGCGCCGAGCCTCTGCCAATACAATGAGGCCATCTTTGACTCCTTATAAATTAGCCGGGATGTCTCACCAGTAGGCAGTATTCGTCTGACTTAGACAAACAGTCAACATGTTCAAATTCGTAAGTATTTAATTAGATTTTTATTTTTATTGCTTAATTGTCTTAGTCCCATTAGTTTTGTTGTTTAAATACCAGTACCTCAATTCTTCAAAAATATAAACTTAATTATAATTTTAAGATACCTATCTGATACTACCTTCCAGAGGTAGCAAGCATTACCGCCTTGCATAAGGGTTCGATTCCCTGATGATTGTTTGATTGCTATCTCTCTGTTCAATGAAAAGGCAAATTAAAGTAAAGCTCTAATTATTTTATTTTGAGAATAACATAATTTTATGTGTTTTTTTTTTCTGTGCGATTTAAACACAGCCTTCATTACTTTATTTAACGATTTTACATAATAAATCTATTTTTTTATTCCAGCTGATCTTCGTCGCTCTCCTGGCGTTCGCCTCAGCGAAGCCTCTGGTACTGAGCTACACCGCTCCCGTAGCGGCCACGTACACCGCGCCCGTAGCGGCCGCGTACACCGCACCCGTCGCCTACTCAGCGTACAGCGTCTACTCGCCCGCCGCGTACTCCGCCTACAGCTACGCATCCCCGTACACTTACTACATCTAACCGGCTATTTGATGAACAGATTTATTTATTCTAATATATTATTAAAAATGAAATATAATTAAATTAGATTATAATACAGTCATTCCAACAAAAAGTTGTCGTTTTATTTTACTTTTACGAAATGAGTTTCCAAACAGTGACCGCTTTCTTTACGCTTTTCCTTTAGAAACTATCAGATAACACTAAAAAATATGGTGTTTATGGTTTTTAAAACAGGTATCACAATAATATTGTAATGTAGTAAAAGGTGACAGAAATTGGAGACAGAATACCTATAAAATAAAGTAGAGCCTATGTTACACCAGGCATAGTATCCAAACATTGAAAGAAAAAAAAACTGCATCACCTTTATCCTATTAGTTCAGAAAACTAAAGATGTCAGATACCTAGAACTACATGCTAATTCTAATCACCGATGCAGTTTTCAAAATGAGGTTCATTATGTTTGCCCTAATAAAGCATCCCCTCCGACGTTTCTACTTACGTAAGCACGACATAATTTCCTCTCGCATTGGCCTCTCATTCATCCTCTTCACATGCGGAACCAGTGACCCCTGCTACTCGATAGGTCAGATCATGTAAAGGTTACTTTCTGTTTATTAATAACTAAGTTAGGGCAGAAAATTACGTTACATACAGGACGCAAGTGACTCTGCTTGCGAGCTATGTTGCGTCTGTGTCGTCATAGTTAGTGAAAAGTCCTATTTACTAATATTTTATTGTATTTGAAATTTTTGGTAGTATTGAAACATATACCTAGTAAGTAGCCGTAAAAACAAATGAGAAAAACATGACTAATTGATAAATAAAAGTGCTGAAAGACGATAATTTACTTACTCATGTCATTTGATTGATGTTTATTTCTTATCTTCCTATTTTTACGGACGGGTAATTGAAATGAATCTATTTAAGTATATTTCAGACGAAAAACCTACATCTACATATTACAAACATGCGTAGTAATTTTCTCATCATACTGTTATGTTCTCAGAAACTGAATGTGACAAATTGATGCTAAAGTAATATGTGTATATAATCTTAAGTTAAGGCGACATACTAGCGCTGATGTTTTAATCAGAATTGATATACCTATTTCTGCAAATATAAAATCGCAATTGATGGATGGTATGTATAAAACTTCACTGACCACAGTCGCCCAAACAACAATAACCGTACCTTTACCAAAAAAATATTTGGAATTGTAAAATAGTATCCATTTAATTTTTTTAGAACAATCTGGTTTCATAAATAAATGTATCATATTACCTACTAAGATAAAATAAGCAGCAAAATTACAAAAAATACAAATATCCAAACAGAAATATTCCCATTTTCCCTGAAGGTTCGTTGATTCCATTGCAGCCTATGTTGTACCTACCTAAAAATAATTTACAACGATTATCATTATGCGTAAATCATGTCACCTTCAATATCTTGACCCTGATCTAGTATTAAATCTGTAATACTATCACAGAGAAACTTAACCACATATTAAGCACCTGATGCGACAACTGTACTCAGTAAGACATAGTGTTAAACTGTCGTGCCCTCGACCACTTAGGAACTTTATATACAGTACTACGGCCATTAAAGCGTCCTTTTACTTCACTATTCAGCATTAAAAGTCCCAATATCACAAACAATTGATATGAAGTTAATTTCATGGCATATTAAAATATTTCCTCATGTGTACAGAGGCTGTAATGAATTCATCGGCTTTGTGTCTCTCGCCTAACTTACCACACAGGACAATAGCCAACAATATTAGACCGTGTATTCGTGCGTTTGCACTCCTTCGCAGCAATTACATATTCTTTTGTTTTTTCTACAAACCATTCAACAAGGCCTTGGCAACACATTGAAACAGTAATTTCTTCCACACAAATATTCATTTGTTTCTATGTTTGTCTTCAAACTCGGCCAAATATATAAGGTAGGACATTTTTCATGTCAGTCAGTGCGAATTGAATAGTGTCAAACTGAACAAGTGAAATAAGTATTCACAACAAAAACTTACAAAATGTCGAAGTCAATTTTGGTGAGTAGATAAGTGTTTTAGCTTCTTTTGGATGCGTTTATTTAGTCTGTTTTGTGAACCTTTTTAGGACTGGTGGGTTATTACCACATTCCGCAATATTTGAAACTTTCAGAAGTGTCAGATATATAAATGCAACTAATTTAATGAATAGGAGTGTGGTCCCAATATTCATTTGTAGGTACTTGTACTCAAAGCAGTTTGTTAGTTGTCCAATTCACGTGCAAGTATCCTGTATCTTTGGGCAAAAAATAACAATTCAAAAGTAATATTCCTATAATTATTCTTACAGATCACAGTTCTGGCACTAGTAGCATCTGTGTGTGCTAAACCATACGTATACAGCTACAACTATGGTACACTGCCATACACGTCACTGCCTTACTCCCGAGCAGCATACACTACTGCAGACTTGTACAACCCCGCAGTAGCTCCACTGACTGCAGCCGCCGTCGCTCCATTGTCTGCCGCTGCCGTCGCTCCTTTGCCGGCAACATACCCTGCATACTCTGCAGCTTACGGAGCCTACTCTGCACCCCTCACTCTGCCAGCAATATCAGCTTATGGCTCCTCCTACAGCGTTGAAGAGCTAGCCTCCTTAATCAATCCTGCTACAGTCTACGCATCCCCTTACAATTATTTGTACAAATGATAAGTTTGAAACAAACGACTATCGACTGTTGATTTTTTTATTGAAATGATTGTTTTTTAGTGTTCTGTTGATATCGATTTGATTTTGTTATATTATTATAAGTTGAGCTTTTAATGTGGCTTTTATTACGATAACCCTTAATCTGGCATCTTTTTATAACGTCGTTGATTACATTGTATAAGATGCAAGTGCATCTTGAACAATATGGACAAAATATCATTCTGTATCGTGTCCTTAAGGTTAGTTTATGCTTAAACTTACAATACGTGTTAGAGTTGTTAAAAACGGGAAGGCAAATAGAGCAGGAAGAAACACAATACATGAAGTGATGAAGGACTAATATTGAATATTTACATACACACTCATACATACATAACCACTAAGCAGCCTACATTAGTTCCTCATAAGGTTAAAAAGCACATTCCTGTCCAATAACTTCCATTGTTACCACTTATGGAATATACAATTAAGTACATTTAATTGAAAACAATCATAAATTCTTCAGTACAATTACGTTATAGAAGTAATTGGTGATTGACTTTCAATAGAGTCGTCAAGCATTCAACAAGTGATCTGATACCGCAAATGCCTCGTAACTTAATTTTAATGTATTGTGCTCTGACGCGTGTAAGTAACTTATAATAATAACTTAGATACTTATAGAGTTGGTAGTACCCTCGAATAATAGACATTTTTATATCATCTAGGTGGCTTAGATATCGAATTTATTGTTGTTCTTGAATGCCTGTCAAAATATTATTTGGTGTGATCTGAAAAAACACTCCCATAGTAACCCCTATCTCTGGATTTTAATTAATTAGGTAAATGTTTATAAGCTCTCAACATAATAAATTGTACTGAAACATAACAGCCGAATAAACTGTTTGGTACGCTCTTCCTTCTATACAATCTTTTGTTATTACTTAGATATGTTTTGATTGATTGATCATTTTATTTTGAAAGTAATGGGCGGGCTCCATAAAAGGGGTGTAAAGGCGAGGGAGATTGTGCGTTGTAACATCTCCCCAGGTTATTTTGTTCTCCATGTGCTTGGCTAATGACGAATGTTTTGGACTGTACGGTGGTACTCACAGCTCTCTACAGTTAGTAGGGCAGTGGCAACAACTGGTCTAGTGAGTTGGTAGATGCGTAGCTCAGAGATAACTCCCGCCAAGGACAAGCCGGCGTGGTCGGTGCCATGCACTGCACTTAACGCACATAATTATTCATTATTCGTATTCATACAAAACAACTATGCACCGCTTTTGAATTAATTTATGGAAGTGCCATAAAGTTCTTGTTTATAATCTGAGTGCAGTTTGAATGTTTGATCTATATAATTAACGCTGATATTATGATTGATAGTTTTATATTCTAGTCATATCATACAACCTATTTCACACTATAAGCTTCTTTTTGCACAAAAATAATTATGGCTTCTTATAGACAGATATAGAAAGCTTTAAGTATTTAAATGTTTTTCAACAATAGGGTAAACCAACTTTCGGTATGAAAGCGTTTCACATTTTCCACCCAATCTACTTACTGCTCAGTCCGGGAAATGTATCCTGAATTGATCCCATAATACTACTGTCTACGATGGTTACTGTTTATTTACTTAATTTGATACCTGCTCTATGATACAATAATAAATTAGATCACCTTGTCTATGGTATGTACAATAAACTAGATCATCTAAGCATCGATCTATTATTAGCTACATAACGTCAACATTTTCTAAAACAAAACGATATATGCCATAAATTACAATTAGCCAGTTAACAACTGACATTCAGACAACCGTAGCAATAAATTCGCATACAAATGAGTAGGTACTCATTCCTAGAACCTACCTAATTACCGGACGAGAAACAATTCCATTGACCTTTAAGAAAAAAATTGAATGCAGCTACTCCGTGCGACGAATAAAAAATATCTCATTCTGTAAATTCGTTCTAAAATTAACACCCTCACATAAAGTCGTCCTGGGAAGGTCAATGCTATTGCAATTGCAGGTTGCATAGTACAAGAGTATAAAAATGGAATCGGCCCTCCGTAGGGCATCATTCACCCCTGTGAACGAGACACACCCAGCAACATGTACAAACTGGTAAGCAAATACTTATTTTATTTAAATACTCGTACTTTGTTCAAGAATTCTAAAAACAGATAATAAAGAAATGTGGAACACCTTTCAAGTGTAATTAAAAGTGTAGGACATATCAATAAAAAAAACTATAACTAGGCTATTCAAAATGGTACGGGATTAGGACTTTGGAATGTCAACTTTTCTGAATATTTTTGCCGAAACCTTAACGGAAGAGCCACGTAAAATATTATTGTATTCTGAATATTTATATAGAATATACATAGATATATGTGTGTTGTTGTGAGCCACATAGGAGACAATGACTAAAAACCATAAATTCTTCATTCAAATAACTTCTAAAAAACGCACAGGTTGACACTTTTAGAGAATTGTATCAAATCAGTTTTCTTTAATTAGAATTTATTGTTATATTTCGTTCTGATTATGTATGTTTTGTATATTTATGGGCCCTAGTTGCCTGATATAAAGGTGTAAATAAAAAATAAAACCTGGAATATAAATATACAGAAAAGCAAGCTTTTGTAAAATTTTTGTATGTCATTTCAATAGATACATATATTGTACGCATATGAGTAATGTCCCTTACACATCTAACATTTCAATAACATCGTCAATATAGACAATATCAATTGTCCTTAAAGATACCAGCTATCTCTCACAATTTCACTTCACACTCATAAATTGGGAACTTCTTCATGCGCATGGGTGAAAACTATATCCTATGGTTTCTGTGTACATACTTTCAGAATTCAATCTATCACTATACCGAATTGCTTAAGTTTGGATGCAATGTCACTTAAAAACTTAATTGATCAGTGCAAAAATATGGCAACGTGCGTGACAAAGTAACAAAGTATGGAGGTTCCAAAAAAATTACTACTATGTAATATAAATAAATAAACTATTATCCTATATTTCCAGTTATCATTCCTCGTGATCCTGGCGGTTGCGTTCGCTGCGCCCGCGCCGGAGCCCGGGGCGGCCATCTTGACTCCCGCCGTGTACCGAGCACCGTTGACTTACGCCCCAGCACTGGGCTACGCAGCCCTCCCCGCCGCGGGCTTACCCCTCCAATATAGCGCCCCGTACCTCGCCTCTTACCCCGCAGCACCCATCGCCTACAGCAAGTACTACTAGGCAGGACGAGTAAGGAGGTTCTCAAGTATTGGCAGTGATCCGTTTGGTACCTAAGTAATGCGCAATAAAATCGTTCCGCCTACTATTTTGTTTTTTTATTGGTGATCTTTACCAGACTATTTTGCTTATTTTTTGAATGGATATACTTCCAGTTTTAATGAGATAGGTAGATTGGATTGAACTTTTTGGCTATTACTGTTCCAATGAATCCTTTATGACTTTTCCTTTCAAATTATTATTCAAATTGTTTTATCTTACAAACATCTATTCTCTCGTACACAGAGTGTAATGAAATTAAAAAAAGAAAGTTAGGTCCATTTTTTTATATGCCACATTATTAAGGAACCTTAATTTTGGCTAGTTATATGATGAAGTAGGTATTACGCAAGAACACATAATGGAGTGTGTTCTTATTGAGATTGGCGTTCGAAGGGATGACTGTGGCAGGCACAAATATCTGCCGCTGACATTGAGCTCACGTAACCCCTGCAGTCTCAATTGTGTTATCATATTGAACCAAATTTTCGTACATAATATTTAATATCAACTCTATAATAGACTGAAGTAGCAACTTTTGTAACTGTATATAATGAAAGGAACTTTTTCCGATACTTCGCGGTTTTGATGTAAACAACAATCTAATAATAGAATTATCGATATTGTTGTGAATACCGGGTATTTTATTTATTTATGGGCCATTCGGTGAATTTTAAGTAGGTAGATATTGAAGTGAGACTGTATCAACACTATGTATCCTGAGCACCAATGTTAGGTAATAATTCTACTAGAAAAAACTTTGAGAAGTAACTAAGACACTTATTTGAATTGAAAATGTCACACGACACAAAACCTATAATAAAAATCAAAATGCTTAAGCCGTCTCACATACGAAATAGGCTCAATAAAAAAACGAATAAATTGGTTATCGCATCAATTTGACAGCTGTCAAAAATACAGAGCTTCCGCGCATGTGAGCGTGTATACGTGGGCAGCATGCAAGCGACATTCAATGAAACAAAAACAGTTTGCCATAAAAACTTATATTAAAACATGATCAAACATTTGGTCGGTGTCATTGAGCAAGTAGGTGAATCTGGTGAATCTGGTTTAGCGGACGTAGTATGCTGCTCCATAGGGGTAGGCAGCGGCGGCGTAGGGAGCAGAGTAGGCGACTGGGGCGTAAGCGGAGTAGGCGTAGGGGTACGCAGCAGCTCCGGCGGCGTAGGTCACCACCTGGGGCTCAGGCTTGGGGTTGGCGAAAGCCACGGCCAACACGGCGAAGAGAGCGAACTGCAAATAAACACAAAAATTCATTAATATAAGTATAAGGCAGCCTTAAATGAATTAAATAGTTATGAAGACAATGAGTAGTCTGCGATAATGTTTGTTTTTAACAAAAGCTGGGACTTAGTTCGCAATTTGCAAACAAAGTACTGTCTGAACAGAAAAAAAAACAAATATATGAATTGAAGAAAATCCTAACCTTCCTAACATTTGGGAAGTTAATTAAAAATACTGTTATAATTTAAGTACTTTTATTCTTTATAATTTAATACTTATATTCTTAAAAAAAAAAATCGACCATGCTATCCAAAGTCAATTACACTAAACATAGCAGGGATCGCCAGAAACTAAACTGCATTTTGTTTTTTGAGTGAGATATAAGATATAAAACTATCTGATGAAATGACCAGTGGTCCCTGAAAGTGGGCGACATTGGCGAGTAAATGACCCTTACCCCTTGTTACGCTTATGTTATATCTCGCTAACAAGATAAACGACACTAAAATATTTACCCGAATTGTGTTTCCTAATAACTCGGCCGACCTTTTATAAGTTTATTTGAAGATAAAAATGGCAACGTGGGAAAATTGCCATCTTGAAAGCCATGAGCTTAACGGGGTCAAGAGAAGCTATAAATTTTGCTTATTATTTTATAAAATGTTATTGTTATGTCATTAAACTATTGAATTTTCATTATAAATATACTCAAATTTTAATTTCATTACTTTATTTTTTTTTAGGAGTTGACAATAATGCATATTATGCACATTTTTGTATTTACTAAGGAGATGTTTCGAAAAAAAACTTGATCTAATTTACAAAATCGGACCCAAAATCAAAGGGTATGTTTGCAATCACGCGCCCACATGGGCAATCGGATTTTTTTTAATTTGTTCAGGAATAAAACCGAAAACCTAGCTCCTCAGTGTCTACATGCGAAAATCAGTCTTAAATTAAAATACAATTAATTATTATATTACACAACTCACCAGTCTGAAGAACATGGTTGTAGAGTTACTTGGGATTGTTGTCACAAGTGATACTGCTTGCCAATCCGTCCCGGCTTATATACAGACCTAGCCGACCACGCCTTGATTACTTGTCGTCAGATAAAAAGTGTCCTTGATCTTCAGTGTAATGTATGAAGCTAGTACCTGCCCCATATACTGATATACATCGGTGATCGACATCCGCGTTAGGCGGCAACCATCTCTGTCAGTCCTGTTCCTAAGACATATACCTATATTGTTGTTGTCACCTTGTCTGTTATTAATAATCATAAACACTGTAGGTATGAGCTTGAACTTGCTAATCGATTCAATTTACAACAGTCATTTAAAACAATCCGCATTTGTATTTTAATTTCTAATTTAATTGGATTATGTGGTCTGTCAGATGTTGCTATGAGATATTTATTTTTTATCCTTTATCCCAACTGCCTGAAATGTTTATTTACATGTACAATCACGATTATTTTTTACTGATTTTCAGGAGTTTTTATTTAATATACACCTATTACAGGTCCTTACGTAACTTCAATACCTAGGTGCACTTTTTCAATGAATGGGTCTCATGGAGAAGAACCGGCAAGAAACTACATATAAATTTTTTCACCATTATAATTATCTGGGGTACAATTCAAATTCTTAAATAAAAGACCATTTTAATCATAACATATATAAGTAATATATTGCATGAAATTAACATAAAGGTACATCACATATTTAGGCGTAGACATTGGGGGCATTATATTATGTTCAGTAGTAACCGTAGCCGTAGCTGAAGGGGGATACTCCGTAGTTGTTGTAGGAGCTGTACCCGACGGGGTTGGAGTAGCCGGAGTACCCGTAGTAGCCGGGGTAGGAGGACGCGTAGCCCCCGTAGCTACCGTAGCTACCGTAGGGGGAGTACAGTTGAGGCCTTGCCAAAGCCAGGGCTAGCACGGCGAATAAGATCATCTGGGGAGAAAAATCATTTTCATTAACACATTTTTGCAAAATAAAGTGCCTACCAGCTGGTTTTCGCGGACCCAGTCTCATCGCAAGGAAAATACTTTACATAGCGAAATTAATAGTATTTCATATTCTTCTCGAGGTTTCAGCAAGTAATTCTATCTAAATCGATACTTCATGATGTTCTAACTCTGTGTATTACTAATATGTGTGTCAGTGTGGATGTTGAAAATGAAGGAACTTCTCTGGTCATAATAAATAAATAAAATACTTAAATTTTGGACTTCTCTGTGCTTATAATGACCAAATTCTAATTATTTCTAATTTTCGTTCACACCTTGGGGCACTATATTTGTTTAGTTCCCAGTAAATAAAACATTACTATACAATAAAGTTCCAAAATTAATTAGCCGTGTTAACTTTACTGGGGTCAACGACCCAGTATATCAAGAGCCAGGTGGTCATAATGGCAGTGGGATAGCCTGCGAAATAAAGTGGCTTTTAATCGACAAAGTTGGCCAAAACCGAGCGCCCTGTATTACTTACAATGAGCTAAAGCCCCACTCTCATAAACACACAGATATAGGCAGACGTAATAAGTACCTATGCGATTAATCTAGTAATAAAAAAATATATATATATTTTCGGCCAATGTAGGCGCTAAGCCGATAGCGTCCTGTTTAGATCATAAAAAATAGGTATGAGAGAATTTATCAGGTATATATAGTATGTCACACGTTTATTAGTACAATTTAGACTGAATAAAATTTAATTAACGAGGTATTAAAAAAAACTACACTTGTAAAGAAGTAGTACACATAAGGCAGATTTACGTGTTATGAAATTTACCCAAAGCAATACGGATCAGACCAAATCATAGATTGATTAAGTGACATTATAAGTGCATCTTATATAACATCCAATAAATTGAACAAAATGTGATACCCCGGACATCAAAGCTTGAGTTGTTTTTGTCGTAAGCATAATCATAACACTGTTACATAACAATGATTAACGCCTTATTACGGGGGCGGATGCGTATCTATTTATAGACTCAATATGAATTATGTGAAAGATAAACAAAAAATATTACAAGGATCGTTAATAAAACACAATCAGTAGTGAATGATCTCGATTAAATTAAGGACTTAAATCAGAACGATTTATCGTTCATGTCCAAACAAAACTGGGAACCTAACATTCAATACTAACTTAAGACATCAAGTCTACTAATAACTCTACTCACCAGTTTGGCAAACATTTTATTGTAAGTTTTTTTTATTTATTTAAAAGGTATAGTCCAGAGAGCTCCCGGTACACTGTCTTACTTAAACACTCGTACTGTTTTTATTTCAACCTCCCTGGACATTTTATAGTGTCAATTGTCCTTGGACACTCAAACAATAACGGAAAACCTATACTTACAAACGATTCTGTTGGGAATCAATGTAAATTATGAGCACAGACAAAGCGTAGTGAGGACGCGCTCTACATCACCAAGTAGGCCGCCTTTGTTTATACAAAACTACACCACGAATTTTAAAAAGAATAAATTACTTTTATTACTGGCCAGACGCAATTTAAAACCCCATAAAGATTTGCCTATTCCTCTATGTCTAATACATACTCGTATACAAACATTGCGTTTGCCATACATCAAGCATTCAAAGCTACGGATTAACAATACGGTTGCCTTACAAGGCGAGTCAGGATGTAGATTTTCTAAAGAACTAGAAGATCATCGACCTCAGCGATCGCCCTTGCTCTGCGATGACAGTTTTTCATCCTGACAAAATCGATCATTGTTTAAAGATCAAGGCTAATATTTTGTTATATAAGCTTCGCATTATTAGAGCTTTGTATGATTCAGTACTCTGCATCGCTCTATCAACATGTTCGCTAAAATCGTAAGTATTCTCCTTTAGTATCCTATCATCACACAGTTATCCAAAAATCTAAAAATATGTTCATCCATATTTTACATATAATTGATTAGTCCCATATCATAAGTATCACTCATCAGAATTGATCCTATTAACAAAGATCTGCTACACATCCAACCATGGACTGAAAAACTCGAAAGTACTGGCAACCCGGTTACATTATACGTAGCTGTCCCCAAAACTAATAATGACGTCATCTCCGCCGATTCTAAATAGAACTTTAATTTTTACGTTGCCTGAAATGGGGGCAGAACTTTTTTGTCTAAAACAATTAAACTTATAACGGGCTGAAACTTAGCTCCTTATAAAGGTCGGGAGACGCTTCGATATGATGTCACGACATTAAAGATGATCTTTTGTAAATGTAGACCTTAATCCGATGGTTAAATTTACTTTTCATTCAAGTTTTGATCGATCAAAAGTAAAGCTTTTTGAACTCTAGTGGTCATTTTACTCATTTAATCTGTGTGCCATGTAATAACTACATGTAATGTCATTTGTTTTGAAGTTTTCAATATGTAAAAAAGCTTATTAACTTAACGTATTTACACATTTTAAAGTATCTTAGCTAATATTCCTTCACAATTTGTTTATAGTTCGCTCTCTTCGCTCTGTTGGCGGTGGCCTTCGCTGCGCCCAGCCCCAACCCCAAGCCCCAAGTGCTGGCCTACTCCGCTGGACTTGACTACGGCTACATCCCTTCTGCTGGCGTGGTTCCCTCAGTCTACTCAGCTTACTCCCCCGTCGCCTACTCCGCATACCCGGCTGCTCCTACCGTCTACGTTCGGTGAAGACTTTGACCTGCATACTACAAGCTTCAGACCACTATTCAATTCAAACATGGATCCAACCGATTGTAATGCAATAATTTCAAGCAAATAAAACTCAATCAAACAAGTATTAGTTTGACTTACTAACCTTCGTAAGACCAATGATGCCACATGTGGAAGACACATGGAAAGTCTATTGACTTTTACGCACGAGTGGAAGTTAACGTAAGTTCATAATTTATGTGCATAGTCTTGTTAGATAGTCACTTGTCTTATATGCGCAGCTGTATACTTCATAACTTCATTAATGTGGTTATGAAATATACTAAAATGTGGTTATGAAATGTACTAAAAGCTAATATGATTTGACTATTCGAGATGATTTTCAAAATACTATTGGATGCTACAAGATTATTTTTCGAACTGACACTAAACCTTGCTCTCACGCAAGCCTAAAAAACTGTGGCTCAGAAATAAATATACATACCTAAGTAAGTATTTGCTTATGTCCGACACTAAATATTACATGAAAAGAACCTATTCGTCATATAAATAGTGAGTACAACTAAAATCTGGGACAACGCTTGTACAAAGAATACAATTACCATATCATCAGAGTCTGAACTCGTTAATAGGTACTGATTTTATTTACATTCGAACACTTTCGCTGATGTTCCCTAGGCGACAGGAATTTAAGTGTCTTTTAATTACTAGGTACTACGTGACCAGTATATCTTGACACTCCATAGAGGTTTTGTTCACAAAGGCCGAATTGAATAGTTCGTCAATACTTCTACTTCATCTTTTGCTCTTTACATTATGGTCCAACTTTTACTGGACATTTGAAGGCACTTGTATTAAGTCTTACCACCTGATTTTAATATTATGCATATACAATACGATTTTTACATAACAAATACGCAATATACGCGCTATGCAACAAAGTATAATGGTAATTGCAGCCGTTTATGTAGTTATTCAAATACTTTATGATTTAACCATTAATTGGTTAACATACCTATATCGTGTTCAGACGTGCGTATCATGACTAGATATTATAAAAATAAATACTAGATAATTTTTTTACGAAGCCAGTTTTCAATGTTTTAATTACAGTTGTAATTATTTACTCTTCATTGTTTTCTCGACAGTGTAGGGCACCCAGGTTAGATTTTCCTATCCCGATCGAATTTCCGGCCCACCGCATCAAGCTATGAGAGTAAAGGAATAGTGAGTGCCCCTGCCTCTTATAAGTTGGCTATTCTCCTTATAAGAGAACAGCCGCCGTAGCCGATAATCGGCTAGCACAACATCATCATTATCATCCTGATCAATGTGTTCTGCTTGAAAACTTTTTCATTCGATTTGTTGAGGTTCATATTATGTTTGCTTGTCATATTAAAGGAGACTGTTCAAGTAACCTGCTATGCAAATACTTACACTCTATACAATTTATTATTGCCCTCTATTTAATAGCTTTGTTGACAAGAATAATTTCCTATTTATACAATAGAACTTGAAGTAGGAATTTATTAAAATCTTATGATTTCATATAAGGTTACCATTGAAGGGCGGACACACTCTATAGATAAACTTAATAATTAAAAATACGGTTTCTCTTTTTAACGTATTAAAAAAAGTCTCACCTTTCCTGGTACCTACTTAAACGCGGTTTAACAACATTGTTCGTATATCACAAACAATACAATTAGGTGTCGTCGTTAAACTGTCTTGTGGTACCAGGGGGATCAAGCAAAGTACACGTAACATGTATAAGGAGTTAGGAAGCACACACAATACAACCTTGAACTTTAAATACAATGATAATGTACGCACTTCCCGATGATATTAGTGACAGCGTAACGGCGAGCTTACATCCATTGTGCCAACTGATGTCATAACTCGCCATTGTTCACAAACATGACCAGTGTGGTCCGAGCCTAAATTGGGATGTATGACTAATGGCCCTGTACTAGAATTGTTTGGGCCGATGTTATGAAGCTAATCTAAGGACAATGGGCACTTTGTATGGGATTTGGTACCCGCTTCAACAGTAACGTATGATATATCATTAGAAAGGTATTTACGTGAAGAATAATAAAAACTAGGGGGCTTGCCTCAATAAACTGTCCGATCCGAGTAATGATAAAAATTGAATCGACATAGAAACAAGTATGTCATCCATATATGCAAATTCATTAAGAAGCTTATGTCGTCAGTGTAATAATTTTAAACTCAGTTAATAGACATCTCACATTGTTTGAGATACACTCTATTATAATGTAAAGGTTGTAATAGTCTATGGAGTCATACTACGGAAACACAATCGTCATCTGATTTGACAAAAGTTCAAAACATTTCTATTCATCTTTTTTTAAGAAGAAATTCATCATTATCTCAGCACCTCTTGAGGAGCAAGATTAAGTCGTAATATGTACTATGTTAACATCGTCTCCTGACTTTTCAACCTTAATTGATTGTAAATACTGAAAGACTTTCATCAAATACATAAGCTAGTTCTGCGTGAACTGCAAAGGTTTGCACAGTCCTTTTTTAAAGCAGTCGGCAGGCAAACATTTTAAAAAGGCTAAATTCTTGTTTTTTTTTTGTTACTTTACCAGTTTTTATTCAATACAGTTGGATTTAAGAACTACATCTACGTTGATGATTTATGAACATTACACATTCTATTAGTCGATGTCACGCGAAATGGACAAGGATTTGGGACTGGTCGTCATAGTAAACATTTTTTGCCTTGCCAAGACCTACGCAATGGTACTAGAATCAACACTGTTGGACAGGGTACCAAAACGCCCATCGTCCTTTAAAATGTGTTGATCAAAAAATTGCTAATTGATACCTTACTTGCATGAAAAGGTTTATAAGCTTAGATAATAATTCTCTCAGAACTACATGTCTTGATTTTACTTGGGCGTCAGAGTTATTTTTATCTTCTAGTTACATAAATATTGATAGTCATACCTATAGGTACAAATTATGATTAGAAATAGATCAACCAAAAAGTAGAATAAAAAGTTATAAAAAGCTTGATTTGATTATTATATCAAATCATCGAGCCAATTTACTACCGTAACTGCAATAAAAATGTATCCTATAATTTACAAGACAACGAGATAGGTATACTTAATTGTAATCAAATATTCAACATCAAAATTATCGCGTTTTTGTCATAGTCATATTTACATATGCCGAACACTGTTCGCAAAAAAACAATGTAAGTATCTGAATTGTTATTGGATCAAATTGCTAGAGGGAGCAAAAAATTTTATCACATTTGTCTTATGGTGACTTTTATGAACCGGACTTTGGCTAGAACATTCGTTAGGTATTGCGCAATCCATCTGTGAGCTGCACTTTATCTTCCGATCGAGCTGGTGACTCTTCGAATGTCAATAGGAGTGTGGGACGCGCTGGCATGCTAAGCTATCGATCACTGAAGATCAGCTGGAAGTATGGAACAGGGAACAATAAAGTACTTACGTAAGAGCATGCACATACAATAAAGTACTTAACGACTAAAGACCTGTATAGGCTATGAACTTTTGTATAAATAATTAGAAGCATTCAATTAGACTGAACCAGTTAATGACTAACATATTTTAACGTAAACAATAGATTTTTTAAATAAATCAATATAATTGTACAAAGGTATATTATGTTGTTGAAACCTAGTAGATGACAACATTATTATTTGAAGCAAGAAAAATAGGCAAGTGATCTATAGCAGGTAACATTAAACACAATAATCAATCAAGTGAACTTATACCAAATGTAACGCTACTGAACTAAAATAACGAAGTGACTTCACACGTAGGTGCTGAACGTATAATATCCGTGAGAACAATCTACTTGATTCAATACGATTTTTTACAAGACCATCAAAGTAGTGTGTCACTATTACACGGATTTGTGAAGGATCTTAAAAGTCTTAAACACTTGCAATCAATAACTTGCATATCCTTTATTTCTACTTCTTCTATTTACCATATCTCTGCGAATAATGATTTTCATTTTCATTCACTTTCATTTTCTTTCTAGCCAATCCCTTTAGATACCTACACAATTTCCTTACCTATGCCTATCTCTAACGAGTCACAAAAACCAACATAATTTAATATTACCTGTTCAAAAGAATCCTAGATCAAAATGTTTTAAAAAGCGAAACCAATAAATAAAAACCGATTAATTTAGCAATATCTATCAATATGTAAGCAGTAGCTCTGTTGGTCTGTTCACGTCGGTTCGAGCTGTGGGCCAACAGTTGAACAATGCATGTTTACTAAAATAGCCCAATCCCTCGACTCGGTAGCCATGTTCGGAATAATGATGCACTCACACACGCACATCATCAGTCTTACAAAATAACTTATGGAATGCGCACACGTAAATATTTCAAGATAAAATAAAACATTTGGTATAATTCGAACATAAGTGGGTCCTTGTTATGTATTCTTGGAATAGATTTGCGACTTCGTTATTTAATTTTTAAGGTTTTATTTTCCTGTTTCGTAATTTTTATCTTGATTTTTAATGCAGAAAGAATTTATTCGGGACCTCTCATCAAATAAACACAACATATGCGAATGTAAAATTAAGTTAAAAGTTCTGTTAATTTATATCAGATTTAAATAACTCCATTACATTCATTAATACCTACATTCTGTAATGATGCATCTTATTTTGTTTTCTGTGTTATTCCAAGAATTACCATGTATTTCTTAAAATCGATTTATTTCAAAAGATAATTTTAAACAAAGTCTGTAGCTGATGCTCAAAATCTAAAACTTTTTCACCGTAATGAGTCCTGTAAAGTTCTAAAAGTTGTAACACAAACGTAAACCTGGTATATTTCTATAAATACTATGTTATAAATAGTAATCTCTGTATAAATGCTATTTTTGTAACAATCTAAAAATATTTTTTTTCTAATTCAATGAAAAAGTTTTTTCGCTCCCTAAAATAAATACCGATCCTTAGACTAACTTTCAGTTACAAAAGACTGAGTAAGTTTAGCTAACCATTTTCCTTTAAATGTGGTAGAAGAGTGTGTTTTTTAGATTTAGTTAGTTTCTAGTTTAAATATGTATGTAAATAGTAAACACTGTTTTTATTAAGTTAGGAATAACTTTTAAGTGATATAGCAATTTGTATACCAGCGTAACATGAACATCGCCAACATGAAGACACGTGAAGTGAATTATTTTTTTTTAAATAGATCATCATTTGCATCACCATCATTCGTAGAGAATACGGGGTGCAAAAATAATGTGAAGATGTGTACTACATATATTATGTAATAATACTTTTAGTTAATTAAATCAGAAAAAGTTTGCCACAATCTTTCTCTACGTATACCTATTACATATTGTCTCAGCATGTAATATAGACAAACTACGCACGACGTAATATTACCGACGCACATCAAATAATGTTCAACATTATATCATTTTATCGTAATCACAAACACCAACAATAGGTGCCGCAAAAGGATTGAATGTGTATCATATAACTAAATAAGTGATATTCGCCTAAATTTAGACAAATAATCGGCTTGTCGCGATTAGAGCTGTGACAATATTATGCAACAATGCACCGTGTAATTAGCCTACACAATGGAGTGTGTCCATACTGTCCATCCAGTAGATTCGTCTGTCCGTATCGGCTTACGTGATACTATTTAATGAGCAGTAATCTCATTTGCGAAGCTCTGGATTTCCGATAATGACGCAATACCGTATACATAGATTGCCTTTGAATTTAGACTTTTTGGTACGTCATGTATATGATAGGTGGTCGAGAAGGCGTCGGGAAATTATTGGTTTGTTATGTTGCAGAAGTTATATGACGGTGGATGCCGGACGGGTGTATTGATAGAATACCGAATTGGACAGATATTATTAACAGATTAAAAGCGGGTGCTAATTAAACAGGCTTCTTTTTAATATCGCCCCCAAAAATGTATGTTGCCTTCTAAATTACTTAGTCAGCAACCATATGATTAATACTAGTTTAGCCACTCGTTATCTTCTAAGTAAACCACTCTAAATACAACTCAGCATGATGGTTATTTTTTAGCATCTAAATTTGTAGCTGGCATGCGTGTAGCATTAACTCAGTACGTTTAAAATGTAAGCATGCAACATGCAGCAAGCATGGCTTCTGCCACGGCGCTGCGGGGCTCCAGCGGTCCCATGCGAGTTTATCGTCGCAGATGGTTTTCGCGCTCACCACCGCAACTTCGGCTTGCTGGCCGGCCCGGCCGGCCAGCCTCAGCCGCATCAGCGAGCGTTGAAACTTCCTGCGCCTCAGTTCGCAGGCCGCCTCGCCCCTCCGCGCCTACGCGGTTTTGAATTGCACTCTAGGGGTAGGGCAGACAAGACTACGTGGAGTCGGTTTTGCAGCGACTCGTTTTCGTCACTGACTTCAATTTTTAATACAATGTTTTCTAATTGAAGGTTATAAATGGCAATATGCTAAAAACGAGGCCGGGTTAGTAAATTAGATGACAATGTATAAATAAGAAGGACAAGTCACAATAGTTGATGACCTTTACTTGAAGCTTTCTATAGAATATTTGGTTGGCGTTGTAAAAAAGACGAATTAGTTTATTAGAGGCTATGTCATTTTCCCCGTTGTTTAGTTAAGTATAAAATTAGAAGTTTAATCATGTGTCCAATAAATAATTTTGTGGCTACACTTATAATTTCCCATTAAAAGCTGATTCGGAAGCCACAATAAGGTAATATCTTAACAGAACTATGCAATTGAAAGGTTATCGGTTAAGAAGATGTACTGTGACTTGATAGATTTAACCGGTAGTATTTAGAGGTTAAATATTGGCAATATTTTTTTTTTTACTAACTATATTTAAAAAAAATTGTATCTTAAATTTCTTCATGTACGGGTTGCATTTAAAAACTTCACTATTGTACTATATTAACTTACCAAACTGTTATAAAATGAACAATTGACGTAATATGAAATAACTCAGCTATTATTAGCATAGGCGACAGTTTCGGTTAAAATTAGTCTGTCACCGCCACGTATGATTTTGAAAGCAAACATTTCAATTATTACGTAATAATAAGCTTCCACTAATCCGTATATTGTGTGTTGGGGAAAACTTTCCGAGCCTGTGACACACGTCCATAACCTTTCTATATATAAATATATCAAACTAGCCGGACTGTATTGGCGTTTACATATTAGGAAGGAGAGTTAATGCCTAATTAAAATGAAAACTTCAAGAGTCTTTCGAAAGTAAGTCAATTAACTGCGGATTTCAATAATTGATCCTTCCGTTATTTTGAGATTAGAGATTGAATTTTAACACAATTTCTATGAAGCTAATGTCAAAATTCGATCTCCGATCTCAAAATGAGATAGGTTATTAAAATCCGCAGTTAGTGGTAATTTCATTCATATTTCTCAAGAACGTGACAGTGTCATGAGTATATGTGGCGTGTTTTTTACGCAATAAAAATGCTTAAGACTTGTAGACAAACTATGGAACCTGATGGTGACGTCACGGGCATCGTGGCGAACACGGCTAGCATACTCCACAAGACTTGAAACGTGCTCGCCATGCTTTTACGTTCAGAAAAAGGAAAACCATCATGGGTTTATGATTATGTAAGATAAACACCTTACTTAATTGGAATGAACAATGTACGTAGTAGTAAGTGCGTATTTACTAGGTAATAAGTAAGTGTCTTCGGAACAATCCAGTGTAACATTGACAATAACAAGCAGACAGATGCTCAGGTTACAGCCACTACGATCATAACAAAAGGTTATTATCAGACGCAAAAGCAACAAACAACACTAAAATACATTTTGAACGAATCATAACAAAACTGTGGCGATGCATACTTACATGTTGTTGTTTAAGGATTACATACAATGATTATTGTGTGGTTGTGTAGCTGCTAAAGCAAGTCATTTTATTTAGTCGACCTGTATGTTACTAGGTATGTAATGAAGTGTATAGTCATGGAAATTGGCTGGAAGTAGTCCTGTTAATGTAAATCTGATTTAAACTGAAGTTTCATGGTTGGATATCAATCATAGCTGTGTTTGGACTCTTTAAAAAAGCATCTTGTAATGATTTTTACGCGCATTTATAAAAGCTTGTTCTAGAGTTTTTTAAATATAATTAATTCGTAGGTACTTTTTTCCAATCACGTCTTCAAATTCTAAATTTAAAATTCCGATTAAAAAAAAACACATTCGAAAAAGGTTTGTTGAAAACAGCCAGTCCTCACGACCCTAATCACCTGTTGTAGTCACAAGTACTGGCAAGTTGGCGTGCCATCGGGAATCGAGACAAATAGGTTCAATTAGAAATTAATTAAATCGATCTCGTGCAGCGACGGCTCACGTGCTGAACTTTGAGTGCTGTGATACTTGTCTTGAGAAAAAGCACGTGGCTTACACAACAGAGCCTACGTCATGACCTAAATACGACGCGATTTGTGAACTATATGATTTCATTTCAAAATTGGTGCCACAAAAACTGATTTGTTTACTACTTTTGAGTTAAGGTACTACCAATCTTTAATGATTTTTTATAGTCTTAAATCTTTATAGTCTTAAAAAAAAAAAAAAAGCTTCAGACCAATTTCTCTCCTGTGCCACACTTTCAAGCTATTTGAAAGGTTAATTTTAAACCGCCTTGCTAGCCTGGTCGATCCAAAGCTGATACCGGAACAGGCTGGATTCCGACCTGGAAAATCATGCTGCAGCCAGACCCTCAACCTTACCCAGCACATAGAGGACGGCTTTGAAACCGGCAAGGTGACAGGCACTGTATTCGTCGACCTTTCTGCGGCTTACGACACCGTCAACATTAAACGCCTGCTGTGGAAGGTGGGCGAACTTACTGGAGACCGTAAATTTGTCGGGGTCCTTGGTGAGCTCCTCCAGAATCGCCGGTTCCAAGTACACCTTAGCTCCGATAAAAGTCGTTGGCGAGCCCAAAGGAATGGCCTACCCCAAGGTAGCGTCCTAGCTCCGTTACTATTTAACATCTACACCAACGACCAACCATCTACCCCAAACACGACTCGCTTCCTGTACGCTGATGATTTGGCCTTGACATCACAGGGATCTTTTGAGGAGGTAGAGGAAAACCTAAATAAGGCACTCGAAGACCTGAGTACCTATTACCAGGAGAACGCCCTAAAACCAAACCCCTCAAAAACTCAGTCGTGCGTATTCCACCTGCGCAACAGAGAGGCGAGTCGAACCCTTAACATCCAGTGGCGAGGTGTACCTATCAGCCATTGCAAGCTACCAAAATATCTGGGTGTAACTCTTGACAGGTCGCTCACTTTCAGGAAAAACTGCGAGAATATCAAGCAGAAAGTTGCCTCCCGCAACAACCTGTTGCGAAGGCTGACGAGCACGACCTGGGGAGCCTCACCAACGGTGCTGCGAACCACTGGCCTGGCACTCTGCTACTCCGCGGGCGAATATGCGTGCCCAGTGTGGAGTCGTTCCGTTCACGCTGGGCAGGTGGATGTAGCACTGAACGAAACGTGCCGCATTATAACTGGCTGCCTCAGGCCGACCCCGTTACAAATGCTGCACCCACTGGCCGGCATTGCCCCACCAGATGTTCGCAGAAGCGTAGCCTCTGGCATCGAGAGAGCCAAACTCGAAACAGACCAACGACACCCCATGCACAATTACACCCCTGTGCCACAACGGCTTAAAAGCCGCAGGGGTTTCTACAAAACCGTTGCTCCTGTCGATGGTGAGGCCTCTCGTGCCAGACGGGATCTTTGGCAATCGAGGAGTTTACTGCCCTCCCCGTTTGTCCCGCTCTTAGAAAGTCTCCCTCCTGGACACGATCTCCCGAGAAGAGCCTGGCAGTCTCTAAACAGACTCCGAACACGGGTAGGCCGGAGCAAAGATAACCGATCCAGGTGGGGTTTCGCGGGCGGGGCGGACCTTGGGTGCGAGTGCGGGGCTGCCGTGCAGACGATGTCCCACCTAATCGCATGTCCACTGTGCCCTGAAACCTGCTCGCGGGAGGACTTAATGAGCGCATCCGGCCGTGCTCTCGCTGTGGCGGAATATTGGGCTGACATAGTGTAGTCTCATATGACATGTCATCGACTCGAAAGAAGAAGAAGAATAGTCTTAAATTACGCAACTCAATAATACCTAGGTAGGTAACCCAACTGTACCTACTTATACATATTTGCTGTCAAATTTTTTACACAAATTATTGTGTAAAAAATTTGATGGTAATAGATTGATAACTAAAACACATTTAGACATTCATCTATAAATACACAGAATGATACACTGATTGTACTGTAAGCCAATTAATAAGACGTGTTGCTAAAATAAGCAACGGCGTAGGTTTACTTATAAGTGGAAAGGTAAGTATATGTTCAAAGAAAACGGAATCCTAAACTACTGCTCGACGTAAATTACAGTAACATGAGACAGTCTAACTATAGCTTTAATTGATAAGTCAAAATGATACGAAGGACCTTGAAGATAGTACTTCTCTATACAAATAAATACTAATTATAGTAATTAAATACTTGAACTTAGCTAGGTTATCTAAAATTTTACTTCTTTTACAGACCACAAAATATCAGCTGTCCACAAATCAGGTGGATTAACATTTTATAAAGATTTTAAGTACTTCAAAATATGTGTAGTGTACCTACATAATATCTTACTAGCTGGTCCCCGGGTCCTGAGGGATCACCCGAATTAAAATTAAACTACGTACTTTCTCAAATCGTAGCTAGACTACAAAATTAAATACACTATTATTAGACAGACAGACAGTTTCCAAATTGTAATATTTATAATAAGTAGGTTACAAAGACAGAGAGCAAATCCTTGCACAGATTTTTTGCACGTTTTTTTTTTCACTTTCAAAAAACAGAGCAATATCTGATTAGCCTGAAATGCTTTTTTCTGTGTAGCTTACGATATCAAATCAACACAAAAGAGATATATATTGAAGCGACTTTTGACCTCAACCTTTTTCACGACCTTATATATGTATATTTATTTATGTGTTACAGACACTAAGACAATGAAATAACTGTAAAATCGACCTATATTTATATACAATTTTATATGGTCACTGGATATGCATACATTGAAATGTTCTACTTTCATCTACTCTATTGACTAGAACATAATCAATATTGACGAAATAAATAGTATTGAACTGAACTTTAATTACACAATTAACTACAATCAAAGTCATAAATGAGACAAGTCGTTGTGCTTTAAGTATTAACATTTTATTTGTTAAGCCTTAAAGTAAATCGCCTACAACACTTAAATTTCAATTCACTGAAACCGACTAACTGTTGCTCTTAAAAGATACAAAGGCGTTAAGATTCTTTGTGACTTGTCAGAAGTCACTGTGATGATGATCGAATGTTAGGTATTCTGAACGCAGATTTTTTTTTTAATGTAAAGACAAGTTACAAATAACACTTTTACAAGTTTAACTTTGACAAGTACTCGTCTGACTTTAAGCTTTAAAAAAAACTCTTCTAACTTCCCAAATAAGAAAACAATATATTGCATAAAATAACCACACAAATGACATTAAAAGGTATCCATGGCGACATCTCAGTGAAGGCGATGTATGGTAGGCATGCATCTACGTGTACCGGTGCATGAACAATTGGGCCTACCACTACGCATGCGCCAAAAACTCCATATAAACCTTGCCAGCCGCCCGCCCTCCAACAGTTCGCTACTCTCGACCTTACGAAGCGATCTAACGCGCCTAACTCAACAACAACTCTCGAAATACGAAAAAGTTTTCAATCACAACAACTGTTACAATTCGTTGTATCAACAAAATATAAAATATACTGCTGTGTTTTCTTCTGAACGGAAGTGATAACGTCGACCTTATGAAAAATAAGCTGGGAATCAACTTTTTGACGAGTGAGAAGTTCGTCGGCGATCTGCCGGTGAACGTAGCTGGACAACAGCGGACGCCGAAAACCAATTCGCGCCGCGAGTCCGTGACTCCGAAGATAGTGGTCTGTCCACCAATCGAGGAGATGACGGAACCTATCTCTGCACCCCGCGGCGGCAGGCTGCTGAAGGCTCTCAGCAGTCGCCTCTCTCGCAGAGCCAACGACTCGGACTCCGTCGGCAGCTCGAGCAGCAACGACAGTGTATCTGGTGAAAATGGACGTACTGATGACCGATCGTCGTGCTCCGTCAGTGAATCCGGAAGTGATGGCTCTGACCGCCAGCGCCGACACCGCTCGACCGTTTCTCTTCGCCGAGTGTTCCAAAGCCTAAACCTTACATCGCGCTCTCAATCGTGCTCGCCTACGGAACGGTCTCGCCCGCCCAAGAAGCAGACACAACCGAAGAGGATCCTGCGGCCCCCAGTGACATACACATACGTGCGCGGCTTGTCCGGCCTGCCGACACAGAGAGTGCCGCGACACACTGTGTGCTGCGCATCCATGGGCCTCAACCGATAAAAGAAGCAAACACTCGGGTCGGACACGGGCGGAGATTAAGACTGGTTAAGATTTATGAGTAGAATAAAGCGCTAGTGAGGCAAGTTCTTATCATATCAGTAGATAAATGCTGAAACCTGGGCGAGTAGCCGACGTAACGATGTCTTCATAGAGGACCAAGCGAGGGCGGCGCCGGGGGAGAAGCCTTGCCTCCGGCGCCGGTCGCCTCTGCAGCGCTCGCTGCGCGTGGAGCTGTGACTCGTTTAGTACTAGTTAAGGGACAATACATAAGACTGTGTACTGAATTGCAGCTAGCTGTCGGTCTGTTAAACATTACTAGTTGACACTTTTTCTAATATGTACACACTGGATATTGTCATTATTTGTAAACTGTACTGCACTCTAGAACACCAATCTAAATTACTTTAGACTAAACTCGATCGACTCACGATATATTCTGTACTTGTTTGAATCGCCACATATATGCATGCGTTTGACATCGTTTAAATAATAGTGTAGTCTCAGTAAGTAATGTTTGTACTGCAGTGGTCAAATGAACGAGTTGTAATGTATGAACTTTTGATTTTGGTTAATCAAGCATAGTGCCTTTCCACCTTTGGAAATTAAGTAGATATAGATATACGGTATACTATTACTTTAAGAGCTGTGGTTAATACTATCAACGTGTGGTGTGCCGTATGGAATTTGAGTACGTTACTGCGTAATACCCCACATTTCATAGCGTAAATGTACATTTACTTAATCATCACTTGAAAATGTTTCGAATTTGTACCTATACATATAGATATACTATTTGTCTACTATTTGATCAGTAAACTCAGTTGATATTGCCGTATACTAAGTAGCTAGTTTAAATATTAAATCAATTAGATATAAGTAATTTTTATTGTCGACTAACATGAGTTTTCGTATTTAAATAAAAACTATGAGAAATAATGCCTGATTTTCAATCCTTGAACCTTCAGCAAACTCACATAAACCCTGACCACACACATACTCAATACACACTTGAAATAAACATAATATAAATGGTGACCTTACCAGTACCCATATCCGTACTGAATATATCTCAAGGTTCTACTTAATACAAATTCAGAGGATGCAACAAACAACAGTATTCAATCGACCCAAATCTAAAATGAAATACCCGAGAAATTATTTTCTTCATATTATCTTTGAAAACAAGAACTAATAAATTTTCGTTTAGGCCAATTGATACATTACGAAGCTTATTAAGTTGACTTGAAAGTATTTAAGAGGTAATAATGTCTTGATATTTCCACAAAGTCAGAATAATCAAAACAAACAACAAACGAATACACGATTGGAACATCGCTAATCGTTTTGAAATAATTATGCTTTATGTTAATTTCGATATTATTTAAACAATAGTGAACTGCGTTACGCTCATATTAGATAAAAACACACCAGTTTCCATACATTATGGGAAATGTTTACAATACATTTTTCAACTTAAAAAACAGGGAAAATAGGGATTTATCCAACATTCTTAAAAATCTCAACTCGCCGTGATCAATAATATGATGTTAAAGAACACACGTTATCCAAGTATAAAAAGATTTGAGCAAAGCAGCAGTTCAGTAAAATTGCCTTTGGAAATAATGAAGGAATATAATAGCTATGTACCTCAATTTTCATCGGTAACCTTCCTTATTTTTAAGACATATTTTTACATGTTTAATTTTATAATTTGGCAGAGATATAAATCCTATCTATCCCATATATTAAAATTCTCATAATTTTCATTTTCACAATCATCAACACGTGCCCATTGCTTAAAAGGTTATGCATGTTTATTACTTATAGGTACGTATTTGTTTTGTATATTTGATGTAATATACGTCCCAGGAAGGAAATCTCAGATGTTTTCCCCAAATCATTATTACCAGGAAGAGATGAACCTTTAACATGATGCCTAATGTTTGATGTAGACACTACGAACGTGTAAATATAGGCATTCAAACATCCTTTGCTTCATATTAAACATATGTTTTCTGTCCATACCATAACTGTTCGTAGAAATTCCCTCACACTGACGGAAAACCACCAAAACCATTTAAAAAGTTTGTCTAAACAAACAAACAATCTATTGTCTGATTGTATGTATGTAATTACAATAGCAGATAATAATAGTTTCAAAACATATTTTTTTATCAAAATGGATAAAAATGGAAGCATTGTTTTTGCACACTAAATTCATGATCAAACTTTGGAACTATAAAGATAATAAAAAATCAACCAATCAATCATATCTCACAAAGAACTGCGCTTCTGTCATACATAAGTTTACCCAAATGTTTGTAGGTACTTGCTTTCATTTATCAAGGCGTGTGAGAGGCAGGGCAACATTTCATAATATAATAAACGTGGACTCAACCAACCGTTACAATACCATCATCACGTTTACAAACTAGCTGATACACATATATTCGCCTACACATAATGAAAAACGCTAGCTTTGTCAGCAAGTCAGCACAAAGTGGACATGTTGGTCACCCGGAGCGGCCGCACATGACCGACGCCTACGCACCATGCAACACGTGATCGTACAATAAAACTGCAGCCAAAAAAGATATGTAGTTTATTATCATTTAGAAGCTGTTGAAAATCTGTCTGTGGTAGGCAATGTTTACCTTGAAAAATATTGTAAAGTTTTCGCAAAGAGAGAGAGGCTCAAACTTTACTCAAGTTGCTGAATTACAGATCTTAAATTATTACCAGTCTTAAAATAAGTAGGTATGTCATTTAAGCTGCACTACCCCACTTCACAAAATATGTGAGTCAAATTAAGTGCTGACTAAGCTTCAAAATAGTCTGCAACCTAACTGACTGCAGCTAAATATTATATTATAAATAAATACTCAAAAGAGGTCACGCTATTCTTGGCTAAAAATAAACCTCAATTTCATATTTATAGCCATTAAAATTGCATTACCATCTCAAGGAAAATAACGGTTTAAAATTACCTTAATTATTAGTAGGCATCAACAATATGAAAAATCGCAATGCAGTCAAAAGTGCCACTAGCAATTTATAGACCAGTATATATCGGGCTGGTAGTCGGCTCAGGTTTACATTAAGCTAGAGTTGGACAGAGAGGTCAACGACCGATGCACTATTGATCGCCCAGCCTCCGCCATCCCTTGCACGTTATCTAACGATCATTATGCACATAAATTGTGATGCAGTGTGTTCATTCAGTGTGCCAGTAGAAAATGTTTTCTCTTACATTTATAGGGAGAATAACAATGTAGAAGTACATAAAAGCAGTGATCCACATTTACCCATATTTAAGTTTTCTACGTTATTCTTTTTATGCCTAATGGATGAACCTTTTTTGACACCTTTTTTACTCTATTTCCTTATCCTAATATACGCAAAATTAATCGGAACTTTAGATAGGTGCCTAATTATATATGGTATTCATAGGGATTGCTTTGAGCAGGCATGGTGATTAACGCTCATTCGTTCACCGTGTGAGAAGAGGCCGCAACCCTGCAGTTTGACAATAAAAAGGTTGATGGTGTAATTAATTCTCCTATATTGAATGTGGTTCTAAGGGCTTAACTTAAATAGCACATGGTCTGGCTTAATGGACTATTAAATACCCACAACGTAGACTACTATATATATGATTAGGTATTTAACTAAGCATCGTGAGTAAAACACACTTTCACAACAGAGTTCCGATCCTTTAACTCTGTAATCTTATTACTTATGGTACTGGAATAAGATGTCAAAAGCGAAAAAAATAAATAATAGAGAGAGCAATTATACTGTAGACACGGCAGTGTCCCTTAAAAAAATAAAGCTAAGAAAACAAGAATTAAATTACCACATTGTTTTTCCTTAAGACTGATAAAAAATACAGCATTTACCAAACAAACAGGTCATTGACATCTCCGCTGATATCTCTGAAAATTACCAAACATACCCTTTGCAACGTATAAAGTTACGCTTAATAAAATATTTAAAGTGGATTTCCACCAAAATATCGGATAAAACATGACTTCACAGCGATATTGGCGAACGATTTGTTTTACATAAGGGTTATCATATCGTAAGTACTTAACATCGACATCGCTGTAAATTACTTTATGTGGAAATAAGGAGATTATTGGATAAGTTCATCGGCCGATCAAGGCCCGGGTTCACCGGGCACATTGTGTCACGAGAATGAAGCCATACATTATTGATGAAGTATAGAAAATATTTTTTCGTTTTTAATTTTCAGCTTAAGTGTTCTGTGATAAGTTTTACTACGACTTATAAAAACTTTGCAAACAAAATGAAAATTATTTCTAACGACTTTACCTGAGCTTTAGGCGTAGAAAATACAACCAGACTTATGTAAATCATCTTTTATGTAAATCAAATTCATTGCAATTCGAAAACACAACACATTATTGCTACGTGATTGCTATCACTCATAATATAAGCGTTTGAATTCAATGGAAACGCGCACCGGAGCAGCACCCTCAGCTTCTGATCGAAGCACGCGGAACTCCGTTGACGCTGAAGTGATAAATTACCATAATGTATGCGTGTCAGGCTGCCACGTCCCCTGGTATAAACAGACACCGTACTAACACGTAATTATTATCACTCTACATAAGTTCACGGCAGTACAAAACCTTTGAGAAAATGCTACACGTTCAAAGCTTATGTCACGTGGTAGGAATAACTTTGTAGCTAATCTACTTCTCAGACATTACGCAACTTAGCATTGAATTAGGTAATCGTTAACTGTGTTTTAGTGTAGGGAAACTATAAAATAAATAGCTTTTATTAAGATCATCAATTCGAACAACAAATGGTTTAAAGCAACAAGTCTTACTCATCATAATATGTTTCAATAATAAAAGCACTAATAATAAGCCCCCATTGGCATCCCCCCAATAGTAACAGAGGCATTTAGTAACATAAAGAGCGCCAAAATCCTCCTTTCTTTGGCCTCTGTCCAACATCTGCGAAGCTTACGAAATAAAACCATGAAAGTAATAGTGAACAAGGAACCGTTTGTCGAACTAAGGTTTATTGCAGTACATTCGAAGAAGATATTTCGATTCGAAGTCCCTGATTAAAACTATTAGTCTTCATTCGTTCACTAGGCAAAGAGATACAAAAATAGTCTTCAAGGAAGTCACATTTCTTCAGGTTTCCCCCGAGGCTACGAATTCTACCTTGATGGGTAATGGAACAAGATTTAAAATAGCAGTCGTTACACAACTTATGTAGATATTTTCATCATTTCATATACATGGTAAATGCATAACCATTATAATTCCAAATCAGCACTAAAGTTATATAAATCGTTAACATTGAAAACAGCTGTAATTTATTTGTGATTAATTGCTTAATGATTGAAATGTCATGTCAGACAATCACAACCTTCACACCAGTGCTTGACGCTCAAACACGTCTAATTTTAGCTTCAAGCAGTGGCCTTCCAATAGCCACATCTGTACATGAAGCCTCCCGAGGCTACCAGGAGGCCGTTTTACCCACCGGTGCTACCGTTTTACTCACACACCAAACCTGTTCACACACACACGTTCATTGCAACACTACCATACACAGTTGACGTAGAAAGTTCCATTGAAAACGCAGTTCCTACTCCTTCCAAAAAGTTTCGCCATCCACTCGATACAATCCTTGAGTTTCAGCAGCGGAACATGATGCCGGGGTTGTACTGCCTACGTCACTTGGATCCCTGGATTTTGGGTCAGTAGGTCACGTGAAAGGACTGCAGCTGTACGAAGCGGAGGGGGGTATCATTTTTAAACCCAACATTGTGACGTCATTGTGCGAGCCTTGGACCCCTCCCGTGCCGCCCCGCGTAAATGATGAATGAATAGGTCGATTGGTGCTAAGTAACGCTAACTAGGTCACACCGCATTCAGATCAAATGTTTCGGATGCAATACTCGCATGATTGATACTTTGTCCTCAAGAACCAATCATCTGGAACTGAAAGCCCTGACCGCGCGGCAGCGGTTCTTAGGTCTCAAGTCCAGTATTCTAGAATAAGTTGGAACTGTAAGTATTAATTTCAAACAGTTTAACACAAAGTATGGGTTGGGACATAGGGGAAAGAGTATTCACAAGACCATGAATGAATTGTACAGTAAGGTGGGCTAGGGGCGAATCCTAACTTTATAATTTATCAATGCGAAGGTGATTTTGTTTCCACTTTCAAGGGGAAAAGGCTGATCCGATTGAGCTGAAATTGGACCCTCTGAATGAACCTTCGAGATAGAGACGAAGAGTTGCTATCTATACCTTCAATTTTTGTATTTCTTTTGTAGTCAAATCTCAAAAAAGGAAAGCCATTTTTTATTCGTCATATGTTTTAAAATGTTGGTACATTGAGATACAACTAAAGTACTGGTTATTGAACCGTGGCTTACGTCAATAGAATGCGCAAATCTGCACGCCTGCCATGACCTGGTTTCTTCCACATTATTCAAGGCTTGCTAATGTCCTTCTCTGGCTGCAGTCTAAAGTGCAACTTACTTATTATATGTATATCTACTATTGGCTCTTGAATTAATGCCAGTTTGACCCTGCCGTTCGCGTCCTGAGGGAGATACTTCCCGCACCCGGATAAAACTAGTTTGTACTTACTGTACTATATCCTTTCTCAGGTCAAATTATTTGTTTACTAAACTTTCAACAACGTTAAAGGAAGTCGGCAGGCAGTTATATTTAATTAGTTTTGTCTCAGTCAATCGTTTGTTTACGTGTGTTACAACATACAACCGTCTTTTGTTGTCTTAAGTCACATCGTCAATTTTAAAAACAAACGGTTATTAGAAAAATCTAATTGGATTAATTATTTAAATTATAGCTTGGATTTTAGTATCATAAGCAATGTAACAGTAGCAAATCAATTGAATAGTAAAACAATATCTAAATAATTTATATTACTTTGAGTTTTTTGAATGTGCCATAGGTAGGTTTCCGAAATTCGATTACCCGATAACGTGTTCAAATACTCGTCGTCAGATCGTTCTGAAGTAATATTTATTCCGAGCGGGGATTGAACCCGTGACTGACAGCGTAGGTAGGGTTTTAATGAAACACTGAGCCAATTGAGGCTTAAAATAACTGCCGAGGAAAAATCTAAGAAGTTGATCGAACTTATTATTATTTCCTCTTCCGACACATACCTACAATTCAAACACTTCCCTGTTAGAAAAGTTAAGTCCTTTAGTAATGGTATAATAGTAAAACTTGACGATTCAAAAATATTTTAGAATTAAAAACAACATGTCAACTGATCAGTCTATCCCGTGGTGAAAAATAATCACAGAACGAAATTAGAGGTATATGATTAAGAGTCTTTACTATTTACTAAAACAATGAACAAAGTTAGCTATACATACATTGACATGCAGCAACAGTGAAGTCATTTTAGCTATCAAAATTACAGTATGTTGGAGGAGCTTCAAGGGATTTCCACATCGACACCAAAAAGGTTTGTTATGAAATAGCAGTGGAGCGTTTCGTCATAAGTCATCAAGCTGGGCAATGTGACGGTACACGAGACCGGCGACTCGTGATCCGCAGGTCACGCAGCCCCAGCTTGCACAAAGGCGAACTCGAAGGAACCGGCTTCCCTGTGACGCACGAACTTAACGTAACCACTTTATTTCCACCTCATTTTCGAAATGCCATTTCAAAAGTTTAACACAAAATTTACGGTACGGAAGTAACGCAGGTTACCAAAATAGCTGCTTTAAACTGACTAGATTTGTTGTGTAAATGTTGGGCAATTTTTGCGGGTTTTTTCTTCGCCGTGTCTCGATTTGGCATCTTGGCGTTGGATAACTTTGCTTTCAGATGTATATTTTTACTAAGTACTGTGTTATTGAGTAACTAGGGTGTTACGAAAAGAATTACAGACTCGACTGCTGTCTATAAAATTCCCCAAAATTTTAAAATTAGATTTTTTTCAATATTACAATTTGATTACTTTTTAGCAGGTTGTCATTATGAATAACAGACACTTCCTCGAAAAATATGTGCTCATTTAATTATTTTTAAAATAGCTTCCACCAACGTGTTCCATTTATCCAACAAACACGGAAATAATTTTTCAAATCTAAAATTAACGCGTTCAATCAAAACAAACACTTTTGAATAGACATTTAGTACAGACACCATTGCCTCCTTTTTTAACTTTTTAACTGTCATAAATTGCGACATAAAGCCTATTTTGTAGTCACGTTGAGAGCATGTTTCCTCTTACCTACGAATACTTTAAAGAACTCGAGAACGGTTTTAACTCGCAGTTGTGTTGGGAAACTCCTTTATTTTACTCCGAATACAATATTATGCAACCTCTTAGGTATAACATAAAAAGACGAACATAAAAATACGAAGAAAATAACACTCAAAATATTTGGAAGAAATATCTAGGCGAAAAAATATCTGACTGCGAGAGTCGGGTGGACTAAACAAAAAAAAAATAGATATCCCTAGGTAAATAACTATTAAAAAAAATAATAATATTTTCCTTGCTATAATATAGCAAGATGTCTGAAAAATATAAGACATTATTTCTACCGTCGATTTTTAAAGAAACGATACTAATGAATATAATATTTCCACAGTCAATAAACTAATGAGTGAAGATTGGACCCCCGCTGTGTTCGTGACCTAGACAACGTCAAATCAGTTGGTCATAATATTGGAAATCATATAGATTTCTCGTAGTAACAAAATATTTCTTAGAAATTGATAATTCCAAGGCGATTTAAAGATTTGAAAAAATATGTTGTATTTACATTTATCACATACAATTCAAGGCTTGGTTTAGTTAATTAAAAAAGTAAACTGATGTTTCCCTACTTTTTCTAGCCCCATGTGTTATCAATCAGATTTTTATTTCGACCATACATTAACTTTGTCTTAGTTTTTTGGACTGAAGATAATTGCAACAACCATTATCTAGGTTAATCAATTCAGTATTCTGTGATAAGTAAGACTAATACATTAAATGACCATGAGTCGGTCAAACATAATTGACACAAGTTATACAAAGACGGAGTACTTTTTTATTGGGTCTAAGCTATCCATCATGAATATACGATCAATGTTCGTAGCCGTGTTCGTAGCAAACAGCTACGGCGTAGTAAGCGTCGGCGTACTACGCGCTACGAACATACTTAAAGCTTGTTAGAAAAGTTACTGTGTTGTTAATTACGTTGAAACATGAATGGGATACCCTTTTAATTAGGGTTCTTCCTTCCAAAGTTTTTGTTTCTATTTTTTAAGTTTGAAACTGACCTTTAGACGTAGTTAAGGCAATTCATATTTGAAGTGATAGGAAATCGTCTAAAATACTTCTTATATATATTTATTAATTATAAGACATTGAATCGGATCGGAACATTAAATTAAATTTTAAATTTGACTGTTTAGAATAAAAAAATAAGTAATATGTAGTTTTACTCTAATTGTGTACAATACGGATGACCGAGCTTAATACGTTTCTCTGACAAAAGCCAAAAATAAACCCTTATAATTAAACACAAAGCCGAAACGCTAAGGTCAATGACCCCAATATTTTACCCATCTGTCCGTTTAATATGTACTAGCTGTTTCACGCAGATTCACTTCTTTCCCGTACCCGGTTAAAACACAGCCCAATATTCAGATAGTGTAGCTTCCTGACAGTAAAAGAATTATTAAATCAGTTCAGTAGTTCTGAAGCATATTCAATTCAAACAAACAAGCAATCAAATCTTTCTTCTTTATATGTATATCAGTATAGAAAAGATAAGTTTTTCTTGAAAAAAAGGTACTTATCCTCTCATTCGTAACTCCTAGTAAAATGGGCCAAACTACGGAGATAACATAAGTGGGCAGATTGATAACATAACTTGTTATTTCTCCTTACAGAGATGACGTCACAAGACATTTAGGCGTACAGTAGACTGCACATCAGTGGTAACTGTCATGCACCTTAACTCAATAGTAATAAGTACGATTTTCCTATAAAACTGTTACCACTGACCTGAAGTTGACTGTACAAAGCTGTTGATCACGAGTAATTTTCCAAAGCTAAACAATATCTACTTAAGTAAAACGTGCAAACAATAAGTATTGTGGGACTTGCGAGATAATCGTGCGTCGTCGTCATCGTCGAAACTTTGTAATCGCTGTCACTTTAAATGTTATCGTAACATAAATAACAACTTAAATAATGTAGGTGTGTTATGTTGTGCAATCTATGCAAAACTATTTGGAAAAAGAGGATTTTCTTTTTGTGCCTTAAATGTAATGCTATTGTTGGGTGGTTAACTGCATGCATGTAACTGTTTAACAAAAGAAAATCAATTATCTCGCGAATATCTGCACTCCGACATACAACGGGATAGAAAATATAATAACAAAGAATGTTAGAAATGTATAAGGATTGTAACTATTTTGACATACCACCACTATCGTCAAATTAAGGAAAACGGCTGTCGCTGCATACAATCCCTAATAATAGAAGATATAAGTTTCTCGTGTTTTTTTAAGAGGAATCTATAGAAAAATGAATTTGAATTAAAATACTTCTAGTATTACTATTGGTACATCAAAGTATTAAAAGACTACTGTAATATTTTAAATATGTGGACATAGATCTTGTGGTGTTGAACAATATCGGCATGAGACTTTTTAGCAAAATTTAAAGATATGACAATCACAGCATAGGCTTGTGGTATCTATGTTTATATCGCTCGAACCCGACCTCTATTCAAATTGGGAAGAGGCTAGACAGATGACGATCACTAAAAGGTCCAAATAAACAAGTCTTTACAACGAATGACTGTCAGATACATAATGTATGTATTTAGTACGACGAAATGTAAATGATATCACTAATCCTTATTCCCGTCTAACAAACAATAATGTCGGACAAAACAATTACTTGTTATTATCTGCCGACTCATTGTAAGCGGATTGTGTGTTTGGACATAATAATGTGAGTTAATTAATACTTAGTTAGCTATATGAGTTCGATAAGCAAATTATTTTATTGTGTTACTGATAGATGTTATAGTTGACAAAAGGGAAGGCCAGGTAAGAGAGTCTTAGTTTAAATTGGCTTTGTTGGTCAAAGTGACGATATCAATTCAGTAACATATAAGTACATGCCTTTCATTTATACTATTTTATATTTATAAGGCTGTACTTGAAGGTTGCTATGAGTAACAACTGTGGAATCTATAAGGATTTTTAAAATTTATTTTAATTTCGAGGGAATCTGCTTCACTATGAAACTGAAGATCGCACAAGAAAATACTTGAAGGATAGTCTAAAGTTTCCGTTTAAAGAATTTGATAAGGTAGGGGAACACGGATGTAAAAGATATTCCCTTGGAAATGTAATTTGTCACATAATAAATTTAGCGTTTATTTTACATTATAAATTACGTTAATAGAATTGAACGTGTATGAGTATGTATTTTAGAAAGTCGGAAATGTTTTCATTTGATCAAATCTCACTGCTAAAAATACAATAATTTATCTTTTATTTCAAATCTCTTGGTTGTTTCCAGCTTGCTCGCTTTTTTCCTACGCATCAGCCTGTTACGCCCACTCCCGTTTTATTCTAAGCCCAGAATTACATAAAACCCTCCGTCTTACGGTTTCTTTCATGTCCGAGAAGAAATTCTTATAGTGCCTCGTTTAAATGCACGCGGCTCGTCGCCCGCAAGAATTCAACCCGTGACGCCCAGCGGTGCTCAAAATTAAATAGCCTAGGTATTAGGTATAACTTCATCACTTTTTTTATGAAAGACCATTTTTTTATTACAACAGAACTCATCTGTTTATGCTTTATCTATCTATATAAGGTTTGAATTATCCTTATTTTTCATTGAAACTCATTTCTATGACTACCGACCACAAAACTGCGTACATAAGGTACTATTAGGCTATTTTGTGCACAATCGTTCCTTGACTTAGATAGCCAATATAGTTTATAAGTACCTAAACTTATTAAAAAGAAAACTGTAAAGTATTAAAGAAAAAACTTTGAACGCCAGTGATTTTCCTCCACGTTTTGTTGAAAAGAATACCTAGACTATCACGTGAACTATCACATTTTTACTCGCCCTTTGTACAGATGTTTTTCTCGGGAATACATACCTATATCTCGAATTCTGACTACCAGTTAGTAGGCAGGTAAAAACATATACATCGTACTTCGGAGTATGAATGCTACATCTGTGTTTCTTTTCTTAGAAGGAGTAGCCGAATTGTATTATACTGGACATGCTATTACAAAAAGAAACAAATACGTAGGTTATGTATTATTTGTCGAGCCAGTGTAATTTCTTATTACTGTAACAGAATGAACTTTTTAGATAGTCAATATATTCTTCGAAGTAAAATAATTACTCTAATATTTATCCATCACATGGATAATTTCGTTATAGAAATCTGACAGGGAATTTCAAGTCTTAGAAAGTTCAAGGTTTCCATTATATTACATGAACATTAACAGCTTTGCATGAAGTCATCTTATTATTTATTTCATTATAACATACACGGTGCCAAAAGAGGAGTTTCTTTTGACAAAAGGACCATAATTATCATAATGGTGCCTCCTACAATATTTGGGCAACTAATACATACAGCATCGCAGCAACAGACAGAATTGGTAAACAGAAAACGAAAATTATAATTAACAAGTTAAATAAAAGCCTGTAAAAATAAACATAAATATTTCTAAAGACTTTAAGCATGAATGACATTATTTCACAATCTGCCAAGCACAACTAGCCAAACAGCGGTGGGGTAAGTTATTTTTATTTGCCGCTGAAGGGAGCAAGCCGGCGGGCGGCGGCGTGCTGGCAAACGTGACCGGAGCCCCGCACTACTGCTGTTACACCATGCTCCTCTATTTCAAACCTTACAATATAATAAATTAATAACGCCATACTCAAAAAGGCAGGTTTCTGTGAAAAAAATTACATAAGGAAATTAATTTTGTAAGTGATTTCTGATTTACTCTCATCTGTTCATTTTTAACGGGAAAGTTCAAGTTCTAAATATATCGCAAACCAGTAAAGCAAGGCCTAGTATTTATGCTCGACCCTGGACTCGACCTCGAGCGGGGAGCCATATAAGAAGGTGCTTGTTACGACTGAACCAAGGCGGTGATGCTTCTAGGTCATCACAAACTTTCTCTAATGTAATATAAATAAGATTCAGGGCGAAAGAGCTTTAAACTTGCGGAATTTGATCTCTTCGAGATATGTACATTATTTATCTCCCAATACGGACCTATGACGTCAATTACGATAATAAAACATTAAAGGACATTATCAACAGTTAATTTAATAATAATCGCGTTTCCCACAAATTCAACCAAAGGCTAATGGATAACGCTCCATAATTTAATTAGTGAGCGACGACTATGTTGAAATGATCAATGGAAACTGAGTACTGAGTAGCCAGTGGCCACATAGCTATGATGGGGTTACTGTTTCTGTCTTTATTCTAACCATAACCTACACAAAAGTCTTTTGAACTCTCTTTTGAAACTGCTTTAGTATTATTGCATTGATTTCTTAAGCCATTGGCTATTCAACTTATTGAACTCTACTATATTTCTATTCAGAAGTTCAAAAATGCCCAGACGTGAACGACATTTCCAAATGTTCATGGAACCCAAGTCCCCTTCGAGCCGATGACAGAAGAACAATTAAAGCTATAGTTAATAGTAGCGTAACAATGAACTTAACAATTACAACACTTCAATTGTTACGCATTCACATAATTATGTGAAGTAACGCTGAAATGTCACTCACCTTGTGTCAACCTATTAATGCTTTTGTATCTTTTGTGTATTTGACCATTATATGTTACTTGTTACAATTACCACCACACATTACCATAATAGTGAAGTCCAAGAAGTTCTTTAAATATAATAATTGACCTGAACATACTTTGTTCTATTCCATTCTTGTTAACAATGATTCGTTTCAGTTGCTATGACCTTATAAATGGGCACTATTTAAATGATCCTCCTACATATTGTAAAAGGTACCTGAACTGAAGCAATAGCCGATACTAAATTCTTAGTGTCCTTTAGTGTGAAGGTAAAGCAGCCATCTTTATCCTCTGTTATGACCAAAATCATATACCGCAGTCCAGAAACTTTAATAAAATGACATAAAGTGAGCGATACATATGACGTGGCCGAGTAAATGGAGCTAACATGTCGTAACCTTAGATAGAAAAAAATTTGATGTTCACACTGGGACAGATCATGACCCAGATATACTGGATGAAAGGAGATTAACTATCTGACATACTGTTTATTTTATTCCTTTGCTAGATTTGGGGCATTAAGAACTGTGGGCTTAACACAGTAGTTTCATAAACACAATCAATCTAGGCCTTTACAATCAAAGAATAGTTTTTCCTGTAACAGTTTTTTCAGTAAGTTGACTATTTATAAAATGTTACTAAAAGACTAATGTGCCTACTTATCTTATGTGCATATACATTTTATGAATTACGTCAGAAGAAATTTGAAGATTTTTTTTTAAGTCCCAGCCAAATCCAGATCCGTAACGTCAAGCCGAAAATAAATACTTCATGCCTTTTGTATAGTCCGAAGTTATTTATGAAACTTTCCACGCCCACCCGACGAAGCGGCTGTCCATTCTATACTTCTATTCTTAAACTGATCAATTTATTTTAATTATGTACGTAATTAAATACTTATAAGCTAATTTTATTTCGTTTTGTTTCTTTTTAGGTAATTGCGGAATAAAGGAAATGTTAAAATTAATTGAGGAATTTTATTGTTCATTATATTCATATATGTAAGTTCATACAAAGTTCCTTGAAGTGATGTAGTGCAAATAAATAAGCTAATTAACCTTTATGTTTAAGAGAAAATTTCTTATTTGACATTCCAGTGATGTAACACATGTGGACTTACTTCGTGGAATTCTTTATCCTTGTAGGATACTTTATTACGATTCAGATTGATGAATTTTCGTTTGCCTTTAGAAGATCGAAGCAAAACTATGAAAGCGAAGACTAAATAAATGAAATTTAATCTAAATGAATTGTATGAATTCTTAATTATTTAATTTATACAAAAGTCACTGAAACATAAAAAATATGGAGATCAGTTTGTTTGGCTTTAAATAAAATTGTTAAGCAAACAAACATTGAGAAATAACAAAAATAACAAGTTTACAGTTATTCCTGAATGTTAATTGACTTGAAACAAATTGTGGTGTACGTTCAGTGAATATTTTCATAGTATGAACCTTGGGAGTTCCGGCTGCGCTCTCAAAAGGGCACGACCCGAGCTATTCGTGTCAAGGATTGTTCTTTATATAGAGCGTTTGGATTTGCTACTTGCATCCTAGGCTTTATAGATTTTAATTGCCTAGGGCTAGATAAGGATCTTGAAGAAATCTGGACTTTAAAGTCTGAAATCAACAAGCTTCCTTCGGCAGGCGATGTGGGTAATGTTTATTATTTCTCTGTATGAGAAGAGACTTCTGCCCTGCTGTGGTACGTAGGACAAAAATGCTGAGTAGAAAAAAGACATAACACTTCTAATTTTTATAACGGTTTTGTTTCAATCGTAACTAAACTCAAAACTTAAGTAGATTACAAGAAAAAAATACGAAAGTTAATCCAAAGTTGCATCTAATTTAGACACTTTCGTCAATAAGTTGCTCCTTGCTCCACATTTCAAATGTTATGTTTACAAACTAAAGGGCTTATTACACTTTACTAAATTCAGTGGTCTAATTAGGTTTCTAAATAATTTAATGAAACCTACCTTCCTAAATGCGATTACATTTGACTGAATTTAGTGACTGAATCATTTAGACGACTGAATTTAGTAAAGTGTAATAAGCCCTTAACTAAGCAGGCCAAGCCCATCGGTACCTACTCATTATTCTTCACCTTAAAGATTTATATTTTGATTTTATTTGGAAAAGGTTTAATTCTATGTCAACTCTTATATTCACAAATACATTTCGTCATAGATAATAGTATTTATTATAAAATAACCCAGGTATTTATGTTACACTGTTTTTGCATTGCAAAATGCTTCTTAGTTACATACTTGAATTCATCAAAAATTTTATCAGATAGGCAGATAGTATTTTAGAATTTTTTCTAGTGGTTGTTTACAGAAATGTTTTGTCAAAAAAAAAATACCTTGAAGATTTATGTTTTGATTTTATTATGTTTTGATTTTACCGGCTTTACTTATATTTAAAAGATATAAGTAAAGCCGGTATAAATACCAGCGGGGTAAGCATAGTAGCTGGGTGAAACGACCTCCGGCGTTACATCCAGTGCTGCGGCCTCGATGATAATTGTGTATCTGCGGAGAGAGGTGAGGCGGAGTGCACCCCGAGCCTGTGATCTAGTTTTGAATGGGCTCGCGGAGGCTCACGCGTGACGTCAGAGAGGCGTAACTGTGACGTCAACGGCGGAAACTAGGCCGCGCAGTCAACGACCGCGGCCTCCGCTGCACAACCAACACCACTGTCCTTGGGGGCTCGTCCAAACCGCGCCAACTACAACATTTCAGTTTCTCGCGATCTGCTTTTGTTTTTTTATTATGTTGTCGAAATGAAAACTTTTGTTTTTATCATCCATCTTTGTTGTGCTTAGTTGCATGCCAGAACAATCCAAACACGTTTTTTTACAAAATACCAGCAAATCATAGACTTTAACAAGTTCAACGATCACAGTTTTACACTATTACAGAACCAATCAACAAACAAAGGGGCACGTGGACAAAAATTGTTGAAACAAACAAACATTGCAATTACAAAATGTTCACGTTCAACTTTAAATTGACATCGAACGCATGGCAGCTAGTTAAAAATTTTGATTAGATCGGTTGATTCAGATTTAAATTGATTTTTGTGTATACTAAAACAAGTTTGATAACCCAAAACAAATAGCTGGGAATATTTTTTTGTTTTGCGGAGTTATTCGGTTTCGCTTGGGGTCTGTCCCATCCCCCTGTTTCATTGAGGCTGCAAACTAGGTCAGAGCTTGCAGCAGCAGGCCCGGGCCCCGCCTCCGATCGATGGCCCGGCGTCAATGAGGACCAGCCCCGGAACAGAGCCGCTAACTATAGCCAACGCCAACTGGCTATAAATAGAGCCCAAGGTACTGCGCCATGTTTCATATTTCAGTGCACGCTACTATTTATGGAAGGTATGGCCTACTTCGTTTCGGAGACCTCGCTTACTTTGACCAGGTATACGTACGTGACGTCATAATATTGTTTAACACTAAGTGTTAGCACTCAACAGTGATTTGTTCGCCATCAGAATGTTCACAATATAGTTAATAGGAGAAGTGCATTTTAACAATAGCCTGATGGATTGCTACATATGTAGGTACATATTTTTGGCGTTTCACTGTGAAGACAAAGTAGTGGCAATTTATTGAAATAAAAGATACTCTATCGTTTTGATCTCGTTGTCCCTAACGTGACTGCTGATGTTAAGTAATCAAGTCTTACTAGTATTTTAATTTCTCAGTAAAACGATTCTTGATTTGTGATAGTGGCTACCCAAATACTACAAATTGTGTAGATAGCCTTGCAGTTAGTGCCTCTTCTACTACCCTCTAAAATTATAGTCACATTTTTTTTTTCTATTCGTATATGGTAACGTACTGGCGCTGAGTATTTAATGAGCGATAACAAAACAATTCATAGCCATTGACATTATATTAATATTAATTTTATTGAAATCTGAAACAATCCATTCACATTAATTTGTTCAGTAAAATTATCTTCAAAGTAGTTAAATGTCAAGTACGTGATATTGTTTCTTCATGTCCTTTAAAATTCTTGAAAGTACCTTTAAGACCTTTGACTAAGCTCGTTGATTGATTAGGGAATGAATCGGTAAGCTCGACACTTCTGAGTTACCTACATAGAACCGCTCATTATAAATGGAGTTAGTAATATTTCTCATGGCAAATGAGATTATTTTAAAAGACCAAAATATCCAAATACACAACTATTTCAACAAAGCAAGACAGACAGTCATCAAAACCATTCCATAGTTATAATTGTAACTATTTTGCAAATTGCCCTGTCATAACCATAGTCTTTGAACTCGAAATATGCGTCACAATAAAACAATTGCAGGCTGACATTTGAGCTACGGTTCAGTCCAATCACCTCTGTATGAGCAAAAGCCTAGCCTACTCAGACGGTAGAACATAACAGCCTTGTTATATGTCTGAGTGAATGCACCCGTGGCGCATTCAATGAGTTTGCGTCACTAATGTCGAATATGCGTCAAAGTATCAGGTTTAATAAACTTCGAACACAATAGGCTGTACTTTGTTCCTTTATGGGAAAATAATGGAGTAAAAATTATTTTAATAAGTTGGAAATATTCCGCACGATATTTGATCTATTTTTATAGTCTTTGTCCTTTTAGGATGGGGAAATCATCAGATGACCCCGCTGTGGTTGTAGTGCAATTAAGCTTTTGGGTAATAACAGAAAGATTAATGAGTTTACATGCAAACACAATGGAAGAAACTGTATTGTATTGCATCGTTTAAACTGTGTCCGTAAGGAATTAATGTCTACCCCGCCTACAGCACGACATGTGCAAAGATGAAATATTAGTCCTGCGGATCAGTCACACGTCAAGTGGGTTAAAGATAGATAGTTCCCCACTGTGGCTACCAGTAGCTATTGTTTGAGCGAGACCTCCTCGAACATTCTATCTTTAGACAAGAGCTGCGAAGTGCAGTGCAGACGATGTCACTTCTAATTTGAATTTTAACCGTAATATTAGGGTTATTAGACTTTTTTGTTGGAAATGATATTTCGAGCCTTTTTTTGTTAAATTGTGTATCCAAAAAGGGAACTTGTATTGAAAATAAAGCTAAAATTAATAAAATGTTCAATATTTTTTACAACAACTACATATTTAAAGTCTAGATTTCTAACTGCATATAATAGGTATATACCTATTTATATTTATGTAACAAAGAGGCATGTTGCCTTCATCAAACCCGCGATCCGCTATCGATGTGGGTCGTCAGAACATCGGTGGTCAAAGGGCCCTCGAACCAAAGACAATGCATTATGATATCGAACATATGTGTCATACATATCTTATAGCTAGAAATTTTCGAAATCTGAAATTTTCATTTAAATTCTGGAACATAGCAAAAGTTGGCATATGCCTAACAAAGTTCGTAAAAGTGTATGGGAAGTTTAAAGATCAAAGTTAGAAAATGTCATTCACTGAATCAAATAAATATCTTGTCCGTCTTATCTTACTACCATTTAATCATCCTCTTTAACACGCTTATATTACTATCAAAGCCAATTCACAGACTCAGAAAGTATTGATAGAGTGCTAAAGGTAAATCCAGGCAACCCATATTAGGTTTTCAATACATAGTTGTAAACCACTCTTTTGAAATATAATTATTATCTAATAACTTATGTAAGACCGTCTGTCCACCTCGTTGGTGGACGTCCTACGCTGCGCTTGCTAGACCGTGGTTTCCACTCGAGCACTTTAAGGTATAAAGGTCGCCGGAAGACGCTGGATGCAGGTCGCTTCCAACAGGTATCTGTGGAGATCAAAAGGGGAGGCCTATGTTCAGCAGTAGGACGTCCTATGACTGAGATGATGATGATGATCATGAACTTATGTAAATACGTGACGCATTTATCTAAATATATAAAACTCAAAGGTGACTGACTGACTGACATAGTGATCTATCAACGCACAGCTGAAACCACTGGACGGATCGGGCTGAAATTTGGCATGCAGGTAGATGTTATGACGTAGGCATCCGCTAAGAAAGGATTTTGATCAATTCTACCCCCAAGGGGATAAAATAGGGGATGAAAGTTTGTATGAAACTTGCCCACGCAGACGAAGTTGCGGGCAACAGCTAGTCTAAAATAAATCCCTTTTGTAATAGGTATTTGTTAAATATTTTGGCTTATATGTATATTGATTCCAAACACAAAATACAATTGATTGCCAAAATATTTTGGCAATCAATTGTATTTTGTGTTTTGTGCAATCAATCAATTTGTGTTCACATGCACCGCAAACTTATCATAAAGTAAAAGCCAACGCTGCTGACGTTCCTTCTATTTCCACACGTAGAACAAAAGCATAGCGTTCTTTTTGTGAATGTTTATAAGGTAAGTACATATTCTTCAAGATGTGGCATCGGATGACAAAGTACGTGCAAAGAATGCAACCTCGTGCGTCACAGCCTAACAATGAACCTGTAACTGAAGAGACACGTGTTAACGTCCATTAGCCGTGTCTAGGATAATTCTATCAAGTCATTGATACCGACTGAGATTAAAAGGATTTTACCTACGGCTTGTTGTCGTCAAACTTTTTGGTATCGCTGCACAGAAACCATTTTTTGGTATCAGTGTATGGTTGAGTTGCGGGAAGGTCAGAAGCTATGGAGCCTAATGAAGCAAGTATTTTCCTGAAACATATTGAAGAACGCCTTTCAATTTTCAGCAATAAAAATAGTTGTAAAGATATTTTTTCTAAGTGCCCCACATACAGTAAAATTTAAATAAAAAGAAGCCTTCGAAAACTTTCAAAGAACACAAAAATATAGGCCAATAGGTACAATTCATCGAGCATAATCAAAATAGGTAACCGAATTATGTCAATGCGGAATTCCGATGGCCTTAAAAACTTAAAAGCTTGCTTTGATGTCGCAATACAAAGCACCCAATACAGAAACAGGGTCAAATTCTCAAATGTCGAAATAAATAACAGGCGGGAACTTTTTTTCAGTTTCCCTATGTCATTGACCGATAAAAGTCAATTACCTATGCTCCCAATAAATGGGGCAGAAAAGTTTGGATACCCTAAGGTAAAGCCCGCTATCTAACGGCGAGGCATCATTAACTTGAAAAGGAAAAAGAAAGCAACCGGCAATAGAAAACAATTATTTTTTTGTTTAATAAATAAAAACGGAAAATAATTTTCTGGGTCAGAAAATAAACTAAGGTTCAATAATTTGTTATTTTCCTTATGATGAGCACCAGTGAACAATTCATATGGCGACATGCGCGCACCAGTAGAGGAGTTAGTTGCGAGTTACTAATATTGAGTTACTTTAACGAAGAAGTGCACGATCTTGAGTTTGTTCGTTTAGAACTATGTAGGTACGACCTTCATCAAAGCGCCCAGAACTAGGTGCAATCACACACCGCGGCGGCGGAGACTAAAGTTTGTTATAACTTATTTCTTACACTATAGGGAAGCTACAGTATCCCCAGGTAACATAGACTATATTATATTCGGATACGGTAGTAGTTTCCACGGGACACGAGTAAAACAGCAAATATAATATAATACTATTACTTATTAATCCCTGGAACAAAGATAGGCCCTTCATCGAAGGCACGTGAAACGTATTTAACAAGCTTCCTGGAAGTCACTTGAACAGAAAGGCTTAAAAGGCTTTTAAGTTCGACGTAATAAATAGCATCTATAGCTAATAATACAACAACGTGGAACGTTTTGAGGTTTGAACTCAAATAAATAGAACGGGATACGGTTGATGAACTTCCATTAAGATACTAGTTATCAACTGTAAATGTAAAACTTTCTTAATCTTTGCCTGAAGGGGTTACCGTGAAACACAAAAGGGTTCAAGCAAACATACGGGTCACTCAGGAAAATGTCACAGGCCTATCCACTTTTTCCCCATCCTGGTAAGAGAAAGTAGCTCTCTCAAGAAGAGCATGAAACCGCTTTTGAAGCTACTTGGAAATATCTGTATAACGTTCATGTCCTCAGTATCCAAATAAAGGATGGTTTTTACAAGTGTGTCAAACATTACAATAAGACTAAAAGTTGAAACAACAAAGGCTTTCGATAATTCTCGCACATAATTATTTTTCTTGGAACTCGAAGATCGTTTTTCTCCTCTCTTCTCTTGGATATCCTGTCTTTGCCAGGGAGTTTAAGGTCATTGACATTATCACAAGAACATCTACACGTAAGGAGGATATCACAAAAGTTTATAAACTTTGCCTCTTTGAATTCACGGGGTTCCAGTATTTGATAAAACTTTGTTCTTAATTACCCGTCAGGATGTGGCACGCTATTGTTTCTACGGATACTATCTTTGATAACGTACTAAGGTTAAGGGCCAATTATTCAATGTTCAGTTAACTTCTATCTGAAGAACAAATATGGAGGTTGGGCATATTTTACTAACTGTACAAAAGCAGTCAAAACGTATAACGTCAAACATATTTTTTTCAGATAAAAGTTATCTGGCAATCGAAAAATCGATAATTAATGTATGTACATTAATTATATTGTAATTATATTTATATTCGATAACTAACCGTACAAAAATGACACAAGTATTTTAGTAACGATATTATAAGCTATTTAATACAAATATCTCAACAACATAAAGGTTGTAAAGAGTCAAGGGATGTCATACACATAGCGAGCTTTATTCACAGAGCGCATCAATCATCCTTTTGAACAACTTTATCAGATGTCACTTGCTTACAAAAACCTTCAGCCAGTCAAACGGCTAAAGTAACACACGATACTGGGTCATTGACTGTACCTTTAACATAAGTACTTACAAATAATATACTATCTGTATTCCCGCGGTTTCACCCGCGTCCCGGGGGAACCTCTTCCGGTACTCAGATAAAATATAGTCTGTTACTAGGAAAGTGTGTAGCGTTCCAACAGTGAAAAAAAGTTCAAATGCTTCAGTAGTTTCGGAACCTGCAGGGTACAAACAATGAAAAACATGTTTCCTCTTTATTATGATAGATTCCATGGTTTACTGAATAAACAGAGTGAACTACTAGTTCCTCAGCTATCATCCAAATTAAGAATTATAAATAAAAAATGCTTACCGATGGTAGAAAGTTTCAAAAACTCAGACTTTGAATCTCCTAAACCCTCGCTAATGTAGGTACGAAACAACGAACATAAAATGTAAATGTATTCCTTCAGCACGTCACGCCAAACTAGTTGACGCACTTTATTTAATCTTCAGTGGAAATGTACCAAATACTGTCTCAAAATATCACTTCATACTAGTTTGAAACAAAATTATATAAGATGCCTGCATTAGGTTAAGTCTATGAGACCATTTTTATTGTTGAACTTACCGGTATAAAAAATCATAATGACTCAGTTAATTCTACAAATATACTTTCAAGTATGTACTGTAGTTAACATCCCAATTGAATCTTACCTCTATAGGTATCTATCGTATTTAACATACTCTAGCTCTAGGAGATCGTGAAAAGAGCTGTGTCCGCCTCTAATATGGACACCTCAACGTGATCACGACCGCTCTGCCAAGAGCGAATCGACAGAGAAGATACTTTAGCTAATATATCAGTTCTATGAAGTATAAGCATCCAATTTTTTCTTTATTCGTTGCAGTTTCACAGTTATACAACGAGTATCATTTTATTTTAGTCAGATTATGCAAAATGATTCACCAAATTCATAAAGTTATTTCCTCAGGACATGAGTGAAACTGTGAAACCGCGGGAAATAGTAACATAATAAAATCAACCTGTAGAACACGAGTAACACGTTCACTTTATCTGTTTTCAGTTCAATAAGGGTACGGGTAGGTGTACCGTGTAAGCTGGTACCATTAATAAAAGATCTGTCTGTGAAAGTCAAGGCCAATCGGTCGGTGACTTCTCGCCTCGAAAGTCGGAATATATTTGTACATCTCGAGGAGGAAATATTTGCTTTAAGTAATGAAAGTGTGCTTAGTAAGTAGCCTGAAATTCTATCCAATTTTAATCTTACCTTTCGGAGTGGCAAAAATGTTTATGTCATTATTTTTTTTTAAGAATATGCTTTTTATTCATAACTAACCAGTGGTTTTACAGTCGTACCGAGAGGGAACTACGTGACTCCAAACATATAATAATGCCTATACATTATTCCGATATTATATAAGTTACTTTACTGCCAAGTTTAACCAACATCCGTTCAATAGTTTTTGCGCGAGTTATTTACCAACTATGTACCTATTTCTTAAGTCAGAAAAGTCGTAGGTACGTTTAACTTTTCAATGTAGGTAAACCTTTTCAGACGTATCAAACACTGGGAAATGAACCGTGATTACTTATGGTACACAAATTCTCGAGTTCATTGACTGTTTCGTTTGAATGAAAATTCACGACACAACGTATGAACAAATTGAACCTTCGTCCAAAAAGGTTTGTAATTTCCTACATGTGGGTATGTATATATGAAGCTGAATTCGCATGCCAATGACCGCGCCAGTGGACGCTGCGTCCTGAGATACGAGCATGAAATATTGCTTTCTTTCATACATTCCCCGATATTCAATACCCTTGATTCATAACCGACGATCGTTCCCCTACATATTTTTCATAATCATATCGCATTTTGAAATACACACGATTTACTCGTATTTATTATATGTTCAGATTTTTTTTTTTGCAAATATCTTGGTATCTATCGCATAGTTCTTACTTAGTTCCTTTGCTTCATCAGCTTCATTAATTAGGAGCACTGGGTGGTTTCCTGAATTTCTTCGAAGGAACAAAAAACAATGTTTTGCTATCGTTATATTTGTTGTATTATGTGTTGTGACTTAACTAAGTAAAAACACTGCTTAGGATAAATTAAGAGATAAATTGCATTTCACAATATCACTTTTTATTGTAAGTACTCGCATATTTTTCATGAAAGTATAGGTATTTCATCATCTCAGTCATACCATTAATTTCCAAGAGAACAGGGACCGTAGAAAGAATGTATATAGATACTTATGTGACAAGATAGTTGTTGTAATTTTATGTCATATACCTAGGGAGAAAACTACCTCATTACTGTTCATTATGTAACGTTTCTACATTCGTTTACTAGGTTTATTTTAGCAGATTGGTCCTCTCAATAACATTGACACCCCGCTGGTAGCGTCGGGCCATACAAGCCGGTGATATGCCCTCACAAACAAACACCGTGTCGGCTATTTACGGCTCCCTCGGTCCAATTTAGGGTGTACTGACTTATAATTTAACAAATTACCACGTAATAATGAGCTCGACCTGTTGTCAGAGACAGAGATGTCTGACAAGATCGTCGAGTCTGGAAACACAAAGTAGCAACGATAAGATTAAGAGATATTTATAAAAAAAACAAGATTATGTCCACGATATCTATATCCGCGGTATTTTTGGCATTATCTTGATATGTTATGATGACTGGCACTTGGCAGGTTGCCACGTCAGGTTAGCATTTTTGTGTAGCGACAGGAACTATTCAGTGGTAGTTTAACGCGGTGTCCTGCGTGAGCGACGAACGCGACGCGACGCGACGCTGCGAACGCGACGAACGCGATCAACTCAACCGCATGCCCTACATGTGGCCTATGTGAGTGTCTGCGGTGAGACGCGACGTAACGCGCTCTTGATTTGAGGGCGACCAGATGCGACACCACGAACTATTCAGAAGCGTTGTGGGACAAAAAACATAAACATTATAGAAATCGTTTATTAGTACAAAGAACTGAAAGAATGTTGCTGTGTGTACTTTAAATATGAACTTTCAAGCAAAATTGTACTGTACTTCTCCATGATTTGAGAAGTAATGACCAAAATCACGTAGGACATTTGTCGCGCATAGCATCGCGTCGCATTACGTCGCGTCGTGTTGCATCGCGTCGCGTCGCGTTCGTCGCTCACGCAGGACACCCCGTTAGTTACCACACATACATATCTGTAAATGTTGGTTCACCTGTAAACTGTGCAAGCCAACCTGTAATCCTTTTATTTTGTTAATTTAAACACAGAAGCTGTTGGTGTTCCTGTTACTAATAAATGAATAACTACGTAATAATTGCATTTGTGCAGACACCAATGTGCCCAGACTCTCAAAGTCGGACAGAAATCCGATTCTTCGGAGAGAGATCACGTCAGCTCAGGATGTAACAATATCAAAGGTAACTAATCGTCATGAAAATTCGTAGTTGTATGTAGTTCTCGTGACAATACAATAATATCGTCATGTCGAAAAGATCCGATGATTCAGCCGGAAGATATGAAGTGGAACATCATGATGGAACATCATATCACGTGTTATGCTTGTTATAAAAGTAAAGATATTTAGTTTAACCACGATTAAGTTTTCCATTTATAAGGGCATATTTTTCTCGTGTTTTTTTTTAATATTAATTTATTTCGATATTAATACAATAAAGGGAGGGATCAGACCTCGTACATTTTACGGGGGACTTGGTGGGTCAGAAAGTCTAATAATCGTCCAGGGAAGTTTGTGAGAATGTATGGATGTATGTTTGTTATTCAATCACGCAAAAACAGCTGGACCGATTTGATTGAAATTTGGTATGTAGATAGGTGATACCCTGGATTAACACATAGGCTACTTTTTATAAACACTCCACGCGGGCGAAGCCGCTGGCAGAAGCTAGTAAAATATAAGCAAGTTGAATTTAATTTCGAATGTATGCTACAATCCTACTATAATATTATAAACGCGAAAGTTTGTATGTATGGATGTATGGATGTTTGTTACTCTTTCACGCAAAAACTACTGAATGGATTTTAATGAAACTTTACAATAATATAGCTTATACATCAGAATAACACATAGGCTACAATTTGTAAACATATTGTTTGAAATACTAAACCTGTGCAGACGAAGTCACGGGCACCAGCTAGTATTTTATAATTCTTCGTGTCTCTACGACACATGAAATGAGTAAGTAATTAACTCTTGCGAAACATTTACTCTTGCCTATGATTCAATGTTCTTATCCGTTTATTTTAATTAAATGTAATGTTACTTCACGTTTAATGCTAATGAGTGCATGTAAAGAATAATATAGATAGGTATTACATCTCAAATAAAACCATGCTTGTATATCAACAAGTCAACAAAAACTAAACTCTTTATTTTAACATTTACAACTTATTAAATCTATTACATCGTATGGGATTTTTTCAATAGTCATTTTCGAAATAAAAAGTATTTATTTATATTTCCGTAATTTGTCTTTACGCACAAGTGCCTCTTGGTTCGAAGAAATAGCATTGATGATAAGCGCTACCCAAGACGCCTGTAAAACGAGGTTCGTAGTTATATATCAAGTATTGGTTTTCCTCAGCCTGGCTTGCGAACTGATGCAAACTTTTTCTGCATTCCTTCACGAAGAAGTCCATGAAATAACGGTTCGTTTTGACCGCAGATAATGAATGAGCATAATTCTTCGACAGCTTCCATTCGAAGGAACTTTTCTCAGGATGAAACTGTACACCGTAGAAGGGATACCTGAAATAAGATAAATTATTGTCTAAGCAAACTATTAGTAGTAATACCGCTTTCTGTAAATAATGAACATAACAAATAATATTAAGGTTTTGCGCCAGACTTGGATTTCCCCATGACCAGCAGATAAATGGATATCAGGAAATTAATTTTCACTACATCAAATAATCTTATCGGGCTTTTTATAATGCTTAAGAAAACATAATAATGCTAAAGTTAATTAATATTATCATCAATCAATTTATGATTTGACATTATAAGGAAACATAATCCATTACGATAACAATTTTCAGCCTCGCCAACCAAAGGGGGGAACGCGGAAGGGGTATCAAAATTTTACTAACTGCATCCTAGTTTTCATTATTCGTCAGACGTTATTACCCTTTAGTCGTCAGAGCCTAAAACTTCCACTGCTGATTGGGATTTACCCATACCCGCCGCGCTTACCATGCGCTTTGGTGAGCTGTGTGGGACATGTTTTTTTACCTTCGGAGATGCTACTGCCCATCACCGAGTAAAGCATTTACTATACCATTTGATTCTACGTGTTTTCGTCGTCGTCGTTAAACTGCAGGTCCCAGATGTTATTGAACATCTTTGGCATTTGTTACGGGTAGTCAGAAGCCAGTCAGTCTGACACCAGTCTAACCAAGTGGTATTGGGTTGTCCGGGTAACTGGGTTGAGGAGGTCAGATAGGTAGTTGCTTCTTGTAAAGCACTGGTACTCGGCTGAATCCGGTTAGACTGGAAGCCAGGACAAGACCAGGACAGCAACATAGTTGGGAAAAAGGCTCGGAGGATGATTGATTCTACGTGTTGGTTATACCGCCACTAATCAGTCAGAGCCTCGTCAGTTTTTCAACAGAGTGTACAGTGGGTTGGTGAGGTTGGCTAAATAAACAAACCAATGTATTACCTGGTGTGTTCGACAGTGGCGATGAACTTGACTCCATAGTCGTCGAATGAATGGGAGGTGACTCGCCAGTCATTTGTCAAATTGTAAGATATCAGGTTCTAGAAGAAAAAATAACGTCTTAAATACTTCTATGTAGAAAGAAAGAAAGAAAAAAATACATTATATTTGTTTGACAAAAATGTTTTATATTTAATTGTTGTAATAAGTAGTAGTCCAAAGGTATAAGAAATTTTTTCCCCTTACTTTTTCCAGTAAATACGAATTAAGAAAGAATGAGCTTTTATTATTTCATGTGCGTAAAGGTGTTAGTTACCTGCCTTATTTGAATACTTAAATAATTTTAAGTTAAAAATTTAAACAGTATAAGAGGTTTTTAGAGTGATTCTACTCTCAAAAGTCAAACTCAAATTTATTTATTGCAAACATAGGTCATACATAAGACACATACGCAAGTACATAAGACATGATGAAGCATACCTATGTACATATGAATATCATCCTCCGAGCCTTTTTCCCAACTATGTTGGGGTCGGCTTCCAGTCTAACCGGATTCAGCTGAGTACCAGTGCTTTACAAGAAGCGACTGCCTATCTGACCTCCTCAACCCAGTTACCCGAGCAACCTGATACCCCTTGGTTAGACTGGTGCCAGCCTTACTGGCTTCTGACTACCCGTAACGACTGCCAAGGATGTTCAATGACAGCCGGGACCTACCCTACCTACCCAGTTTAACGTGCCATTCGAAACACAGTCATTGGTGTCTAAGATATTTAAGTTACCTACATACGAATACCTGCTAGATACGAATTGTCGCGATGTGAGATGAATTCTGCGTAAAGGTAAACTGCCTTCACCATTATGATAAAGGCTAGAACTAGTTCCAACCAAACACAAGAGAACACAACTAAGTTAAGCCGCATGTGGCCGGCTGAATCTGGCTTTAGCCCGTTAGAACTAGGTGTAGCGGCATTTCAGGCTTTGGTAACATATCTACATTATTTATTCCAACACCTAATACCGTCACTCTACATACCTCATCTATGATGCAGAACTGATGTGCGTTTACTGTGACATTTTCGTTTTCCAAAACCTTTGTAACTTGTTCGGGTGCTTCTCTGAACATCTTACTGGATTGGTAATCTGCAAGCATAAATATATAACTTAGAATATGAATGCTCCTACGTCAAATCCTTAGATCCTTAATCCTTAGGTCACTGAATTTTATTCATAGAAAGATGGAACAACTGTCAGAAATCGGATTAATATATAAATGTTGTATAAATATCTACGCGTAAAAAGATTGCAGACCACAAAACCACAGTAAATTCTATCCCGACCTTACTGGTCAGTCAGTCGGCGTTACAAGGTAAAAATCCTAATACTAATCTTGGTATTTGTTTAGGTCATGCAAAAAAATAATAGTTTCAAAAAAACTAAAAAACACGCTTTTTATAGAAAAACGAACTAAAAACTCGAAAATAAATTTTAATGAATTTAAATTAAGAAAACAGTGTTAAAAATTTCAATGAATATAAATTAATAATAGTGTGAATACAAAAAAAAAAATTAAAAAAAGGCGTGGGGTGCATGGTGTCAATAGTTATAAATATTTTATTGACAGATATGAGTACAGTGATTTTCATTTCGATAATATCTTAAAAAGCACCCCACGCTTTTTTTAAATATTTTTTTTGTATTCACACTATTATTAATTTATATTCATTGAAATTTTTAACACTGTTTTCTTAATTTAAATTCATTAAAATTTATTTTCGAGTTTTTAGTTCGTTTTTCTATAAAAAGCGTGTTTTTTAGTTTTTTTGAAACTATTATTTATTTTCTACTTTTTAGTTTGTTTTCAAACTATTATTTGTTTTGTAGAATTAAAATTCTCTTTAGTATACAAAAATTTGTCAATATTAGAGAAAACGGCTAAAGATAATTATTGGAAATAAAAATTAACATCGAGTCCTGCCTTATCGACTGTAGAGAAAAATTCTAGAAAATTTTAATTAATTTTCTTACCTTATCGACTACAGATGAAAATTATATAAATTAACAAAGATCATATTTTGCAAATTGAAAAGCCTAGAAGTCGGTGTCTAATGGATGTTACTAAGTTAATTTTGCCACCGACTTCTAGGCCGATGCACCTAAAATTAGTTTTTTTTTTGGTTTTTAGTGTTTTGGGAACTCGGTTAAATTTTTTTGTAAAAAGGTTATTTATTTAAAGCTTTTCAGTGATACGAATAGTTGTCACTATCCATACAAGTGGGAAGTTCTCACCAATACAAAGAATATAAGTTCAAACGAGATATTTTACATATTCAGTTGTCGAGTTCCCTTGACTTTCTCTGGTCTCCATCATCAGGTCAGCTCCAAACCTTCACTGTTGCATAGGTCTTGTCAATACGAATAATTTAAGCCCAAACACGAGGTAGTTTACATATTCAGTTGTCGAGTTCCCTCCATTTTCTCTGGTCTCCATCATCAGGTCAGCTCCAAACCTTCACTGTTGCAAAGGCCTTGTCAATGCAAATAATTTAAGCCCAAACACGAGGTAGTTTACATATTCAGTTGTCGAGTTCCCTCGACCCTCTCTGGTCTCCATCATCAGGTCAGCTCCAAATCTTCACAGTTGAATAGTGCTTTTAGGCGTACACCTAAGTGTCAAGTTTTTACCCTATGTATGCCTACAAGTTTTGAAGTTTGCCCTCGATTTCTCAGGGTTTCCATCATCAGCATGGCAGCTATTCCAAGTCGAACAAAAAAAGAATCACGTAAATCGGTCTATAAACCTCGGAGTAATCGATGTGTATGTGTAACCTCCTCCTTTTTGGGAAGTCGGTTAAAATGGAATAATTTTATCAAATTAGTGTATTGTCATCGGTCCTCAATAAATCTACAAAGTTTGAACGAAATCTGGCCGTTTAAAGTGGGTCAAAATCGCGCCCAAAGAAGTCGGTTACAAACAAACATACAAACATACAAACCTACAAACATACAAACCTACAAACATACAAACCTACAAACATACAAACATACAGGTGAAGCTAATAAAAAGCGTGTAAAAATGAAGACGTTTACTCACCATCAGTAAAATCAAGAGGAATATTCCCATAAGAATAGCACCTGATCCTGTTCTCTGGGTATCCTCGGCCTGAAGCCAAGATGATGAGCAGTTCGAAACCGAGACAGGTGCCAAATATGGGGAAATAGTCGCCAGCGTCGTTCATTTGTTGAGCAATTTCGTATATATGCTGACCAGCGTCGGCGTAGCCATCCGACTGGTTGAAGTACGTAGCTCCGCCGGGAATCAGAACGCTGCAATGATAATAAACGGCGAAATGTATGATAAATAAATTATACTCCTTTTCTACCAGGTTCAAACATAGCTATTATACGATGTTCCATCATTAAATTCTTTCTAGTTCAAATCTACCGGCTCCATCATCATCTGATCATAGTTAGTTCGACAGTATCTTATATAGCTGCCAATTTTCGTAACGCTACGATCCTTGGAAGATGGTTAAATAGTTACATACTGGTACAGGTAATATAAGCGTGTGAAAATGTATTAATGTAATATGAAACAATCAAAAATAGGATACCTAATCTTTTTTGTATGAATTATTTGCACTTAGTAAATCTGTACCTTTATTAATATCATCGTAATTGCATTTTCTGTATAATTCTTGTCGGATAATTTCCTTGTCAACCGTACGTGATATAAATAATAACATCCGTTAGCGATAGACCATGTATTGTTTCCCGTTATGCTATCTATCCAACAATTACTCATACTTACCTAGTTACATATGACTAACTTCAGTAACAATATTCGGGATAATTAGCACCAAGTTAATAAAACATGTGTTAATAAACTACAGAACTAACATGAGTAGGTACCAATTTAGAAAAAATATCTAGCGCTCGATTGTGATGAAACTATGGTATTGTAGGTACTTCTTATCAATACTATATCTAAGTCCATGAAGTTGGATCTGGCTAAAATGTGTCTTTACATAGGTTTATCGACGAACTTACCCGTTCAATTTCCCCATCAGTTCCTCATAGTAAGCACGATCTTTTCCAATTCTGTAACATTATTTCACATCAAATAAATGAACCGTATAAACAAATGAAAAATCATAATTTTAAATTATTTTTCTTAATATATATTTATAACTAGCGACCAGCCCAGGCTTCGCACGGGTGCAATGCTGATACTAAACATTCTACACTATTTAATGGATGTTATGCATATAAACCTTCCTCTTTAGTCTTTAATCACTTTATCTATTTCAGGAAAATCGGTTTCGTAGTTTTAAATATTAAAGCTTACAAAGGGACAGAAAAAGCGACTTTGTTTCTTGCTATGTAGTTATTACGTTACTCACAGAATAGGCACAACTCTAGCTCCCGAAGCTTCCACGTCCTTGACGTACGATGCGGCGATATAGCTGGTGTAATTCTCCTCCGGGTACTTGGTGTGCAGGTACATGGACTGTTCCTGCGACAACACGCCGATGATCGGACGGTCGTTCACCACGGGGAAGTCATCCGTCCTCACCACCGTGGCACCTTCGCAGTGCAACAAATACACGACCGTCAACAGCACAGCCCCCTTCATGATCAGCGTCACGCTCAAACTGTCTACTGCACTCATCCACCTAAAATTTATTTGAATTCACACATATCTGTTATCAGCCAAATCGCTGTTATTGTTTAGTGGTTCGTTCAATACGTAACATCAGATAAGAAATACTCAATCAAAGAAATCTGCTTTGTAGTTGCCGACTTTACTTTTAAGCAGCGCAGCTTTCATTTGCATTAATAAGTATACAAAAAATACTATGTTGATTTGTGTATTGTCTCAAATAATAACTAACCTCAACAACACAATATTGACACCATCGTTAACTAAGCAAACTATGATGTTTTGAAGCACTGTGCGCGCGCGCATCTGATTTATAATAAACTTGTGGTCTAAAAATAATGCTCTCCTACAATGTGTCTAATACACGTGATTGAGAGACAAAGATAAATATGTACATATATTGTTTGAAATTCTTCTCTAAAAAAAATTGTAATTACCTATGCCTTTAATTACCTCAAACAAATCCTGGTTAAGAAACAAATAACTAAACTGATAGCAACCGATTATTATCAGAATATAATTAATAAAATTAACAAATTGGCTAAGTGCTCATTATCTTAACTACTTGTTAGTGTTCATATCGAACTCCTTAAAATGATAAATCAATATCGATCACCGGCTGTTAAAATGCAAGAAATAGTGTGCATTGTTTATCGATGCGGGGTTCTTAGTATGTCATAAAAAATACATCGGTTGGTACTCCGTCCGTCGAAAAAAAGCCCAATAGACAAGCCCTTTGAGCCGTTTGTTACGACTGTCATGGCACCGCACATTTACCTTAGTAGTCAGAATAAAGAAAACCTTACAACCAGTCTTATGAAGTGTTGCTTTTTCGAATTTAACACTTACAAAGGCGGAACGTGTAAGCAAAAAGAATCCTTTTCGGTTTGAAGTTCCGAGCTTGCGAACGGCGAGCAAGGGGTGACTCGCCGTCGTTAAGATATAGGACTACTAGCATAACTGCGCCAGTTAAATAACGTCGATAAGATTAATCTGGTAGATTTATTCATATTGGAACATCTTCCGGATTCCGAAGCGCATGGGAAATAATGTGGTTTCTTAAATGGCTTGTTTGGATCTTTCCAAACAAGCCATTTAAATCATTAACACCTTAATGACCTTATTTTATTTGGACTCGGCGCAGCATACCTTCTTCCGTAGTTCTCCAACCGACGAAATCTCATAGTTATTACATACCTTGCATTCTTTCAGCATTTTCGTTTCTTGGTTCTCCAGAGATCAAGATCTCTGGTCGTCTTACGCACTTGTTCAAAGTGATGAATTGCAATAAGTAAGTAGGAGCATTGCGTAGCTGGGTTTGTTGTTAATGTTCCAATAATGTTTACAGAGGACAAGCAGAGGACCAATAGATAAAACCAAGACATGAGTGAAACTTACCTTTTATTGCTAAACGTAATGTTCTCTTTATGGATAAATAACGGGAAAACAATTTACATAATATCTCAGTGAACATGCTTGTAATTTTTGAAAGGATTTGGCTAAAGTAGTACATTTCATACAATCTCCTAATTTTAAGCCAAAGAATCTTGTGTTGTGTTGTGAGTTTGACAGGAATGTAACGAACCCCTTTGGCAGCCCTCGACATTTTCCAATGGGTAGCGCATGCGTGGTCTCGCACTCTTTGATGAGCTCAGCAAAAAAGGTCTACAAAGGGTGAATTCGGTTCGCATAGTCATTTCATGATAAAAAGGTACCTAATTTCATTATCAATTTGTGTCAAAACTCACAATATCATGATATTGTCTATAATAGAATTCCCGAAAAAAACATCCAGAAACTAAACAATCACGATTTCACTAAGTATCTCGTAGGCTGGCTAAATAGTATGGATTACGACAAAATTGAAAGCCTCATATCTTTACAAATCTAAAGTCTGTTTCAACAACAATAACAAAGCACATGCACACACACACTAACACATCACACATACACGCACACCACTCACACATACACACACATAAACAAAAGACGGCGCGCAATCAGTTAAAAATAGTGTTTAATTTAGTAAAGAACACCATTATTAATTATTTTAAATACCTATTGTTATTTTATTATATATTTTATTATAATTTTAAATCAATGTTTTGCTCTCAATTGTAGTAGTACATATTTAAGTTTTCTGTAATTGGGGAAGGAACTGTCTCCTGAGATACAGGCTAACCACCTAGTTCAGGGGACAGAGCTTCGGTGTATTGTGTCATATTGTGGTTTCAATAAAGAGATATTATTATTATTATTATATTATAATATTACGCAATACTTACCTAAACTGTGAAATTACGATAATATCGATGAAAAGTTACCTAAGTTTATTTCGAAGCGATGATGAATATGATAATTAATTTCAAAATGAATACGGTGTGCAAATGTTTCTTCGGCTATAAATAGATATTCATAGGCAAAATATTGGTTGGCATATAACTGCGCGCGGGCGGCGCAGAAGCAGCGCACGAACAAAAATGCACGCGCGCAGCTCGCGGGCAGGTCGCAAACGGCTCGCGAGCAGGGCCCCGATTCTCCTAAATTAATAATGTCAAAATCGAATAGAAATCGAATCGCAATATGATTGTAATAGCAGTTTTAACCATATCGGGCATTCTGCTACTAATAAAATACCAATCGTATTCGATTGACATTTGATTGGTGAGCGATTGGTCTGCTATTTTGATGATTTTGGTATATACGGTAGTTTGCTGTACAATCATTTTGCAATCGTAAATCATTTGCAGACAAAATGATTCATTATTGAATGACAGAAAAGGATAAAAACGTTTATTTCAAAGAAAAAATAGCGGAATGCCACAACCGCTTCAATAGTAATCGAATCGGGATTGGGTCTCAGTCGAATCGAGTCGAACGTCAATCGAAGGTCACTTAAGTAAAATTAGGAGAATCGGGCCCCTGCACATTCGCGGCACATTCGCCAGATGTGGACGCACCCTTAGAATCGATTCGGGGAATTACTTTATTATAATTGTATTGTTTTGTTCGGATACTATACATTATAATTATAATATAAAAAAAAAACATTTTTAATTGAAAAATGTTTACGTAAGCATGGGGGGAGGGGGTAAAAGCTTTGCTTACGTTTGCTGACAAGGGAGATGGGGGGGTAAATAATTGTAATAAATCTGCTAACGTAATATTTGAACGGCCCCATTGCAGATGGACCATCTTGACATAAAATTTTGTACCTATGCCTAAAACCCTAAAACTAACGCCTATTATTATGGAAGCCACTCAAAAATATTATTTTCGATACAACAATTTAGGTACTTTTAATCTAAGTAATATCACAAATAACAAACGTACTACATATATGCTAGTTTTGTGAATATTTCAAGCGCAATTATTAGTTTATGGTATAGGGGCCCCCTAAAATATTTATAATACCTTATATTTTGTTATAGTCGTAAAAATAAAATTTATTACATACATCATATTTTCCTATGAAACAGCTTGGTGACCGAAAATGAAGTCTAAGTAGGAGTCTGTCCAAACTAATTCTAGGTATGAATGAACATACATGACATGTATTGTATGGGGATGTACATGAGCGCACTCAGGCACGGAGTTAGTTTCGAAAAGAGTTCGAAAATCGAGTTTTAAGAAAACTGTAATGGGGTCTCGGGTTTCTCTTTTGGTTTGACTAAAAATCATAATAGGTATATCACGGAACTTCGAGATGGCACAGTCGACTGAAGCGCCACTGCACTCACAGAAGTTTCCTCCGTGAAACTCACTATGTTGATCCGCAAAATCTGACATCAACACAACCAACTAAATTACTTACAGAATGTATGGCAACATAGTATGAAAATAAAACATACTAAATGATAATTGGCAACACTAAAATATACCTCGTCAAAAGAAAAATGCCGCTGCCAAGAAGAAACGTAATGATAAAGGTATTTTGATAATAATTATTACTGTTACAATCATCATCTTGTGTACATATACTGAGTGAGTGTTTAATTTTGGTATTAACCTTTGTCCATTTCAAATATATTGAACAACTAATTTGTTGAAAACACTTTGTTTTAGGTTGGTTTTCTGCGTTGACAGTGGAATTCGCGTATTTTCTTTTACAAGTCAAGTACACAATAGAAAATGTTCGAAATGGTAAGTATATTTGCAATTATGAGTCGTGAGTCGTGAGTAGACAATGATTACATTAATACAAGTAACAAACATAACGATAATGTCTTTATTTTCAGAACACAGCTGAACCTATGCAGGTGGATGTTCCACCTGAAGATAACGAAAACAATGAAACTGAATGTTATGTGGTTGACAATCCTACTCTGGATCTGGAAACATACGCCGCTTCTTATACTGGATTTGCTAAACTGTATAGACTGATGTTTGTAGCCGACCATTGTCCTTCCCTCAGATTGGAAGCTCTGAAAATGGCTATTTCCTACGTCATGACAACATATAACGTAAGCCTTTACCAAACCCTTCACAAAAAACTGGCTGAGGCAGTTGCATCTGCAGGCTTGCCTGATGTTGCCGTACAAATGGGTTCACAAGATATCCCAGTCCTGGACACTATATGGATTGAATCAAAAACCAAGAAGGCTGCTATAAAGTTGGAAAAATTAGATACAGACCTCAAGAATTACAAAACAAATTCAATAAAAGAGAGTATTCGAAGAGGTCATGATGATCTTGGTGACCATTATCTTGATTGTGGTGACCTCACAAGTGCCCTCAAGTGTTACTCAAGAGCCAGAGATTACTGTACAAGTGGCAAACACATTATAATGATGTGCTTAAATGTTGTGAAAGTTTCAGTGTATCTGCAGAACTGGGCTCACGTTCTTAACTACGTATCTAAAGCAGAAGGCACTCCAGATTTCAATGAAGTCCCCGGTAAAGACTCTAACCAGTCAATACTGACCCGTTTAAAATGTGCTGCTGGTCTAGCAGAATTAGCTACAAAGAAGTACAAGTCTGCTGCTAAACACTTCCTAGCAGCCAGCATTGATCATTGTGACTACCCTGAACTTCTTAGCAGCAATAATGTTGCCATTTATGGTGGATTGTGTGCACTTGCTACATTTGATCGTTCTGAATTACAAAAGCAAGTCATAGTTAGCAGTTCTTTTAAATTATTTTTAGAGTTAGAACCGCAGTTACGTGACATAATTTTTAAATTCTATGAATCTAAGTATGCTTCCTGCTTAAGGCTATTGGATGAAATAAGAGATAATCTACTGTTAGACATGTATTTAGCTCCCCATCTAAACTCACTGTACATGCAAATAAGGAACAGAGCATTGATTCAATACTTCAGTCCATACCTGTCGGCTGACATGCGCTTGATGGCTGCAGCATTCAATCGTACTGTGAATGCTCTGGAGGATGAGTTGATGCTTTTAATACTAGATGGCCAGATCCAAGCTCGTATTGATTCCCACAACAAAATATTGTATGCTAAAGATGTGGATCAAAGGAGTACTACTTTTGAAAGGAGCCTGGCCATGGGGAAAGAATACCAACGAAGAACTTCTATGCTTATTTTACGTGCTGCAATGCTCAAAAATCAAATTCATGTGAAGGTGAGATTTGAAACTTTAGGTTGTTTTATTATCTTATACAGGAATGAATTTTAAGCAGTGCGCAAAAAAAACTGGTGGTCCAGAATCGTTAACAGAACATTTCTGCATCATCAGTAAAAAAAATTTTTTCATTCTTTTGTCTGCCCTAAAATCAGCAAAATATGGATATCAACTATTCTTATTAGTAAACCGGTTTCGCGTTGCCGCCGTGCCCACTATGACGAGTGTGACCGTACTATCGGTTACAAAATAAACATCTTTCGATATCAATTACTTTTTTTTGTACTAAAACACTACAAAATAAAAATATACGTATATATAAAACTTATTTAACTATAAGTTGACAAAGTTTGCGCACTGGATAAAATTCATTCCTGTATATAAAAATGAATTGCTGTTCGTTAGTCTTACTAAAACTCCAGAATGGCTGGACCGATTTGGCTTATTTTGGTTTTAAAATGTTTGTAGAGGTCCAGGGAAGGTTTAAACGATACGAAGTTCGCGGGGTCAGCTAGTTTTAAATAAAAATAACTATGTAAAATTAAAAATAATAAAATGTGTTTTCAGAATGTTGGCAGAGACACAGGCCCGCAAAGTGGTGAAGCACCAGGATCCAGCACCAGCCTCACTCCACGTACATTTGACACAGTGCCGTTGTGATGAATTTACTCATAGTCTACTTAAAGTTTTGTCGTGACAATTTAAATGCCACTATCAACCAATTTAGAGCAAGCATTTCATACAGATGAACATTGTTGGACTTTTTTGTTACTGCTCCTCTCTAATTGGATTTATATTGTCACATGAAATCAGATCTTATTTTTAAAAAGAACTCTTTTTGTGTACTGAGTATCTGCTTATGTTTTTTTGTTTAATGAGACTGCAGGAGTAGGCCCGCAAAGTTTCAACAGTTTTGCCATTGCAAACTACTGATAATTATTGTTTTAAGGAAAATGTTTTATCAGCAATCACAGAAACATGAACAGCTGGTGCAAGCATTCTTTCTCAACATTGTTTATACTGAATTATTCTATGTAACCACAAAATATTATGTCTACGTAATTTTTAATTAAAAAGTAAAAGCATCAATTGTTTTACTTATTCAATACTAGCCGCTTCTCTTGCTTTCACTTGCGTCCCGTTTAAAAATTCCTGCTTTAGCGTACCGTATTAAATATCGCCTATATCATCTGGGAATAGTGTAAAGTGTAACTACCCAACTGAAATATTTTTTTAATAACATACCTCAAGGTACAGACATGAGAACATCAGGCAGGTACTACAGTACTTTCAGAGCCCTTTTCGGATTCAGTGCAAACGAATGCTTATATTTTTCAAATATAAGTGCTACACCTACCCACATATCTATACAATGGGTCATAAAGTAGGTAGTAGGGTGTCAGGGGTTTTATGGCTTAGTTCATAGAGTATAGTAAATATATCCAAGGGCTACGGGGCCCGATTCTTTTTCGTTTCACACTAGGATTTTCCGCTGTGTCGTGCGTGCACAGAGCATTCGGACCCCGAAAAAATTTGTGTCTCGTGCGAGAATAGAGTCCGGAACACAGCATCAAAGACTACAACACAGCATTTCTACCTATTCACAATAAATGTAACGGATTGCAACCCAACATTTAACATGGCAACTTTTGAAAGAGCATCCTAGGAAGTCAGTTTAGGTGTATATTAAAACCACAACTTCCGGTGTCGGCCAAGGATATAGTTATCGACACGGATATTGAGCTCTGACCTTCACCTGCGCAGAAGCGATTTACTGCCTTATTGCCTTATGCGTACGGTGCGCAAAGCGATCCCCACTCTTCCGCCGAGAGCTCAATATCCGTGCCGGTAATTATACAGACTTTACCAACAATAATTCAAAGTCGCTCCAGTAGTTAAGGTGCAAACATAAAACACGTGTCCTCTTTATGATAAAGTATAAACCAACTTCGCCTGTGGTTTCACCCGCGCCCCGTGGGAACTAATTCCCTCACGTTGATAACAAAAATAAATTCATCCAGTAATTTTAGCGTGAAACAGTGTCAAACATACATACAGACATCAACCTTACCAACTGACTTTTGCATTTATAGGTAATTGAGCCTCATTTTATTGTTTGCACCTTTATGCCTACATTATTATTTAGATAGGTATGTAAACAACCACAGCATTGGGCATCAAATAAACATTAGACATCATTCAGGTAGGTACCATTTTTATTTATTTTATTAATTATCTTTTTCACTGCACGTAATTGGCTGAAGACAAGTTGGACAACTTCCATTCGCGACGCCAAAGGCAGGGGGCCGACTACCAGCACATGCCACTAACCACTGAAAAAGAAAGACAAATAAATTTACAGGCTTTTAACAGTGTCCTAGACTCATATCTCATATCAGGAAATGAGCATGCCAGTTATGGGACGGACACGACTGGAGAGACAGACATTAGCATGCTCTTCGGTGCAAGGGTTATCAATCATTAACGTCCAGGCTGCTTTGTGAAAGTTTGTCCGCCCCTAAGACGACCCACTGACCAACCAACGGGATAAATATGATGTTACAAGACTTTGAATTGTCACAAAGATTTTGGAAAGAAAGAAATAAACCAAAAATTTTGGAAATATGATTATTGTGGGTAGGTATAGGTAATAGGGTATACCTGATATAAGCAGGTCCTATGGTAATAAACCCCACACAATGAATTTTGACAGAGGGGTAGTGGCAATCCAGGAACATCAGGTAGACTTGTGGATAAACATATTCCACATGCTGCAGAGTTATCATCTTCACTATCCATTTTTGGAACCTCAGATGTACTTGACGTCGGATGTGGAAATTGATTGAAATCTAAAAACAACAAAAAAAAATAACTATAGGTAACTTATGTAGCAAATGTTTAACTAAGCGCTAAGTATCATAGTAAATTGAAAATTACCAAATATGGCCATAATATTATCAACAATATTTTTATCATGATCCCAATGGAGAAGCCCTGCCTGTAGCTTATTGTGCCAACACTCTGACTGACCAACAAGGTGAATATTAGTGGCAAAGCCTTCAGGGGTCACCTCCACATGCAGCCATGTCCTATCATCTGAAAGATATCTTATTTTTAATTCAAGCTATAAGCCTCTCTGTAAGCTTTCACATTAGCTTAACAGGCCGCACAGTCAGTAGTATTAATACAATCATCAATTCTCTCTTAATTAACCTTTTGAACGCCAATGTCGGCTATAGCCGACATGAGCAAGCGTGCCCTGTGCGCCAACGACGGCTATACTCGACAAAAAACAGGTCGCAGAAAAATACAAAATAAACCTATTAAATCATTACTTTTATGTATTTTTTAGTAGATATTTAATTAAGAATTTTTCGGGCTTGGCGTACAGGGCATAGGAATACCGATATGGCGTGGCGGTGAAAAGGTTAATGTTATATTCTTATTACGATTGCACTTCAAACTGACCAAGGAATATTCTTCTATAATTATCCTTGAATGACTTTACAATCGGTTCCATAACAGTACAAAACTCATCAATATTTTCTAATTCATAAAAATATCTAGCCAGGTCTTTCACATTCTGATTGAATAACTCAGTAATCTCTGTGATACATCCAAATTCATGTTCATGTGTTGATGAGTTGGGCAAATTTATATCTGATATAATCAAATGTTTAGGGCCTTTGTACTGCATTTTTATTTCGTGTTCTCTATCATCATCCTCTATTACAATTTTCAAGTCTCTCATAGTTTTACCAAAGTACAAGCGAAGGGTTCCAAGACTGACTATAGTTTTTATTTCATTTAAAATGTCTTCATCAAGCAGGTTCGATTTTACCAGTTGTATAAGTTGTGTATTCTGCTGCAAAGAATCGTCTAAACTTTCTAAAACTGATAGTAAATCCAGGTCTTCTTTAGTTTTAGTAATAGAGCTGTTCAGCCCCAGTTTATCCATTTTCTTTGGCAAAAACTAGTTCAAATCTTGATTTTCTCCTTCGAACAACGGCAATACCAGAACACCTTATCCTTACTGACTTTCTACTTTTGAACCAATAAAGGTACCTAACTTCTTTGTTTGTTATTGTAGATTGATTGACGAGAGATGACATGACGCGCATATGGCCTTGGCCATTTGGCCGTTTGACAATTTGACATTGTCAAATTTATGCCGACAGATAACACTGCTATACAAAAAAAATAAAAAAATCTGCGGCAGGGATTTTGTTAATGGTTTTTGTTAATACTCATATTAGACCTTCACGCTGCATGCTTATTTATTTTTGATTCACTCTGGTTATTGAGATAAACGGAACTAAAATTTCAAACTACCCTACAAACATTGTAGTTCATTGATTTGTTTTCACTTACGTTTGTTATTTTTTCAGGGATTTATTTGCAACAACTTAACTTAATAGCTATCAGACCCTGAAGTTATCAGTTATAAATCGGTTGTTTTGTGTTAAAGTGCATTTTTCCTTTCAAAACAAAGTAAATAAGAGAAAATCCCAAAGGAAAAGTTTTTCATGATCTTCATTTATTTATTCTAGTTAAAGGTACCCCAAACTATTATTATTTTTGTGTATTTTTGTAAAGGTAAACAATAAAAAAAATTTTAAATACATCTTTTGGCCCATTTATTGAAGCATTTTATGGAAAATGTTAGAAGCGTTTATCTCAAAAACTGGAGTCAATTTGACCATTCTGGTATTTTTCCCGTTATCAGCACACTCGTCTTATACAAAATCTACTTCAAGTATGCCTTCCGCGAAATGACTGTATAGCAGTGTAATTAAAGAAATAACAACCCGATCCCTGTTTCCTATTCTCCCCAAGTTTCTCAGTAAAATAATAAAAAAAAACAATAATAATTAAAAAATCGTGCCAAGGTAAGGTTGACAGAAAGATATTTCTGGAATTTCATTCTGAGTCGAACAAATAAAACTTTTTTATTTATTATGATGGTAGCTCCAGTCACGGTAAAGATATTCCAGTCGTTCGTCGATCTCTCCCCCAACCCAACTAGTCCCAACTCAGTTCGAATGAATACTACTCTCCACATATTTTGTGTTCGAAAAACGAAACTAAATAAGATTCGCAGGGAATTTAGTAAATATTAATTTGACTAAGTTATTCAGTAAGTTGCGGATGCAGCCGATTAGGTACCAGGGGCCCGATTCTCCTAATTTCACCTAAGCGACATACGATTCACGTTCGACTGCAATCCAATCCCGACTCGATTACGATTGAAACGTATGTGGCATTCCGCTATTTTTTCTTTGAAATAAACGTTTTTATCCTTTTCTGTCATAATCATCCATAGCTTTCCAACAGTGAAAGAATCAATTCAAAACAAAAGAAAAAAAAGACAAGTTCTTACTAATATAGATTATTTAATTAGGGAAAATATAAACAATACATTATGTACAAATTTTATTAATTCCGCGATTAGCGGGTTTCAAATGTTGATTGAGCTTGTTGCCCTAAAACTAAAAAATATTTAACTATTTACTTGTACTAAGTAAAACGTCTACAGTAAACATGCAAGCTAAAACACACGTAAGAATATAAATACCTACTGACCACTGTAAAGAAAATCACACATTATTTCATTATTTAAAAAGTTAAAAATTAACACAAATACCTACACAACAATCTTTAAAATGACTATTACAATTAAAAATTTCATATTTTATTATGAGTAGCCAATAATGATAAAATATTATTATTTTGGTGTCATTTGATTTCATTTTTGTAAAATACTATCACATTAAGACACTATGTAGGTACCTTTCGTTTTAGTATAAAAGTACTTATTACGGAGATGGCTCCTGAGTTGGCCTAACAAGTTTGGTTTCAACCTTCACCATGTCATCACCTCTATATAATTCAACTTGTAAAATAGAAAATACTTGAATAACTTGTTTGATTTCTGGTAAATCATTTGTAGCATTCCATGTTAATTCCATTTTAGAGAGCCTTGAGCATCCTTCCGTTTTAATACATTGGTATTTCCCTGGGAAATCCTGAAAATTTCAAGGTTTAACTTATTATATTGCTATCATATTAACAACAGGATTACTTATTGGACAGTCAGCAGGATATAATTGACTGAAAAAGGTATTAACTACTTACATTATTGAAAAATATTCTTCTATTTAACCCCATGGCTATTATAATAACATCAATATACTTTTCTCTCACTTCTACAACAGCAGCTTCAGTCACTAATGGTGACTTCATTTCAATGTACTTCAGTGTATACATTTCTGTTGACAATTCACCAGCTTTTTTTGCATTGTATTTTTGCTTGTTACATTGGGCTGCGATCATACGAACTTTGTCTACATCCCATTTTGGGGTCTCTCTATATTTCAAACTTGCTGCCAGCAACCTGAAATTAGTATCACAAGTATTACAAGGTGTTGAGAAACTAGAAATTGGAGTTGGTTATTTATTGGATTCAAACCATAGTCATACTATCATTACTCATTAGTTTAAAAATCGTTTCTTACCTGTGCACCATAATATCTGCATATCTTCGTATAGGGCTGGTGAAATGTGTATAGAGTGGAACATTTAAAGCATAGTGATGAAAGTCATCATCATGACACCCATCAGCACAGAAATATTTAGCTCTTGTCATAGGCTTTGCACACAGCATGTTTAAAACCATCACTTTGCCTTTGTCTGTACAGTCTGGACCAACATGTTCCAAAAGGGAACGATGCAACTCACCAGCAGAGTTGATATTTAATTCAATACCCATTGGTTTCAAGGATTTAGCAAGTTGTTTCAACATGTACCCACTGGGTTTTGGGTGACATCTCAGAAATGCTAATGATGGGTGATCCTCTCGGATTCTTTCAGCTACAGTCATATTAGCAAGTAACATAAATTCTTCAATAAGTTGATGGCTTTCTTTGCTCTCATATATCCAAAATGAGTCTGGCAAGCCATTAGCAGCATTCAAATGAAAAGAAACTTTGGCTTGATCAATTCTTAAAGCCCCACTTTCAAAACGATCCTTGCGGAATTTTGCAGCAACACTCCCAAGAATTTTTATTACTTTTGATATATCAGCATATCCAAAATTATTATATGTTTCAGGAAAGCTTGTTTCAGAATCCTCTTTATCTTCCAGTACTGATTGAGCATGTTCATATGCTAATTGACAACAAGAGTTAATTACTGTTTTTGCAAATCTATGACTTAGAACTTTTCCATCTTTAGTTATCTCCCAGAAAACTGAAAAGGCTAATTTGTCAACCCCGGGAAAAAGAGAACAGAGCATACAGAGATCATCAGGCAACATATGATAAGCTTTTTCCACCAAATAAATAGTTGTTGCTTTGTCTGCCACTTTTTCATCCAAAATAGTGTCTTCTGTTAAGAAGTGAGCAACATCAGCTATGTGAACTCCAATTTCGTAATTCCCATTTTCCAGTTCTCTACAAGAGACAGCATCATCTATATCACGACAGTTAAATGGATCAATACTGAACACACACAATTTCCGACAGTCCTCTCTTAGTGATATCTCCTCTTCAGGAATTTTGTAATCTAATCTTGGATACAAATGTCTGACTTCAGGACCAAATGGCTTGACATCTAAATCGGTTTGAGCTAATATTGCTTTTGTTTCTGTTACCATATCTCCAGATTGTCCTATGTTACAAACGATTTTCCCCATAGCAAATCTGGTATCTGTCCATTCCAATATTTTGGCTAAAAACAATGTATTCTCATAAGTTTTGGCATCATTATAAAAGTTGTCAGGCCAACTTGTGAATGGTATGTTAAGCCTTGGAATTCTGAGATCACGTGGAATGAACAAGGCTCTCTGCCTATTTTTATCAGGCATCAACTTCAGAGAGCCTATGCAAGTTCTGTTGTGAACTACTTCCTTGATATAAACTACTTTTCCTTTTTTCTGTTTGTTGTCATCATTGCTGTCTTCATTATCACTGTCTGTAAACTGTACAACTACAACATCACCTTCTAAAGCACGGTTACGATTTTTTATTCCATCAATAAGAATATCTTGTTCACTTCTGTCACTGCTGGAAACATATGCATGTTGGAATTGTTTAGGATTTATCCTCAATACTCCTTCAATAAAGACATTATCTTTTAGCCCAGCTTCCATTCTCTCTGCTGAGATGTAAGGGTCAAACTTAATATCACCAGTTTCTTTAGCTTTCTTTTTGTTTTTCCTTTTATGTTTAGGGGTTGTGTTGACATCACTGTTATCTGCATTTTCTCCTGTTAAAAATTTGAAAGGTTCCGTACTTCTGACACTAAAAGATTTGCTAAGTAATGGATGTTGTAGAAAATTTTGTATGCATTTAGGAGTCATAGAGTCAACTAAAACAACTGGTGAGCTTGGTATACTAGCTGATGTAGGTCTTTGTGTTGCCTGAAAATTTGGAGTGTTGGGTAAACTTGCAGCATGTTGAGCATTAGTCAAATACTCTCTTGAGTCCTGCATATTTTGCGAAAGCTGAAACTGAGGATGATGACGAAGGTTTTCAAGGTACCGAGAATTAGTAGATGCATACAATGGACTTATTTGGTGTGCAAAAAACTCGTGCAATGATGCCTCATCGTTTTGGGCGCGATGCGACTCGGATGTCTGTGGTATATTCATAGCTTCTCTTGAAGGAATTTTTAAATTCTTTATTCTTTCTTTTTTCTTTGAATGTTTTCGTTTTGGATAGGCTGGGCTGTCTCCTTGGTCTACTTCATCGTTTTCACTGTTTATATTTATGTTTTGGCACTGAGTGGATATATCACTTATCGTCGAATTAGTATACGTCTGGGAATTTATTCCTGCAGCCTCACCTTGTGATTGTTTATGCCGTGAAAGCGAGGCATGCTTTTGAGCTTTTTTCGCTGGACAGTGATTCTGATGTTCTTGAATCCTATTGTTGACTGAACTTTTAGAACGAAAAGGTTGCGACGTGGAAAGTTGGGCACCCGATGGCCTGTTTACGTCAAAATTTCTTTCAGATACACAATCACACAGATGAGACATCGTTAAGAAATTATCAAAAAACTTGAACTTAATTTGATGAAACAACAAATTTCCATAAAAACAAATATAGCGTGCAATTAAAATTTTATGGACTTTTTTATATCTACCAAAATTTAAGGTTGACAAATTAGACCAAGGTTACCAACCTAAAATTTTATATTACAATTTGTTATGAAACATTATGAAATAAATTAAATTGAAATAAGTGTTGTACCTAAATGCGTAAAAGGTGTGCATGATGCGGATTGTTGGAAAATAATGCCACCTCATGTGGCCCAAGGATCGCGAGTATTATTGAAATAAACTTAAAATATAAACTGACATCGACATGTTTTTTTGCGGATGTGGCCATCAGCCGAGAGGGGAACTAATGCAACTATGATGCATCCATATTCCTTAATTTAAATTAGTTGGTTAACTTTCGGTTTACCTCATCGGTTTACCTCTATAATGACACTTTAACGAAAGTCACTGTTACTGTCAAGTTATAGTTATGTGTCAAGTTTAAATCCCAATGTCAATGTCTTTTGTCTATCTTCGGTCTGTCTGTCAGTCAACCAAACACAAACAGGAGCTAAGCTAAGCTATAACCTATAATTTGGATGTGGTTTCAAAGTTAACAGAATACCCAAAATTAAAACAATATTTACTGGCAGAATTTTAAATCCAGTGATTTCAAAATGAAGCTCATAACGCATAACATGTTAACATCGAAGTGCTTAAAAGGTGTCATGACTGGATATCCTCTGGCTATAAATGCTACAGATGTAAAAGTAACAGAAATTGACTTTAATCCAGAATTTATAACGCGTGTTATTCCGAAATTGGATTGGGAAGTTCTCTGGGCAGCTGCCAATAGTATTGGCCATGGTGATGGTCTACCCAAAACTTTAGAACCAAAATACGAAGAAAATGAAGAGTTTTTGAAGAAAGTACATAAAGTCTTACTTGAAGTAGAAGTTGAAGAAGGAAATCTCACTTGCCCAGAATCCGGCAGACAGTTTCCCATCTCCAAGGGAATTCCAAATATGTTGTTGACAGAAGCAGAAGTACAATAAACCTATTTATAATTTACGCTTTTAAGTTTTCTTTTAAATTACTAAGGAATTATTTTTTTAACGTTAGCATTATAACTGTACAGAGAAATGAGTGTACATAATATTTAACTTTGATTGCAACAATAAATATTTTGTTCCAAACAGGAATTTATTTAATGATTTTTTTTATTTATCTATTTTCCTATAATGTAATTATATTATTAACCATCATCAATTGCCTAGCCTGTTTCCCAACTATGTTGTGGTTGGCTTCCAGTCTAACCAGATGAAGCTGAGTACGGAATTAGAGTATTCCGTCATTAGACTAATATTCCAGTCAATAAACCAAATAACACTGCTAAAGGATTTCTTAAATTAAAAGATCCTGAAAAATAAATACCTTATGGTCTTATTTATGCAGTTTTTTAAATAATTTCTAACTTTATATCTTTATACTTTATATCTATAAAGGCTGTTTCCCACAGTTTTACACGCATCTTGGGGAAACTCCCTTAAAGTGTGTATACAAATAAAGCGTAGCTTCAAACAGTGAATGAATTTTTTTAAATTCATTAAGTAGTTCTGGAGCCTTGTAAAAGGAATTTTATAAAACCCCAGAAAATTACTTTGGTAGTACATTAAAAAAAATCGCTATTATTTCTACTAATATTATAAAGCTGAAGAGTTTGTTTGAACACCTTAATCTCAGGAACTACTGGTCCGATTTTCGGGATTGTTCGAAAGAGTTAACGCGGCCCTGAATATGAAGGGCAGAAGGAACATGATTGGTTTTGGTCAGTAAGAGTCTGACACTCCCTCACACTTTTAATCCACAGCGGGAGGAGTCACATTTGATGAGTTCACATAAAGAAAAAAATTGTGTATAGGTAGTAGTTCTTTTTTTACTAATCCTTGTGGTATATTAGAATATTTTTGGTACCTACAAATAAACAATTTATTTTTATGTTTTTGGTCTTGCTCAACATGGAGTATGCTCATAATAATATGTTGCTTGAACAGTTACGGCTGTCCTATTACAAGGTGCTCCAGAAGCATAAATACTGTAACACTCAGTGTAGTAGTAGAATATCATTGACATCTAAGTAGACATGCCTGAATAGTATGGATATTTTGTTTTAGGAATATTTTTTTTTGCAGTAGTTTTCCAGGATGACCTTTGCACCTACATTGGAAGGGTAAATAAAATAACCATAAATAAGTAATGATTTATTTATTTTGGTTGAACAATAAATTATAATCAATATGTATAAGTGACACATGACTCACTATACCGGTAATTTCTCACATCATGTTTCGTACTATAAAATAAGTGATTTTAACAACTATTACAAGGTTTGATTTATAATTCATCTACGTAAGGTACAAATGCTAGATTTCCCGCAGCACCCATGGCGACTTTGTTTCCGGCAGCAGCTGACAGAACCTGTAAAAATAAAATATGATTTAATTTTAGTTTTGAGACTGGTTTATATGAGGACTTGTCAGTAAATCTTCTATTTAAGTTACATGTTTACTTGGTGGTTACATATCGTGATCGGCACATATGATTTTATAGGTACTTAATATGCCTGTAGATTAGTGTAGATGCTATAATGTATCAAGCATATAAATAAGTTAGTTGCTATAATTAACTGCCTAATGAGCCTACCTAACTTATAAGGAACAAGAAGTAAATTTAAGAATGGTAAATGGCACAATATTCTCAAATGATTTTGTATGTGTATACTATTGTTTTGGTGAGACTAAGTTACCTTAGACACATCACTTGGCGAAACTGCATCAACTTCCTTTGCAAGGTCAGCGGGAGTCTTGATGGAGCCTGTGTACAGACCCTGTGCTGCAAGGCACTCAGCAAGAGAAGTGCCAGCATCAGCTTCATTCAGGATCTCCAGTTTCAGTTGGTTCTTGCCAGCTTTAATGGCTGCGTCATTCAGTGTTGGCTTCTTCAAAAGACCACCAACTGCCTTCACAGCCTGTAAAATTAAAAATAAACTTAAGTAATGTTTGTCACTGAAAAATATAGTCCTATATAAGTTTAACAATCTTGTATGTCTGGCAACATAACACCACTTCAATTATGCAGTTTCACATTGTCTTGAAATAAAAACATAATCTTGGAGAATTTTGTGTAGGACTTTTTAAGCGCTTGGCTAAATATCAATTGCCGTGCCCCTAGCGCGCGGCTAAAGATCGACTTACTACTTATTATTATTTTTAAGTTTTTCAATGCTCAGAGCTATGAAACATGATTTGAAGTAATTCTTGTAAGTAATAGATCTATTAATAATAGTTTTAGCTGTACCACGCAGTTAATTACAAAAATATAACGAAAAAACGTGCATGTTCTTCGTAAAAATACGACACGAGCGCGACATAAGCTGTTAAAGGGTTAAATAGAAATAATAAAAAATGTATTCTCACAGCACAAGCTTCATCCTTTGGCACCGACAGGACAACACCAAAGAGACCGCTATCGGAGTAGGACACGCTGAATCCAGCCGCGGCGAATGGGCCAACATTGCCAATTGCCTTGGCCAGGGGCGAGTTGTCCGTACCCCACTTGGTGACTGGACCATTGCCAAGAGCTGTAATCAAGGATCATTTTGTTATTGTTTCTGTAAAACAGGCAGGCAGCATAAAGGTTATAATTTAAGACTTGAAAAGACAACAGAGAATAATTGAGATAGATCGGCACAATTTTGGGAGTTACCTGATAGAAAAGCACTTGGATTTTAGATGGGAATAATTAATATTTAGTCATCATCCTCCTGCCCTTATCCCAATTTTATTTGGGGTCGGCGCAATTTAGTATTATTTGTAAATTACCTTTAGCAGCAACAGCCAGAGCCAGTGCTTGCGTAGAGCCAGCGGGTGCTCCGGGCACAGCCAGCGCGACGTGCGCCAAATCACCTCCCATTTCCTTCCTGATTACAAAACATGAGACAAATGAATAACTCATTAGATTCGTGAAATTCGATGTCGTTCCGAAACTGAATTCCGAGCAAAAGTCTGTGCATATGTCCATACAACTTGCTGATACCTAGAATTGTTTTCTGGGAAAAGTTTGGCGCGAACTACACCATGTCTCAATAATTATGGTGCCTGAGTAGTGCATAATGTAAGATTATAATAATGATGATAAAATGTGTAACAACTAGGTATTCACAGGTTTTTAAAAACCTATTTTTGTTTTTTTTGATATATATGTCACCGTAAGATTACAAACATCGTTAGATTACAATCTATCTCGAGAGATTGTAAACTGTCGAATTATTGTGAACCGTAACATCTGATTGCAATTTAACGCATTATTTTTCGCTATATTATAATCTATCGATGAGAAATTGTCAAATTGTCAACTGTCCGAAAGCTCTCCCTGATTGGTCAGTCTTTTTGTAAGATCGACCAATAATCCGTTCTGTTCCCATGGAGTCCCCGTAGAGTTAGAATGAAATAGAGGTGTCAGTTAAATAAAATAAATGCTCTTCAAAAATTCTTCAAGTATTTATTATTTAGTACGAGTATGTAATTAATATTCCTGACATATGGAGAGAACAAATTGTAACGAAATATTTATTCTTCAAACACAAATTGAAATTGGAAACATATTGATTTCTGACACTTACGCGAATATTAGACATTTAAATAAAACTACTTTTACGGATTTTATCGCGGTTATATTATATTATTTAATCCCGACGTTTAAAACCGACCGCGATAAAATCCGTAAAAGTAGTTTTATTTAAATGAAATTGGAAAATTATAAGAAACAAAATAATTAGGTAGTTTGTCTTCAAACACAAATTCATTCCTAACTCTACGGGAACTCCATGGCAACAGAACGGCTGGTCGTGATTGGTCGATCTTACAAAAAGGCTGACCAATCAGGGAGAGCTTTCGGACAGTTGACAATTTGACAATTTCTCATCGATAGATTATAATATAGCGAAAATTGCAATCAGATGTTACGGTTCACAATAATTCGACAGTTTACAATCTCTCGAGATAGATTGTAATCTAACGATGTTTGTAATCTTACGGTGACATATATATGTACAAGAAGACCTTACCTCAGCTCCCCACCATGGAATTTGGTGGCTTCTCCCGTTTGGGTGTCACCAGCAGTCAGATTGAGGTTCTGGGCAATCATGTTGGCTCTCTCCTGTAAATTCAACAAAAATTAAAGAATTATGGAATAATTATTTTTTACAGCAATAATGAATAGTAGAAAGAGACACTAAGTAGGACTTAGTCTAAGTTGCTTGCTTACCAAGTTTGGTTTGTAATTCACTGAGACAAAGTATGAATCATCAAAATTGTTCTCTGTTTTCTTCCCTGTTTGTCTATTTTGTAGACATCATAGTATAGCACCTATAAGTCATGTTTTTTTAAAATTTATCATACCTGAGAGTCTCCAACTACGGCAACAGCGCAACGGGGAGCAGCCAGTAAGTTGCATGAGTAGTGCTGCAGAGACTCAGATGAAATCTTGCCAATCCTCTTGGGAGAGATGAAAAGCGAGTTGCCCAGACCTCGGCGGTAGGCAGCCTTGTGCAGCAAGTCCACAGCACGGATCTATGAGTACATAGATAAAGTACAGTAGAAAAATGACAGCATCAACTTACTAAAAGCATAAACTTTTGTTTCAGTTATTTTTACAATATCTAAATCATGAATCATTGGCTATAGTTCTGATTTGGATTTCCATTCTCTATCCTGACCATAAATCAAATTTTAAAGTCTGCAGCAGTAAGCTACTGCAAAACAAGTTGATTTATCTTTAACATGTCAGAACGTGTATATTTTCACTAAAAAGTCTAAAATTAATGTAAATACCTGAGGTGGAAGAGCAGCAATGTCAAACTTGAGGCGGGCGTTATTGTCCGAGAGCTCCCAAGGTCTGAACTCCTGGCAGCAGACCATGTTGGTGAGGATTTCTACTGCCTCATCAACATTGTCTTGGGTGGTCTGAAATGTATGTTTAGTTATGTAGTCTTCTGTTATTAATTGGGCTCATAAGGTTAATTTAAAAGAAAACAATGGGTTTTGTGTAGCAATTAAAAAAGTATTTAAGTTTGTAAATAATATTTATATACTTATATACAAGTGTGTGGGACCATATCTTGCATAAATGTCTAAACTCTAATAAATGCTTATACTGTTGGTATCTTAAAATTATCTTTTAGATTACACAATAAGCGAACAAATGTATTCTCTATTCTGTATAATTATGTGTCTATCGAAAGTTACATGCACTTGGTGAACCAGTTACGTATGTTGGTTTCATGTCACTTATAAGCTTTGTTATGAAAATGTTCCATTCCTATTTCAATAACATATCTTTAGGCAACCCTAACACTGCCAAAAAAACTTAGTAATATAATTAAAATTTTATGGGGTGAACATAAAACAGCTAAGTAGCTAAGCTTACCTCAAGAGTGTAATAGATAAACTCCCTGTCACCAGAGGCAGTAACAGAAGCTCCAATCTGTGCCAGTTTACGTGCCATTATGAAGCTATTGGCATTCCTGGTGCTGAGCCCGGCAGCAGACCGGAGAACATGGGCAATACCCAGCTCGGTTTGAGGCTCATATCGTGTACCAGCCCTGGAAATTACAGCAGTCAGTGTATTAGTAAATTGGCTAGAGACGAAAATCACCAGCACAAGTGGTTTAAATTGAATATAAACCTATTTTTATTTTTGATTATGACATACTACCTATCCTCTCAAGAATGAAGTTATCATTATCAACAGATTGTACTTCTAATATAAATTACATGTTTATGTTAGAAACATGTGAGGTGTCCAATTAAGATTAATAAAACTAAGAAATGTCTGCTTGGAAGGGGTATTGTTTTACAAAAAAGTGTAATAATTAAAAAGTGTGCTTTCAGTGCATTATTTCCTGATTAATATGAAAGGCTGGCACACCTTACTCATTTGGACTGCTAAAACATAAGTACTTACTTGAAGGCTACGGTTACGCGAGTGACTGGGGACCCATTGTCCAATGCGGCTACAAAAGTTTTGTTCGGCAGCACCGCACAGGAGACCTTGGGTTCTCTCTTGACACCAGGTGCAGCCTGAGCATAACCCCTGGTCTGTAAGCCAAGAAAAGGGCATGTTTCCGACTGATTTAACCAAGGAAAATGTCAAAAGGGTTTACATAACAGGGGTTTGACAGATCAGAACTTAATTTATTTTAAAATACCACTAATTTTGCTGTCCGATATTAAGTAAAGTTACTGAATGTTATTGACTATATTTACCGTAACATGACGAATAAGAGGGGTTACGAAAGTTTTCGATTTCGATGCCATTTCAAGGAAAAATCTGATTTTAGGCTGCACTGCAATCAGTAGCACGTCGTTTTAGGGATGAGCTACAGAACTTCAAAATCGATATGACAGTTTGTAAAAAGACAGTGACAGGCTGACAGATACTAAAATCGATCCACATCGGTTTCCCTGTTGAGTGGTTTGCAGTGAATAGAAAATAAACTACGTAAAAATGAACACTTCTTCTTCCTTCTGTCCTGTTACCAATTTTATGTGATAATGAACACGTAAATGGGAATATCATTAATATAGTAGTAGCGCTTCTGCTCATAAAAATGGTATTTGTATAAAACTTAACAGATGTTAATTTCATCTCCCTTTAATGGCGATAATAAATGAAGTGAAAAGAAACTTACACTAAACAAAACTAAATAAATAATCAATACAACATCATGTTATTTAGCAATCATTTTGACGAACAATTTATTCTCGTAATGATGTGCAATTATATTGACCGTCTAGAGAGCGCTGAAATAGCGCTAAACTTCAATATTATGTAAACACTGCACCGCACACACACGGTCAATACATCGCGCCTTATTTATTTTAGTAGAGTTTTTTTTAATTATTGATCAGTATTTTATGTGTCAACTTTGCCCATGCCCATGCCCATGGCTGACAATGACAACTGTACTTAAAATGTCAAAGTGACGTTCGTCGCTTACAATAATGCCGCCAAATTGATTTCGGTATGTATTCATAACATATTTAGACATATTCCGTGAAATACTTTCAGTGTTTTGAAATATATACTCGTACAATAAAGTTATTGGTGGTATTTTATCCGTCAGAAGAAAAATAGTCAGTATATGTAACTCAGTTTGTTGTCGAAAAGCATGATCCATTTTTTCACTTTAACTGCTCATTACAATAAAAATATACAAATTAAGATGATTCCTTTATATTTCAGGGAAGGAATGACAACTTTGTTAGCGACTGAGCTCTTCACAGTGGACGACCAAACCAATCCTTTAATTTGTAGCAAGAATCGTAGACGTCGACATATTCTTAAGTCCAAGGAAAATACATACAATCACAAATGCACCAAAGTACTCAAAAGGAAGTTAAGGAAGTATAAACTCAGACAGGATGGAGAGGAGGATCAAGATGTGCTAGATGTCTCAAAAATCCTCATTTCATCGCTTGTTATTAAGTCCCCAAACAGTGGGAAGGAACCTTTTATAATCGAAGGCGAATTTGAAGAATTGAGACCAAAAAACTATCTCTTTAAAATGGTACGAAAAAAGGAAACTGTTAAAATAAGTGACAACATTAAGAATTCCAATACACAAGTGGATATACAAGATGTGAATGTTAGTATTCCTTCAGCTGTCACAAGCCAAGAAAAGAAACAGACTAATGCATTCAAGCTTTTAATGGACTCTAGAAATAAAAGTCTTGGGACCAATTCTCCTGGTAAAGAAAAAAGCTGTGAGAATTCAGATAATGAAGAAGCACTTGAAAGAAAAAATATTAAAGCTAAAAGAAACTTATTATTGCAAAAAATGGCTGAAGCCAAAGGGTCCATACGAAACAAAGAAATAGGAGAATATCAAGACAATATAATAAGAAAGCAATTGGAGAAGAGAGCAGAGAAATTGAAAAGTATGATTTTAAAGGACAATAAAGTAAAAGAAACTGAAAAGTCAAAGGCAACTGTTTCAAAGGATAGTATTGACCCAAAGAAACATAAAGATAAGGTAGAAGTTACCAACAATAATAATAGGAAGAAACAAGCTAAGACATTAACAAATGTGGATATCTTTAACACAATTGAAGACCCTATTAATGTAAGTCCAGTAAAAAAGTTCATATCTAAAGAAGATCAAGAATTTCTAAAGAAATTGTCCCCATCTTTAAAGAAAAAGGAAAGTATGCTTTGTTATTTTAAAAAAGTGGACAGGGATTCTGATGTATCACCTACAAGTACTGAAAATGAAAATATTATAAAGGTAAAGTTACAAACAAGAAACAAAAAGAGAGGAAAGAAGAAAAAGCTGAGTTTGATAAAAGAGCCCTTGGATTCTGGTGATACAGTCAACATTATAGAAGAAAACAGTCCAGATAAAGCGAACACCACAGTTAAGGAAGAGGAAATGAGCAAAGCAAATGGGCTTAGCTATGAAAATGAAGAGGTGGATGTAGAGAATATTCATGTTCCCGAAGCAGTATTGGTTGAAGAGGTCACAACATGTGATGATGTTCTGGTTGAAGCTAATTTGGGCAAGAAAGACAGACAAAAGCGGAAAAGAACTGTTAAACTTGATGCTAAACAAATCAATGAATCTGAAGATACTATACTTAATAATGACAGCAGACCCAAGAGGTCTGTGAAAAGACCAATGAAATATGTAGATGACATGTGTCTATCAAGTTCTGATGAAGATTTACATATTTTCACACCCAAAAAGAAGAAACACATTAATGGTACAATCAATGACAAAAAACCTCTGAATATAAAATCTAATCAAACTTCTGATGAACCTGTGAAAAGTAAGAGCCAGAAAAAAGAAGAGAAGGTTGTCAAGGAAACAGTTATATCTAAGAAACCAGCAAAACTAGCTCCCATATTTACACCTAAACAAGATCCTGCTGCTCTAGAAGCTAAGCAAAAATTCTTGCAAAGTGGAGTGCCAGAAAAATTAAAGAAAATCATTCAACAACAAAAAATTCACTCTATTCCAGATACAAGCTTTCCAGTAGTTGTTCATGTCCGCCAATACAACAATTTAGAAGAAAACAAAATGCCTGTCAATATTCCTTTAATAAATATAACTGATGAAACCTGTCCATTGTCTTATGGAGAAGATGCTTTTCGAAAATTGTTATGTCTCAATCAGCCAGTTCATTCTTATTGCTTAGATGCTAATCAGAAGAGAAGTACACAAAAAATGTTACAAATAATAAAACAGTTGCATCCAAAGTTTCCAGTTTACAGAACATATCGTTATTTGAGAGGAAAAGCAAGGGGGGAAATTAAAGACTGTATTCAGAATTTTGTAGATGTAGATAACAGTATTGAAATAATAGGTGATATGGCTGACGTTACCAATGATAGCCCAGACAGACTAAACTGGACTGACAAATACAAGGCTATGTCAACAAGTCAAATCATAGGTAATTTTGAAACTGTAAAGGAATTAAGGAAATGGTTGATATCATGGACTGAGAATAATGTTAAATTCATTGCAAAATCAAAACCTGGGTCAGATTCCTCTGACTACTATCAATCTGACACAGACAGTCGAGAAAGTATGAAGTCAATGAACAACCTCCTAATATTGACTGGTCCTACAGGTTGTGGTAAAACTGCTAGTATTTATGCGGTTGCATCAGATTTATCTATGAAAGTCATTGAAGTTAATTCAAGTAGTAAAAGAACAGGCAAGATAATGTTGCAAGACTTGCAAGAAGCTACACAGTCGCACAAAGTAAATAGAGGAACTGGAAACATGGAGAACAGTCAGAAGTCACAAGAGAAAAGTCAACCTGATTTTAAAATAAAAATTAAGAAAAGAGGAAGACCAAAAAAGTCCATAGAGGAGAAAACTAAAAAAGAAGTAGGAAAAACCGAAGTCCTAAGTGGTACATCAAGTGGACAGTCATACAGCCAAGAGAGTACTAGAACAGACTCATCTCTTATTCTGATTGATGATGCAGACATTGTGTTTGATCAGGATGATGGATTTTCCTCTGCTATTGTGCAGTTGGTCCAGTGTTCTAAACGGCCAGTCATATTAATCACATCATCTCTAGTGTGTCCTCATTTACAGAGATTTTTGCAGAATGGAAAAATATTGAAGATGTATCCACTTCTACCTCGGATGCTTGGTACTTGGCTGGATATAATGTGTCTGGCAGATAGTGGGACATGCTGGCCAGGTGCTGGTGCCAAATTCCTTAATTACTTTAAAGGAGACATTAGAAAAACTATTAATTATTTACAGTTCTATATTACTAGTTATTTAAACGGTGCAGCATCAGAAGACGAAACAGCATCCCAAAATGTAGATTTATACAAGGCCAATATAGATGAGGAAAATTCTTGCATGTCATGGGCAGATAATGATGATTCAGAAAGAAGAACTGGTACATTAGTAGACCCAACTGTGAATTTGGAAACAAATACAATTTGGAATGATTTTGCAGAAAAACATACAAACTTTACTTATCCTGCACAGATATTTAATATTTGGTGGAGTATGCCTCATCTTTTGGCTACAGAAAATAAATCTGAGGACTCTCCACCAAGTACGAAGAATGTTAGTTTGGAACTTGAAGCAATGGCTAATGCAGCAGATGCTTTTTCTTTAGCAGATTACATCAGTCACAACAATCCAGATTCCGATACGAATATCGCATCAGACCCTTGGTGTTTCCCTGAAGGGCATAGTGTTTCAGAGAGAGAGAACTTAGACTCTTATCATAATGAATATGAAGTAACTAATGAGATTTGTCAAACAATGGTCACCAGTTCCATTGTGACAGCTCAAGATGTTTTGGGGTGTGATAGGAACACAAACATACATTTCCCAGGAATGAATTTACACAGGTACTTACTATATTTTTGTATCATTTTATTCGAATTCTGCTTTATCTATTGAATATTGAAGGCGCAGCGCAACCGGGCGTCGATTTTACATGTAATTAATGAACGCTCCCAAATCATTGTTCAAATTTTGAAGCTGCTGAGCCGGCGCATCTAGAGAAACTTTGTGCTTAACTACGTCACAAAGGTCTCACAGATGCGGCGCTAAGGTTTTTTTTACACATGCAGCGGCAGCAATACATAAACAACCTCCGCATGCAGCACGGCTACAGTAGTCCTAAATGAATTTTCTGTGGGGCCTTACACATTACGCATGGGCGGCGGCAGCGCCGCAATTTCCAATAAAGAGGAAAAACGGTGTCACTGCGGCGAAATGTGTTAACGCCCTAATATTTATGCCATTGTCTCGTCACTGCTTATAGAAAAGTAATACCACAATTTACGACTTCTTTGGTACCTTCAAATTAAAAAATAATAATTTTTAAATGTATCTCTTAATTAGGTACATAGTTTTGAAGTTTTTTGAGTGATAAATTGCTTGTTACAAAATGATTGAGTAAAATGGATTGGAGTTAGGTACGAAACAAAGGGTCAAGTTTTAATGTCATCTTGGGATTCTACGTATTAATGATATCTTGTAACATTGTTATGTAATTAGTTTAATTGTGTTTGTAATTTGTTTCAGACAACGAGACAGGGTCGTATCTCGGCACAGCAGTGTGACTGGGTATTTGAATACGTCAGCAGTGCTGGATAGGAGAGCTCTCGCGTTGGATTACTGGCCCTCTTGCAGAACTATATGTAGGCTAGAAAAGAACAAAAATGATACCAACATGAAGAGGAACAATCGCTTCTGCCACTATCTCAAATCGCTCAGTATTCTTTGTAAAAGTGATACTTTCGATAACCTCTGTGACAGTTTGTGTTCTAATGAGGGAACCAAATTGAACATTAATAATTTTAATGAATGATAGATGAATGATTTTATAATGTTTCTTGTACTGTAGGTAAATTGTATTTTAGAAAATATTTAATTTAAATAATAATAGTTATTTTAAAATGTGGAAATAGTAAGTAAATGGTATAGTTACATATTTTTTTAAATGTAAATAACTATGGAGAAAAATGTCCAGTTGGTAATTTTCCAGTGTTAACTCCTTGTGGTATACTGTTGTTTTAGATGCATAAGTATTTAGGGCCTTTATCAGATATGCTAGAAAGTTTTTTTTCAAAGTCCGCGAACTCTGACCATGGATCATTATTACCCGAGAACTCATAAACATGTAGATAATTACGCAACATTTGATAAAACAGTTATTTTTGATCATGTTGCTAAAATTAAAGTTATTTTTCAAAGAACACCAACTTGATACAATTTATCTGTTGGCAACTGGCACTTATTCCTGTTTAGTCTGTCTGTGAACAAAATGATTGTTTAATCACGTAAGTGTGAAGATAACAATATCTGTAAAATAACAAATTTGTCTTAAGTTTAATGTTTTTCAATGTAATTAATTACTTGGTAACAGGCAGTTTATATAAACACAATCTTTTGAATTCCTATTATAGTTCTTGACTTTGTAAATTTAGACTTGGCGCCAACTGCCGCTGTGACCCGACTGCGAAAATTTAGAACTATTGATAAGTCCGTATCTTACATGTTAGGTATATTTTAAGTTTCTTCCAAAACTTTCTATGTGACAATATAATAATTATTTGTGAATAGATTGTTCTAAACGTCTGTACACTCTGGGGTTCGACCAGTGAGTGCCAGCGTAAAAGTGAAATCATGTTGAAGATACAGTTATCTGCCATCAGCCGATGTAGTAATGCTTGGTGTGAGAATTGGCAGATCAACAAGCAATTGTCCTTTTTTTGTAAACCTTTTTTGCGTTTGATGGTTTTGTAGACAAATATGCATAATACATATTTAAACAGATCTCATGAAGGTTTTTACTATTGTTCAATTACATTACAACGTGCCTTGAAGGGGAATTTAATTCTGTAAACTTTTCTCGCGCCTTCTATGCAGAAATACACTTTTTCATTCTAGTTTTCCTTTCTATGCAGTTAAGCTATCAGGCGCCTGTGTTGTTCATTTTTGATTCAATATGCGATAACTTACCTAAGTTTATTTATTTCTTATAGCTAATTATATTTAAGTATTTGTAATTTCCTATCTAATAGACCTTTAAAACATACCACTGTTGCCTTCACAAATCGCGTCTTTATACGCACAGTATAAAAATTGTAGTCAATGACCTCTTATCATTACACATATTTTTTCTTAATTACACCTAATGAGGACTCAACGGAGACTTCTGTATCTGAAGATCCATCATCTTCAATTTAAAAGATAATCTTAATATAAATATGTAAATAGTTATTTTTTCAGGGTTTTTTTTTCAAAGGAAAAACACTCGCTCTTAATGAAGAATATGATAATTCTTAAAGAAACATTTTGTTAAAGGAGATAAGATATGTCCGTTGCTACGCGGTCATCCAGATCGTGCTAATTAGTAATTACAGTAAGACAATAACAACAGAAAAATGCCTAATAATGATTCTTAAAAAATCTTTAATCAATAACGGAGTTTATCTTTAAGACATCACGTTTACATCAATCATAATTATTGTGTTGTTGATATTTAATAAATAAAACAGGAGTTTACAAGTGAATTAATGTGTTTAAATTAATCTAACTGTGTACAGACATGAAATTGCGTCATCAATGAAATAGTGCTTGCAATTTGGCCGACATAATGCAAGAATTTTATCACTTTACTCAGGCAACCCCGAGCGTTGATTAGTGAATGAGAATAATCCGGCCGTAATAAGACACGACAGTTTCATCATCTCGAAGGGCGTGCCACTCATTAATGATTCAATTATTGGCTTTTTATGCTCATTGTTTTAAACAAAAGTGTGTCCTGTTTATGTTTTTGCAATGTATTGGAGTTATTGTACACTCTCTCAGGAACTTCATTAAAATGAGATTAGAAAAAATCACTGTAAGATAACCCATTTACTAGGGACTTATTTTTAGGCGGATGTGCAAAGTAGCTACTTCGAGACATTAGTAGCGTGAAGCTATTTGATAATAGGTTTCTGTTATTTGAGTCACTGGAAGACCCGTAAGGGATTGTATGACAGGTTCAATGCCGAACCTATTGCGAATTGGGCTGCGGGATATTACCGCGGCCCTGGTACTAGGTAAAGAAGGAGCACGACGGATTTTTAGTCAGTAAAAGTCTGACACTCCCTCATTGCTGCTAAACCACAGCGGCCATTTGATAATTTTTAACTTCGGAAAAAAAAGAGGGCCGCCTGTGTGCTATATACATACCTACTACACAAAACATCCTAGTCTCTAACGTCCCACTCTCGGCCTCTGAAAAATGTCATTGAAACCTGGTTTCCACTGATCATAATCAATCATTTGGTGCAGTCTTCTGCACCCTTATGTACCTTATCTTGAAATTTAGGAATACATTCATTATGATGACTACTCTACCCTGCAAAAACCTGGTACTACCTAATAGCAACAAGAGAAGAAAATAAAAATATTTAAAACAGATAAAGGTTATCTTGCCTAGTTATTAATAGATATTGTAGTAACTTCTATCAATCAGCTTAGTTTAACGTTACTATCAATGTCGGTTGTGAATCATTGTGGGTGGCCCCACCGACCTCGAGTGAAGGCTTTGAAAAGTCCCGATACGATCGGTCACAAAGTGGTCAAGTTATTTGCAGGACTTTATAAATAGTCCACTTGTTTACACCGTGTTGCCGATAGATAACAGCCACAGCTACGTCCAGATGTTTCCAGAATGCATTTCTTCGGCTATTTGCATGCACGACAAACTTCAAAGTCGTTATAAATATTTATACAGTGACTTATTTTTCATTCTTGACCCATACACATAAAATTTAAATATGTACTTAATGAATATGTCCTGTTTGGCTTTAAATTCAAATATGAGACGTCGCTTCGGCGTCGTCTAATTTATTTGTTTGTAGAGATAAGTTATTTACATATCGCATCAATGCATTACGATCACTAACGAGTATCATTGACTGGTAATAACCGGTAGAGATGTGGAGCAACTAAGCTGCCTTTATCTAGAATATGCTATAACAATCGCACCTAATATTCTAGTTGATTTGAATCAGCTCATATTACACGCGAATGTCTTGTTTTTGCCATTCCAACTACTGAACATCTGTTCAAATACGTATACAGTTTCTTGAGGCCGAATAGGGTAAAAAAACGTATTTTCACTTAATATTTTTCTTCAAGATACCTTCTTTCCTAAAAAGAGCGTTGAAAACGTAACTCTTCTTTTAGTGCAGTCGGGTAATCCTAGTCACCAAAATACCAACCTAGGGTTTTTCGCAGTAGTAGCAGTGGACACATGACGATTGAGCCTTTTTAGAAGCTTCGTGTCGTGGGTCTTCGAGAAAGTAGGATTGTAACTGTATTTATAAGGATTTATTCTGCATCTTGGATCCTTACTTTTCTTTTAATTGAGATAGCCAGTATTATCTTCAGTGTTTTACGACTTCGGCTTGTGATAGACACCGGAGCCCGGTGTTATCAAGGCGATTGTAACCATGTGCAGCAGTAAATCGTAAAATATTACTTACTACTACGACATTACTTGAAATATTATTGTGTATCTACTACTACTAGGTACCTATAAGTATCCGTGTAGGTACTATAAGATAATTTACTGCTAGTGTCACACACGCATAGTCGTACACGCGCGCTGTATCTACTCACCAGGGCAGCCTCGTGTACAATTCTTTTCAATTAACTTTGCCCCATATGAAATCGCCATTTATTTTTATTTGCTTTATATATTAAACCTTAACCATTTGACGAGACTCGTGCAATACCTAGTCACTTCAACTCGAAATTCCTGATTGTCATCGTTTTGTTTGAGTAACTATAGGTGCCTATTACACATGGAAACCACCTTCCACAGAGATCCTCATCTCTGATTGATTACAGCTTAGATCCTTAAAAAAAAATTTCAAACACAAGCATTTTACATCTGAGTACGCACGTAAATAAGATAGTACTCTACATGTGAGCATTTCATGCAAATTCAGTCATATTACAGAGGTCAGTTAAAAGTTTATTTACGAACAAACACCCAAAAACGCACGTTTATTACTCATACTATTTGGATATAACATAAGTAGTAGAGATACATGATAACTTGGCGATCATTAAAGTGGTTGATTAGGTTGATATAATAATAAATTATTAGGATTTTTTCTGGCACTGGCTCAGTTGGTGTTGCGCGGTCGGTAACACTGGCGCCGGAGCCGGGGTTATCGGCGAGGCGCGTGCGCGACGCCCGGCGTGCGCATAAATATCATCGCTCTCTGACAACCGGCTTCAGTCCTCAAAGTGCGTCACCATATTCACACATTACTCAAAATGGTTCGAAGTGCTCTTCGCGAAGACCGTTGTGGTTATTGCACAGCTTGCGTGCGTGCCCGTTTGTGTGCAGCCAGGGGCCGGAGTCCCGAACCTTTGGAGTGCGCCTACAAGCACATTCTGGAGTCGTACAGTCCGAATGTGAAACCAGGAAAAATACCAGAGATCCCGAAATCAGCGTGTGACTCGTGCCGGTGGACGTCGCACGCGCAGTTCCCGGAGACGCCGCCCTCGTCGAGTGACCTGAGCCTCGAGTGGAGCTCGCGCTCCTCGCAGCGCTCCCGGACGCGCCGCCGCAAGAGATAGGCCAGTGTGAAAGTGTTGAACACACCACTCGAGTTTTCATCTAGGGATACCATCCCTCAATAGCGTCGGTAGATGACACCAACGCTTGACGACCGACCACCCGGTGGCACTCCAGCCACTCCTTCCAATTGTGATATCATAATGTATACTTATCTACTACTGTTAACGATATTAATTAAATTATTATTTACAATCGAATCTGTATTTCATTATCCTTAGATCCAGATACTTTATGAGAATGCAATAATGTCTATGGTTGAGTCTTTGAGTAGCTTGATGTTAGGTTTAGGTTGGTACTCATTGGGTAATGTAGGTAATATGATAGCTTTAGAGCTTGTTCTCATGAATAGACCATTTACAATGCTAGTATTAGTAAATCTTATCCTCTTTGTACCATTAGTAGGATCTCTATTTAATCTAAATTGTCATAATGTTCAGTTGAACAGGAAGCTGAGAATAATAAATTATGTAGATACATAATGTATTACTAACTGATACAATTAATGTGCTCATAAATCACAAACATCCAGAACGGATGCAAAACATTTGAAGTTCAGGTACAAAGGTCAATGTATGACCCTTCATATTGTATTAAACAAGGTCGAAATGATAGCGTGGCTACATTGAATTGGAAGGGACGGGTTGCCCGCTTTCAAGGGATGGAATGGAACATAATAATTTTGCCAGACCTTGGTGTAATTTGGTAAGTTACATTGTGGTTACATCATCAGTTCAGAAACAAAAGGAAAATTATGTTATTGATACATATATTAATTACTAGTTAATTTATTTTTTTCCCCCTAAATAAGTAATCATTTTCCGAATAAGTTGTTGATAATTATGCGCCATGAAATAGATCCTGCTAGGCCACTTATAAGTATTATTAATGCGAAAGTTTGTGGGAATGTTCGTATGTATGGGGAGGATGGATGTTTGTTACTAAGGACTGTATATTAGCTAGGCCGTGCGGTTTCACCCGTTTTTAGAATCCCTCTATGTATATCTACATCTATGTAAAACGTTTCGTTTTAGATTTATTCTTTAGTTAAGAGTTGTATCATGCACTGGGTAATCGAATACATTGTTGCGGAAATAATAGCAAATTATATGAATAGTCTTTAGGGGTTTTCTGAGGTTTTTCAGAAAAGACCGTAAACGTGGCATGTGAAGTCTAGCTTCAAGACAAGACGCATTGAGGATCTATGAAAATCGGTAGATGCGTAAAGAGAAATAGATTACGTTAAGGCTGGTCACGTCACATCCTCTCTCCTTAAACTTTGGACCATATTCAACAGGCTAATGAAGATACATACAGATTAACTAATTAAGGTAGGTAATCTTACAACCTCTTTAACACTTTAACACTGATATAACACCAAAGTCATCTTAATTAACGCTATATTTTTACTAATTATCTTCTAGTCTAATCTTTAAGTCTTGTACAATGGTATTGTAATGAAGCACCGAGCGTGTACCTAAACGAGACCGATACTAACAGGTCATAAGTTCAATTAAATCTGGTGCTAATAAGTTGCGAACGTCACTACTTTTACGTCTTTACGTAAACGTGATTGGTGGCAGAGGTTGCCTGCTTTGGGTCTCGTGTTTCATCTTGAAAACATGATACTTACAGATTAACAAAAATACCTACCTACTGTATTAAACGTTACCTGCGCATTTCAGAGATCTAACGTTTGCATTTGAATCTTGGTAAATAAGTAAGGACGCTGTGACCGTTGCAAGGGTCGAAGGGATGTATTTTACAATATTAAAGTATTTTAATCGGTCTCTCAATTTTTTTACCGTGGAGGAGTGACAAATAAATGAAGTCACATTCGCATACCTTTTCTTGTTTTTTTTTTAACGACGTCAAAAATCATCAAATGACCCCTCCCGCTGTGGGTTAGCAGCGGTGAGGGACTGTCAGACTCTTACTGACTAAAAACCGTCGTGTTCCGTCCGTTTATGTACCAGGGCCGCGGTATCTCTTTCGAACAACCCGCAGCCCCGGCAGGCCTTGGCCCTGCTGGGCCCCGCTGGGGTTGCTGAAATCTCTTTGAGGAGCGCGTGGAACAACGCGCGCCGTCGACACGGGTCTGTCGTCTAAGTAGACAGAGGGACGATGAGCCACCCGAACTCACCGCCCACAGACCCACGCCTACGGTGGCCGGGAGTCATCTCGCGACACCCGGCGCCCATGGTGTCTACCTGGTCCAGCGCGGCGGCCGGAATGAGAGGTGCGAACTCTCTGGCGTTCCACCTCCTCCTTCTCGAGCATGACCGCTTCGCAGAAGGAGGCGACGGCATCCCATTCCCTCTGGCCCCGGAACATGGCCTGAACCAGGGCCGGACGCGAGAGGTCGCCGCCGCCCAAAGCCTCGACGAGGACCCGGCGGTGCCCTTCCCATGCAGGGCACACCTGGACTGTGTGGTCCACCGTGTCCTCGGGGCTGTCCGCACAATAATGACACCCGGGCGCTCATGTATTCAGATACACAGGGACATGAAGAAATTCGTAGGGGTAGTACCTACCTAAATAAGGAAGTATATTCGGGGAGTACATACGTAAAAGAGAAAATAAAAGGGTAAAAGGGTAGCACATACGGGGTTTCATAAGGGAACTGGTATGGGTATAGTACATACAGTCATGGACACATAATTAAAGACACCCCCCGACTCGAAGTGAAATAAATAGTTATGGTACTGACATGAGGTTAAGCACGGTATAAACTGTAGTGTAATAATTATTAAAACAAACATTACAATTGTGTTCTTTAAATTAAGGACAAAAAATATTTTCTTTCTTTTATACTTTAGATATAAAGCTCTATGGGAAATGAACACTAACTTTTGTAGCTGATACTTGGCTGGTCAGCTAATTAAAGACAGTTAAAGCCCAGTTAAGAAAAAAAAACGAAAGATACAAATAGTTGCCATACTTTTTTTTAGAAGTGAGTAAAATACTTATGAAAACTCGAATTAGGTAATAATTTAGGTTTATTTCATTAAAAAATTTCATTTTAGTCCTATCAATAAGACTAGAACAAAAATTCTGGTAAGTAAAATGTTTTAGGCTTATTAATATTATATTTTGACATACGGATTTATTCATACCACTTGATCTATAGTAAGGACATGGTAATAAATTTATTATTAAAGATTTCTTATCAATGGCACTAAAAAAGGCAGGGTTTGAGAACAACTCGAAACCGACCCCAAGGAAAACTTGTCCGCAAACAGACTTTAAGGCGGTGCTATAGGCAAATAGTGAACCATTTACATGATTCGGTACTGGTTTTTTTGGAAGTCATCTGATGCTAAAAGGACGACAATTGTGTCTGCAGAACTTTTAGACTACAACCAGGTCGGGAAAAGCTGTAAGGCATGGGTATCGGAAAATGTTACTTTTGGAAAAGCACCGCGTGTCCATACTGTAGTTGGGTATTTCTATCAAATGTGAAAGGTGCAGTTAACAAGTGTTCAAAAATGTATTTTTTTTTCTCATTAAACAAAGGGATACGAATAATCCTAAAATAATGTATCGAAATTAGTCGCCTCCAAAACATGAGATAGAACCAAAATACACTAAGAAAGTTCTCAAACATAGGAGGCGAAAAAGTAATAGTATGGGGCTTCTCTTCACTACTTGGTGTGGTGATCTTTTAGAAAGATATTATTAAAAATAGGCGAATTCAAGTACTATAATATTTTAGAAATAGCATCTTGTTATATGCTAAGCGTAATTTACCGGTCCTTAGCGCTTTCCAAATTAGAAAAGTTCTGAAAAACACTGTAAGAGTAGTAAAAAGGACTCTTTGATCGAGCAACTTATGACGGTTGTGGTTTGGCCCATCGCAAATTTAATAGAAAAAAAAACTGGTGATCGGCCAGAAAACACAATGGCGATAAGTCATACATGAAACATTGATCAATTTTACACAGATTTTTATGAAGCATGGAAGAAAATTCCCGTAGCGACTTAAAACAAAACTGACCGCTTGCACGCTTAGGGATGTCGTGCTGTCATTGAGGTAAAAGGAAATAAACCAAATATTAGTATTCATTAGTATGCTTAGTTACAGTGTAGGGAATGTTGTTATAGAAAAATATCATCAATAATATTAATAATTTGCATTTCTTCCTCTGAGCAAATAGTGTCTTTAATTATATGGCCAGGCCACGTTATGGTTCATACCGCTCGAGATTCGGATAAAGCGAAAAAAAACTTGTCGCGAAGGATCACTGAAGATAGTCTTTAGTTTTAATATTTCACAATGCCCTCTTAAATATTTTAAAATAGAAAATAAAGTTCCAGTAGCAATCAGAAAAAAGAAATGCAGATGAAATGCGGCAGCAATTTAAGATTCCAACAGTGTCTTTAATTATGTGTCCATGACTGTAAGAGAGTACATAGGTAGGTAAATGAGGGGGAACCAAAGGGAGTATAAATATAAGGTGAGGAACGTAGGTACATATTTAGGGAAAATACCTAGATATAACATATTCCCTGTACGTTAGACAGAGTACCTATAAAAATAAGAAATGTGCCAATTGCGTGGTGTCGACTACGGCGGATCCGTCACTGTGGTGTACGTGGGCCTTAATATTTAGGTACTGTTGTTTAATATTGTTTTAAAGCAACCAATGGATAAATTATTATGTCATGTTCAGACGAGACAAACTTCGGAAGGCATGGTCTATTGATAGAGCACACACAATACATAGAACTGAACGCTAGTCACTTATCTATATGCCTACTACTATTCTATAAAAATATAATTAATTGATAAACTACTTAGCAGCGAAACTATTCACTTACATTCATGAATGACAAAGAAGATAATTTTAAAATGACATATATCGTGCATAGGGACATTGCCCTCGGATCAAATGAACACTATTGATAAGCGTTCTGAAATAAGTCAATAATGTGAAGTTGTGCAGAAAATTGCTCATAGATATTAGATTATTTTCTATAAGAAGTCTAAATAATGCGCTCATTAAAATATAGTAGTTACTAGAAACCGCCAGTAACAAGTTCTTTTGTCTGGCAGACCTCTTTAAAAATAGGACGACCTTTGCCATGATTTATCAATCGACTTTACGTTAATTAAACTTTTGACTTTATCATTAAGTCGAAGCAGATTTTGTTTACTCGTTGAAAGAAATGTTGCTTTTTTCAACGTCACATTCGTGTTTTTACGGATTTATAGTTACTTGAGTAGAGAAAAACCCAAAGAAATGTTAATAATAAGGCAAAGATTTCTGTGAAAATAACCTAAGTATAACAGGACCAACCTATTTCAGCGATACCCATTCACATGTGCATTTTCGTAAATTAATGTCAATAAGACAGTATTACCTAATAGCCTCATCTTGATTATTTCAGCATCTATTACCTACTCCGAAATCGACGAAAAAACCATAGGAAGTTAAAAACGTACCTAACCTGCTGAACTTTTCTTTTTTTCTATGGATCATTGTTGTCCGAAATAAATGTATTTTATTTATTTATTTTCTTGAGCCATATTTTTTTTTTGCTACATACTTGTTTAGTTACCCATGTAAACTAAAACATAATGTATAAGTAATAACGTACATATATATAAAAAACAATATACTAGGTATGCTGTGATAAGTGCGAACAAAATTACCCTCCTTCGTAAAGAGGTGACGCCAGGCGCCCCGGGTGGCGTCGCGCGTTGACGACACGCATGCGTCCTACGTGTGATGTGCTCGTGTAAACAAATATTATTTTACACAAAATACCTAGGCTTGACGCTTTTGACACGTTTCTGAATTGGCTAAATCACCATATTACGTACTAAAATAGGATATTTTAAAACTCCAGGTTTTTCACGGAGCTGGGAAATGGTGGAAAGTCGGGAAAGATAAATGTATCAGCTGAAGCTTGAGTGTAGAACAAACTATTTACTGCACTAAAGCCCGGTTTCCACCGCGAGCGGAACGGACCCATTAATGACTTCGTTAAACTCGCAAACGCAAACTGCATACTTATATTTCCACCAACAAATAGTCGGACGGAAAGAGCCGAGCGTGTAGAAAGAGTAGAAATGAGCTCGCTCAGTTCTAGGGGGCGGAGCGGAGTACTTACGGACTACGCTCAACTCGCAATTACAATTTACATAGTAGCGTTTCCACACAGAAAGTCACTCGATAACATCGCAACAACACGACCACACACACAACCAGCTCAAAACTTCAACTGAACTCGTTCTCTGTGGAAATTATCTATTCGTTTTTCATTTTTCATTTTCCGTTCAGCTCAGTCCGCTCATTTCTCTATCTGAGTTTCATTTTGCAGTGGAAATCAAATGACCAACTCTTCGTCGGTGGAAACGCAAACCTCTTTCATTAAAAAGGAGTCCGTTCCGCCTAACCATTTTCCGCACATTACCCTTTCGCAGTGGAAACCGGGCTTTAAAGCTTCGGTAAGTTAATAAATAATGACACAAAAAAAATATCCAGATATGTTTCTATTTAATTGATAATTATTTACACAGGTGCTATGTACAATCAAATATCTACATTGTAGAACAAATACATTTCGTAGAAAAGCAAGAGGTAGCCATTTCATATTTGATATTTTACAATAATACATACAAGTCATAATAAGTCACTTATCCATTCACAATAACATTTTGTGTTCAGTCTCACAAGGGTTCTTTAACATGTACCTACAACCATTCCGTTTTACGCAAAACTGCAAAATATACGTTAACTAATGACAGCGATCGTCATTATTTTTCTTGTAAGGGTAATTAAATAATAACTATCATTAAAAAAATATTATTTTACTATCTATTTAACTACTATCGTAACAATCAAAGTGCCTATGTAAGTTTAATAGCAAAAAGTCGCTGTCACGATATATTTTATCATACTTAATTGTAACGGCGGAATGTTTACTGATTAGTTGTATATTTTAGTGAATATAGGCTGTACATAGTGTACATTTTCAGCTCAATTACAATATAATATGGACCTACTTATAATATTATATCTACTTATTTTGATAGGTGTCAGTATTCACTGGATCTTACTGGCAAACCTAGATATATCTAACTTTTGCCAGTAAGAAATCCACTCGCTTCGTATTTAACCGACTTATTATCGAGTTAACTTATATTAGGGATAAAGGGATAAGGATCAACTGTTATTATTTTGATAGGTTACAAATTACAAAGTTATTTGTACACGCAACTTATGAATTAATAGCCTAGCCTATTCCTGATATCGTTATTTTAATCTATGTGTGTATCTATCGTTAATGTTGTCTTACAATATATTAACATAGGTAAATGTCTGCAAAAAAAAAATAAAAATCATTTCCCTTTTATAGTTTCACAAATAAAACTGTCCTATTTGTGTGTGTTTACAAAAATGAAAATATTTCGTTCACATTTATTGATAAGTAATGTGATAGAAACAAGTTAAGGAGCTTTGAAAAAATAAAGGTATTTTTTTCAAAATATATCTACTGAACGATAATTATACAAATCAGGTAACTTATTACTTTCATCAGGTAGGTAATGTGACAAAACATGGTACATAATATATATTAAGTTCCTAAGGCTTATTGTTCAGTAAATCACAAGTCATGCGCACGCTATGAGCTATAAAGATTGCTTGCATCTTGTGTTGAAATATAGAATAACGACAGATGCACATAAGCACAGAATGGACACAGGTTTGTTTCTGTACTAGATGCGATCAATCGTCATAGGACGATAGCGTGCTCACGACGAGCGGTACGTATCCAGATCTCACACATAGGGCCATGGAGAACCAAATGACTAGAGGAGATGTCATAACGCAAAATTTCCTAAGAAAGTAGCGCGCCAAAATACGTGTTCGGGGGACAAAGAACGTCATTTGCTCAGCACTCATACGCCAAGGAATCCGAACGGCGAAAGCCTCAATCCCCGCAGTCAGAGACATTTAATGGTTACTAAAGCCATTCGAGTTACTTAAGTAATCATTAAATGTCTCTGAATGCGGGGGTTAGTTCTAATAATGATCGTTTTGGACACTCATATACCTACGTACCTAATTTACATGACCTACAAGAAGGCGCCTGACCTACCTGCCTTATGGCATGTCCATCATCATCTCGGTCATCTTTCCTTCTTAGTCTAGTGCGAGGCGGTGACGGCATAGGTGACGTTGGGTGGCGTGGCGGGCGGCAGCGTGGGCAGCGGCGGCGTGGGGTACACGCGGCACGGCGCGCCCGCCGGGGCTCCCAGCATGCCCAGTAATAAGTACGATACCAGCGAGCCCGATAGCAGCCCGCCGTTGTATGAAAGTGTCATCATGTTACCTGACAACGAGATACTTTTAGGTCATCATCATCTCCCGAGCCTTTTCCCAACTACGTTGGAATCGGCTTCCAGTCTCATAAGATGCAGCTAAGTACCAGTGCTTTATAAGGAGTGATTGCCTATCTGACCTCCTCAATCCAGTTACCCGGGCAACCAAGTGCACCTTGTCAAGACTGGTAAACTTAGGCATAGGAGGACAATTTTATGACTTGGGTGTTTTAAAAACTGCCTGCAATTCTGTGCAACAAATACATTTGAGATGATTTATCTTATTTGCACCACAGAGATAGTGCATTTATTTCCAACGACTTATATGTATATGTAGAAAGTAATGGAATATATGGAGTAGATAAATTACTGAAAAAATATTTAAAAAGGAACGGCATGCTTACCAGCAATCTCACGATGTTCCCGGCCAACGCGAGATGGCGCTAGTATCATAGGTACTGAGCCAAACAGGCCATTTGAGAAGCCAAGCACCACGGAAAATAATATAGGATACACCTGAAATGCATTTCATTTACATTATTTACATGAAGAAATGGTTAAGAAATGGACCCCCAGAAGCCGGCTTTGGTTGTCACTAAATCTCTAGATTTAAAATTTATTATATTAGTTCAAAGAACAGTGCAGTACATTACCGGCTAATTGACTCACTGGACAAACGGAAAGTTGCTTAGGTATATCTGTTTATTAAAGATTATCTGTTTTCCCGCGCTTCTTCCCTCACCCGAATAAAATATAGCATAGAAAAAGTAGAATTCATTTTTACTCGGGGGATATTGTAGCTTTCCAATAGTGAAAGATTTTTCAATTTTTGAATGGTTTCTGTAATTTCGGAGCGGTGCATGGGCGTAGCCAGCTTTGGGCTCAGGGTGGGGCAGCAGTCAACTTATCCTCCGGGGGAGGGCGGGGGCCCTCCAATTTTTTGAATCTTGAGCCGTTAATCTCAAACTTGTTAATCTCTTAATTTGAGAGGTTTATATTTTCAGGTACAGAAAATAAACAATCACACACAGGACAACAGCCAAAAGTAAGAGCATATAGTTTCTGAATACGCGAGCGAAGCGAGCGCGAAATTTTTATCGGACTTAAAGCAAATACCTATTATGAAAATTTAGCCCAAACGTACCTACTTAACTTTTTGTTTGTTGACAAATGCAAAAATGGGGGCTTACAGTTTCTGAATACGCGAGCGAAGCGAGCGCGAAATTTTTATCGGATTAAAACCAAATATTACGTCAAATTTAGGCCAAACGTACTTAATTTTTGGTTTGTTGACAAATGCAAAAATGAGGGTATATAGTTTCTGAACACGCGAGCGAAGCGAGCGCGAAATTTTAATTATTTTTGAAGACTTAAAACCAAAAACTAAGTAAAATGTCACCCAAATATACATTTTCATGAACGGGGGGACTAGGTACGACACACCCGATTTACTTCCATACGAAAATCCCCTCGCTCGCATAGATAAGTCGATAAAAATAAAGTTAGATAACGTATAGCAACGTCGCGCAGCTAAGCTTCGCGGACCACTCGGAATTCCTCCAGGGCCCACCAGTGGTCCGCGGACCACCACCGGTTAAGAACCACTGTGCTAAAAGATCGTTCTATTGTACAGGTGGTTCATAGCTGGGCAAGCAAAATACTTAGCGAGCGCGGTTTTACACTAGGATAAAATTGCATTTCCGAAACTTTGATCACATCTACCAGTTCCATCTCCTTCAATGCATTATTTTTTGGATTAGATGGACGGCTTGGCTCGCTACGCCACATAGCAAATTATTCTATTAGGGAATACGGCTCGCTTTCAAATGACGCGCGCACCGCACACGTTCGGGAACTCGAGCGTGTTTTTTGTTTTGATCGCGCTCTTTTCAAAGTCGACATTTTTTTATGCAATAACTTACGGATAGTACATATATGATTGTTGATGTTGTTAGTTAGAGTTAGTAAAAAAACATTGTTTAATCAGACACCTCATAGGTCAGAGCCAGGGCCCAGGGTGGGGCAAGTGCCCCAGCTTGCCCCAGTGTGGCTACGCCCATGGAGCGGTGCCTTTTTGTTTAACAAATTAGTATAAAAGGAGATACAATATAGTAATCAGTGATACGTACATCTCCAACGATGTGAGGCGAATGTCTGGGCGCAGCGCACAGCAGCATGAGCGGCACTAACAGCAACCGCAGCCCGCTCGCCATCAGCAGCTGACTGCGACTCCATTCATACGGCCATGCTGCTGCTATCTGAACAAAAAAGGTTACTTTTTACTAAGAATCTTTGGATCTTCAGTGTTTTGGAGGACAAAAATTAGAATCCTGAGAGATAACGAGGGAAATCAAAAGAGCACATGGTACCTAAAAATCGTTGCACTCGAGTGCAACGTGTAACTTTTTCTGCATTACCTACTTTTTTTGCATTTAAACCAAATGCAAAAAAATATCGGTCCATTATGCTATTGGTGTTAAATTAAATAATTAACATGATACTTATCCTTAAACCATAATATATTCTAAGACGCCAAAGGGACCAAAGCCTCAGCCTTGCTTGTGCAGTGAAAATCAGCACTCAAGGTCCGAGCCTGCATCTGTACCTTATTAAAATTTCTAACTATGGCCAAAAGGCATTAAAAGAACCACTTACTTTTCCAATAAAATCGAAAAGATTAAAGGCAGACATGAGTATGATGGGCATCCAGGTGCCAAGCCGGCAGGAGGGCACCTCGGAGGCGATGCCAGGGTACAGACTCAACGTGGTGAAGTACACCAGTCCGATTGACACCATGTACGGGTAGATCGCTCGGGCCACTGCCCACCGAGCCAACACCCCACCTGGAAGTACACACAATAACTTTAATGATAGTAAACAGAGTCAGGCAGATAGACACTTCTTGTAAAACGCTGATACTCAGGTGCATACGGTTTGACTGGAAGCCGAACCCAAGATAAGTAGTTGGGCAAAGGCTAAGCAGCTGATGATGAGAGGTATAGTAAACCGTGTAGGTATTTGACGACCCGGAGAGGAGTTGGATTTACTTCTATTCAGTACTTACGTATATCCTTATGCCGTATTGCTGTAATCCTCAAACTAAGATGGAAAAGGTTACAAAATGTTCCCACCGACATCTGTCTTTAAATTTGAAATTCAGCAGCAACAGTGATTAATAAATTGAAATTTTAATTTTGGTTGTACATTAAAATAACCGCTATCTATAAAGTGCATCCTCCTAATAGCCTATACAGAAAGAACGTAGGTAGGTACTCATTATTGATTTGAATCAGAATGCTTACGTTTGAAGGCTCTCCAGGAGGTGGGTCTTTCAGGCGACTCGAAGACCACGTCTTCTACTTTGTACGAAGGTCGAGGGGTACGCAGAGTGGAGGAGGTCTCTGACGCCACGCTCTCAGGGAACTGCTCCACAGCGCCCTCTGCCGGCACTGGCGCGACAGCTGTCGGCGAGTACACTGGATTGGCGAAGCTGAAAGCATTGCTCTCGATTTCTCCTGAAAATAATAATAATTATAAATACTTTTGATAGGTAATTATTAAGTTTGTACATGAAATATGATCCATACCTTGCCCAGTTGTCGAGAGAACGGGACTTTGAAGTTTTAAAACGCCGTAACTAGCTTCACCAGCTTCGCTCTCCATCTGAAATTAAGTTTTATTTATTTTGGCTTATTGTTCCCTGTATTTATTTATTACAATATAGAGGTTAAATTCCTCTTTTAGTCTTACCAAGGTAGCATCTTCGTTAGGATTCAAGTGAAGCTGAATACGCCTCCTGTGCCGCGACTCATTAGTGAGGCGCAAGTAATGTTGCACGAGAGGATGCCGCATCATTACGTGATGCAACATGGAATGTCCCAGCAAGATCAGTATGGAGAACACGAAGAACATGAACGTGCTTCGTTGCGGCTGACGGAAACCGTACTTGGTGACAATCCGGTCTAAGGACACCCAAAATCCGGCAGCACCTAAATAAAATAAGGGCCTAAATACAATTTCCTTTTTTTATGTTAAATTCTGCTTTTTCTAAACATAATTACGTTGAACAATAACAAACACAGAAACCGATAGGTATATTAAATGACAAAACAATAAGTGCTTTAAGACAATTACTAGTAACTATTAAAGTAATCTGTGCTATTATGTCCGACAGTTTGCCCGATAAGGGGGAAAATCGTGAATTCAATCAAACTATTCAGTCAGCTAAATACGCAGATCTTTAGTGTGTTCCATTAGTACTGATTTATGAGCCCAAACAAACAAACTATCTAAAAGTTAGTAGTGTCGATTTCTTCCTTGAGAAGATTTTTTTTGGAACTTACTCTCGCCCGCCATCACAGCCTGGGTGTACCTCGGCGGCAAACAACCAGTGAAGCCGTAGTACGAGGCTTGTTGCACGGTACACCCGAAAGCAACCACTCCAATGGCAACCAGGTTGATGGTGTAGGACACCCGCGTCGAGAACCCGTCCCAGCCAATGTTGCACACAGCCACGAATAACATCGTCGCTAGGGAAACGAGGATGCCTGGAAGATAGCAAGTAATTGGAGTACAAAATTCTTATAAAGATTCTACAAGTGAATCAAGACGTCAGTGCAAAAGTAAACATTTGGATCAGATAAGGGACTGAAATTGTTTAGTCCAGCTAGTGAGGCAAGATCAAAAGTATTCAAAATATCAAATAGGAAGAGCGCCAAGGATTTTTTTATGGAACGTTTGACACACAATTGCACGGTTACAAAGAAGTAAATCCCATTCTGAAATCTAAAAAATACGATGTTTTGACTAGACTCCGTTTTTGTTTGACCGAAATCTGTTTTTCATGATCAATATCGAAGCTTGCGTTTTACAATGCGTTCTCGCGATAATTTAGAGGAGTGCATTTTATTTTATTTCAATCGGCTTCCCAAAAAGAAGGAAGCTCTCAACTCGAATGTCAGTATCAATCAGTTACGCGCATATTTGGGCGCAGAGAGTTTCTCGTAAATATATTTATAAATAAAGAACTAACCGAAAGTGATCCTGGTGTTATACGTAAACAGATCAAGCAGGAGGTTGTTGAGACAGACGGCGACGCACGCCGACGCTATGTACACAGTCGACATGTCGAACATTATCGTCGTGTTCGGGTAGTGCATCTGGAAGTAGTCGACCGCCATGATGAAACTGAAATATAACAACAAAGGTATTAACCTGATATCCCATATACTTAGATTGACGTAGGCAGGTACATAAGTACCTACCTGATGTGTACCTTAAAGTTTTCGACTTTTGACCTTAATTCTTTAATAATATGTTTTTACATGAATAAAGAAAGAAGATATGTTAAAAGAGATATGTAGAACGACCTTTTATAAGATTGGACTAAGTTTCACTGGCTAAAGCAATTTATCTTGACCAGAACACATTATGCATGTTCAGAGGAAAAGCTCATAGCAATTATCTGCTTAACTTGGTTTCCCGGAAGAATTTCCGGCGCCAGGAGCAAACGGATATAAAACTATCGAAGGCATTCCTTAGGTTTAAATATCCGGTGTCCGCAGGTAAAGAAACATGGTTAAAAATAAATCAGGGAAAACATCATCCACACATCTAAACTACCTTCACGCTAGCCCTAGTACATCAATAGTGTAAACGTCCCTATTTCTTAAAACAATTGTTCTATTTTGAAGATCGTGAAAATACATAGCAAACAGTTATACCTACTGACTTCTATTTGTTGGTGAACTTGGGCTTCACATGATAGATTACCTATTGAATGGCAGTAAGAATGCAGCTCCTGCCACGAACAGCGTGAGGTAGACGGAGTTGTACCGGTCCGGCGGCGGCGCCCCCGGGTCCGGCATCGAAGACAAGGGCTCGCCGCGCGCCGCACGGATCGCCTCGATCCGGGCGTACCCCCGGCCTAGCGTCTCATTCATTTTGCCAAATGTATCACCACTCTCACATTTACCTACATCCTTTATTTCTTTAAAATCACTCCTGTTATTTATTTACAGTAAAAACCCTAAATTGAAACTAATTTAATCAATTCAAAACAAAATGTGCGCATGTTAGTTATTTTTAATTGATGATAGCTTTTGTTTTAAAATCTATAAGAGTCAATTTTTAATCACACCTACGTATATCTGTGATTTTTCTTTGTGCTTCTAAGTTTCACTTAATACTATATTCACGTTTGATTAAGTTACTAATTTTGTATTAGTGTTATTAAATTTCTCGTTTATTTTGAATGGCTTTGTTTGCAGAGTATTTAATATTCACTGTGTTATAAACAATATTCTTCGCCGGCGGTCTTGACAGGCAGCGAAAGAAAATCTTTTACGCATGCGCGATACACATCGATTTTCAGTGAGGGGGACAAGTTTGGGTGCGAGTCGCTACCCTTAGGCATCCTCAAGACTAACAGCTAACAGGTTCCTAAGTATCATTTGTGGTAACTACTTACCGGCAATAGTTTCGAAATACTTACCTATGAAAATAATTAGGTAGGTACCTACCTACAAATTAGGTATAGCTAGCATTATGCATGAACATTTTTATAGAGATTTAGGCTACACAGTTAAGACCACGTTAGTCGAATTCATAACTTTTCAAAGACAGCCGTGCTGTGACTGCCTACTAATTTACATTAGCTTGAGAATCTGAATTTTTAAATGATGACGAGGAAGTCTTATTTCACAACAATTCTGCTAGTGTCATCAATAAAACAAGTTGAGCAAGAGCTAACGATATTTAATTACTAAAACCGTCATTCCATTCACAAGAACCAAATCAGTGTTATTCCATTCATCAAGTAGGTATAAACAAATGATGTAGGATGAACAATGTAGGCCGTTAAACCAAATGACAAGAGCTAAATTCTTTTTTCAAAAATGACTCGGAATGGTTTGGCGGACAGCGAGAGACCGTCGTTAGGTTCTATAGATGGTATTGTATCCCCTTCTGGTATCTTGATACGAAACGTTTGCAGAATATGCGTAAGGAACATAAACATTTCCGATCTAGCTAACCCTTCCCCTATGCAACGTCTCTTTCCTGGAAAAAATATCAACAGTCAGTCAACAGAAATAAGAACCTAACTTTAGTTTGTGAACGAGTTACGTACATACCATTTTTTGTAACATATCGAGTTAAAATTAGAATGCCTGTTTGGTTTTTAGCAAAGGTAACATAAAACAGGTTTTAAAAGAGTAAAAAGAACTAACCTGTTCCAAAAGGCATAAGCGACTCGTCTTGAATAAGATTTCCTTCTTTAGTGATGAACCTCTCTGGTCGGAATGTGTCGGGGTCCTTCCAATGCGTTCCATTATGCAGATCGTACATAGACAACAGAATGAATGTCCCCTGGGAAACATAGACTAATTAGAAAGTCATTAACATGCAGTTAATTTAAAAGCACCTTCTAACTAAATCATTTCAATTTTAATTCGCATTAAGAGTCAATGGATTGGTAAACCATATAAAAAATTGTTCAGATTGTAATTTAATTACGTAAATAGCTGCCTAAATGCTTAAATACATATTTAATTTGGTCGCAGAGTAAAATTAAATTATCGGAAAGCCACCTAAGAATATTGTAAAAATCATAGTTCAACCCTATAAATGCAAAACCTTCATGAAAACAGAGAGACTAAGTATAATTGTGCTGTTTAATTCTGAAAGGAGACCACCGCGATCTGCATCTAGTCGCCCCAACGTCTAGGCCGTTGAAAGGCACTAATCATTTCCTTATTAATTATGATTGTCTTTGAGTTTATCAGTATTCTCAATCTAACTTTGTTGTGGCCAATTAATCAATAGAAAACTCTAGTTACCCATTAATTAAAATCAAATTATAAGCAATAATCATTATAGAAACGAAACGGTAAAGGTTTCCAATAAGTGCAGTACCTTGGGTATGATGTAATTGCCGAGTCGCGCGTCTTCAAGGGCCATATGCGGGATGCCCATGGCTGCGACACTTGATATTCGTAAGGACTCCAGCAATACTGCTTCGGTGTACACCATCCTTTACAAATTACAGACATCGGTTACATAAATGAGTAGGTAGGTATTTATTTTCAGCACATGACAATTTGCATCAAAATCTGGGGGCTTTAAAAACAGGTAGGGACATTTTCCCTAAATTGACTGCAATTAGAGCACTCAGTACCGCTATCATCATGCACTATGCAGTCAGGTGAGCTACAATAGCCTCTGTTCAAAGCAAGGTGAATAAAACATTGTTGTTATAATAATAATGGCGTCCACGGCCGATTGCGGCCACGGCGGCTGTTCTCATTTTAAGAAGATTAGCCAGCTGCGCAGGACATATTATAGTGCACGAGCATTTGCGCAGACACAGCTGCACTCCCTATTCCTTCACTCTCATAACCCGATGGGACGGCAATCCGACACGACCGGAAAGAGATCAGGCGCAGGACCGACATTTACGTGCTCTCCGATGCACGGGTGAATCAATCACCAACTTCCAGACTACGGGCTATTGTTGTCATATAAATTAGCTTGATGATGATAATGATAATACACAAATATTATGCGGTATCTTATTCAATCACACAGAAAATACGAAACCTGGCTCTATCGCTGAGTGCAGGTGGTCTGAGGGGACCGATGACGTCATCAATCTCGTCATGCAACCGTCGCTGTACATCATCGTTCAAGACTATATGCAGCAGCATGAACACCGCGGTGTTGGACACTGTCTCCATACCAGCTTCCAGGAGATCTAGACACACTACTTGAAGTTCTTCGTCTGTAACTAAACGTGATGATGGATGAGCAAAGAGGAAAAATATCAAAATAGTTTTCATGTTGATTAATGATAGGTATATGAAAAGTTTGTGAGGAAAGTGCCATAGATTGGAGCAGTCAAACAGACTCATTAGCATATTGTATGCGTAGGTAGGTACTAGTAAGTATCGTACAGATAGACAGATGATAACGGTATTGATGTAAACCTAAGATGACGAGCGATCTTTCTATGAATCAATCATATTTCGTCATCAAATTATTAAGTAATTTAATAAGTAATTGCTTTGCGCATTAAAGTTTGTTTTTCTGCGGTATTTGAAGGTGTTAGATTGTAATACAGTGGGAGTTTGTATGTACGTGGATTTTTAGTGTTGGTTTAGTTTTATCAGGGTTAATAGTATACAGCTAGTCCTATTCCTAGGTCAAGAAGTACCCACCGAGGCTTTTTAAGTTTTTAATCAATGGTGTCAGGTCCACCCTGAACTGAAAACTTACTTTAATAAAACTGATAAAAAGTAGCACATTGGCCCTATGATATGAGTTCGAATAAAAACAAGTGAACTCATTATGACCGAACGAACTGTAAATAGATAAATTAAAACAAAAAACGGTACACGATTATGATAGAATACACAATCCTAACAAATGAGTGTCTTTTCCATGTAATTAAGAAAACATCATGTTTGTTATTTGACAAGCTTTTTACGTCAGCGAAAAATAAGTTATTTTTCATTAACTAAAGTGAGATAAGTTAATTACATTTTAACATTATCTTGCAAAAGTAAAGATATTGGCAATTACTTGTTCCACAATAGCACTGTATTATTTCACCCTGATTTTTTTTATCATACTTAGCCCTTTTTTCTAACTCTACACTTAATCTTATTCATCACCCAATTTCCAACTCTCATGTGAGTTAATAAACTATTTATTTTTATGTGATTTTTCCTAAAAGAGTTCAAAACAGAACAGAGAAAACCATCTTAACAAGCTTTCATGTTAAAAGTAGTTTTCGTAGAAGGAAGTATGTTAGATATAGACAATAGACACAGATATAGAATAGTCCATATAGGTACGTACAGAATTGATCTTTGCATTCCATTTTTTCAATGAGAAAGGCGTCAATGACGTCACGAGGGTTGTTGACGTCGATGCTTTGTTCATGTTGTTGTATGGTTTCCTGTTGATTACGCATTAGAACAAAATTGCATTTTAATTATATAAGCACAATTATAGCAAATAGGAAGTGTGGGAGACCTCGAACTAGTGATAGCAATACATAAAGCAGTCTTTTGATTTTATCCGCTTGGACAGGCGTATTCTGACTAAACGTAATGTATATTATTATCAGTCGGTAGTCTGATATAATTCATGGTAATCATACGTAGATTTAAATTTATTCTGCACACAAATATGTACTTGAAAATGCTGAACTAATTTAAATAAAGCCCCGCGATACGCAATGTCAAAGCATTGCAAGTTATTAGCAGTCAACCGAGCTAATTGTCGCCTTTATTGAAAGCAGATTTAATTGGTTCAGAATAAAAATACTTGTTGAAAAGATAATAAACCTGTCAACAGTATTCAGAGTTTCTTACGCACAACACCAGTCCCTGAACTGAATAATAACTTTATCGTTGGTGAGATATGTTGTTATTGTAAACTTGACCTCACCATCACCATATTATATTTTTTACGTGTTTCTGTCCCTCCATCACTTTAAGTCGAAATATGTGGAAAATTCTGTTTTTGACGTTGTCTGTCTCAAACATTTGACTTAGTTTCCAATTTAACTTTAAATATTTAATCAATGTAAAAAAGGAGTCTTAAAAAAGACTCTGTAAACCATTTCAGTTAATCGTTAACAAACAATTTTAAACGTACACAACTTTAACTACTTACTAACGTAGAAGTAACATTCAATTAAAGTTTATAAAACACTCCTGACTACCTACTGCTTCTAATCATGCAAATATCACACCGATTAATTATCCATTAATACGTCACCTCACCTTCAAGAATTCATGAAGAGCTTTGTGAATACCACTCAGTTCTTTGTATCCTGACAGACCCGGGAACACATGCCTCATAAACGGCATGAAATTCAGTATACCCCCGCTCATATCTACAGCACGAAACAGCCTCATTATCAGGTCACATAGAAATTTCAGCTTTTTGTCTTCTAAATCGTATCTGCAATACGTTAATGAATTAGGTTTTTACGCACTGAGTGTGCATAAACATAAACAGCAAAAACTATAGGTATTTATTTTTTTGTGGCTGTGTGTTTTGGTCTGTAGATTCTTAATGGGTAACACTTATTTTCTTGACTTTAGGTATAGGTGCGGCTATAAATAAGATTAAAGTTTTTATGATATGCAAGTATGTAAATAACAAACTCAGTACTGACCTTTTCCCAGCGACGAGCCTCCACAGTATATTGACAATCGTAATATTAAACATGTTATTCACTAGTATCGGCCTCCCGGCGTCGTTTGTTCTCAACTTGACAAGTTCTCTGCACTCCTCACTTATGTAGTTTTCCATGAAACGTGTGTTGTATCCAAAGCTTTTTAGATATTTTAGAACAATGCGCCTTGTCTTGGACCACGAGGTTCCATCGTTAAAAACGATTCCTAAAATATTTGTGGGTGCATTGATAAGCAAAGTGAGAGACTTAATACGAAAATATGTTACAGTGATTAAAACTGCATTACCTACCAAAGATTTGATTATTAATGTTATAAAAAAAAATGAAAATCGCTTACCGAGCTTTTTACCGAACGATCTCATCATAAAGAAAAATCCATCTGGTCTGCCGTCAAAAACTTCACGAGTTGACACCTCTTTTATCAAATCCTTCCCCGAAACAATGACAACATTGATGAGACCCAGTCTCAGACCCAGCAGGTTCCCATACAGGTTTGCCCAACGACGCCATAGGGTATGGTGAGGTATCTTTGACCTCAAGTTAAAAGCAACGGATAGCAAGTTTCCCAAAATCGGCAAAGGTGTCGGTCCTAAAAGTTTACAATTGATATAATATTTTTCGCAACGAATATAAATGAAAACTGAAAAATGCAACCTGGTGGATATAGGCGTGGTCTTTTGAATTTATTTTTGAGGAAATAGAACGCTAAAAATACTGAGAATGCTATAAGGGGCCACATCGTTCTTACTAACTGCTTACAGGGAACTGAAGGTGATGTCCTGATTACGTCCCTACTTATTGTATGCGCCGATGGGTCTTTCAAAGATCAAATCTATGTTTGAATAAGTTATAAGTTTCCTCATACTTGTTCGGGGTATTTATGTCCTTAGCTCAGTTAAACCTTATCCTTTTCTGTCAACCTCAGATATAGTAAGAGGTAAAGTCCAAATTAATTCAGTAATTCCATTTTCAGGCGTAAATTGTTAGTGGTTACGGCATTTTCAAAAAACTTATTATGTTACATATTTACTTAACTGTAGAGATCGCTCTTTCCGCAATATTATTTAAGAGAATACGTCATCAAGAATCAAGACAAAGTCCAATCGTAGACTCAGCAATATAAATCTACTTAATTTTGACCTTTAACGCATCTGACGCATTTCATTCGATGTGAGCTTGTAGCATACATACATATTCCTATTAAAGATGACATTACCTACGTTTTTGTAAAACTTTGATTTCATATCAACGTTTTTCTTGAACACCACGCTCGGATAGATAGGTAGGATGGAGTTTCCTAATGGATGTCAAATAATTTAGAAAATTCCAGCGATCAAGCCTCTTAGTTTCAGAATCATCATCATCTGCCTAGCCTTTTCCCAACTAAGTTGGGGTTTGCTTCCAGTCTATGCATGCAGCAGAGTACAAGTGTTTTACAAAGAGCGACTGCCTATCTGATCTCCTCAACCCAATACTCTTAAGATAAGACTGGTTGATAGACAAGGCTCGACTACCCGTTACGATTTTACGACCGCCTCTCAGTTTCTGAAATCTGTCTATGCACGACATCGCTCAGTTTAGAAAACTTAAGTGATCAGTTAAGGAATACATATATTTATGTAGGTACTACTATAGTTACCCGCTACATGCCTGGTGGCCGAAGAAGAAAACCGTTAAAATATATGAATATACAATGTAATTATATTATGAAAGTCATCAAGACGATATTTTGTTAAAACAAAAACTGTTGGTGATAATGGTTATCGTGAATATAGCTCGAGTAATCTAAACGTGTAGCAGCACCCCCACCCAACAGTAATGATTGTCTTGGTGTCAATAGTTACATCATTTAAACAACAAATAAAACAAATAAGTTACTTAACACTGATATATAATAGCGTCATCAAAATAATATGACGTGTTGTAAATTGACATTTAGTTTTAACGGTACAACGGTAAGGAATAAATGTTTGTGACCAGAGACATTTATGAAGCGATAATAGACAACATCGCTTCCGTGCCAGTGAAGTGTGTCCAGAAGATTCTTTATTTATTACAGTTTGTCTTATGACCGATAACATGACCGACAAAGTGCTGGCACTGACATTTTCTGATTGCGCAGTTGTCTCATATAGTAGTATTTTTCTCGGATGAAAGCATTGTAGTTATAGGTAGGAGGCCCAAAAGAAGCAGAGGAATAAGCATCAATGTTTAAGGTTTTATTTAGTGCTTGAGTTAGGTTAATCGGTAGCATATGTAGTTATATGCAAGCCTTTCAATCCTTTTTAGAAAACCATGATGGGAAATAATTTATATCAAAACTAGAATATGTTTCATCTGAATTTGTTTTCAGGGCATAATTTTTACCACCTATTTATTGTACGAGTACCTATGTTAAACAAAAAAATATTACCAGCTTAATTTTATATCTCAACACAATGTTTTGGTAACCTAATTCTATATCAATCAGTTTCTTGAATAATGGCGCATAAAAAATATACGCAGGAGCTTAGATAAAATTAAATAAGTACTTCGAAATGCTTGGACGTAGAATGTATCATACAACATGTTATCAACATGCCGGGGGGCGTGTTATCGTCATAAATTCATGACACATCATTACTATTTTACTTATCGAAAAACGAAGATTTCTTTTTGTTTTTTAAATGTCACTAAGATTACAATCAAATTCTTCGATTCGACGGTTTTTTGATAAAGTGCATTTACGAATGATAACAATCCTTTTATTATAACATTTCAGACCAGCTATTCCGGATCTCACGATAATATCTCAGATTCTTGCCTGATTGGAATATTTTTATTAAATACCATCAAACCACACGACATTTTGAACAAAAGGTCAATTTTTACACTCGTGTTTTAAAATAGACCGCATATCTTTAGTAATAAAACAGGTCATTACTAAATTATTCATCAATTCTCTTATTTTACATAATCATTGTTATGGGTCTTAACGAAAGTGAATTTTTGAATTTATATAGGTAGACTTCATTAAAATCTTTGCTGAGCAATATAAAATATTTCATACTAGCTTCTGCCAATGGTTTCATTTGCGGCCTATATCCTTCCTCGATTCGAGACTCGAGGTCCTGAGATTAGCACGATTAGCAAACAAACAAACTTTTTCAGGTTTACAATATTAGTATACATATGAATACAATTTCTACGTATAGGATAAATAACAGTGTAAATAATTATATAATTTTCCTACTTAAGTATATCCTATCTACTTAATGGTAGTTCCGTATTTTCCACGTCAAGATATATCTACTCACCCTGATAGTAAAGATGACCATGGGGCATAGATATGAAGATACTCAGCTTATCTGAACTCGGTGCTATACGTAATTAGTGTTAATTAAGCTCTTTTTAACATGATTCTTCCTTGGTAATATTTCAGCACTGTAATCTCAAATGTGTTGATCTGTGGTTACAGTTAAGCATTGCTTTTGTTGATAATAGCCCCTAAGCTGTCCTGATCAATATCGAACATCTTTCTAGCTAGCCTGTCAGGAGTTGCTCAACAGTCTGCTCAACTGTGTTCAGTGCTAATTTTACTAGGAACTTCTATCACAGGTTGGTACCTAAGTATTTATCTGTAAATTGTAAGGAATGTACAAGTAATACCGACCTGTAAGCGCATATACCTATTTATCAATTCTTCAAAAAGGGACCATCAGAGCTTAGGCTTCACTAAAAATACCTAATGTAACTCTTATTTGAATAAATACTGGAATGATACTGGACACTGACGATCACTCAAAATCAACTGACTTGAACCACGTGTTTTTTAACAAAGTTCACAGTCTAATTTGCATTACCCCACAATAAATTCAAAACAAGTTCATGTTGAACCAGTTTCCTTAAATTTTTTGACGTTAAAATGTGAACGCGTTCAAGAGAAGTCAGTGGCTTACTCATGCTTAGTATCATATTTCTTACTTAGCGTGTTTCAGTCAAAGTAAGCTCCTCACTAATAATGCAAATTCGTAAATACTAAGTACCTACCTGCTACGTTGACACTGTCCGTGATACAGGAAAACATCAAAAATACAAATTAATTAATCATCGGTAATGTCAACTACATTTTAATGTACTTAATTGATTGGCGAAATCAAGCTAAAACAGCTGATTTGTTTTTTTGGAAAATCCATAATTGAAGGCAGAATTAAGTTTTGTAAAATGATAACGATAAAAAAGTGTCTTAAAAGACAAAATATCAAAGTAGCTCTGTTCGGCTTTCTCGCAAAACATGCAGTCTAGAGCCTGAAAGGTCATAGTTTCAGGAATTCGTTTTCTCAGGACGCGGGTGAAGCCGCAGAGAACAGCTAGTTAAGATGTATGTAAGGGAAAGTTAGTGTTCCTAATACACGTCACTTGTCAGTCAACGTGCCTACACACACGGCCATGATATTTGCAGGCCTACATCCTTGAACTAAGTCTAAAGTTTCTGTAGGAATTTGTGTCTAAACTAATAAGTACCGGAACTATATGTAGCTAGCAAATTATTTTGCAACTTTATTGTATTCGGTTCAGTGGTTAGGAGGCAATGCATATCAACTTACAAACATTCACACATATTAGGTTCCTATTGTACTGTTGCCTTATCCAACAGCAGTAAACAGTATCGTATATTTGTAAATGTCCATAAAAATATGCTCCACGAATTGCTAGACTGTGAACAATCATTGCCTGTTGGTCGTACTAAGATTAATTGTTTTGCGCTTTAATGGGACCCATGACCCGTGACGCAAATACTCAAGCATTCAATGACCACTAAGAGTGTTTGCCTCGAAATTTATTTGCATTTTTTTTTCAATAAATTGTCTTCAAGTTTGTACGTAGGTACTTAATTACAGATCTTATTTGCAATTGCTAAAAGAAACACAAAACTTTCGTGCAGCTTGCTGGCAGTTTCGCGTGCATAAGCAAAATGTTTACTTGGAAAAATCGGTAAAGAGCGAATCCCACAGAGGGCTAATCTGTTCTTTGTAAGGAATATTGATGATTACTTCGAAACCTACGAAGATGCATTGTTGTGTTTTTCCTATAATTTTTAGATCAATATTAATCAATCATTTCTTACTCTGCGACTTGGATTCAATCTTTCACAAACAACAAAGATAAGGTTGGAATGATAAGTATTTTTTACGCCTTTTCATCATAATTCGTAATGTATGTAATCTGATGATCGTGAAAAAGACAAATCTTGTGACAATTACGTTATAAGAAACTAAAAAGTTACTTTTATCATTTTAATTAATGTCGTAAACGTATGTAGGTATCATGTACATTACTCAATTAAGACAATAAAAAAAATCAAAATTTTCATAAGCATTGAGTCAAGCAGCTAAAATGATGCAACCTACCGCACGATTGTGCACTGATCTCAAAAACTCTACTTACACAATTTTCTTACGTGAACATAAAAACATAGATTAAATATTTATTTTTTATCAATAACCGAGGACGTACCCTTCCACTGATCACTGGCTGAAACTCCTACACCCAATGAACTTGTATCACGATAACTGTATCAATGCGAGAACTGACTCAATGTATAAAACTGACGAAGGCTATCGTCCGCCGCATTTCATTCTCGGACATCGACCAATAGAGACCTACGCTAACAATTTATTTATTAATTTACCAATTAATCAAGTGCAGTGATGGCTCCTATTAACGCGAATGACTTAAATGACGCCAAGGCTTTCGTGCCGGCGAAGAAAGTTCTGCCTGAAGTTGAAACGGATGTTGCCAATGGAAACGGAAATGGGAACTCACCTAAAGGGTATGTACCGACGCTAAGATTATCGTGTTTACAAATACTCAATTGTCGTGTTAGAATAGCTGGTATATTATCTTCTAGTATTTATCAAAGGAAATATTGAATGCTTCATCTGTCTACTAGTTTTGTAAAATATATTTGCTAATTGGAGTATGTACATACCTGCCTACTTGTATACCCATATCTACAAAAAAAACTTTCACTTAATATATTCTAGTGTACCTGTCCAACATCAATCTTGCGAAACCGTTATAATAATTTACAAAGCAATTGCCAGCCAATTAATTTAATTAAATAATTATATGCTCCTTTCACCATCTTTAAATCAAACTCTAACCGTCTTCTATTTAGTAAAAATTCTAGATAGATCTATTGTTTGTTATGCTTTTACGTTTCATGATCCAATAGACTTTAACGAAGGTTAAACGATAAATTAAAGAATCATAACAATCAATCGCTGTGTACAGAAACTTCTTCATCCTTGAAAATTATATTCGTGCAATCAATTACTTACGAACAGACGGCTCATTGAACGTGTAGGCAGCAGGCACATATACTTACAAGTTTAACTATAATTCTACGACAATTACCTTAGTATTGTTGTGAACATATTTTTCATGAAATTGGGCTTTAGTCACACACCTGAAGGAAAATAATGGGGGAATTAACCCGAGTAATGACCTACTATGAGTCAATATTTTATTGACTAAACATTAGCCAAAAAGTACTTAGTGGAAAAGTACCTGTGGTCTATCTTTGATAAACTAAATTTAATTAACGTTATACGTACCTCTACTTACGCATAAAGGCCCGCACCGACTTCGCAAAAATGTGGTCTTGTAAAAATAGTATGAATTGTAATTAACCGGCTTTTTTCCTCAACGAAATAGCCCGGTAATGACTACAATCATGTATGATCGCCGACACGAAGCCGGGAGAGATGCAGATTGCAATTACATGCAATTGGACAAGCGTGCGGAAACTCTAACACACTGGTGATGAGTGTTCTTGTTACACATTCTTGAGGCAAAACTGGATTGTCCATCTCGTAAAATTCCATACAACCTTCTGACGTGATAATATATTCAAAGACTAAATATACAACATGATTTACAAACGGATTCCAAAAGTATTTTTATTGAAGGGGGCGTGTCAAGTAATCTTGAAATAATCTTGACTGATAGTGGTTTAGATAAAGTGACGAGTAAACATATCCAGGAGTTTGATAACAGTTTTAAAACTAAACGCAAAATTAAAAATATTTCGTAAGATATGATATTCATTGATCCTTTAAAGAAGAGTTCTTAAATGTATAATTTAACGTGGGTACCTACATAATTACCCATAACTAAGACATATAGGCAGTGTTATCAAGTCCATATCCTTTTTAAGGAAATTCCACTGTAAGAAACAGATGCCAGAGGTTGTAAAGCCACGACGTGGAAACGATTTAGGAATTTGTATGACGCAGATACATTGCCCTTAAAAGAATAAATAACTAAATTTTTTATCAAGCGTTTTCGGTATTGAAGTTATAAATAAAATTCTATAAATAAAACGCTGGCATTATTGCTGATGTATTATGACGAAAGAGTTAATCTCATCATATTAGGGCGTAAAGTTCCTTTCGTTTATGAATTCTAAGCCAAGTGCATCAATTTATGTGGCGTATCAGTACAGGAGACGATTGTCGCCGCATCGAGTTCATATAAATTAGGCCGTGTCACAATGCAACTGACCAACGCTTGCAATGACACTGCCATGATCAGCAATTGATTTTCATAAAGCTCTGACGATGTAGGAAGCTTCTGATTTACGTTATGAATATGGCATTGATGCTCTATTGAAGGATAGGATTACTGCTATTGGATCTCTTTCAGTTTGAGCGGGAGGCAGTACTTATGTATATGCTAGGTATTTTGGTTAGTAAAGGTTGTCTTTTTTACACAAACTTGATGTTTTTTTATTGTTTCAGATACTCCTACGAAACTCTACTAGAAATAGCAAACTTCTTGCTGTCGCGTATCTCTGTGAAGCCGCACATCGGCATTATTTGCGGCTCTGGGATGGGTTCGTATTGGAAAGAGGGTATATATTAATTCACGCTAATTTTTCTTACGAAGTTATGCAAAGAGAAACTTATCGGCCCAAAAGACTGGGTTCGACGTGGTTCTAAAACATAGTTATTTACTAGAATGGCTGGGAAAAGGGAGATGATGATGCACAGATACAATCATTTGACTTGGTGGTGGGATTTAATATGACACAATAAAACATCTTCACTTTGCATAGCTTCGTCCTGCACATGTAATGAGTCAGACTGGCACATTATTTATCTTAGCAATAATGCACCTCAACCGAATATTTACGCTATTTTTGTTACCCTAGTAACACCGCAGTGTTATCTGCTTTTATCGACACCTGTATATACCTGTAGTTGACAATTGTGTTCGATAAGCTAAGCTATTCATGTCAGACATAACAGATCTGTGCAATCAACAAGTGAGCAGACTAACTCATTGCACAATAGAAAAATTCTGATGACTGTTCTGATTAGACACACAATTACAATGTATGTTGTATTTGTTCTACAGGTTCCTTGGCTGAAACTATCACAGATGCTGAATCTATCTCATACGAGGACATTCCTAACTTCCCCGTGAGCACAGTCGAGGGTCACCGTGGACAACTGGTCTTCGGAAAGATCAGCGGTATCCCCGTCGTAGCCATGCAGGGACGCTTCCACTACTATGAAGGATACCCACTATGGAAGGTAGATGACACTATAAATTATATATGCCATTATTTCCCTTATAATAGGCATATCAAGTATGACTTGACTTGACTTTAAAGCACAAATAGCTCATTTCGTTTCCACCCTTTATAATTATAACAATTTGTAAAAGTACCTAACATAACCTTCTGAAGTATTTGAATGTATACGGAAATAGATCTTAGTTTGTCATCAGTAGTATTAATTAAAATTGTCTAGGATAAATAGGCTCAACATGATCTTACAATGTAACAGAATCAACAACATTGTTTTTCCCTATTAGATTAAGCAGATAACAATGATGTAACCGCCTAATGTCTTACGATCTTTACGTTCTTAACTACGCGTATATAAATAAACATTTCTGTAATCTACGGAAAATTCTCGTCGTCGACTTACCCATATCTGGATGTGGCTGATGCAAAGCGCTCGCGACCCCCAGCGGGGGGGTTATCTCTTGTTATGAGCATTACAATGGAGAGTAACGGACACGGCGAGATAATATACTTCCAATATCAGACGCTCTCGTTCTTTTAGTGATCGTTTTATAAATATGTCACATAACTTAAAATACAGTTAAGAAAACGAAAATAATGATGATACGTAGTAGGAGTGTAAGCCTAGATAGACGCACAAGATTGCAAAGTAAAACTAGCTTTTTTGCATACGTAACCAACAGTAATGATGATAACAACACAATAACACATCGTTAGTCACTGAAGATATCTAGTTATTACCTAAATTAACGTTCATGGACATCCAGAATTTATTTTTTTGTAGCTCTTGACGTTCCTATCTTTAATGAGAGGCCAGCGTAGGCTCAATAAGTAGAAATGACCGTTCTCTAGATACAGACAATTGTTTAGGATAATTTATATACTAAGCACCTATGCAGTGGTTTTCTATTAATGTGATCCTTGTTTCAAAACGCTAATCAAACCCAAAAACATAATAATTTTCTTTAATAAAGAAAAATTAAATCTCCATCTTTACTTATTATTCCATCCTATTGATTGCAGTTAAGTAATGTTAAAACGGTCAATGTTTGTACCAAAAACTTAGCTGCTTCGCTAAGCGTGTAAAAATACAATGGATTTGGTAAATCCCGCTGACTGTTGTCGCAAGAAGTAATTCGACTTCTTAAAAGTTAATAAACAAATGACTAAACAAATAACCGTCACGTGTGCTACACACTAATTTCAGATTAGGTAGGTACGTAAAACTGATAAGTAATGTTTTTGGGAATTCTGCTTTCAGGTTGTTACTTGACAGCTAAAATGTTATCAATTTAATTCAAGGCGATTTATACGCTAAAACACAGTATTCTTTACAAAAGGATACGTAGGCGATTTCGACTCGTAGATTCAGAAAATCACAGAACAAGCTTCATAATTAAGTTTTTCACGCATAATTACATTTCTTTTTTATAATAATTAAGAATTATCACTTACATAATCGACATTAAAAAAATATTTATTTACTTCACTTCACTTTTTAACAGATACGTACAGCTCCTATTTATTTAATTCCAGAACTTACTGAATGTCTATGCCTCAGGTCTATGATTAATTACAGAATTTAAAAAGGCTGCAACCTACTTACGATATCCTTTTTGAATTTCAGTGTTGTCTGCCAGTACGTGTGATGAAGCTCATTGGTATCAAAGCGCTGATTGCCACCAATGCGGCTGGAGGGCTAAATCCTTCATACAAGATTGGTGACATCATGATCGTGAAGGATCACATCAACATGATGGGTTTCGCTGGCAACAATCCTCTGCACGGGCCCAATGACGAGAGATTCGGCCCTCGCTTCCCACCCATGAGCAAAGCTTACAACTACGAATATAGAAAAGTAGCAAAAGAGGTAAGTCTATTCTTTAGATTTACATGTTCATCAGAGTGCCAATGACGGGCAACCAGTAGAGGTCTGCAAAAAATGAAACAATGAAAGGCAATACAAGACAATTTGTAATGCAATTTAGATCACAAACTGTATTGTTTTATTGCTAATTTTACTACAGAACTAAGTCCGTATATAAAGATTTATTCTATTAAATAATAATTATGTGTATCTTGAGGGAGTTATCTCTCTATAGGATATATCATTGTCACGGGGGGTCTTAGTGTCAGATAACACGAGTTACACATTCTCTTGCACGTGAGTTTTAATCTTTAGCTTTTGACCTGCGAAGTGCGTCTTAAAGGCAAATGCAAGTTAAGATCTGAGATTATATTTATTACGACTTCCTTTGTTACCCTTAAAATGTTTTGTGAATGCGCACTGTGGTTTCATTAACATAACTAGAGCCAAGGTTATCAGGGGTCACCAGTACGATTTACAACTTGACGCACGACAAAATATCAGCTGCGTAGTGTTTTGCTTGATGCCTACCTTAATGTTTGCTTCCTTAGTACAAATAAAGCCCTCTTCTTAATTATAAATAGGTACCACATTTAGTACTAAATCAAGTCGCGGGGTTTGATTTACTGCCAATTTCTATGGATAAGATTAAATAGCACGTGAGGATAGAAAAATACGTTTATTACATTTTAGTCATTGTAAGATTACAGTACCTTAGTAAATAAATACTAAATTCACTAGACGATAACACAAAGCCATTACCAGATAACAAGTAGTTTCAGTGTCACGAAACTAAAAACGTGGTAGGTACCTGCGATCTAGATTAAAACTGGTTATGGATTATCCAACTTGATAATAGCCGGTATTGAAATCCCTTCTTTAAAATAACAAGTCTATTTGTTTTCGATGAAGGGTTTTGTTTCATTTCATCAATCTCTATGTTTGCCTAAAACTGAACTTAAGTTGATTTGTAGTTAGGTGGCCTTCTACAAAAACGTCTGAGACTGTAGACTACCTAAGAGCCAGTGACAGACCTCCCAATTTACTTCAGTACCCTCTGAAGGATAGGAGCACACACAAAGTTTCAGACGTTTTTAAATATAGGATGTTTAGAAGACGCTAGCCCTTGATCTAGTGTCTTTTTCTATTTTCCGTGACTCTAGAGCTAAATCCACGGAGTTAAGATTCACAGCTGTCAACTTCCCGTGTCACCTGCAGTCTCTATGAACTTAAATTAACTTTAAAATCTTATTTACAGATCGCGAAAGAGTTGAACATCGACAACATAGTGAGAGAGGGAGTGTACACCTGTCTCGGAGGACCCAACTTCGAAACCGTTGCTGAACTGAACATGTTGAAGATGGTCGGAGTCGACGCTGTTGGCATGTCCACAGTTCACGAGGTACAAAGCAGATTTATATGAATCTTAGAAGTATTTTTTGTCCAAAATTTCTCTACTACAGTTCATATCCATGAAGAAATCAATTGGTCACTTTCCTCAGAGCTTTTGCGGTCACGTTTCCATGCACATACCTATCTATGTTATAATTCCTATTTGATCGTTGCTGTTGGAAATTCATACATAATTAGAGAGTAGGTAATAATTTTTTAAACTCTCTAATTATAGATAGTAGGCTTGGGCACCAGTCACTTACAAACACACTTCTTTCCAGGTTATCACAGCAAGGCATTGCGACTTGAACGTGTTCGCGCTATCCCTTATCACCAACGAATGTGTGACGAGTTACGACAATGATGACGAGGCGAACCACGAAGAGGTCCTAGACGTAGGTCGCATGCGGCAGGACATCTTGCGCCAATTCGTCAGCAAGCTCGTCGAAAGGTTCGCACAGATCGAGGCCAAGAACCCCTGAACATCAACAGCGTACCCACTGAACTTCATAGATACTCTACACTCATGATGCGAACTCAGGTCTTTGATGAACTTACCCTAAGGAGTTGTTATTGTGAATAATTGATGTAGAGTAAAATTTCATTATTAGGTTATAGGTATTTGCGTGGTTCTCACGAATGTTTGACATTTGGTTTATTCGACTATTCGGTTTTGCTATCATGCAACACTTTCCGTGACGCACCATGCAACGTTACAACGTTGCCTCTCGCGTACGTTGCATTCATACATCATACCACTGTGCATTTTTAGATCTTTTTATTTTCAATTATAATGTAGTCGTCCAAAATTTTTACTTTTATATTTATAAATGTAGACGTTAAATTACGTTTAGATAGGCCAATTTATAAATATTCACGTATAACTATTAAGATGTTATAGTTGTTTCTAAGTTTTATATAATTGTTGTGTACCTAGATATAAATTACTCATAAGTAATAATTAAGAAATTATAATTCTAAGTGATTTTGAGCATGGACAAACTGAAAATTGGTCAAAGTTGTGTTGAAAAAGAAAGAAGTGAAAATGATTCTGTAATAAATAATCGAAAAGAACTTAAAGCTTATTTTAATATTTTAAATGGAACCCCACTTCCAAAATTCCATACCTACTTATACCTACCACAACCATAGATCGGCTACATAAAATTTCTTCGATGTATTTTTTATTATAGTTGTTCCAGCCTTCAGCTCAAAAATATTTAAAGTTACTACAGCTACTCATTGGAACCATCATAAAATGATACAGTTACTTGTATGTAGGCAAGTAGAATAATTTAAAAACTTTAGATAAATACTATTATTATTTAATAAGACTTTAACAATCACTAGTATTTAATTACAGTTACAGAAACAACATAAGCAGAGATTGCTTTAAAAATGCATCGTATTTAAATAACATCATTCGATTACAATTTTCGACTACTTACTTACGTATCTATTTAAGCGGTTGTTTCTTAGGAGGACACAGGTGCGCGAATTCTTTGCAGGCTTCGTCGATATCTGCGTATTTATATTCGAAGCCATATTCTAAGACTCGCTTCGGCACGACGTGTTGGCCCTTCGTCATTATCATAGCTCGCTCCTCATGCAACACCATGTTTAGAATAACTTCCGGCACTGGGAAAAAAGCGGGTCGCCGCAACGCTCTGGCAAACGACTGAAAAAAAATGATCAAATTAAAATTTCACACACAATACAATGTATTTACCTTCACAATAATTTTGGGATGTCAGGCATTGAAAATGTCTTGTTGATGTCATGTGAAGTGAGTGAAGAATTTTGTACATCATATTATTTTACGAGATTCTGAGGACGAAGTCGTAACATCTTAACGTACTTTGGTAATGTGAAGATTATGGATTCTAAACTGCATCCAGATATATCACAATTATGATTTTTCCGTCTTAAGAAGCTACTAAATAAGTGCTTTAGAATAGACCAGATTTTTACTTACTTTAGTGAAATCATCGTTGGTTATAACTTGCGGCGCCACACCGTTTAGTACACCTTTAACATTTTCATTTTCGATTGAAAACAGTATCAGTCGAGCGAGGTCGTCTATGTGGATCCATGGTAAGTATTGCGTGCCACTGCCAATGCGGCCGCCGAGCCCGAGGTAAAAAGGAAGGAACATGTTTTTGATCATACCACCCCAACGGCCTAGGACAGCGCCACAACGAACTATTACCTAAAAAAAGTATCATGTTGTAATGTATGGATAATACTGTAATTGGGTCTCTTGTAAGCTTACAAGCGCGACCCTACAATGGTTTGAGCGAATTGATTGAATAATATACATATATGTTTAGAAGCTTAAATTGTCTTAAATCAAAATATGTGAACACTTACAAGCCTAACAGGTTCATCCACTTGAGCAGCCTTCTCCCACTCAACTGTAAGTCGAGAAAAGAAATCGTGGCCAGTGGTGGGACTGCACTCATCATAAATGTTTGACGTTGAAGGTTCATAAGCACCAACACCAGTGAGGACAACATAAACCTTCGGCTTGTCTTTACTCTCGTTAATTGCTTTAGCTAATGCTTTAGTTGTGTAAACTCTGGAGTTCTTGACATTTTGTTTAAATCTGTAAATTGTAAAGATCATGGTGATATTTCGTATTTCATTTGGATAATATGCAGCCACAAAAAAAAACATAAATATTTTTTTTTGTAGAGATCGATAAAAAATATTCTACAACATAGGGAATTTAAAAGGGGGCTTATAGAGAGTGCTTGTAAGTAAAAAAAAATAGCTAGCTAAGTCATATGCATAGGTAATAAATATATTAAATTTAGTTTTAAATAAAATGTCTCACCCAGGCGTCCAGGATTTTGTGAAATCCATAAATTGTTGTCCAGCACAGTTGACAACTGCACAAGCTTTAGGCAACCCGGATTGCTCTAAGACTGACCATGAGATATTGTTAGTGGCTGGCTTCCGGGCCACATTGAGAACAGCATAGCCTTTTGAGGTCAAAAGTTCCCCTAAATGGCTTCCAATAAAGCCTGTACCACCACCTGAAAAATTGATCTCTACAATTACAATTTTATAACAAACTATGTAATGTATGTGTGTTTTTTCATGTATTGGCTATTTACTTTTACTAAAATTTACCATAAAAAGTGAATATATTCTGCAATTAAAACCCTACTACTAAGTTCACTATTTTCATATCAGCAGAACGTATATTGTATAGGTACAGTGAAGTTAGAATTTTTTAAAGAATCGGTCAGTGGGTCGTCTTAGGATACAGTAGCAAATATGCAAAATATGAAGTATGTAAGTTTCCCGGTGTTTTTTAGGAGTTCGTAAAATACGTTTATGTGTCTGTTTGTGGTGTGTTGAATATATGTGCTCTATATAAATAATCTTTATTTAATAAAGAAGTTCTCAAAAACGTACCAATTATGATTTTTCTACCTGCCATTATTGATAATAGACAAATTATATAATCACTGAAGAATTTGTTCTCTCACTACAATATCATTTGTCATCAAGAGTTATAACGAATATAATTATTATAGCATAACAATCATCTCTAAATTTATCAGTAAGACATGTAATAATATTATTCTTCAGATATTGCTGTATATGTTATGTTATTTCATATTTTTGGAAGGTTATCTTTCTTTCATTTATTTTTAAACAGAAGTCACAGCTGATTATGTCAATTTGACATGATTGCACGTCAGACAGAAACTGAGAAGGTATTGCAGATAATTAATTTTGTGGTTACTTTACATGTGGTTGACTGATAAATGAACTTATATATTATTATTTTCATTAAGAGACTATTAGCAAATCAAATGTTTAAAACAATAAGTAATTAATTTAATTTTTATTTTTGCCTACAGAGTATTCTATAGAGGAGAACGTTTGATTTGTTAACTTACTCTACATTCTCAACTTGTCAATGTCATTGTCAGTTTAAATTGTAAATAAATATTTTTTGGCTACTGGGGAAAAGCCGAAAAAGAGTATTTCCATTATTTTACAAACAGCGTGCAATGAGAAAATTGATGTTTTAACCTCGTGTTAAAAGTCTTAACGCTTTCAAGACAGCCATGTAATGATTAGCATTAAAATATCTCCTCTGAAATATCTATTTTGTTTGATTCCCATCATACCCATACTACATAGAGAAAAGTTAAGAAGACTAAAAACCAATATTTAAAAAATAAGCTAAATATGATATCCTTATATGTGGAAAATGGAATTGCATATGTGTGGAACTCTGAAGGTAATTAATAAATAATTTGTTTCAGTGTTTGTCCAAAATTTTAGTTTAGTACTAATACAAGGTTTTTGATTTAGATTGGTTTATCTTACGAGCTAATCATCGCATATGTGGTTCACTCATCGGTTCCATACCATCATTCCCAAGGCAAAATGATTTCTTAGGTATGTATAACAAGAAGTTTGTAATACATGTAGGTTTAAGCTATAGAGAACCCAACTAACTACATATTTTTTTTTTAATTTTAAGGACTACCTATGGCTTTAACTTCTGAGGAAGCTGCATTGTTAGTAGAGAAAGGTGTATGCCAGTTATTTGAATTACCTAATTTAACAACAAAACCAACTGAAGAAGAAGCGCGGAGAATAAAGGAACTGGAACAAAAGTAAAGAGTTTTTGTAAAATACAGAAATAATTTAAAATATATAGACGAAAACGTGCACTTATATATTTTTTATATTGTAGTGTTTTAGCGGAACAAACTGAAGCTTTGAAAAAACGGAAAATAGAACAGTTGTCACAAAAGATAGACATTATAATTGCAGGGAAGAGGCAAAAATTACTGTCCAAAGGAGTTACAGGTATATAAAGCTATGATTTGTAAATTAATGCTTAATTTGTAGTATTTCTTTAATTGAATATATTCAATTCACAGATATTCAGTTGGATAAACAGACGCTATTGCAAGAGGAAATTAGTAAATTGCCAAAGTTAGCTCCGGCTCATATTCTTACACACTTGCCAACAGAACATTACATTGCTACAGGTAATTATTTAAAAAAAGATACAGAATAGAGATAAAAATACATAATAAAATTTAAATAAATGTTCTAAAAATATTTATTAATTTATTGTTACAGAAAAGAAAATAGTTAATATTGATGTGTTACATCCCAGTGTTGTGGAAGGAAAAGGTGCAATAAAATATAAAATCTTCAAGAATTTATGGGAAAAACACTATCATATAACTAATGGATCAAAGTTTGGTTGTGATTATCTTCTATATCCAGGTAATTGAAGGTGTAATGATGACATTATTTTTTGTAGGGATACCTAAAGCATTGAATAACTTTGTAATAAAAAGTAACAAAATGAACTTTATTATATAACTACTTTATTGGAATTGGTTAGTAATTATGTCAAGATGCATCTAAATCCTTTTGCCATATTTATATTTCATTCCTTCCTTGGAATCTAGCCGTTTTCCCACGTTTTCACCCGCATCCCTTGGACAGTACTGTAACCAGATAAAATAAAGCTTGTATTACTTGTGAAAAATTTAGCTTTCCAATGTGGATTTTTTTTTAATCTGTCCAGTTGTATTTGAGTTTATCCATTATATTTTTTAATTTTTATAATATTAGTATAAAATATATAAGAAGCAATAATTTTTAATGTTTCAGGAGACCCAGTGAGATTCCATGCGACGTACATGGTGCGATGTATCTATGACCACACAGCTACTATCAGTCCAGCACAGCTTGTGGCATTCGGAAGATTATCAGTAGCAGTAAACAAACTAGCTGTCTTAGCCTTTTATAATTGTCATGGAAAGTTAGAATATCAAACCCTCCAATGGCATGATAATGTTATTTAAATATACAGGTTTATGAACTCTTATTATTTTCTTTATTGATCTCCTGCGAACCCAAGATAATAGAAGTTGTTTTTATAGCATGTTTGGTAAGTTAATGGCTATTTCTAGGTTTTTATTATTTAAAATCCGGACAAAATACAGACACTGATCGCGGAACAGAACAGGCGTTCGAATACGTGAGATCCCCCGCGAAAACCATACACCTCGTTCACGCCTATTGACGGAGATTCTCGGCAAAAAGAAAACCTCCCATTGGATTCAATAGATGGCGGTGCAGTCCGTGTAGTCTGAGGCGAAAAGTTCGCCAGTTGGACCGCCAGTTTTTTTATAAATAATGCTTTTAAAATTAATTAATTCATCATTAATTAGTCAAAAGATATATTTCTTTTTTGCACTTAAAAATAGAGACAGAATTCTATGCCTTCCTTATGCTCATGTCATGTCAAGAAACGGAACGCGATACCGCCTTAAATGTCAAAAATCTAAAGCAATACATACACACCGAATTGAAAATCTTTCTGTTTCTGTGAAGTTATATTCAAATAAGAAAAAATAATTATGGATGACCCGGAGTTAGACAAGATTAGACAACAGCGATTGGCTCAACTTCAGGCTCAACATGGGGTGAGTGCGAATGAATCATGAATGGAGGTTATCTCCGGGTCAATCTGTTTTTATATTTTTGGAATGCACTAGAAATCTGTTTAATTTTCACTACAAACATTCTTACGAGGCACCTCTTTTATGAAATATTTATTTTGTATTCATATTATTGACTGTTACTTTCAGGGGACAGGTGATCCGAATCATGCTAAACAACAGGAAGAAAGGATGCAGGCAATGGAAGAAGCCAAACACACAATACTTGCACAAGCACTTAGTCAAGACGCCAGGGCCAGACGTAATATCATATTATTAGTTATCATTTTTCTAAACACCATATTGCTATACAGGCTTGTTTTAATGAATAAATATTTTTGTTACAGTGAACACAATTAAGCTGAGTAGACCAGAAAAGGGTGCCATGGTTGAAAATATGATCTGTAGAATGGCTCAAATGGGTCAAGTTCGCAATAAAATTACAGAACCAGAACTGATACAACTCCTAGAGTCGCTGAACCAACAAATGCCTAAATCTTCAAGTACTGTGAAGTTTGACAGAAGGAGGGCCGCTCTTGACTCGGATGATGATGATTTCTAGCACTGCTTAATTAAGTTTACTCATGTCATAACACTTATACTGCAAAGTCTTAACAAGATATTAAATGCTTATTTATATGTAATACATCTCTTTTTTTTCTGAAACTTAAAGGTACTTTTTAATTTTAGTTGGTACTTATTTGTATAATAGAGATAACTTTCATGATTTTTAATGAATATCAATACAAATGTAATACATTTTTGTTTTGTTATTTTTCCTCATTGTCGTATTGTATCTACTTAACCACAGACATTTTGGTGAATGATAATCTTTCTTGTGTTATATTTTATTATGGATGTATAATTAATGAATTAACAGCTGATCAATGCACTAAGTAGTAGTAGATATGAGGATTATACGATTATCTACCCAAAGCCACGTTCACACAGAAGTTCCATTTTGTCAATTTTGTAAAAAAAACGTTGGATTCTGGACAGAGTAGGGCAACAAAAATTCAAATTATAAAATGAACTTCTTGAACACTTACCTGTGTTTAGTAACTTCTGCAATTCTCTGATGTTCAGGCCAGTTGGTTCTGAGGTTGTGCCTGAATAAGTGCACACTATTTCGTATTTTTTATTGTAGTAATGGTCTTTTGCCGCTTGCCGTACGTAGGTATCTTTGTTCGTAAGTATGTCTGTTTCTACGGTGAACTCATAATCTTTGAGTAATTATCAGACCACAGGTGGTGAGTTTCGGAGAACCAGTATGCTTAGGTGATGATAGTATGGGCTATCTCGTGATGCAGCATTGCTTCCCGACAAACGCTTGTCGTAATCTGGCGATTGAACCTCGTAGTGTAGCCTGATGAAATCTGTATGAATAGACCTTTATTGAAATAAAAGAAATATGCTACTTATCACATACCTACCTACCTTTGTATTATAGCATTCGTTATTACTGAGGCACCGGTTGTAAGAAGGATTGTTTGATAGCGTTATCGAAGCTTAGAAAATTAAATACTTATATTAATTAATCGGTAAGAAGTTATAAAAGTCTGAAATATTTATCTAATTTTCACAATGAAAAGTGACCCGGCCGTGTGCAATGTTACGCAGAGAGCTGTTAGTGGTGTTGGCCACATGTCTCGCCTTGGCCGCGGCCAGGGGATCTCCTCACGGTGACGATATTAAGGAATTGTTAAAAAGTATCGATTCACGATATTCCGATAATGTGTTTGAAGACGCAAACTTAGATGTGGTGAGTTGGGTTTCTATTGCTGCTATTTACTTTCCTGAATAAACTAAAGCTGTAAGCACCTATTATGTAGGTGTAGTGGTAGCTCCATATTTCAACTCATTATCTCATTATGATCTACATTTACTATTTCGCACTTTATAATAATTCCAGCCTGGCCTTATCAGAAAATATCGCTACCCGTTAGAAGTTCACAATGTGACGACAGAGGATGGCTATATTTTGGAAATGCATCGGATTCCTCACGGCCGAGACGCTAACAACGATCCGAATAAAAGAAGACCAGTTGTGTTTGTGATGCATGGACTGCTATGCTCATCTGCTGATTTCGTTCTTATGGGTCCTGGCTCTGGCTTAGGTAAGAATCATACTATAAAAAAAATAGGTAGGATCCTTGCCTATCGTGAAATTATTGACTAGACTCGGGCATTAATATTCAAGATCGATGTACCTATTTAAACGTAAATCTGCACTAATTTATATTTTTGCCTTAGTGAGATTCGAGAAGATTTCGCAATAATTTAAATATTTGCAGGCTATATCCTCGCAGAGGAAGGCTTTGACGTGTGGATGGGTAACGCTCGCGGTAACTACTACTCCCGCAGACATGTCAGGCTGAATCCTGATGCAATCTTGAACACCGCATTCTGGAAGTTCTCTTGGGATGAAATGGGAACCAAAGATTTGCCCGCTATGATTGATTACGTGTTGGAGGCCACAGGAGAGCAAAGACTGCATTATGTTGGTCACTCACAGGGCACCACAGCTTTCTTCGTGTTGGGCTCAATGTTGCCTGCATACAATGCCAAAATTATTTCAATGCAAGCTTTGGCCCCAGTGGCATACATGGCTCACAACAAAAATCTTCTTCTGAAAATGTTGGCACCCTATTCCAATAATATTGAAGTAAGTTCAAAAACAACTGAAGTAAAATAATCATTCATATAAGGAAACTTAGGAATAATTCAATCGTTGTTATAATTCCGAGTCAGAGGCCGTCAGGTAGATTTTAGACAGCTGGGTTTGTCAGATGATAAAACCGGCAGCTCACTCGATAAGAAGATAAGGGAACTTGCATTACTACTATTACATATGCCTAATGTTTTTTTGCATCTTGCAGAGTATTGCCTCCTTGATGGGAATCGGCGAGTTTTTGCCTCACAGCATTATCTTCACATGGGCTGGGGAGGCATTGTGCCGCGATGAAGTGGTATTCCAACCGATATGTAGCAACATTCTCTTTTTGATTGGTGGATGGAACGAAAACCAACATAACGCGGCAAGTACCTTCATTAAACATTTATCTAAGCTTAGGTAATTATAGGTAGGAACCCCCATTAGGTACCTCTACCCCTCTTATGCACTTAACAAATTAGTAAGTAAGTAGGTGTTAGTAGTACCCCCCTAAAGCAGAACAAAGAAGAATGCGGTCTGGAAAGAAGAAGGTCTGGGAGAACTACGGGAAAGAAAGCATGGAGATATTTACCTACCCAAATAGAAAGGAGTATAACTTGTAAAACCTGTTCTGATTACAGACGATGATGCCGGTCATCTTAGGGCACACTCCGGCTGGGTCGTCGGTGAGACAGCTCGCTCACTACGGTCAAGGAATCTCCGGCAAACAATTTCGTCGTTACGATCATGGGTCTGCACTATCTAATTATAGGGCATACGGATCAATCAAACCACCACGCTACGACTTATCTAAAATTACCACTCCAGTGTTTCTTCATTACTCCGACACCGACCCATTGGCTCATGTTGAGGATGTTGAGACATTGTTCAGGGAATTGGGTAGACCAATTGGCAAATTCCGAGTTCCACAGGCTACTTTTAGTCACATTGATTTCATGTATGGTATAAACGCAAAAGAATTGGTCTACAACAGAGCCATCAACCTTATCAAAGCTATGGACGCTAATGCATTCGACGATGAACTACTACGGAACCAAAATGACTTTTCGTAAAATCAAAGAGCTTAACGAATTAAAAATCTGATAAAAATAAGGATTGGTCGCCTTTATTGCCCAAGTGAATTGAGTTTTATTTTATTTCTTTACAAATAAGCAGTTAAACTGATTCATAAATATCTTCTGGATTCATAGACTCTTGTTGAACCGACCCGTCGCGATATGGGGCATGTTGTATAAGCACACATGTTTCACCTGTATGTTTAAGTAAAAGGTACCTAATTTTTAAGACTGAATACTTTAGTCCAGTGGCCACGCATACTAATTACCTACTAAAAACAAGTGAGAGGTACCTAGGCACAGAAATAATTAAGATATCAAATTGATTACGTTTGGATTGTGATTGTGTGAAAGAAATACGATACGGATGAAAATAATATAACTTGTAAGATGCCTCCAGAATTCAGATAGAGAAGTAGAGATAATTTCAAAGGGACGATAGCGGGGCCTACTAGGGCTAAGGCCTGCTGGCGCTGCAGGATTGTTCGAAAGAGTTACCGCGGCCGTGGTACATAAAGGGCTTAAGAAGGAAAATCCCATGCTGCTAACTTCTCATAAAAAAATATGGCAAGAGGACGATGATCGAATTGATTAGACTTAGACGAAAGACGAATACTGAATACCTACCTACGTATGCCAAATTTTTTTTACGTCATGACGATTGCAACGAATTGCATTTAGGTATATATAGTGGTCTTGGTTTGCGAGATTATGGGCGAAGGAGAACCATATTGGTCGACGGCTCGAGCGAGATCATTAGCTATTATATAGCGAGAGGGTTTGTGGTAGGTACACTATCCAATAAAAACGTAATTAAACAGACAGCTGATAACATGGATTAGCTATAATGAGTTGCAATAAGTGGAAATTCAATCAAATATTGATAGGAAGGTAGATAAGTACTTACCTACCTATTCAGCGAGAAATCAGAAAATTAATTGGCCAGCAACAAAAAAGCCTGACCTCATGGATTTTTTGTTGCTAACCAATATCAATTTCTACTTAATATACAGGACTTTTGATTTGTTTACTGATATTTTGACGAATTACTTTCATTATCTTACCTAATAGATAACATAGGTATATGTGATATCCTCAGCATTACGGAAATGATTAGGAAGGTTAACATTATCATCGGTATCAACTACATACATTGAATGCCAGTTGTTATCTTAGATCAATATTATATTCATTCATTAACTTATTAAACTTGGGAAGTTAAAACATCTAATGGAATCTGATAGTAAAAAAAGTTTGTGCAAAATGGCAAATAGTTTGATTCTTGATGGATAGTAAGTATACAACACACCTAGAATAACAAATTAAATTGGAAGCAGTTACTGTATTGAAGCCATCGTTACCTATGGAACTTGCAATACGTAGTAGGTGTACCTACCTACGTACTAACAGCAGTTTTATCGTTTTTACATCACATTAAACATATTCTTATCGAAGTCCACGAAAATAAAACATAATATTAATTACTTTTACCGAAGTTATAAAAGGCAGAAATATCTAATTGCCACAATGAGAAGTGGCCTGGCTGGCAATGTTACGCAGAGAGCTGTTAGTGGTGTTGGCCACCTGTCTTGCCTTGGCTGCGGCCAGGAGATCTCCTCACTATGAAGACATTGACGAAATAATGAGAACTTTTAATTCACGCTGTTCAGATAGCGTACTTGAAGACGCAAACTTAGATGTGGTGAGTTGTGATTGTGATCGCATGCTATTGATTTCTTTTCTGGCTGAAATATATCATCCTCCGAGCCTTCTCCCAACTATGTTGAGGTCGACTTCCAGTCTAATCGGATTCAGCTGAGTACCATTGCTTTACAAGGAACGACTGCCTATCTGACCCCCTCAACCCAGTTACCCGGGCAACCCAATACCTCTTGGTTAGACTGGTGTCAGGCTTACTGGCTTCTGACTACCCGTAACGACTGCCAAGGATGTTCAATGACAGCCGGGACCTACAGTTTAACGTGCCATCCGAAACACAGTCATTGGTGTCTAAGAAAAACTTATAAAGTACATACAAACATAGAAAAGTTGTTCTGGCTGAAATAAAACGTATAATAATAAGGGTTCCTAGTTTACTACGGAACCCTAAAAAAGGGGGTTTCAGGTTTCATAAGAGGGAATGGGGTAGCATACTACCTGTCATTATCTAAATCTAAAATATCAATTATTCTAGCCCGGCCTTATAAGAAAATATCGTTACCCAGTGGAAGTTCACAGTGTGACGACAGAGGATGGCTATATATTGGAAATGCATCGTATTCCTTACGGAAGAGACGCTAACAATGATCCGAATAAAAGAAGAACAGTTGTGTTTGTGATGCATGGACTGCTGTCTTCGTCTGCTGATTTCGTCATTATGGGTCCTGGATATGGTTTGGGTAAGTAGGTTAGAATAGACTTATCTTTATCGGTGGCCAAACGGGGACAATATATAAAGGGCTATAATTCAAAAGAGTCCAGTAGGAGGTCACATCGCTCAAACATATTTTCTTACAAACAGGAATAACTATTCAATGTATTCTGAAATCAAGCAAAGGGTTAGTCTTAAGTTACCTAAGTATCGATTTAATTTTATCGTAAAAATTTGTACTGACACGAATAATATAATTAATTAATGCATTTTTGCGAGGAAACGTGATGTTGACATAAACTTTTAGTCATCACGAAGTCAAATAAAAACTCATAATAAAAACATTATAATTTTAGTGTCTAAACACACTATGCCGAACGTACGCGACCGAAGTTCCGCGGCTGATTTTACGTTCCAACGTATTCGCCTGATATGACACACCATAAGTGCCGAACTTACGCAGCAGAAGTTCAGTTGCGCAATTTTGTGTGTATGAACTTCGGTCGCGTATAATGTGTGTTCTTTAGAATACGTTGCCGCCGAATTTCCGCTGAACTTACGCCCGACTGAAGTTCGGCTGTACGCTATAACGCAACGTAATTTCGGCATAATGTGTCGCCAGTAATTCAAATAGCATTGCAGGCGTAATCATGCCGAACTTCCGTCGCGTATTCTCGGCATAGTGTGTTTCGACACTTAAACGTGGTTTTAGCTGTTCATTGATTCAGTCGAATTTTCCAAAAACCTATTTATAATATTTGTTCTCTGTTCCGACACATTTTTTCACAATTTCACAGCTTATATCCTCGCCGAGGAAGGTTTTGACGTATGGATGGGTAACGGTCGCGGAAACTACTACTCTCGTAGACACGTCACACTGAGCCCAGATGCACATAAGAGCAACGTATTCTGGAAGTTCTCTTGGGATGAAATAGGAAACAAAGACTTGCCCGCTATGATTGACTACGTATTAGATGAGACCGGAGAGCAAAGACTGCATTATGTTGGACACTCACAGGGCACTACGGCCTTCTTCGTTTTGGGCTCAATGTTGCCTGCTTATAATGCCAAAATTATTTCAATGCATGCATTGGCTCCGGTAGCATACATGGCTCATAACAGAAATCCTCTTTTTAAGATGTTGGCACCCTATTCTAATAAAATTGAAGTAAGTGCTTTATTATAGGTAAGCAGGTGTAAGTAATGTTTCAAAGTACTTGCATGTAATGATTTATTTTGTAGCGTATTGCCTCTTGGCTCGGATTGGGTGAGTTTTTGCCTCACAGGGTTATCTACACATGGGCTGGAGAAGCATTATGCCGCGATGAAGTGGTCTTCCAACCGTTGTGCAGCAATATCCTATTTTTGATTGGTGGATGGAACGAAAATGAACAAAATACGGCAAGTAGTTAATTTAATAATAATGCATTCATTATTCACTGTGTGTATTGTACCTGAACTTAATTTATGATATTCATATGTTCATGATTGCAGACTATGCTGCCCGCTATTTTCGGCCACGTTCCGGCTGGCGCGTCTGTGAGGCAACTCGCTCACTACGGCCAAGGAATCTCCGGGAAAGAATTCCGTCGTTACAAATATGCGTCTCCACTGGAAAATTTTATAGTATACAGGTCATTCACACCACCACGTTATGAGCTATCTGAAATTACAGCTCCAGTGTTCCTTCATTACTCTGACGCCGATCCGTTGGCGCATGTTAAAGATGTTGATATATTGTTCAAGGAATTAGGAAAACCAGTTGGTAAGTTCTGGGTTCCTGAGTCTGGCTTCAGTCATATAGATTTCGTGTACGGTATAAACGCTAAAGAGTTAGTTTATAATAGAGTCATACGTTTTATCAAAGCTATGGACGCTAATGAATTTGACGTTGATGGTGACTATAGAAACACCGATTACGGATTACAAAACTAAATTATACTTATTGGTCAGATACAAGTTGTATTATTTTTAGGTCTTACCGTACACTGTGAACCAATAATACACCTGGGTTAGCCCCAGCTCGACGATGCCAATTGGTACAGACAATAGATAATGACAAATCGCACCACACCGTACCTACACGAATTAATTACTTACACGTTGTAGATAAGAAAGTTAATCAGGAATTAAAGTGAGTAAGACCCCTTTGGGAATCTTTAGTAAAATATCTAAAGTAATTTAAATAGTGGTTCTATTTAAAGTAATTTAGGTATTTTGTGTTGTCTCATGTGACTAGGTTAAATTCAAATTTCGTTCTTTACACATTATTTGACTATATTTTTTATAAATACTCATTTGTGAACTGTTTGTTAAAAGTACCAAAAAAATGGAGTTGTGAGACAAGTCAATCAGCTGGCGACTAAATTAATTCAAGAAACGAGTCTTCTATTTCACGCACGTGCCGTTTAGGTAAAATTCTCATAAATCTCTGTTTGTTCGTAATTGACTGATTTGATGATTAATTATTGATGATATAAACGTACCTAATTAAATCTATATTTGCATAAACATGTACGTGATTCGCTGATTATATCAAAGACATATAATTACCAGAGCTCATTTATCTGAAATACCTAATACAAGAAACAGCCAAGTGTAAGTAGGACTTGGGAACTAAGGGCTCCGTACCATTATCAATCTATAAAACTAGCAAAAATCACATATTATGTTGTATGGGAGTCCAATGTTTCTAGCCAGAGGCGCATGCTAATGATGTTGATAGATTGTCAGGGAACAGTGTGGATTCCGGTTTCCTATCAGAACATTAGGTCATGTTTACTTTTGTTTGCTTTCATTGCAAAGGAATTACTTACAACAGTTTTCTTCCATGAGTAATCTATAGTCGGAATAAATAAGAATAATCGAGAAAAACATTTTCATTACTGTTTCACAGATTTTCCAACATCTTTGCCGAAATTGTAATGTTATCGCAATTACTGCCCAAATACGATATTTAAATATTACAAGAACCTATATAATTTTACACCTACACCCTACACATATACATACATACTCCCACTTAACTACCAATCTTAACCCACAGGGTTTCGAGGCCACTCCACTTATTTGTCACAAAGAACAGCTAAAAGTAAATATAGTTTCTCGTCTTCTAAAGTATAAGTCTTACAGATATGCCGGCGGCTGAGGTTCAAGTTATAACAAACAGCCGCAACTTGTATGACATCATAAACTTTTTATTACAGTCGATTTGAAGTTCTCGGCTTGTTTATGTAGGCGCGCAACTTTGCCGTCCTGTTAGTGTTGTTCAACGAGATCTAAACAAAATTATTTTGCTGATAACTCTGCCTCTGTATCTGTGATTGTCTGGCTTTTTTATGTAGGCGATGGAAATATGTCTGGCTTTTTATGTAGACGATGGAATACGATGGTAGTTTTGTTTGATGAATTGAAATAGTTGTATTGTTAATGCTATTGAATGCAGTACCTAAGCGAGTTTTGAACAATAGACTACTTACTTGTGATGTGAGAGGTATGATATAGTTTAAGAAAATGCTATGACAATTTTGTGTAATAAACAATCCTAACTTCAGAACTGATAATATAAATACCAGTAAATAATCTTAAAATATTTAATTCATAGAATATATTTGATCCTACACTATTCTATTCATATTTATTTCGGCACAAACCAGCGGTTTACATAAAAGCTTAGTGATCATCGAGCGACGGGGTCTACGGCGTAGCAGCACGTAGTCACGTAGCGTGGCGCTTTGAGATATTGCATAGACTGAGTGCACCGTGGGAACTATTTTAAAAAAATACTTTATGTATAGTGAATAAAACAACTGACCACTTTGCACTTTGCAAAAAGTATTTCATATAAAAAAAATATATTAAAAATTCTATAGTTTCTAGTAAAATGGGATTATCAATACTTCGCTGTCCGTCAATCCGTTCACCAGGCTATACACAAGTATCTCATGAAACATGATAGTTAGGCAATTTAAATTTTCACAAGTTATTTAATTTTTAGCTGCTCTTCCTAAAAATACATATCATATTTCAGGAGGCTCTTACACAACGGACTTGATTATGGAATTGATTATGGAATGCACTGTGAGCGCGAGTCCGACTCACACTTAGCTATTATTAATTTTGGTGTTTATGCCTACACCTGGTACAAAGAGACTTAAAATCCATGTTTATATGATAATAGCTTCATTATTTATGATATACAAGTAATTAAAAGCAGATTCTGCCTAAAGTTTCTGCAAATCATAGATCTTAACTTTGATTATTGATATTATCAGAGCTAAATACTTTATCTCGGTTCATATAAGTCGGATATTTGGCCATTTTCAATGAGTAGTTATCTGCTGCAAGAGAACGATGTTACACGGGGGGTTGTTCGTGGTGTTGGTCACATGCGTCGTCCTGGCAGCAACCAGGGAGTCTCCGCATGCTGATACCGTCAGACAGTTGTTCCAGAACATTGATATGCGACATTCGGACAACGTTTTTGAAGACGGACTGTTAGATGTGGTGAGTTATTTTGTTCACTTAGGTTGTATTTACTTAGGTACCTTTATATTTAATCTTAGTTCGTAATTAATCTTTTGTGCATTATTCTAGCCCGGCCTTATTAGAAAATATCGTTATCCAGTAGAAGTTCACACCGTGACGACAAAGGATGGCTATATATTGGAAATGCATCGTATTCCTCACGGTCGAGACGCTAACAACGATCCGAATCAAAAGAGACCAGTTGTATTCTTGATGCACGGAATGGTTTCTTCATCTGCTGATTTAGTTATAATGGGCCCTGGCTCTGCTCTAGGTAAGTGCCTTTTGTTTACCAAGTCATACAACTTTGAATATTAATGATGCCACTTTTGCACATTAAACATCATTGTATGTTATGTTGTCTTAAATTATGTTCACAGGCTATATTCTCGCAGAGGAAGGTTTTGACGTGTGGATGGGTAACGCTCGCGGTAACTACTACTCTCGCAAACACGTCAGTCTAAACCCTGACGTGGGTAACACATTCTGGAAGTTCTCTTGGGATGAAATAGGGAACATTGACCTCCCGACTATGATCGACTATGCGTTAGAGGTGTCTGGACAAGAGCGACTGCACTATATAGGACACTCACAAGGCACTACATCGTTCTTCGTTCTAGGATCTTTGCAGCCAGCTTACAATGACAAAATTATTTCCATGCACGCCATGGCTCCGTCAGCTTATTTCGAGCATATCGAAAACCCCTTTTTAAGATTAGTTTCGCGCTATGTTAATAATATTGAGGTAAGCAGAATATGTCCATTATTATTTAATATTATTTACCCATATCTTTTATATGTGTTAATTTTTTTAGAGGCTTGCATATTTGCTCGGTACCGGCGAGTATTTGCCCAATAGTGAAGCTTTGACATGGGCTGGACAGAACCTGTGCCATGATGAAGCGGTATTCCAACCGGTGTGCAGTAACATCGTCTTCTTAATTGGAGGATGGAACGAAGATCAACACAATGCGGTGAGTTCAGGATTGTCGTCATGATTTTATACTGTTACTAGCTTCTGCTAGCAGATTTATTCGTTTCCCGAGGGTATTCATTCCCGCACCCGGATAAAAAGATTGCCTATATGATATTTTAATATAAAAGTTGTTACTGCCAAGATTCATCAAAATCCATTAAGGTCCTTTTTCGTGAAAGAGGAACAAACATCCGTACATACGTACTAGATTTTTTTCATGTATAATATTAGTAGGATGTCAAGGCCTAAGTAAGGAAATAAATACATTATGTGATTGCAGACTATGATACCCGCCATACTTGGTCACAGTCCTGCTGGTGCAGCCGCGAGGCAGTTCGTTCACTACGGCCAAGGCATCGCAAGCGGAGAGTTCCGTCGGTACGACCATGGAAATGTACTGTCAAATATAAGAGCTTATGGGACATCCCGACCACCGAATTACGAGTTATCTAAAATTACCGCTCCAGTGTTCCTTCATTATTCCGAAAGCGATCCATTGGCGCATGTTGAAGATGTCGATAGACTGTTCAGGGAACTAGGTAATCCGATCGGTAAGCTTCTCGTGCCGATGAGCAAATTCACTCACCTTGATTTTATATACGCCATTGATGGAAGGGAATTACTCTATGACAGAATTATTGATATAATGAAAACCATGGACGCCAGTAATTTTAATAATAATGTTTAACAACTTGAAAATTCGATGTAATATCTAAATTATCTGAATTTGTAACAATATGTTTTGGTCAATGTACAAATAAATGCTCAAATAAAATATACTTACATTTTGTTTTAGTTCATTTTATTTGGGTCCTGCCAATGAGCGCTATGATAAACATAGACATATATGAATTTGGGTAGGCAAGCTTACTGGCTGGATCCACGGATAAGCAAGAACTTTCAGGTCGTGTTGACGTACCTAGTAGTTTCTATTTCCTTAAAAGTAGTTTATGACTTACTCGGGTCTTACAGATTTAAAAAGAATTTGAAAACACTTTGTACCTACTACAGAAAAATAGTTAATTATAGTTTAATTCAAAACGCCTGAAAAATTATTATTAATAAGACTACCTACTAGGTATTAGGTGCCTATTACTCTTAATTAGCAAAACTTAAATAAGTGCTAATAGCTTGTTAGCTTCAAAATCAAGCGCCTACCCTTGTTATCATAGCTTCATATTGCATTCCGTAGAATTGCTTCAATACCAAAAGATGGCTTGAGTGTACTATCACGAGGAAGTACTCCGCGTAAGAACTGAACCGAAACTGATTAGTTCTGGACCATGGACTGATTAGTTCTGGTTCAATGATGTTAGGAAGCGGAACGGCAGACATCTTCATTGATGAGGAGTTCACATTTTCTTATAACAGTAGGTAATTGTGATGGCATCACAATCGTTGAGTAATGTTTTGATTTCTCATATTTTCACTCGATGTAGTGCTGCCGAGCAGCTTCCTCGAAAAGTAAGATGTAGGTAAAGTAGTTACCTAAATAAAAGTAAAAAGGTAGTAAAAGTAAAAAGGTAGTAGGCAACGGTCGCCCTGTATCCTGAGGGAACTGCTTCTCGTATCCGGATAAAAAGTAGGGTGTATGCAATTCTGATGTAAAAGCTCCATATGTTACTTCTCACTCAAATCTCAAAATTTATTTATAAGTACAATGCTTGAAATAATGATTTCGCGTTTAAAATATTAGTACGATTTTTGTTATCAAGGTGCAACATTGGGATCCTTTAATACTACCATTTTAGTTCAATATTTTCTACGTAGGTACGTACGTACGTATGTTTCGGTCTTGTGCAATGAAATAATTATATCTATAAATTCTGTAATAGGGAATGACATCTAAAAGGCAAGGTGCACAGTAAAAGTTTTGATATTGAATGTGAAATTAAAGAAAGACGGATTGTTATATTCATCCACATTTGTCTATTTTTTTCACCATAAAGAATGAGTAGTATTATGTGATGGTTAGAAGAACAGATAAAATCCTATAGTCATGGCAACTGTTATTGAAAATGCTATAAATAAATATAGGTAGCTATAATTGAGAATATTCCCTGCCAACAAAAAGAATTTGTGATAAGTATACAGTAGCCATATATTTATATTATCAAATTATCTAAATGTGTTGACAATGGTTTGAATATGATATCAGAGATAAAGAACCTTTTGCGCCCCTGAAAATTATGAGCACATGAAATCGTATATCAACATGGGAAGTCGCTAGGCGTAATAACAGTAGCAAAACATTATCATCAACATGTGTTCATGTGGTGGTTATCACAATTGATTTAATTAGTTTGATAATAATGCCAATAAGCTATCATAGTCGGTATTTAATCTTATATAATAAAAGCGTGCTGTAGTATTCAGTATAAGACCTATCTGTATACCTGGAACATTCTAGTTTTGTTTTGATTTTTTTGGATAACTTTACTAACATAAATTTAAGAGGCTGGCTATATTAGTTGTCTTTCCACGGGGGTTATGGCTTCATGAATTCCACAGATGTGAATCTATGATAAGATAAAGTATTAATTAATTGACGTAATTAGGTACTCCGCAGTGGGTATTGAAATACGCACGTAAGGTTATACACATACGAGTAGGTATCTAGTGATAATTTGTTTATTATTGTAACCATTTTGTCAGATTTTAGCTGTGATTGCTAAAATTATCAAAGCTTAATTCTTTATCTTTATTCTACAGAAGTTATAAATGCCACGACTAGGATTTTCAACAATGAGACGGTGTTTGTTTGATGTGAAATATGTTACACGGAGGGTTGTATGTGGTGTTTGCCACATGTGTCGCCCTGGCAGCGGCCAGGGGGTCACTTGAAGGTGACCGAATCCTGGAGACTTTGAAAAGCATCGACTCGCGTTACTCTACAGATGTATTTGAAGATGCACGCTTGGATGTTGTAAGTTAAAAATCTGTAATTTGTTGATTGGTAATTGATTAGAATTGTGCGTAATTTTCATTTGTTGCGTATTATTTCAGCCGGATCTTATCAGGAAGTATCGTTACCCCGTGGAAGTTCACAATGTGACGACACAGGATGGCTACATTCTGCAAATGCATCGTATTCCCCACGGACGTGACGCTAACAATGTTCCCAACCGAAAGAAGCCAGTTGTGTTCATCATGCATGGACTGCTGTCTTCCTCTGCTGATTTTGTTATTATGGGTCCTGGTTCCGCCTTGGGTAAGACTGTCGTTGTAATAATTAAACGGCTAGAGTTCACTGTTTAAAAAAATGATAAATTTGATAGATTTTTTATTATTACTCACCTACGTGAAATGTTTTTTTTGCAGCATACATTCTTGCCGAAGAAGGTTTTGACGTGTGGATGGGTAACGCTCGCGGAAACTACTACTCTCGCAGACACACCAGTTTGAACCCTGATGCTCTCCTGAGCACCAGATACTGGCGGTTCTCTTGGGATGAGATAGGAAACATAGACCTCCCGACTATGATCGATTATGCGCTAGACGTCTCTGGAGAAGAAAGGTTGCACTATGTTGGTCACTCGCAAGGCACTACAGCCTTCTTCGTGATGGGATCCATGCAACCTGCTTACAACCAAAAAGTTATTTCCATGCACGCTCTGGCCCCAGTAGCTTACATGGCGAACAACAGAAACCTTCTTTTGAGGGTTTTGGCTTCATATTCGAATAACATTGAAGTAAGTAAATTATGATTTTGATTAACTATGCTTACGAAAGGGTTAATTCTGTTACTGACCTGTACTTTTTGCCTTTTAGAGCATTGCTTCATTGATCGGTATCGGCGAGTTCATGCCCAACAGTGTTGTCTTCACGTGGGCCGGTCAGGCTTTGTGCCGCGATGAAGTGATTTTCCAACCAATTTGCAGTAACATCCTGTTCTTGATTGGTGGATGGAATGAAGATCAGCATAACTCGGTAAGTCCAGTATCAGCGAAGTAGCTTACGATAGACATGTAAACCTAACCCTACATTCGCTATAAACTTTCTCACCTCTCCGCGAGTTTTGTTATCTATCTGGAGGTGATGTTGTCTGTTTGTCTTTTGTAAGATAGTTCATTACAATTTACTTATATAAAGCTTATTGCAAAATCTTTAGATGTAACAAGAACATGTAGTTTAACACTATTTAATGTGATTACAGACCATGATGCCCGCTATATTCGGCCACACTCCAGCGGGTGCATCCGTGAGGCAGTTAGCTCACTACGGTCAAGGAATCTCCGACAGAGGTTTCCGTCGCTACGACCAGGGATCTCGTCTATCCAACTACAGAACATACGGATCATTCAGGCCTCCGAGTTACGACTTATCTAAAGTTACCACCCCAGTGTTCCTGCATTACTCTGACAGCGATCCATTGGCACATGTTAACGACGTAGACAGGTTGTTCAGGGAACTAGGTAGACCCATCGGCAAATTCCGAATTCCACTGAGGTCCTTCAGTCATCTTGATTTCATATACGCTATTAATGCCAAAGAATTACTGTACGACAGAGTTATCAATCTTATTAAGGCTATGGACGCCAACGCATTCGACGAGGCTTAATCAACAATTTAAAAATTATATTATAAATACTGTTTGCTCTTGACAGCGAGCAGGCAACCGTATTGTTGTTTATTTTACCTTTTTCCAAAACACACTCGACCTTCTGCTCCTTTCAAACTCAAATAAGGCCCCAAAATGACGCACTGAATAAACGCAAGACTACCTACCTATTCACGAAATAATCAGAACTTTTTAAATATGGCAACTGGCTTAGCTTGTGAGCATATTTGTAGGCTTATAGAGACTTTAAAGAGAAGACTTAATTCTTCAGACCGGACAAACGGTAGCCATATGTCATGTTAAAAAAGTAATTAATAAAGATATCTTCATTTACCGCAATCTTTATCAATTCCTCCTTACTCCACCAGTAATGTTTTGTATTTACTTTCTCGAGTAACTACATATAGTAGTAGTAGTAACATACTGGTAAAACCTTCGCTTAGAATATAGATGTAAAGTACCTATGCTTTGAGTTAATATGATATACCTACCTATGTGACAAAGATGGTGGTTTGACTTTTGACTTAATAAATTTTACACGACTCCACAGAATTTAAAAACCTTGTTTCTAATATTTCCTGATTTAGAAGGATAATCATGCTACATTACATATTTTAGTAATATCCAGCAAAATACTGATAACAATATTTCTACTACCAATTCATCATATCGATAAGACATCATGCTACTATCATAATATCATGGTATTACTCGATACTTATTCATTGTTTCAATAAATAATTTTTTGTCATCATTTATTTATTTTCTAACATATGATTTACATTTTTAAATATTAAATATAAAAATAAAAAACATTTAAAAATATAAAAAATAGGTTGCCACCGATATCGGGCACAGGGTCCAAGGTACCGGTGGTTAGGGTCCCAGAGACAGAAACCTCCTCACAATACGTGCCGTATCAAGGAGTACTGCCTTCTGAATCAGTCCCTTGATCCAGCCGCCCAACGAGAGCCTCCTGAGGTGTTCGTCGAGGCTCTTGGCTATTAAACCATTGGCCGTAACGACAATCGGCACAACAATAAATAATTTATTATTAACTCATCATGAACTGTGAGATGAGCGTGTGAATGCTTTTTTTAAATCTCAAAACAAATGTAAATGGCGACAAGCCGTTTTTGTTGATAATTAAATAAATTAAATCATTATCTAAAAGAAAATATTCAGATTTTTTATATTTTTGGAAACTTACCATTCCTTGTGCTTTGAATTCCGTAATGACTGATGCAAGATTGTTTTATGCCCAGTGTCAATGACCTTCAGCGAAGAATATTAATATTTAGAAAGATTCCTATTTAACCACTGGAATAGCTGCAAGAAACTGCTTTAACAATTGTGTTTGGATATTCCATTTTGTTTTTCATTATAGTGTGCTGTAAGATGATTGGTTTAAGGAAAACCTGTTGATGACAAATCTATTGTCCTACAAAGCTGGGTAAATAACGCAATTACCTACATTATGCGTGTTAGTGTCACCGATTAATTGACCTTAAAATACCTATGGTTACAATGTTATAGGTCTATAATAACAAGTTCAATATAAAACGTAAGGCTAGATGCGCAGTTAAAAAAAATTGGTTCTATGTAAAAAGTCGGCTTGAAACGCCTTTGTCACTCTTCTAAACTTAATTGGCTCAGTAAAACATTTGCTAGATTTATGAAAATGAGGATCATAGGTGTAGGTTGATTTATTTGAAACTCTATGCCGAGAAATACTCTGTTAAATAGATATTATGTTATGTAGTCGTACTATTGGGACGCCCTAGTCCCAAGTTCTTCCCGTACCTACAGAGAAAAAGATTTCCAATCGGTTTTTAACCCACTTCCCAAAAAGGAGGAGGTTCTCAATTCGGCCGGTATGTTTTTTTTTTTTTTTTTTTTTCTATGTATGTACATCGGTTACTCCGAGGTTTATAGACCGATTTACGTGATTCTTTTTTTGTTCGACGCGGAATAGCTGCCAGTTGGTCCCATAGTCATCACGTCAGGATCTGATGATGGAAACCTTGAGAAATCGAGGGCAACTTTCGAAAGTTGTAAGCATACATAGGGTTCAACCTTGACACTCAAATGTATGCCTGATAGCACTATTCAACAGTGAAGGTTTGGAGCTGACCTGATGATGGAGACCAGAGAAGGTCGAGGGAACTCGACATCTGAGTCTATAAACTACCGCGTGTTTGGGCTTATATTATTCTTATTGACGATACCTTTGCAACAGTGAAGGTTTGGAGCTGACCTGATGATGGAGATCAGAGAAGGTCGAGGGAGCTCGATAACTGAAAATGAAAACTACCTCGTGTTTGGGCTTATATTCTTCGTATCAATGAGAACTTTCCAGTTATGTAGATAGTGACCTATTCGTTTCACTGAAAAGCTTAAAATAAAAAACTTTTTTACAAAAAATATAACCGACTTCCCAAGAAGTCGGTTATATTTTTTGTAAAAAAGTTTTTGAGTTTATTCATCACAAACACACGCACAAACATACACAAATATCAATGTTTCGACAGTAAATAATATTAACATAAGTGTAGATAAGTAAGTATACAAAAGAATATTATCAGAAATCACAATAAAATAATTTACCAAGGCAATTATTACAATACGTAAGTACTTAAGAACCTTCATATCATTTCAGAACCTATTTTAGTCTATACAAAGCTTCCCAAAATATTGTTTGTACGCAAATACAATATTCAGAACCAAGAATAAACTTGTTTGAAGTCCCCTAGTGGCTTGATAAGTACCCTAACTATGTACCTACTCGTTACGCTACGATAAGATTGGACCTCAATGACGTCCGAGCTGAAAGTCTATCAGTCTATCAACTGACAGATCTTAGCTTCAGATACTTAATTATTCATAATACGTATTGTTATTGGGAAAATACATTTATCTGTAGGTACCTACATCTCGTGTATATTTAAAAGATTTCCATGATTAAGTCATTGACACTTTTCAAAGATGCCTATTAAAGAGGTTGATGGCGAACGACCCTTTCCAATATTTTATCTATCTGAGTCTTGATTACTTGAGATAGAAATTCGGAATTCCTTTTATGTCAAAAATCTATCTCTAGTAAGCAAATCAACCGTTATATTGGGAACGTCCCTATGGATTTTTGTACCCCGGTGTAGGCGTATTTATAGGGTACATGAAATACATTAATTTGTATGCGAGTGCAACCGCGTGCAAAAGCTAGTATCGTGTATTATAATTATTTATTAAAAACAAATCTCTATCTCTGTGGTATGATTCTGTTGTGATAAATGCCAGATTTTAGCATTGATTGCTTTCGTTATCGAAGCTTAATTTTGATATCAATTTTACAGAAGTTATAAAAGGCGTATTTTTTTGATTATTTACGATATGTAGTTTATTCTGTATGTGAACTGTATCTATATGATGTTAAGCGGAGGGTTGTTAGTGGTGTTGACCACGTGTGTGGCCCTGGTGTCGGCCAGGAGATCTCCTCACGCTGATGAAATTGACGAGTTGATCAGAAGCACTGGCGCGCGCTATTCCGATAACATTTTGGAAGATGCACGTTTAGATGTGGTGAGTTCTTGTGTTCTTGGTTCTTGGTTTTGGTATTGTGCGATATTACAGACGTAAATCTTTAGAGAGATCGGCATCTAAGTAAAGGTCTAGTCAAGCAAGGCAAGCAATGCTTTTCTTAAGATGGTGGTCCTGTCTCGTTTTACTTTCTTTGGGAGAAGAACGAGTTGATTGTTTATTATTCCAGTATTGTGTACACACCGTATGTCCTGCTTGAATGGTGCCTTTGTAAAAAGTCTGAATGACTTTTTATTTACTTTCGAATTAACATAATTATAATTTGATCTCATATTTTCCAGCCTGACCTTATCAGAAAGTATCGTTATCCAGTAGAAGTTCACAGTGTAACTACGGAAGATGGCTACATATTGGAGATGCATCGTATCCCTCATGGTCGTGATGCCAACAATATCCCGAATCAGAAGAAGCCAGTAGTGCTCATCATGCATGGAATGCTAACTTCATCTGCCGACTATGTTCTCATGGGCCCTGGCTCTGCTCTTGGTAAGGCACCAGTTTGAGTTATTATAAACATGATATTTAATCTATGTGCTCAAGTCAACGAAATTACATTCCACAGACTTTGTTAAGTTCAATCTAATAACAAAAGTGAGCTTGGACTTGGATATAATTGAACTTACAAATATTATGATTTTTGCTGCATAAATTCTTGCCGAAGAGCGTGTCTTGCTAATTAAATTTTAATGTTGTCTTAAATTATTTTTACAGGATACCTCCTCGCAGAGGATGGTTTTGACGTGTGGCTGGGTAACGCTCGCGGTAACTACTACTCTCGCAAACACGTGAGACTGAATCCTGACGCTCTCCTTAGCACCGCTTTCTGGCGGTTCTCTTGGGATGAAATAGGGAACAAGGACTTGCCTGCCATGATCGACTACGCATTGGAGGTCACAGGTCAGGAGAAGCTGCACTATATAGGTCACTCTCAGGGAACTACATCCTTCTTCGTGTTTGGTTCTATGAGACCCAACTATAACGATAAGATCATTTCAATGCACGCGTTGGCGCCTGTTGCTTATATGGCTAACAACCGCAATCCAGTTTTTAGATTTTTGGCACCTCACTCTAATAGGATCGAAGTAAGTTTATTGAAGGGTTATTATATCTACAATGATGAACTCATTTGTTATTTTGTATCTAACGAACAACTCATAATGTTTCAGAGTATTGCTTCTCTGATCGGCATAGGAGAGTTCATGCCTAGTAACTCCTTCACTAAATGGATCGGAGAGACTTACTGCAGTGATGAAGCTGTAACCCAACGTATCTGCAGCACTTTCTTACTTCTGGTTGGTGGATGGAACGTTCCACAGCATAACGCAGTAAGTTCATATAAAACAATAGAATATTTATTTTGATTCTAACTTTACTTGTTTGATCTATCTTTAGAACTAATTAATAGGACTCAATCAATGATGATATTTGAAGTTGCAAAAATATCTAAGTTACGTTTTAATTTCAGACTATAATGCCGCTGATCATGGGTCACGCGCCAGCTGGCATATCAGTGAGGCAGCTAGCCCACTACGGCCAGAGCATCGACGCCGGCCATTTCCGACGCTACGACATGGGCTCCCGAATCTCCAACTACAGAGCTTACGGATCCTTCACCCCACCCAAATACGACCTCTCCAAAATCACCGCTCCAGTGTTCCTACATTACTCCGAAAAGGACCCCTTCGCACCTGTCAAGGATGTCGATAGACTGTACAGTGAACTGGGCAGGCCAATAAAGTATAGAGTACCAATGAAGAGGTTCAGTCACGTCGATTTCGTTTATGGTATTAACGCTAAGGAGTATGTCTATGACTCAGTAATCAGGATCATGAAAGATATAGAAGCTAATTTAGTGGAGAATGAAGAACCAGAAAATTATATTTGATTTACATATGATGCTGCGAAATAAATGTTGATTTATCAAAATACTGTTTTAATTATTTATAAATTACCTTTAGAGTACCGCACACTGCATAATTTTTAGTCCGCTTCGTGAATATGGAAATGAATGGTAGAAAGACTTTGTCAGAAAAACTACTTTTTCTTTCTTAAATTTTTATTAGGACAAAAAAACAAAAACCTACAATATATTTTTGTGCGTAAATACTAATAACGATCAATCACTTAGGCTTTTAAAAAGGTTGAATAATTATAGTTGTTAAAGATAGGCATAAATATGCAATAAGGAAAGAAGTGCAAAAAATGGTACCTACCATTTGTTACAGAATCTAAACCAGCGCTTGGGTAAACCCTGACTAACACTATAGGAGCGAAAGAAACTGTCTGTCTGTTTAGCATAGAAAAATAATTGTCAACAGATTTAGCTATTTGCATAGAATTTTGTATGGACATAAATTTAAACTTAATGACGAGCATGGGGTACATTCTTTATTTCAGTTGACAAAGCGATCTTCCCTAAAAAGCTATAGGAAAACCAGCGCAAAATCGGTTGTAAAGATTTACCGTAGGTACCCTTAAGAAGTACTTGGCATTAGTCATCAAAACCACGGAAATCGTATTGCGTAGTAAACAAGAACAGTGTTGACATACAAATTACATTTCTTTAAATTATTAGTTAAAATATTTTGATAAAATCATTACGACTTATGGTCATCAAAAGCCATAAAATACTAGTTTAGAATAAGCGTTATATTATCTAATGCGACATAAGTTAAGGAAAATGAAACTTCCCACATTATGTGGGAAATACCCGTTCAAATTAGTACCCGTGTCTGCAATGGACCCGATTTACATGTTTTGTAAAACAAGTAGCTTCACTTGTTTTCGCTCGTTAAATAAACTCGGTGTAGGTTATTTACTAAAAACAGGAATTAACTGCGTACAAACATGTCAATAAAATAAATTGGCATATTATTTGCGCCTAGTCATAATTCACTGTAACTATTTACCATTTGTATAAACGACACTATTTAGCAAGTCGTGGTGGCGTAGTGCTTAAAACACCTGCCTCTTAAGTACAAGTTGGTGGGTTTTATCTTGATTTTGACAACAAAAGCCTGTGTAAAGATGAGGAGAACATCTTGAGGAAACCTGGACTTCACGGAGTGATCGTGGTGATTTACCCTCAATCCAATCTATGCATGAGAAGAAACATGTACAGCGGGACAGTAAAACAAATTCTGATGATGATAATGACTAATTAGCGACACGGTTCAGTGGTCAATTTGCAAATGCTGTTCTTAAATATGCAAATGCGCTATTCGTAGAATATGCGAATGGCTGTCACAATGCTCAAAAATACAACAAATAGGAACATTTTTCTTGTTAAGATTTTGATCATGTATAAGTGTAACAGTGTTGGCACATACCCTACAGGAAAACAATGGTTTTAAATATAATGATATACTTAGTACTTACATAGGGAGTCGTAGGTACTTAGGTATAGGTGTAGGATAGGTAGGCAATTTACGTAAGAACAATGGGTGTGAACAATATAAATGCATAGCTAATGACTTAAACGAAATGATTAATATCGATTTAAAATGCGTGCTGGTCATTAAAATGCAATTGGTTTATTAATGGGGTTTCTTTAATCTAATATTGTCGGTAATTGATTCATTAATCGCTCGAGATATAGGCATATTAAGTATTATTAATAATAAATCAACTCAAGTGCTAATTGAACTTGTTTTATACCCGTAGAATATACAGTTTTTTTTATTAATATAGAGATCACATTTGAGACTTACCTATTTAATTCGTAAAGATTATTTTTTTATTTCGATAATGTTTTTTCTTCGAAATTGTATGTTTATGATACTAGGAATTTTGGAAAAAATGCGTTTTAGGTATGCGTGCAAAATAAGGAAAATATTTAACAAAACTCAAAAAAGAAGAAACCACGACACATTTGCATGATAAATGTTTTCAAATACATCCTTACTACAGGATGTTCGAAGATGAGGATCGTTATAGGTATCTACTGTCAACAGGTCATTGATGATTGATAGACCCAATATAATAGTCTGTGTTTTCTTTTTTTTCTCTCTCTCAATATTTGCATGCTGTTTTATAACTGCGGAATGTGTCTAGCACTTTAATTAAATTTTGTACCAACTCTTGTACCACATTTTATGCAAATAAATGAAATTATTATTATTATTATCTTGTATGTCTCTACCAGACCTCGGGACTATAGAGTCCCGGATTTTTGGGAGGCGAACGTGGGGCCGAAGCCAACACGCTGAAGCCCTTTTGAGACAACTTTAATGAAATGGTGACACAAAACCGACGATTATCCCTGTATACACTATAGAAATGTACCCAAGGACAATCCCCGGTTCTGTGCTAAACTATTGCTAACTATGGATGAAAACTACTTGGGCTATTGTGATGGGATGCTAATGGACTAGGAATGGGGAAACTACGGGAACTATGGCACCTGCCGATAACAATGTAATAAATACACGTAAAAATGGCAGGTGGAGACTCGCCAACTCACTTACTGGGCCCCCGGGAATCAGTCACTGAAAAGCAACAAGAGGGCAACAGGTACATGAGCGGCTGAGAAGGGTGAGGATACCTCGGCGGACTTTAAACGCAGATCACGCGCTCCCTGTGGGTCCAGCATCACCGGCCCACTCGCCACTTACCACGAGGCACCTACCCTCCGAGCATTGCTCTAGCGACTCCACTCTGACCGGCCGGTGAAGGCAAGCCAAGAGGCGGGAGACCTATCCCCCGTCATGCTTCACTCCGGCAAGCCGGAGATGGGGGACAGTATACTCTCCCTGGAGCACTCGGATATATAGCCCCGCGGGGTCGCTACTCCCCGTCATCCGCCTCAGATGCCCTGCGGGGTTATTATTATTATTATTATTTATTTTTATATACGTATTCTTTTTCTCCGGTTATCCGGGATTTGATTGATGGCACGGGCCTTAGCCAAGTGTTCATCAATTGAGTTTGTAGTTTTACGGGGTGGTGTTGTCCGCCTCGCATTGTAAAAACTTTCGGACCAATCTGCAGGTATTTAATATGACCGCTTTTTGTAGTAAGTGGTAGGTATTTGGGGACAGTTTTAGGGAATTGAGAGATTGATGGAGTTGTGTGGGTATTACGCCTGTTGTAGATAGGACTATGGGGACAATGATAACTTTTTGCAAATGCCAGAGGCGAGCTATTTCTTCCTTAAGTTCGGTGTATTTAGATATTTTTTCCGCTATTGTACTCTGTAAGTTATGTGTATTTGGCACAGCGATGTCAATTAAATATCCGGTCTTGTTAGTTTTGTCTATGAGTGTTACATCTGGTCTATTGAAGTGGATTGTGCGGTCGGTGAGAATGGCGCGGTCGAAGTATAATTTGGTGGAGGAGTTCTCTAAGATTGTTTCAGGGTTGTATTTGTAATATGGTACTATGGAATCGATAAGTTTGTACTGGTGAGCTAATTTCTGATGTATTACATTGGCAACTTGGTCGTGTCTGTGCTTATAATCGGTCTGGGCTATGGATTTACATGCGCCTGTTATATGTTGGATGGTTTCTGGGGAACTATTACATTTTCTGCAGCTGTCGTTAGTCAGGTTCTTTATTATATATTTCCTGTAATTTCGAGTTTCTATCACCTGATCTTGTATAGCTATCATGAACCCTTCAGTCTCTGGGAAGAGTTCGCCTCGCCTGAGCCATGCGTTCGACGCATCTTTGTCGACATTTTCCTGGCACAGATCGAGGCGGTGTCTGCCGTGTAGAGACTTCTGGGTCCATTCTAGCACCTTAGTTTTTTCGTCGGTTATTTTTTCATTTCGTTGAGTGTTCGTGTCGTTGAGGTTTAGGGGTGTGAAACGTAGGTCATTTTGTGTGATTAGCTTGTGTAGTGTAGAAGATTCTGATTTGGTGTAAAAATATTGCCTGAGTGTAGTGATTTGTTTATTGTGTAGGTTTAATATATCTATAAGTCCTCTGCCTCCTTCTTTCCTAGGTAAAGTAAGTCGCTGCAGACAAGATCTTGGATGATGTTTTCGAAATTTTGTGAGTGTTGTGTTAATTTTCCGTTGCAGATTTTTAAGGTCGGTTTTAGTCCAGTTGATTACACCAAAAGAATACGTAAGAACGGGTATGGCAAATGTATTAATTGCTTTAATAGTGTTTCTTGAATAGAGTTGTGTTCGTAGGATTGTGTTTAGGCGGTGTTGGAATTGTTTTTGTAGCTTGTGTTTTGTGTCTTTGTAATTTATCTGGCGTGATTGTGCATACCCTAAATATTTATATGTGTCGTGTTCGTTGAGAGGTTCTATTTGTGATCCAGTTTCTAAGGTGTAGTGATGTTGGTAGTTCTGCCCTGCTTTTACTGAATTAATTTTACATTTGTCAATGCCAAACTCCATTTTTATGTCGTTTGTGAATTGTTCGGTAAGACTAGCTAATTGGTGGAGTTGGCTTTCTGTTGCCGCGTAAAGTTTAATATCATCCATATACATCAGATGGTTTAAGACGTTATTTTGAGTTAGATGGTGGTTTCTATCGTCAGCTTTAGAATATAAAGGGGTTCCTAATGAGGTTGAGTTTAATATGTTCGATAGGGGATTGAGAGCAAGGCAGAACCACAACGGGCTTAGTGCATCTCCTTGAAAAATACCTCTCTGGATTCTAATAGGGTCGGTGTGTAGTGTTTCGGTTGTGGTAGTGAGTCTGAGAACGGTGGTCCATGTTGTCATTGTAGTTTTCAGGAAATGGATTAAAGTCGGGTGTACTTTATATATTTCTAGAACTTGTATTAACCATGTGTGGGGTACAGAGTCATATGCTTTTTTATAGTCAATATACATGCTAAACAGATCAGACTTTGCCTTTAGAACTTTCTTTAGAACTACAGAATCTATTAGTAATTGTTCCTTACATCCTTGGCTAAACCTCTTACATCCTTTTTGCTGTTCGGCTAAGATATTATTTTCTGTGATATGTTGGTATAGTAATTCAGATATACAGGATGTAATGATCTTATATAAGGTTTGCAAGCATGTAATTGGCCTGTATTTAGCTGGATTGGAAAGATCATTGTTGTCTTTTGGGATCATATAAGTAGTACCTAGTGTGATATATGGCGGTATTGTGTCTGGGTTCTGAATAAACTTGTTTATGTGATTGTGTAGGCAGCCGTGGACTGCGGTGAATTTTTTGTACCAGTAGCTGTGCACATTATCTGAACCAGGTGCTTTCCAATTATGGAGTCGGGCTAAAACTTTTTGGAAAATATCTGGGGGTACGTGTTCGAAAACCATTTCCTGAACATTTGTGTTTGTGTTAGTGATTTCTGTCTGTATCCACTCAGCCTGACTGTTGTGTTCGACTGGGCGTTCCCAGATTCCCGCCCAGAAGCTTTGTAGAGTATCTGGGTCCACATTGTTGCGGCCCTCTCTGATTTGGTGATTTTCATGGGAATTCGAAGTTGTGAGTTTAAGATTGCGATAGAAAAGTTTTTCGTTATGCGTAAATTGAAAGTTTTGTTGTTTTCTCTGAGTACACGCGCTATATCGTTTAAGACGACCTGTAACTACTGCCAGCTTCTGTTTAAGTGTATCTAATGTGTGTATAATTTGTGTGTTTGGTTCCTCATGTATTGTGTGGATCTTATACTGTTTAACTATTGCGTTTACTCGTTTTATTAATCTGTTACTTCTGTTACCGTTAATGTACTGTGTCATCCTACCTATTTTTGATCTTAGATCATTTCTTTTTCGTTCTAATCGCTTCTGCCACCTAGGTTTGTATTGTCGTCTTATATTTGATTCTGTTTCTTTTGGTTGTAATTCTATCTTCGAACCGTTTACCTTAGCAGCAGTCCATGCTGCGCAATATATCACAGTCTGCAGTGTGTGAAAATCTGTATCTGCGTCAATGTTTTCTGGTATTGTTATTCTATTTAAATAGTTAATAATTTTGGCAAGAGTTATAGACGGTTTCTGTTTGGGGATATACATTCGGTTTATGGGATTACTTTCTTTATAAAACTGGAATGCTTGTTGAAATGTGTTATCTATTGTCTGGTCTCTTTCAGGATTGAGTTGTGGGTCTAGTATAGTGTCTATAGGTTCAGGATTATTTTCGATGGTATCGGGGATTATATTAGGGGGGAATTCAGTTGTAGGGCTTATGTCTAAAATATTTGCGGATTGCGTGTTAACAGTTTCATCTACTAAAGTAGTTTCTCTAATAGAATTAAATGAGTTGTAAATGTTGTGTCTTAGTTCTTCAGCTACTTCCATTTTAATTGAATCTAATCTATCACTTTTAATGTATTTGTTGTTAACAATGGCTCTCCTCTGGTCAGCTATTCGCTGTTCACTAAGGTGAGAGAGTGATGGACAGGTGTTTATAAAGTCTAAATACATGGGCCTACGATGTGCTGTTTCATTTCTACCTAAATCTGTTACTCGATAGTATGATCTCATGATTGCTTCGTTTTGTTCGTTGGTCCATCTCATGCGCGTCCGCGTTTGTCTTTGTGTGTTATCATTATTATTATATGTTTTTCTTTCTACGTAACTAGAAAGATAGAAAGGAAGACAACCCATGTATTCTTGGAGATATATACATATTCATTCTCTAAATGATTTGATAAATACTAATTGTTAAATTAATGATCTAATCATATCTGCCTAGCCTTTTCCCGACTACGTTGAAGTAGGCTTCCAGACTTATCGGCGATGCAACTAAGTACAGAGTACCAGTGTTTTATAAAGAGCGACTGCCTATCTAACCTCCACAATCCAGTAACCTTGGCAGCCCCATACCCTTTGGTAAGGCTGGTTGTCAGACATTCTGGTTTCTGACTACCCTTAACGACTGCCAAAGATGTTAAAATGACGGCTGAAACCCACCAGTTTATCTTGCCTTTTGCAACACGGAAGCACTCATCATTACAAGATGGTACAGAGACTACAGACCGACCGCACCAAGCGCTGATTTTGATCGATTGATCCGCGCGGCTCTGCCTTTGCATTTCCATTGCAAAATAAAATAGTTCATAAGGACGAAATACTTATTTTTCCCTTTTGCAAACTTATAAAACCCTAATCAAAAAATTGTGGACATTAGTTTAGATTTTAGACCACTAGAAACTTCGTTTTGATGTACTACTGAAATCTTATGTGGCGAGCTCTTTTAACGCGTTGCGTAAAAAACTATTTGTATACATGAGGAACTAGAAAGTTGAAACAATACTCAATACCTTATTACTTCGGTAACTTCGAACAATTCAGTTTTTGTCAATAATTTCATAAGGTTCGTACCGTTGTCTCCTAAATTGTATTATTTTCACGAAAATGGTATATACCTACCTTGATTTTGTTTCAAGTAACAGCCTAAGCACTTTGATGTTTTATAAATTATCGCTTCTTTATACTGTGATCTCTAAAATGCAAATGGATCATAATCCGTTATGATTAAAAATAAAAAGTTAAATACTTGCAAGTTTGATCGTCTTTTCTTTCAGTTTCCAAAAAATATTTACAACATTACTTATATGATAATGTAGATTGACATTTTGTGCAATTAATAATTACTTAGTTTTTTTAGTACACACCAATTTCTAAAAGACGCTTTTTAAAAACCCTTTAGAAATGTATGAGAAGATTTTAAACAAGGAAAAAAAATCATCCACTTAGTCATGGTCAAGATCAACTGCGCAAACCGCTTTTAATAATCGAGGCCCAGTTTTCCTTATTTTTTACTTACTTACACTCCCGCCGGCAAATATAAATACGGGGTGCGTGGAGGCATCATTAACAGTTGAAGCTTGACTCTCTAAGCTGAAGCATCAGTTAGTATCCTATACTATCACAAAGTAAAGACGTAACAATGGTGAAGAGCTACCGCTCCGTATTTCTGCTGGTCTGCGTGACATTCCTGGTGATCGTGTCGTCGCCGAAGAACACCGCCGTGGCTGACAAGCTGATTGGTAGCTGCGTCTGGGGCGCCGTCAACTACACCTCCGACTGCAACGGCGAGTGCAAGAGACGTGGCTACAAGGGAGGCCATTGTGGAAGCTTCGCCAATGTCAATTGTTGGTGTGAAACATAACATGGTAACGGATACGAGATCACCCGCAACTATAACCAATTAAAATCTTTGGCAGATTAGTTACAGGTGAAATAATATTTTTTTAATATGAACAAACAAAGTAATTGGATTTTTTTGACGATTTTGGCAGTGTTTGATGTAAAACGAAAAGTACCCTTATTGCAATATTGCACGATGTGTCTTCAATAAACTTGTCCTTTAAAATTTCAGTTGTTGTATTTTTTATTTCTTTACCATAACAGTTAGGTATATTTTATTTTATTTTATTTTATTTATTTAATAAGTACAGTGACAGACTACAGGTTAAGACAATCAAGAAAAAACAATAGTTAGCATATACTCTGTTTTCAAAAGTTTATTAATCAGGTTCTCTTTTAAATTGTTTATATAGGTTCTAGCAAAATTGTTGATAGATTAAAATCCTTAGCTTTTGGTTTATGAGCTTTATTATGGAAAGCTCATTAGTAGGTAACTGATATAGTTATTATTTATAATGATGGTCATGGGAAATCATTATCTTTAGGATCAAAGAATCATCAGGGTTTGGTATCTCTCAAAGGGCTCCAACTACATATAGCATTTGGTTCCATTTTCCTTCAAGAGGTTGTAGATGTTATATAAGAATCATAAATTAAATTCCATAAGTACTTAAGTACGGAGGAAAACTTGTGATGAATACAAAGCTGTACCTCTCAAGTCAGAGGTCAATACACCCAGTATGTAGGTACGCAGTATTTATGCAAAATTGTAAGTCAGTCTATGCGCAAGTCTTTACTCTTTACCAAGTGTTATCAATGTCATTGAGTTATGTTATTTAAAAAATCGTAGTGGTATTATAAACTAACTTTTTTTCTTAAATTATTTGTTGTGTTTGTTTCGTAATGTTTATATAAAAAATGATAACAAATACAAAAGACTTAGAATACCTAGTATGTGGTGTACCACATAAGAAGGATGTGATACTTGCAGACGTGAACATTCCGTATAAATTTTCAATAGATAGAAAGAAGAATTCTTTGTTTTTCTGTATAAACGCAGATGAGTTTTCGGACCAAAGTTTTCAGTCGGTGGTGTTGAACCTTGACACTGGGTTGGCCTCCATTATTCCTGGAATTCGTAATGGATTCGCGAGTGCTGTGGATCAGGCGACCGGTGACGTCTACCTAGGAGGGAGCGACGGTATATACAAATACAATTATTGTAGTAACGACATCGAAAAGCCGGCGCTAGTTCACAGAACTGACATCTTCGACATGTATTTCGATGACAAATTGTACTTCGTAGATACAGGCAAACAGAATCTGTATGCTTTTAAAGATAACAACAAGTGTTTGGTCACAGAGGTAAAAGAAAATTTAATTCAGCACTTTGTAATAGACGTCAACAGTGATTTATATTTTGTTAATCCCAGCGGGTTGTTTGTGTTGGAGAAGGGCAGTAAATCACCTGTGTTCGTTTATGGTAATGACATAAGTATTCGAGGGGCCACCACTGATGCAAACGGAACACCATTTTTTGTAGCGCATAATGGAATTTATTCTATTGATAAAGAGAGTAAGCAGTTGGTGTTGGTAGTGACGGTGAATAACGGCTACGGGTTAGCTTTCGATCGAAGTAATAACATCGTCTATAGCGAAGAGCGTTCCGTGAACATCCTGACTCCTTATTAAATGTGGACGCGATTTACTACGAAATATATAAGATCAACAAATTGGAGAATTTGTTAAACTGTGGCATGTCGAAGCTTTTGTATTTTGGAGTTGAGTGTGTATACATGAATGTGAATATTTTGTACTACATATTTACAGCACCTTTATTAATAAAAACCGACCTTATGGTTAAACTAATAAAATGTAGCGGTATTTTCTATCAAAACGTTAGCTAATGAGAGAATGGAATTGAATTATAATATATTCTGAAGGTTTGAATCATTTCAAAGGGCATTACTTACGCGCATACTGTAAGTGGTAAAATGAAATGTAATTTATATTCGTGGAGAGTCCAGCTGCGAGCCCGAGGGGACGGCTACGCTCCGCCAGAAAATGTGGAATGACACAAATGGAAATAAATGAATCTTGGTTTCGGTAATTTCGATATTAACAGTCCTTTTTACCCTGTCTGGTAGCTACATGGCGCCTAATGATGTTCTTGTATTAAATTACTTTTTAGAAATAAACGAATTTTCTAAATATTCTGAGGTAACAAAGTCAAAAATAAACACCACGTTTTTGGTATCACCGTTACCATATTTTGATTAAGTACAATCATATTTTTATTAATCAAAATTAAATCGTCGCACATCTTTTATCAAAATGTAAAGAGCATAAGTAATTACAATGATAGGAAGTATCTAGAATACGAGGACGAAAATAACATTAATTAGTGTAATTTCGTTGATATGGTGATATCATAATTATTGCGTAAATAATGACGAGCATCATTAAAGTATAACATTATCAAGCTATCCCACACAGGTTGTCAGAACACATTACACTCGAGTTGCAGCTAGTTGGGTACCCCCCAGACCAAAAACTAAAAATGCAGGAAAAATTATGAAATTTTCTTATTTTCTTGTAAACATTTACGATACGAAAAGCATTTAAATAAACAAAGGAAAAATATATTTTCCTTCGAACTTCAGGCATTTCGGACGAAGACCTATATTCCCAGACACATAGCTACCCTAGTCGTCGCGGGAAGACTCACACCACGGTCCTTGAAACTTAGTTGCGTAACTTAACTAGTTTACCTACAGTTAATTAATACGTAGGTGTTATTATTTTAATCAAAGTATTGACCATGATTCATCGTCAGTGACATGTCATGTAATTGATGTAAACAGATTAGATATTTGAACTACATGCTAAATTACTGGCAATGTAATTAATTCGCGATAGATAACTGTTGCAAACAATATTGAGTGCGTATGTGTTGTTTAAGTTCAGAGGCGACCAGCGACGACTCATCACGCGACTCACTCGTTAACGTCTAGCGTTGATAGATTGATCCGACTCCGTGATTGATGGATAGTTCACTTTATTTAAATTAAAATGCTTTCTTAAAATCCAATTTTAGCTTCGGATATTCAAATGAATTTCGAAGAACTGGGTGAAAATATGTTAATTGAAGGGAGAAGGTATCTATTGGAGTATTATGATTAAATTCTTTATAGAGTCGGTACAGATTTCAGTCGAGTCGATCAGAACTATTTATATAGGAAGGATAATGAAGGCACGGCAAAGAATCTCCAAAATATTTACGTAACGTTATTTTAAGCTTTTTATCCTCGCTGTACCTACTTATATTCGTACGTATCTTTGTCGGGGATGTTATGGTACTTTATGTAGGTCGTTTTATAAAAAATTGCTCCTCAAAGACTACTCAAAAAGCATCTAAAGGTAAGTAATGTGTAATCCCAATATAATGTAAGTATTTTGGAGTGGCACATGTGTCCCAAGACGGTTTAGGTAAGGGTCGGTAGCCCGGGGCAGAAGCAATATGCTCGGGTCGCACTATCGGGACTTTGTTGTCGTTCACTTGTTTCTTCTCATTGACAATACCAGATAATGTAGATGATACTAGCAAACGTCTCAGTTTAGAAGCATTATATGGCGCATATGGTTTTCTTCCCTAGGCTCGTATTTCTCTCGTTTAAAAAGTTTACTTGACCACAATATTGTCAGTACCTGCGATAGGTACCGCAAAGGAAACATCAGTCGGGGAAGCTAAGATTTCTAAATCGAGGAAAAGGTTTTAGTTTTGTTTGTAACGCGTCCTCCTTTGAGTTAAACTGCCTAATCGTGTGGGTGTAGGATTGTTGTAGGCTTTGTTTGGGGTTTACTTGTAGTGGAACATTTTTGCTGATATATTTATTTCAGTCGAGTATTTATTAGACATTTGATAACTAGATGTCCAAATTACTATCTTAATTTCGCCACGAAAAGAAGCGCTACTGGTAATTCGAAAGTTATGTAAGCAGGTTCTTCTCGTGTCTTCACAATTCCTACAATAACAACTATTATTCTATGTGAGACTGAGTTGTTGTAGTACATACTACGCACATACATGTCTTTCACTGTTAGCGGGGACGTCATAAACTAGGAACATAAATCCCCTCGGAAAAGTATCGCGACAAAAGCTACAGAATTTCATAAAGCTTTTATTCAATGGAATTGTAGGGCGTTTGCTGAAAGAATCCCACGCCGGTTCGCTACTGAGATTGAATACACGGGGCCACTGAGCTTACAGAACAAGTATTATTTACAAAAGCAAATTACATTAATGCCACACTGAAGCCTCTTAATACCCAGCTATTTTCACTACGTTTAGTTAAGCTCACGACAAATAAACTCTTTTAAAATTAATTTACCCGTTAGTGGTTTCGTTTGCAAGTAGGTAAGTACCTAGTACTAATTTGTAAAATGAATATTCATATGACAAGTTTTATGAGTACTTACTTAATTTAATCACCAAACGATTTAAATAAAACCGGAATAGGCAGTACTTAAAAAAATCGTCGTAAATAAGTGGTGCGTCGCAGAATCGTTGACCTGTGACTATTCCGCGGTCGTTTCCTGTACCTAATCGTGCGTAGAACAACAAGCGGCTCTCATCTCAGAGACTTGACGATATCGATAAAATCACGTCAGCAATTTAAATAAAATGTCGTAGTAGACATGTTTTCAATTATATGTTCAAACCAGAACATTTATTTATTGCGTTAGTCTCAACCACTTCCCACCATTCATAGGGTTAAAAAAATATAGAAAGCTAGGACTTACTGGCTTAAGTACGTGTTTCCGCAGCATAAAAGTCTACGTCCATTTTACCTTAGGGAACCTTAAAAGCTTAGGTAATTGCAAACTGATTTGGAATGTAACAATCCTTTAGCGGCAGTAGTAGATTTCTGTGGAAAGTTAGTCGATATCAGACTTATTATAATTCAGAGGGCGCCGCGGTCAGCCACGAGGCGAGGCGAGGATAAGGTTTTAGTTCCATTCCCATTTTCGAGATTCCCGGGCGACTTCACATTCCCGTTACTTTTGTTGTTCCGTTACTAGAAAAACTCTAACAGGAATTTCTGAGTATATCTACTAAGACTGAAAATATTTATCAAAAAAATGTTGCAGTTTATTGAAAGAATTTATTTGGATATCGGCGTAAAGTAGCTGTAGTACAGGCAAAATCGGGTTCGAAAATGATTCTTATTACTGAAAAACCATAAACAATACCTACCTATTCCAGGAGTCAAGTAAACAAGCAATTTTTTAACCCTGGGCGTAATGTTTTACTCGATCTAAATTTTGTGCTCGTGTCCCGGGATTGGAAAGCCCCCGGGAATGCTTGCGGCGGCCCGCGGCGTCCTTCCCCGAACAAAATAGCTGGCACGTGCCGGCTGACGTGATCATGTGCATACTGTGAAATATTTCCTCTGCATGACCTGATATGTTTACTTACCACACCCTTTCTGTCAAGCCTTTGTCTTTTTTTTTATAACGTCATAAGCTATGTAGATGGGTTACTGATATTTTGTTATATTATCTCAATATTTTGATGTCGATAAAGATCTCGCGATACTTAATAATAATAATCATTTATTTCGGACAACTAACTTAATGACGATGCCACTATCATTATTAAGCTAAGTAGGTATTTAATTTGTCAGTTACCGAAGATCGAAGGTCGAAGATCGAGAGGCCGCCCCAAGACCAAATGGCGGAATGTATTGGCAAAAGACATGAAGAAGACCGATGTTACAGATAGAGTGAAGTGGAGAAGAAAAATTAGGAAAGTTGACCCCACCACCATTTGGGATAAGTATCAGGAAAAAGAGAGAGTTACCGCACCGAGTTACCGAGCGTATTATGTGTGGTTTAGTTTCCACTACTTATTATTATCAAAGTGCGTAAAATGAAAATCTCAAATGGCGTTTCAGAATATTTTAATTTGTAATGAAATAGACACAAATTGCAAATTTGAAATTAGTGAATTTTAAAAACACGATAAGTAATAGGTATGTGCTCGTTGTAGAATGAGTACCGTTATGAAACTTTATGTGTGTGTACATAATATAAACTTTCATCTACCTGTTTTTACAGTAACTTTCTTCAAATGAAAAACTACCTTGGTGTAGAATAATGTGTGCCATTCAACATCGTGTAAAATAGGATTCAAACAATGTCGAGGACTAAAAAGATGATTTTCCAGAAGAACAGTTTATTATTTTTTGTGAAATCCTTTCTAGTTGCGAGTTATCAAACTATTTTTTATGATAAATAACTATAAATCATAGCTATGACGCAGTCCTATAAGCTGATATCTAAAACGATCATGTTATTTGTGTTCGTCAGTAGATATCTAAGTTTATAAGAACTAGATAAATTCGATACTAAGTTTTCGTCTCCTTGTCGTTGAGACAATTATAATTATTCGAAGCCTTAAGTGAAGTGAAGGAATAAACATAATGGGGGAAATATCCGTTCAACAACAATAAACAATGTATCTACTACTTATCTCATTAACATTTTTACATAAACAAATAAGACAACTGACATGTCAGCAGACAGACATGAAGAATTACTTTTGCATTCATTATTTAGCAAGGCTGCAATATATAGATTTTTATTCACACCGACACCTGACTATTGATTGATCGAAACCCATTATTTTTCGTTACCCTTTTTCGCTGATTTACCTTTACTCAATGCAGTGGAAACAGCGAAAACAGCCTGTAAATGATTTAGTCGGAATGTTTTGAAAACATTTCATTTAAACCTTCGCTCATTAGCGTCAAGATAAACATTTAAACGAGATATTTGATCTGCAGTAAACATTCCTGTTGTTTTGTTTATTTTTGAAGGTGCACACTCTTTCTGTTAATTAATCAGTTAAGTAGATAACAATTAACATCCTCCTATTTACCTACACAACCTGGGGTATCTAGATCATATCCATATTTTAGTACCTACCTACGATAAGTGTATTCGATCATTATATGCAAACTTGTTATATCATATACAAGATCTAGTCCAAGAAAAACTCGAAAAATTACCGCCTAGAAACTAGAGAATTTGAGATTTTTTACAAATCTTTTAATAAGTATTTAGTATTTAGGCGTATGTAACCATACCTATCAAATGATAAGATGAATATCAGAGATTAATATATAATGAATATCAAAGGTCGGTAATTAATTATGTGTACATCAATGTACAATTGATTTATCAATGTAATAAGAATGTCGCATTAGTCACTGAGACTGATTATTACGTATACGTATTGTAACAATGAGATAGTCCTGCTTCGATGGTATTCTGTTATTATAAAAGCAGACCGTTAAAGTTACCATTACCTGAAAAAACAATGTGTGAATATTTAATGCTGTCCTTTTTCAGGCATCGTGAAATTCGAAATACCCTTAAAATGTTAGGTACAGTCTCTTTCAGCATTGATATAGAGCTAATAAACCAAAACCTTCCACATAAATAATTCTATAATAATACAAATATTTACATATTATTTTATTTTTATTTATTGGGGACAAAAAACAGTTCATGTTAAAATTTAAACTATGAGTTCCTAACATTAACATTATACTAGTATTATTCCACGATTATGTTATTTTCTCAACCAAAAACTGGGTAGTCCTTGTCCCTCCTCTTACCGTGTTCTCGACAACGACGACAACTCACCACTTACTCGGTGTAACTGAATTATAAACCTTGAACATGGACTCTAATTACATTCGGAATGCATAATGTAGTGTAGTATGACATACTACATTGTACGGCACATCCCGTCAGCCAAGATCTAATTATTTAGTTAGTTGGAGACACGAGTTAACACGATAAACTGCTGCAGTTCGCCGTGACCGCAAACAAGCCCACTTCATAACGATCACGGAACCACGACCTAACTAATAATCTAATTTATTATCTTGTTACCTCCTCACCTTTGCTCTGCCGGATGATAGAATGTCTCTACAATAGAAATTTATTTGTGAACTTCCTGAGAATATTAGCTTTCTATGAAATTAATGATAAATACAGGTTATTCTGTAAGTTTCCCGTTATTCGTGCCGCCTACGTGGTTGCGTGTCTGAAATACAGTTGAGTCCATATCGCTGTGAGAATACCTAACGGTCAGCGAACCACAAGTTTCTGGGAAAAGGGATAAGTAAGACATACGCTGATGTCAACATCTTCTCAAAGATATAGCGCATTCTCTATTGTGTGTTTCGATAGTTTTTATACTTAACATTCAGTATGGATTATGTATAAACTATCTTTAAGTTCGCAATAGATTCATCTTCATCAAAAGGTTTTGGAACCCATTGAATAAGAAAACTAGAGCAATAAACTTCCGGGTGCAATATCATCCTCATTTAAACTAGTCATTTACCGTCGACTTGAAAAGGATTCTTCAATTTATCGCGAGTCTGTGAACGCAGATAGATCGTTTGCGAGTCGTGCCTTTTGTGATAGGTTTCATAAAGTTTGTTAACGAGGGAACTACACTCGACCGCTTCGTTACGAGGAGTTATTGATTGAAGTGTCATATAACTATAGGGCCATTAAAAGCTCGTGACTATAATCCCATTTACGGGTCGAAGTTGCTTCATTAGTCAATTATCCAAAATATCTCGTGTCCTGTTCGCTCTTCGTCTCTATCATACTTACTTCATAGCCTTCTTTGTAGACAATAATGTTAATGTGTACTGAGTTTTTAAATTCTTTTGTTCTTATAAGTTAGTCCCGACAACTTTAAAGGGTAAATAGGTACGCATTTTGCAAAAACGAGTTTTAACATCAACCTTAAACCATGAGTGCCAATTAAAAGAAGGTTGACATTTTGAGTTTTTATCGACTACAAATAAAAATAGGAGTGGTTTGTATTTTTTGAAATAAAACTTAAAAATATTTATTTTAAGAGTTTATTAAAGCCAGGAACACAAGTGTCAATAGTACATACAACTTCAAGTCATGCTTTTGAATGAATCAGTCACAGAATGCAGTGGTTTTAGATTTCACAGAGTTCTATAAATTACACAAATAGATATGTGGTATGGGTACATCAATATCAATACTAACGGTTTCTTATATTTCTATAGATTGGCATAACGTCGATAACATACATCAAACGATAAAGTCGAAGGGTAAATCAGAGAAGCAGTAGTTTTATAGCGAGCTGTAATACGTTTATTGCAATTTTAACTTCAATTATGCATTGTTGCTTCATATTAGACAGGTACGCATAATATTTATACTTTTCTACTTATTGGGTCGGTGAGCAGTAGAATTTTGTAAAAAGTTTTTTGTATAATAATGATTTTATATAAAAAAAGTCGATCGCTGGCACATGACTCTTCTCATGAGCAATACTTTCCAAAATATATAGATTTTGAATGTATAATATGTTGTCTTTGTAGCCTATTTTAAATAATTGACTTTTGGAATGGTCTTGTTCAGCCAAAGGATCATAAATTTTGATTTCATTATGCTTATAAGATATATAATAATATGAAGGTTTCACCAACGTATCAAAAACAGCATGGCATATAAGCGGTAGTGCATCGATTACTTAGATTGGCATCTCGACGCGGGCCCGCTGCGCAGGTATAAACTTTAAAATACGTATATCTTAGGTAGACGTTAAAAGCTCAGCGATATGGTTAGGGTAGCTCTGGATATGACTTCGAGGTTGCTATTAGGTGCGGAGTAGGTATCCATCAATCACAATTTATACTACAGTGTGTTCGTAAGTACACAGGAGCGCAGAAAGTTTACAACATCATCATATACGAATGGTTTCTTATATATTATTTGATTATTTAACTGTCACACATTAATTTAAAATTAAGATTTTGAATTATATCTACTATGGCTAACCGGATTCCCAAGTTGCTTCTTTAGTATTCCGTTTCAGTTTCTTCAATCTATAAGAAAGTCTGTACGAGTATATCGCACCGCCGAGTGGTTGCTACTACTCTATAACTTGGTTCTCTTCTCGTACGTTCATGAAACATAATAAATCTGGCGCGTCCTTCCGTTACATACGATTTCTCGTTCGTTAGATACAAATCCACCTCAATATCTTTAACATTCGATTGACACTAATTGTTACATGTATAAAGTAGGTATATAATATTCATTTGCTAATTTAAAACATCAATACATCATCTATTACAATAATATACTTGTATACACAGTGTACATACGCCACGTATAGTTATAAAATATATCTCATACAATTAAATCTAACGATGAAAATCAGTCGTCGAAGACAATGCATTCCATATATATTACAGTATAATATAATTTAAATTATATATTCTTTATTAAGTAGTAGATGTGACGGTTGGTAATAAAAAGCTCGTTTTATAAATATATGCATAAAGTTTTATAAAATTTTTGTACACAATATTTTTTATAAATAATAAAATTTTCCCCAATGATCGAGCTGTGAAATACGCACCATACCTAATGGTTAATATTTAATTGTATAAATAATTTTGAGATCATTCGGATGTCACTTCGGGATATAATAATTTCAAATATAACGTTATATAAAACTCATGTAACTTCTTAACTAATGTTTGAACTGAATGAAAGTTTTAATACTCTTTGTAAGTCATACATCAATAGATCATCGTAAGATCCCAATCTGGAGAGAAAAGCCACAAAACATTTAAATAACAACTTTGAGGGTTGAACATAAATAATAACGTATCGCAAATATTTACCAAGCACGGATTTAAATAGGTACACATAAATCTGAGGGTCAAAATGCTAATCGAGCAATATGGTATTGTAATGTAAATTGCATTTACGTTTATTTAAATACATATACCGTCGACAAAGTAACGGTGTACGATATCTAACACCATGATAATTATGTTTGGTGGGGAAAGTGCTCAACAGTAATAAGTCCATGTAGAAGATGAAGGCAGGTGTAGAACAGCAGCACGTATATGAAATTGTAAACAACGAGCCTTAAAGTACTTGGTCGGGAACTTCTAATAGAGACTAACGACTAGGGACATAAGCTCCGAGGGTGCGTACTAACTCTATACACATATAAAATGCATTGAAATTTACACATACACAATACCTTTATACATTCATATTCTCTCGTGAGTAGAAGAATTACACAGTCTTTGTAGTATTTCATACGTTAATACTGATGACGCTTTTTACATCTTAACAATAATAAATACGTATGTAATCAATAACTAAAAAGTTTAAAAAATATTGAATTCATTTTTGTATTCTTTTTAAGTATATATTGTCAACATTTTAATGGACGTTGTGCGTAAATAGAAATAACGAAATACATGTAGTAAGAAACAGATGCTTGAAACTTGTCAGACAACTTACTGTTCAGCGAATCTTAACTTTTGTTTCTTGACGAAGTCAATGGCCAGTTTATCCGTAGTACGTGACTCCAAAATTTGTATGATGGGATGATCTGAAAACGAACTTCTCATAAATAAATTATTTAGGTAAACAGTATTTAAAGGCTCATTATATTTTTGTCTTTTGAATTGAATAAACATTTCAATGGGAGTTCAAAGCAATCAAAGAGATTGTATCTATAGCACGTTCTTGTTTAATTTTGTACAACTTATCATCAAAGACAGACTTGATAAAGGGCCGTTTAAAGGCTCGGTAAAACCGTAGCAGTTAATGAGAACGCTAATACAAAATTGACTTTGCAATCAATACACAGTTTTAGGAAAATGTTTAATGTTTCACAACTTAAACTTTTCCAGGGCGTTTGTGAAATGAAAGGAATCTTTCGAACTGTACCTGCAAAATTGTTAATTTGTAAACAAAATACATCATAGAGACGTGCCCATGTCCTTGATTTAATGTTTTTTTTAGTTGGGATACGGCAGTTTCCTTTTCTGCTAATATCCCTTCTAAGGTGCTTATAAAAGAGAAGCCAATATAAAGGGAGGGTCCCAAGTTCAAAGACGCTTGAGCTGTGAGATTGTTTGAAAAAGTGAAAATGGAAAGGAAATGAAGAAAAGAGGTGAGTTTTATTTACTAAGTCGAACATCGACTCTAATGTGTCATAGGAATATTTTTTAATCAGCGTATCATTGTTTTCGTGGTTCAACATCAACAGTTAAACACACAAATAACTTCGAAAGAAGTAAAACATGGATAAAAAGATCCCTAAAGATATCACAAGTCGACGCAAAGAGCCACAGGCAGACCTTGTCAGCGTTCTTATGGTATTGTCGATTAATTAGTGTATTGTGTTATTTTTTTTTTGTAAATTCATTAAATGTGTAATGTAAATATTATTTGAAAAAAAAAATAGGTATGTACCGACATTACAGTGAGACCTAGGTAATTCTCATATCATCTTATTATAAAGCGTGATTTTAAAAAGCACCGGGTTTAGTATCAGGTTTAGTGCTTCAACTTGTTCGAAAGCATGGTTTAAACCTGGTACTAAAGCCGACACTTTCTCAGTTTCACGTTTTATAGTAAGGTGTATGTGTTATTGTTTTACATGCACTGAATTAAAAAAATATTGTAAGTATAAGAAGAGACTGACTGCGGTCATGTAGCTGCATGAGCGGCAACTCGATGGGGCGCAGCGGGTCGGGCGGCGCGTGGCTGTTGACGCCGGGCACGCGCGCCAGCGACACGAACGCCTCGCCCGCGAAGTCGTCCGCCGTCAGCACGTCGCGGTCCCACACGGATAGTGCCAGCGCCGCGCCAGGGAAGCGGCAAGCATCCAGTGATACGGCGAACTCGAAGCACTCGTCCCATATAGGGTTCAGGGTTTTCTAAAGTCGTGTAATTACATGACAACCTTGGAGAGCAAGATAGCGAGCGGAGGTAGCATAACGAAAATTCTCCTAAGTATACGGGTGTGTTCGGTTGAGGACCGCTACTAATTCCCTCTTTATACTCTTTTAGAACCCGCCCATTTTTTTGTTCGTAACTGATCGTTTTGCCTATGCCTACCCACCGTACTTGTTTGACCTGTCACTATATACTTGCCTTCATCTCCGCTCATCTTTCCTTCTTCCGTGATCACAACAGTTGGGATCACTGAGTAAGATAAACGGCAATGACTAATGTCTGACCGTCAAGAATCCCCTTATAGAAGACGATGACAAGTGCTAATAGAATTAAGAACCCTGCAGTTCGAGTCAGGTACACTTCAACTAAGTACTCCCAAAATCGAATCGTGAAGTTTCAGATTGAAAATATGGAGCATATTTTCTTTGTCGTTTCGCTCGAATCGAATTTTTCGAGCACGAAATTCGGCGTTCAACTATGAAGTGTTGTCAAGAAGCTTCATACTTATAACAGGAGGCATAATATCTTTTAGATGTAATTTATGAAATATAAACTTCCAAAATTGAAATGTATCATCACTGAAATCAGTTCACTATCTAAATACATAATGGTTGTCTGTTAGCTGAAAATTCTCGATTAGCTTTTGGGACACAATGAATAGGCAATAAAAAATGTTCTGAGGACAAGTCTTACAATAACAATGATATCACATAAGTAGATATGAAAATGTCACCTTCTGCACATTAGTTGTTTGTTCATGCGCCTTGGGGAACAGTCGCTTGGGCACCAGTTCTAGCACCACGAAGGGATCGCTCAAGCCGTTGGGGTCGAGCGGGATCACGTCGCGAGCAGACAGCACCTCCACGCACAGCGAGTCGTGGTTGAAGTACACTCTACGACAACCAATCAATCAATCTGAGATATTTGTACAATTTAATTAATTTGATGATTATTTGAGCACTTTGAAATTAGGTATTTAAGGAAATCATAGCGTAGCAAATCTTTAGTTCATGAAAAGAACTGCTTTCGAAACGCTTAGATACAAAATATGTGCAGTGTTTATCTACCAATCACAATTATTTATCAATAACAAAATAAGGTTCATCCATTAATTTCCTATTTCTTCGAATTCAATATCTTCAATATCTGCTGAAGAGTAATTTGAAGACGGTAGGAAGTCTTAAGAAAGTTGAAACTAAATACGAATAAAAAACTAGTCGACTGCAAATTGGTTCAAAAGTCGAGGACTTTATCTCCGTGAGATCTAGTTCAAATGATTTATAAAAGAGATAAACATGCACGTCTAGCAGGGAATGCGGCAATTTATTTTCTACTCAGATTTATTTTTAAAATGAAAATTGCGAATTGCGGTCTTGGCTTTATAGTTGGGGCGAAGGAATTTGATAGGTATCTATACATTTTTTTTTATTTACTGGATCCAAATTGTGGCGAAGAAAATCATAGATCATCCTACAGCCTCTTCCTTACTATACCGTCTTATATTGCTCGTAAAAATGACATCTTATTTATCTGTTTGTATGGGAAAACGGCTCAACAGTTATGTAATTTTGCAAGAAGATGGGGTCCTGAGTCCTGACACGAACGCTTTTTAATTCGGGCGCTTTAAATACCTTCAGGTCAACAGCTGACGTGATCCAGAAATGCTTACTTTAATAAACATTTGAAACAATAACTTAAATATTATTTGCAAAACACGAGAACAATGTTTGTCGTATCGAACAGACTTACATAAAGCCTTTGTGAAAACGAAAAAAAAACTTGTTATGTAACAAACCCAAAACTAATAAAGGAAAACTTGAAGCACTTCTTGTTGCCATGGCTCAGTGGCTCGACAAACTTGTTTATTCTGCGAAAATGTACTCGATCCAAATAATTCACATGATAGCCAAACACAGGGACAAAGGCGGCCGAGCAATTTCGACATGTAATGTTTATCGCAGATACTAAGTTTTATAGGTAAAATACTCTAACAAGTAAGATGACATATATTTTAAAATATTATAGAAGTCATAACAATGAAAAACTGGGACTGAATTCATAGCTATATAAATAGTGGAGTGCTTACCGTACAAGAATGGAGCCGTATCGTGAGGGCAGCGGAGTGCGGGCTTGTTCAGCGAGCCTGTCCGCTAGCCACAGCTCCAATAGTTTCTCGGTGGGCGCCTGGTGATATTCCATCCTTTGTTCCACACGGAACCACTCAGCATTGTGCACCTCCGACATCGGGAGACCTAAATAGATATCGATTAACCATTGTTTACCAACTAAGCCTCTTACGACCTCCGCCGGAGAGTTCCTAACTCCTCGTTCTAACTTTGTGATAATTTCCACTAGATGAAGTTTGAATTTAGTAGGTACGGCGATATTTTGTTGAAAAGTTTTGTTACAAAACGAAAGTAATAAATTATCTGGTGTCTGTATACATCATTTACCTTTTCCTTCAGCGTGGAAAAATTCGGCTAACAAGTCGAGTGCCTCTCTGAGTCTATGATGATACACGCGCGGTCGCTCGGCTCCGCCTGCGTCGGCTTGCGCGGACACTTCTTTGAGCACGCCGCTCCAGCAGCCAGCCAACGCGCGTATAAATGCACGAGGCAGCAGCCACGTGTTCAACGAAGACAGGTGTTGATCCAGAAACTCCAGTAGAGGAGTTATTGCCTAGGGTGAGTGAAGAAATTGAAACAGTCTGCTTAGTCGCCTCACAACTTTTACGGTTGGTACGTGGTCGGGTGATCTATATCGTAATAGGTCCATTATGTTTTAGAAAGTAAGTAGGTACGTTAAATATTGTAGGGCCTTGCTGTCGTTGGTATTATTTTAACATTTCTGAAAATCATTAGGGTTGACCAGTTAGGAGTCAGAAAGTGTGACAACCGGTCATCAAAGGGGTACCACCAATTGTTATCAGGTCAATAATCAGCTCACTAAGTTGAACAGGTAGGGTACACAGTAACTCTGTAAAACGCTGTTAGACTGAAAGCTACCTTATTTGGAAAAGCAGATGAGGATGTTGATGTTCAGTTGTCTTCCTTAACTTTCTGCATAATTTGGTACAAGTTACCTGTGTAGTAGGTAGCGTATCGGGGGACCACGCTAGATGGAACACTGCCTTCCGTAGCGGCGGCCGTGCGCGCGCGGCGAGAGGCGCGGCGGCGCGGGCGGCTCGCGCCTCCAGAGTACCGATGGCGCCTCGCACCAGCTGACGTGCGTTGTCGTCATTCACGCTATAATCACTTTTTTATCATGATCCTCGAAGGATAACGTTTAAACGTTTGTATGTTTCATGCACCATCAATTTAATATATCAAGGTAATACAGATTTCTGGAGATTTTTATGTTATGGTTTCAGAAATCGCTCTAAGTAACACTTCGACTGAAAATAACTTTGTGATAATTGTAACCGTGATCTAATAGCACTATTTTTGTATGAGGTAAAAACAAATAAGTTCATTAACCCAATTGTGCATGAATTTACACTGCTAAACGCAAATTGAATCCGCGTAATTGAAATTGGAAGTGTTCATTAGCACGTATCATCAATTATGTCATGCATCTGAAAACTGTAATCGAGATGTCAGTGCACTAATTGAAATGCAAACGTCCAAGTATAAACACGCGTGTTAACACAAAACAGTGTACATTTCAACTGATAAATTGTCAGGTGGCTATTGATTTACATTGATCGTAATGTACCAACTTTTGATTGAGTTTGAAACTGAGATAGTTTTCAAGTCGTTTTAGTTTTAATTAAGATTTATAGGCAACTGGCGCGGTAAGTATTTATGTTACAACTTGTAAGTACTTGCTGAGGTACTACGTCGTAAAATGTGAAAAGATTTTCTGCAACAGTTCATTCGGGACAAGTTCGACCATTATCATGAGATGGCTATATCCCAGGGCGATTTGTTCTTAAGAACCACTAAAACTTCGGAATGGCCATGTGGCGCGAGTAACTAAATGCTTTGCGTGCAAACAAATGTTCAGAAGCTAATACGAAGCAATGAGGGTTTTTGAAATTTTTTCTGCCACCGGGTGGCGCCACGTATGCGTCTGGTCCAAACAGCTGTCAAATAGTATGGAATTGTAGGTGCCGAACTTATTGTTTATTGAAATTCTGTTATATTGGAAGTGTTATTGATTTTATTATGGACTACGGTCAGAATAAGGTTTCCGAACTAAAAATTGAGCTAAGAGAGAAGGTGCAAAAGTCACTGGTACTAAGGAAAAGCTTATTGAAAAATTTGTTAACACAATATGATTTAGTTTTTTTTATTTACTCAACCGCAATAGTAAAACAATAATGCAGTGCTTTAATTATAAAATAAAAAAAACACTAAAATCGTTCACTATTCATAGTAAAGATAAGCACTTTGACAGTTATTGGACCTGACGACTCGGTGCTGCCACCTCGTGGATTGCCATTTTAGAAAACCCTCATTCAGTTACAAAAACAGCATTGGAAAACAATTTATAGTTTAGCTCTAGATATATTGTACACCCACTCCCTAAGATGCTTGTTTGTTCATCCGTAATATAAAATATACATAATGTTAGTTTAACGTCTCAACATCTAAGGGTGAAATAACATGTACGACAGATTACACTGTTATTATTTTCAGCTTGGCTGAAGGCGATGTGCAGCTAAGCGTTTTATGTTCTATCAATCGCTGCATGACAATTTCTGTAACTTACACAAGTAACGCCAAGTTTATGCTGAGATGAGCTTTAAGTCGGTGCTCTTAAGCGTTATATTTGTTTGTGCGGAATTTATGAAGTTTGCGCTTCACAGCGCGTCGTGTCGTGAGTGTAGAACGCGCAATATTCACGGTCCAGAGATTAGCTCGCACTTACATGTGTTCGTCGTCGTACTCCGCTAGAGAGCGTCGCACATATTCCAAGTTGTTCACGATCGTGCATATTTCTTCAGTAGTTTTGTTTTGACCTGTCATAAAATTTTATTGTATAAATAAGCTTTTCCTTACATTATGCCGATAATTGGTTAAATATAAATAAGAGAAGCATAACTAACACTGTTCCTCTTACATCCTCTGTCTGCACATAACTTAGCATACATTTTTGCACCACCTGCTTCGTTATTGTTTGAGAACTTAAAGAGCTTTATTCATTGAAACAGACTGCGTGAAAAGCAATTATTTTCTGTTTTGGTTGGGTAAGGGCGCAGACAACAGTACCTACCGTAGTTCTCGTAGTATCCCTGGTCTGCCAGAGCGCCGTGGACGAGGTCCGCGTAGTGCAGTGCCGTGGCACAGGCAGCTTCTAGCAGCCGCACGCTGCCGCCCGCGGTGCACTCCTCCGCACCGCCCACCGACCGCCACACCAGCCGCATGTGGTATAAGCTACGACCACATCATTATAAGACGCTGCATAAAATTATATTTTTATAACAATGTCCTAATAACGTCAACAACCCCTTTCTAAATTCCCTATGTTGCTACCTTTAGAAGGCTGCAAAAACTCTTTGGAAGAATCCCGAACCCCGGCTAGGATGAAACCCAGCATTCTTAAAATAAATATCAACGTGCCGCAGAATCAAGGGGATCGCATGAAAACCCATCATTCTGGCTGCCAAAATATTTAGGTATTCATTTTGAAAAGTGCCTGAGATATTTTAAAAGCAAAGAACATTGCAGAGCAAAATGCTCACTTTTTAATCTAAGAAATAGATAGATGGTATAATAAAGCTTTTGCGATCCTATATACGGATGGTCATAAAGCTCTTTATGAGCATATTAAGTTCGCAAGCCAGCCACAATACAGCCATTCTATTACCTTTAGTGCATTAGTCCTTCAAAGGTAGCTTTCATGACTTTAAATACGTAGGTAAGTACTACGTTTTACCTATGCATAGTGGTCGTGTATTTTTACAGCGACTGTTGAATAAAATAAAACATGAAAGTGAAAAGTTACGAAAGTCCGGCACAGGGTTCGCCTCATGCACAAAAAGCTTGTTTAAACAAGGGCACGGGCCGCCTTGTTCATTTTTAGCTAGATAACAGTGACAAAGTTAAATATGTGCCGAGCTGGACTTTAGTCGGTATCAACCCCACACTCGTGGCCTTTTGAGTAGAGGTAGTAAATTCTACTTTGTCTGTTATACGGATAATTTTCCCAGAATTAGGTTGTTTACCTGTTGAGAGCACTAAACTGTAAAGCAATGAGCTTCATAGCGGGTATTAAACATTTCCGTGAACACTGTTTATGCTCTTGTTCACGTAAGTCGGTTTACTTAATTATTTTACAAGAAGTCGCAGATGGTTACTAAGTTTCGAAAAGAAGTAGGTCAGGTAATAGGCAGGTACGTATTGAATGCCTAACCTTTAAAAGGGTGTGTGACCTGAAAATCTCAATAGGTTGAAGTCATTTACAGAAATTTCAGGAAAAATATGACAAATAGTGATATGGGCACGGGCACGTAGAATATGCTATTAAAGCTAAAAGTATAAATCTAAAGCTAAAAGTGTTAACTTACCAGGCTGCAGTGTCGACCGACGACGTACTGTGTTTTACAAGATGCTCTCCCTCTACGGGTCTGTCTGTAAATTATAAACTGTGTTACTGAAAGAGTACAATAAGTTGTATTTTTAAGTAAGCATATAAATTATGTATTAAGTATTTTACAAGATTTTCTAAAAATAACAAGAAATTTGTTTTATTAACGCCGATGAACTTTTAAATCTCCCAAAAACGCTTTTTCAGTAAAGTAAAAACGAATCTTATGAATTCGGTATAACTGCCAGTCAAAGATTAATTAGGGATAAAACCTTTTACCGTTGTAATTTAATATGGCATTTATTAATTGGTAATTAACTGTGATATCGGATTTCTGTTTTGACGATGAGTTCTATTGTTTCGAAGGCAATTTAAATAACATCTCGCAAATATACATTTAGCAGTATTTTTTGAGGAAAGGACAGTTAACGGAAGCGAATACATATACAGTTATTTGCAAAACTTGAAAATGTAACGTCTAGTTTAGGGAGTCATGGCGACTTCTGAATAAGTATGTCATCTATACGCATATTAACAATTTACAAGCAGTTGTGTATTTGTCTCGGTCCAATAAAACGTTTCGTGCTAGGGTACAGTTAGAAGTCGATGTTTATCTAAATGGCGGCCGCCTAACGCGGGGTGTGAACCTTCGCCTTTCGCCTACACAACAATTACACTGCCTCTTTTGAAAAACAGTTTTTACACCTCCCCGCGTAATTGTATCTATCGATATCGTAGATAAGCTTTGGCCACGGGAATTTCAATTATTAAATAATAACGGGGGATAGGTCTCCCGCCTCTTGGCTTGCCTTCACCGGCCGGTCAGAGTGGAGTCGCTAGAGCAATGCTCGGAGGGTAGGTGCCTCGTGGTAAGTGGCGAGTGGGCCGGTGATGCTGGACCCACAGGGAGCGCGTGATCTGCGTTTAAAGTCCGCCGAGGTATCCTCACCCTTCTCAGCCGCTCATGTACCTGTTGCCCCCTCTTGTTGCTTTTCAGTGACTGATTCCCGGGGGCCCAGTAAGTGAGTTGGCGAGTCTCCACCTGCCATTTTTACGTGTATTTATTACATTGTTATCGGCAGGTGCCATAGTTCCCGTAGTTTCCCCATTCCTAGTCCATTAGCATCCCATCACAATAGCCCAAGTAGTTTTCATCCATAGTTAGCAATAGTTTAGCACAGAACCGGGGATTGTCCTTGGGTACATTTCTATAGTGTATACAGGGATAATCGTCGGTTTTGTGTCACCATTTCATTAAAGTTGTCTCAAAAGGGCTTCAGCGTGTTGGCTTCGGCCCCACGTTCGCCTCCCAAAAATCCGGGACTCTATAGTCCCGAGGTCTGGTAGAGACATACAAGATAAATAATAATAATAATAATAAGCCCCGCAGGGCATCTGAGGCGGATGACGGGGAGTAGCGACCCCGCGGGGCTATATATCCGAGTGCTCCAGGGAGAGTATACTGTCCCCCATCTCCGGCTTGCCGGAGTGAAGCATGACGGGGGATAGGTCTCCCGCCTCTTGGCTTGCCTTCACCGGCCGGTCAGAGTGGAGTCGCTAGAGCAATGCTCGGAGGGTAGGTGCCTCGTGGTAAGTGGCGAGTGGGCCGGTGATGCTGGACCCACAGGGAGCGCGTGATCTGCGTTTAAAGTCCGCCGAGGTATCCTCACCCTTCTCAGCCGCTCATGTCCCTGTTGCCCTCTTGTTGCTTTTCAGTGACTGATTCTCGGGGGCCCAGTAAGTGAGTTGGCGAGTCTCCACCTGCCATTTTTACGTGTATTTATTACATTGTTATCGGCAGGTGCCATAGTTCCCGTAGTTTCCCCATTCCTAGTCCACTAGCATCCCATCACAATAACCCAAGTAGTTTTCATCCATAGTTAGCAATAGTTTAGCACAGAACCGGGGATTGTCCTTGGGTACATTTCTATAGTGTATACGGGGATAATCGTCGGTTTTGTGTCACCATTTCATTAAAGTTGTCTCAAAAGGGCTTCAGCGTGTTGGCTTCGGCCCCACGTTCGCCTCCCAAAAATCCGGGACTATGTAGTCCCGAGGTCTGGTAGAGACATACAAAATAATAATAATAAAAATTTTTATTTATCCACAGTTACATACATTTTGTTTGCCTTAAAATTAAGTAAGGTACATTTGTTAGGCGTAACTATATTGTAGTAGCAGACATTGCTTTCTTGGATCGGCGGTCCCCAAACTAGGCTAGGCCTGTATCTTGGGAGTCCGAGTTGCGGTTACATGAGTATTTTTGTCGTGTGCGGTATATATGTGGACAAAGATAGAATATAAAAGATTTAAACAAAGCGTAAAAAAAAAAAAATAAGAAAGTTAAACAAATTGGAGCTTCTTCTTAAAAAACTAAAAAATTGTCTCTTTCTAGACGTTAAAAGTAGAATATGTATTAAGTAAAAAATAAAAATTATAATAAAAATGCTTAATTTTAATCGAACTTAGCTTATCAGTCTCAATACCTATGGTTTCTTTATAGTATTAATTGTGTGAGTGATGCGCGCGCGCGTGCGCGTGTGTGTGTGGTTGTGTGTGTGTGGTTGTGTGTGTGTGTGTGTGTGTGTGTGTGTGTGTGTGTGTGTGTGTGTGTGTGTGTGTGTGTGTGTGTGTGTGTGTGTGTGTGTGTGTGTGTGTGTGTGTGTGTGTGTGTGTGTGTGTGTGTGTGTGTGTGTGTGTGTGTGTGTGCGAAATGTGCTAGTGTGTCCTTTCGAGTGTTGATTGTGTTGTGAGAATGTTTTCTGTCTCTTCATATGATAGTCCTATTAACCATTTTTTTACTATCTTTTTACATGTGGAAAGTTTCAGCTCATTTGTGTCGTGGGGTAATCTGCTGTGTACGTTGTTAAAGACAGTTGCGTGGAGATAGGTAGGGCAACGTCTGGTTAAGAGGGAGGTCGTGCGTGGTATTGGGATTTTGAATATACGTTTTGAGGTGAGTGTGTTGTAGTCTGGTCTTCTTTTCAAGGATTTGTGTGTGTGTAGGTATGCATTAAGGATGAATAGTTGGCGGACACGCAGGACTCCAAATTCTTTATATAGGGTGTCTGTTGGAAAGAGCCATGGCTTTTTAAGAAGCACTTTGATCACTGCCCTTTGTGCTCTTTCAAGGTCTATGAGTGTGGTTTTGCCCGCTCCTCCCCATACAGATATACCGTATTGAATGATTGACTGGCACAAGGCGTAATATACCATGAGGAGTATGTCTTTTGGTGTTCGGTCTCTGAGTTTTTTCATAATGTATATTAGTTTTCTGACTCGACCTGACAGAGATTGGATGTGTATTTTAAAGGAGAGATTTTCATCAATGAGGAGGCCTAGGTAGCGAATAGATTGGGTTCGTTGAATGTGTTCACATGAACAGGTTTCTCTTGATGTGTATGGAGTGCATGTGTGGAATTTAAGTGAGAGATTAGGAGGTGGGCTGGACGTTAGGGTTTTGGAAAATGTGACTATTTTGGTTTTTTTGACGTTAAGTGTTAGCAGGTTGTAGTTAAGAGTTTGTGCTACTGTTGCTAGGCCTTCCTCAGCTAAGTTAAATAGGTGTTTCCAAGTTTTGGAATGAAAGATTATGACAGTATCGTCAGCGTAAGATATTAGTTCTGCATTTGGCAGGTTCAGATTGAGTATATCGTTCATATAGATTATGAAGAGAGTGGGGCCCAAAAGACTACCTTGAGGAACTCCAAAGTTAATGTGGAGTTTATTACTTTTATATCCCTCAGATTTGACGTACTGACTGCGGTTTGTTAGATAGCTGTGAAACCAAATGTTACAAGAATTTTGCTTTTTGTATATTGCTTTAACAACTTTGAGTGTAGATATACCTACCTAGCGCTACGGAAAACAAATGTGATTATAACTTTTCACTTACCTAGATCTCTAAACTTAATCGCAATTTTCTATAGGTACCTACGAAATATTTATGATAATTTGACTGTTCACACCGAACATAAAGTTTGAATTTCTAACCTTACGAAGTTTATCCCATCAACAAATTCATAATGCATAGATAAATTAATTCTTGGTTTCCTATAAAGCTTTTGTAAGAAAATTTAATAAGTTATTTCGAGGATTTGGAAAGGTTTTTACGTAGGTAGATTATAATTAGCTAAGCAAAGAATGGCTGTTTTCATATTTTGATGGTACCTAATTTTCATATTAAGTACTTTACATACACACATTTTATTTTACGTAGGTATATATATTCACAAAATAACAAAAGGAACTTAGGCAAAATAACGCTTCCGTGTACGTACACGCTTTGTTTTAAATTCCATAGTCTTACTAGTCACGAAATGTCAGAAAGTCAGTTAATATTTCATTACTTTGAAGCCCTTTCCTATTTCGATTCTCATACTAATAATATCATTGTCCTTTCTGAAACGGAACGTAGCAAATATAAACTGCAAATAACAAATAAGAGATGAGGTCACAACTTACCAAGTTCGACGGCAGCTCGAACTCTTTGCAGCGCCATAGTTTTGGTGACGGCGAGCCATCGATCGATCAGCGGCTCAAACCACCTGCGACCAAAACAATATACGTAGCAATAGTTTAGACAAGTCGCCGAGTATCCCTATCATCCACCGCGTTTACGCTTTCCTGCTAATTACCACTAATTACCAAGTTGCGCAACATGAACAGTGCGAGTACCAACTCCTTTACTTAATCCGCTCAGCTTTGATAAGACTTGTTAATTAACAAGACTTATAAGACTCGGAGTTTAGACAAAAACTTATAGTTTGAGTTTGGGTTTTGAATTCTAGAGTGGAATTTAATATTAAGTCATTAAAGGCTAAAACATGAACGAGCAATGAAACATGATACATGAAACTGCAAACTTTAATTTGGTTATCATTGACTGGTAAATAACGAGCTTTTAGTAATTTTGTTTTGCGTTTGTATTCTAGGAAAAAATATAACTTATTGCCTTGCAATTTATGGGGTGACTACGTTAAGGACATTGACAGACGAGGGACGACCTACAAAAATAGAATCATATTCGACTCGAGGATGTTTTATATTTCACCAAATCTGTTTATGAAATCAAAAATTCCAATTCCGTTTGAAAATGGCTGCCTTTTATCACTGTTCGGATTTTAATCAATCATTTGTCAGTGACAATCCGTGTGCCGGCAAACTAGCCGGAAAACGGATTATCGTTGACGGTCCATTCATACAGCGTGACAGACCAGCGGAGATCCTGTTACCGTGAATCTATTACCTACTGCTGGATATTCCAGAGCTTAACATAGTTTGCCAGTACTAGATGGAAAGGTAGGAAACTATTGTGTGGCCCGAGTGTGACGGTTCAGGAGGTAGTAGAAACTCAGTGCTCGAATAAGTTTTACTTTAGAAAAATTGTCTCACTCTCTCTCACTGCTCTGGAAGTCCGCAAAGATTTGTGGTATTTTCATTAAGATTGTTCTTTCATTATTATAACCAACTTGTTCTTTGTTTCTCTGGGGTGTATATGTTCTTCAAACGCTTAGAGATATGCAAGCTCGGACATGCATGCAGCTACAGTTCGCGTGACGGGAAGCTTACCTTGTTATCTAGCTTCGTCGTACATACTTCTAGAAATAGTTGCTTGATTGCAAAACCATTGTTTAACTAGAATTAGAGTTGGTCTCTAAAATACTTATAACACCTAACCGTATTTAAGTATTAGTTAATACCTGTATAAAAGTCAAAGATCGTAGTGATATATGTTGTACTGCGTTTAAATCAGTGAAATCCAGACCAGCAGCGCCCTTACGTATACGCCATTATTCACAATGTTCATGTGTACCTAGCTCTGTGCGTCTAGTCGAAAGTTACATGGCACTAATGATAGTAGTGGACTAATAGCAGATACTCACAGATACGCATCAAGCAGCTGTGGGGGCGGATCGTGCGGTGCGTGGGGATGCGTCTGCGGCTGCGGCGCGACGGATGCGGCCGCGCATAGTTCGCGCACCGCTGATAACACTTCAAACGGCAGCGTCTTCGCTATCGTCACCAGGCATACTGGTGGAACACATATTACACTTTATATAAAACCGGGCTCCTTAATAAATTGTCTAAATATGTCTAGATGTGTCTATTTCGATCGGTAGATGGATAAGTTAGGATAGTTGGACTTCACAGTATACTCAGATGACCTACTTAGGTTTAAAAAATATCCATTGGTCATTTTAGCTAAATAATGGGCCAATATTTAGTAGGTATATCAAGTTCAAATTATATGATTTTAAACCAGTTGGTAAATACTCTTTCATGGAAAACTCGATGTGTTTATTAGTATTTAAATATAATACGCCTAATTCAGGCATGACGTCGATGCAATAGAAATACATTTCATGGGCATATAAAATGTTAAACACATATTTACACAACATATTTAGATACAAGTTAATAAACTATTATTAAATTATAACTTGTCAATCTTGCATCCCACGTCCTTTATAGGTACTCGAGTCCACTTGAAATTAAATTCTAAATATAGATAAGTGAAATAATTATAGCGCTAACATTGACCTTTTCGAAGTTTGCATCTTTGACTGACCTTTACGTATGTGTATTTACAGCCATCAATTTTTTTTCAAATACGTTTTACATGGAAATATTGTACATATTCGAGTCGTTTCGGCATAGAGTAGGGCAGTCCGTGCGTGGGGAATTTGGGACTACCGTACCGTGCACCATTTGAATAGGTCAGTGAAGGGATGCGCGATATTTGTCTGTAAAAAACAAATTCAACGACTTGCTGAGCGCCCGGTATCCGGCATTCGAGGTTCGTGTATTCAAAAGGCCAATCAAAAGGGTTTTTATTTTTGCATCGTATCAAGTTACTTGCATAGCTACTAGCGGAAAAAATATTCCAATTAAAATGCTTGGCAAAAGCTATATATGTATATATGCGTTATATTTCAGCTGAAGTAGTTCATGGCTTGAATCTATGTAGTCTGATACCACTTTTGTAAATACTAAACAGCAAATTCCGAAAGCTACAATTAAAATATCTATAGGTAATATAGTTAATATAAATGGTTGAAGTCGTTCTAAGGGATGCCCATAAAAAGATGGGTTTTTATATTCTAAAATGAAATGTTCTGCGATCGTCGCTCATTTTAAACCTCGTAGGTTTTACCCTGGAGACATGGTAAGATGCGAAAAATAGATACGTCTAGACATGTTTTTAGACCGCCTTATACTGAAGGGCATAACAGTAAAATACTGTATTCCCTGTTGAAAATATTTAGATATAATAAGTGTAGGTAGATAACTATAGCAGAATTATTTACACTTTAAAAGACCCTTATTAAGAGAGTAGGAGAAAAGAAAGTGTTTTTTTTAAGCGACTGAAACTAATAACAGTTTGAATCTCAGTCGGAAATACACTTCAGTTTTCAGGATATGATACCAGGACTTAGGACCCTAACTATAAATACACTTTTAATTGATGTGTGAAATATGAATAAAATAATGAAAAAAAATATTTTATCCAAACTTTTTAAACTATAGCATACTATTACGTCAACCAAAAACACACATTCAAAAAAACTATTTCCGAAGTCAAGCCCTGAAAATCCACTAGTAATAGTTTTGTTATTTGTTAAATGAATAATTATTTCCTATGCACATAAATATTTGTGTAGCAAATGCGTAACTGTGTGTAAACTTACCACCATTCCCTTGTTCATCATACATCGGTTCTTCAACGACGCCACACCACCCTTCAATGACCCAGTGCTCTACGCACTGCCTCACATCCTCTGAGAGCTATAAAACAGTTACATACATTACAATGTACACCCATATCTATCCCGAATCTAATCCCATTTACCATGAGGTATTTTAGAAACTGATCCGGGTACCAACTGGATTTATAAGTAATCTCTTTAAACCGAAAGGGATTCCGAACTCGTTTAGCTGTACTTAGAATTTAGTCGTAATCTTTTATTCCGTTTTGAAAAATCATTGTCTTATTTAAATGCTTTATTCATAATTATTTTCGACTAACATCGAGACTGAACTAGTGATAAGTATCATTATATAAAGAATGCAGGGGTTTATTGGCTGATCGATCATATCGAGTATGTAGGTATAGAAACTCAATTTAAAGACCACATTAATCGCCTACCTACAAAGTTATGGAAAAAAGGTCGCGTTTTGCAGGGGCCTCTAATGATCCGATTCGCACAGTTATTGAAATATGCACTAGTTAATGAAGTTAAATATATAGTCTGTGGGAAAATAGAATGAAATGCACCACCTGCGTTGCTTATGGGTGGGTCATGGGAAGCAACAGATGTATATCTTTGAACACAAGTTAATTATATTTGTTTAACTGATAAATCATAGTATGCATAAAATCTTTTGTAGGAAAATACAGTTGAAGAACTCCAATTTCAAAATTCTGCAAGTTTGCTACTATTAATGCAATATGCTGACCGCCTGTAAAAATGAAATGAGATTTCCTCGTAGTCCACTTACCATTTTGTCTATCTGAGTAAAAACTATGCTGAAGTACGGTACATTATTAGTCCTGCAACAAAAAGGTACATGATTTTTCTATCAACGAAAATATGACATAAATGGGTGGGCACTTCGCTTACAATTCTTTTCGCTGGCTTCATCAAAGAGAATGGGGACACGAACTACACAAAAATGCCTTTGGTGCGAACACGATAAATAAATTCCAACACATACGAACCGCCTTTACTCTAATCCACAGTAGGTAGTAAATCACGATTAAATCTTGATTGCGTCAATTTACGAGGAAAATTTTGACAAATTCGGCTCGAGAGTCCTCCATGGGGAGCGATTACTTGGATCTTAGGCAAGGGGCTTTGGTTCCGGTTGTTAGCCTTTGAGCCGCAATTAGACTCGAGAATATTAGTCGGCAGGAAAGAGTGTACGAGACAGCAGAATTGAAGCCGTGACTCAAAGTTAATGTAGAGATTAGTTCTGAATTGAGTTTAATGTTACCTCTGTAGGCATTATTATTAGGAGGCAAAATTATTAAATAATACACAAGTTTTATAAGGTCTTCCGATATCATAGTCAATTAAGCACTATTTTAATTAAGATGATTCAATTAACACTCATTAATTATAAGTTTTTCCATTATCAAGTTCGGGAAAATCCCCAGAAAACTTAAACGTAAATAATATGAGTGGGCGTTTAACAAGACTGTAAGTAGACTTACGTTTCAAACAGTGGGTGATAGTAGGTGAGTCCCTGCTGCAAGTCGATTTGTATGAGCGTGATGAGGTTGACGAGGTCTTCTCCTCGTTCAGAATGTGTATCCTGGCCGCATAGAGCCTCGTACCACTCGGATGTGCCTTTGCGGAGAGCGCTCACTATCTCGCTCCTATTGTCAATAGTTATTGTCGGGTTATTGGTCAAGTGACGGCCTTTGTGGTCTGGATTCAATATTTGTGGCACACGTGCCTATAGAATTCTAGTAGGACAATAGGTGCGTATTGCCGCTGTATATTGCAGAAGGCTATTTTGATTGATTAAATGTGCCGGTTTGGTTTGAATAGTAATAAACATGCACAAAACAACATACAAATAAAAATGCAATACACCATAAATAGTTAACTAAGTCAGGACCCTCAAAATCTCAATCTTGAACACCACATACAGAAAACCTGCTTAAAAAGTGTAATCTGGCAGCCGCTCCACCACAGTTTCATTTTCACAGCTACTTAAATTCCCCATTTGCAAAGGCAATTATTTAGAAAATGCTGTGCTAGATCCTTTCCCCCCAACTCATTTGGCGAGGGCGAAAAGCTGACTTTAATCTCGCGAAAAATACTCGCAGAACTATGAAACCGCGCTGTCTCTTCCGAATAATTTACGCTTGTCTGACGTGTCCAAAGTTTTTCCTGGCTTATAATTGCTTGATTATTACATTTATATTCTGACGTTCGTTTTTGTACGTAGTTAATATGAATTATGGTTGAATTTCAACTTCAATAGCAATTTTCTTTTACGGCATTGTCATTTTATTTTAAGGAATACATGAAAAGCTACTACTTACCTTATTTCTTTGTTAAAGGGGCAGCACCTCCAGAAAGCCTTCATTTGTGACAGCTGACTCAAGCAGCGTAGTAGATATTCCAACCTGGAGATAATAACTCACTAACTAACTAATTTAAAGTTGCCGACTTACATTTAAAAATTGTTATTATGCTACAGAAACTTAGGCATCACGAATAACTTATTTGTAAATACTAGGCCTCTGTGCTGTGACATTGATCGAGTACAACTATCCAAATCTCTATTCCAACCAGATTTATTCCCTTTTTTGTGTTGTTTCGACATGATTTTCAGATTCAGAATGATTTATCTTGTAGCCCTAAAAATAAATCTAAAGGGGACCCACTTGTTTGCAAAAATATTAAATAGCTATTCTAAGTTTTCTTTCTGCAAAACGTTGGTTTCTAAGACTCCGCCTCTAAAGGAATATAATAAAGAGAAGAAATATTGTTTGTGCTTGAAGTAGGTAATCTTGGAAGTGCCTCCACTCAACCTAATTGGATAATTTTTTCACTTTGGATAACTTATTTTCTCTTCAGTCATGGATCAAGAAACGCTGATCACAAACAAAGGTGAAGAGGGCGGAATAAATTGTTCATTTGTGACTTCTTTGCTGGGGCGACTCGTGTTTTATAGGAATATTTTATACTAATCGATATTCATAGATAATTGGATATTTTATGATCACCAATACCGCTTTGTGCTTATTAGTTTCATGCTAATGTGGTTTATCATATAGGTATTGCGTTTCAGTTCAACATTAATTACATAACCACATGACTACCAATGTATTAATTCGTGTTTAATTATAACATTCGTGCTGTATAATTAAGAGGTACAGTTTGGTACCAAAAATATTTCAGTAACGTATGCTTTGTTGAATATGCAGTAGATACAGGTAGGTAATATTGCGGTGTTATTAATAATCGGAATAAATCGTAAGCGACATTTAATAGTGTTTAGACTTCCATGCGGCTCGGGCGCGACCCTACTCGTCGTTGTTTACTTGTTCCAATCAATTATTATTCCAACACCCTAAAGATTACACGGGTAGATTTCATTGTAAACTTGTCAGAAACATGGACTTTATTTTGTTTACTTACTTCTAAGGTTTGTTTAGCACGCAACACTTGACAGTTGATCAAGTCTAAGCTCTTATTGGGTAGAAAGTTTGGCTTATGATAAGATTATTAGTATTTTTAAGATGTCGTTTTTGGTAACTGGATACACACATACATCCAAACACACAATTACATCTTCAATATTTATGCAAAGCCATATCATTCCTGCCTAAGCCTAAGCCTATTTTCGGCAGTGTACCTAAAATCTACTCACAATTTTTTAAATGCACAGAATCCTGTAATTTGGCACTTGGAGCAAAAATTCAGTTGATAGTAATAAAGTTCATAGTGTAGAATAACAAAGCATAGTGGGAATAAAAGGTTCTATCTAGACAGATGCCACGAACAAAAGTAAATCGAATCTCGTGCGTGTAAGAGCTCGCTTTGAGCGACTAAATAGGAATGGAAAGTACCTATTCAATTCCAATATAGACTTGATAAAGTTTTGTTCTACGGAGAGATGTTTTGAATATAAACCGTAGATAGTATTACACAGTAGTTTGCTGCTTTGATTACGCAGATCTATGCGATTACTTGAGGAATCTACTATCTCTGTAGGTGTTCCGTGTATCTTAAATAGGAGAACTGAATTAAATAATAATGGCAGTGTTTTCTATTTATAGGTACTAAAGTTAAAACCCACCTATTTAAAAAAAAAATAACATAAAATATCGTTTTGAGTTTCTGAGAATGTCTCATTCAGCTAAAGAAACAAGTTGTTCAGCTATACAGGCACTAACTTGTTGATGCTGTACTGGTGCAGCACCGGGTACAGGTCTCGATGTAGTCGGAGCTGATGCAGTGCGCGGTCCACATACTCGCCGAAGCAGTCGGCCAGCCAGCGCTCCTCGTCGCGTGACGCTCCCGAGCCCGAGTCTCCACTGCCGCTGCCCGATATCGCTTCACACGCGCACCACGCGCGCTCCAACTCAATCAGCAGTTTGTGCATGTACCTTTGCCAAACGTTTTACTATGATTGCCTTGTGAAACATTTGAAGAGACAAGCAGCATGGGTGCAACCTAAAAGACTAAGCTCAACCTAGCACCATCAGTTCCTGAATGAGTAACACTACGTCAAAGTAACCTGTTTCCTGAGTCAAAAAATACATAAGACAACGAGTGGGTATCAGACAGTTTTCCAAGAAATATCATGAAATCCAGTTACCAGCTGAAGCCGAAGTAGATGGTAAATGCATTTAAACCACTAGCACCAAGCAAAATCCTGTTAAACTCGACTTAAATCACAGAAAATACAATAATGACTTACTTGGGATCAAGAGGCGCATCAGCATTCAGTCGGCATGCTGCGGCAAATCGGGCAATAGCTGCTTGAAGCGCGCTGAGGTCGCCTTGTATGGCATGCTGGTGGAGCAAGGTCTGCGCAGCGCCACACAGGTCTCCGTCCCATGGGGGAGTGGGGGTGGCGGCGCTGGGTTCGGGCTCGCCGGCAGCCGCGGCGGCTGCGGCGGCGGCAGCTGTGGCCGCGGCAGCAGCGCGTTGGAGCTCCACTTCATGTGCCAATAGTACGCCAAATAGGCGTTCGTGTTGCCGCACCTTCGCAAATGGATTCGGAGGAATCAGCCACAGAAGTGTAAAATTGTTCTGATTGTTTTGTTAGGTCCTGAATGAGAGAGACCGTAGATCGTTTGGTTACAGAAAACTTATGTGGCTCTTTGTCGTTGGAAAATCACTCAATATATGTTTTGGAAGATGTAGGGAAAGGATGAAATATGAATAAAAGAAAATTTAATTAAAATACATACTACCAGACAGTTCATACAAGTAAACATGTGTTCAAAGTAAAAAGCGGAAAACCAAATCTGATGGAATTTCCTACCTTTTTATTTACAAAAGATTTTTATAACAGACATAAAGCTTAAACCCTAAATAATAAAATGGCAATGTTTCAATTTTTGAAGCATACAAAAGCCAGTCCCTCTGTCACACTGAAAAAAGCACCTATGAGGAATAAATTGGATTTATCGTGTAATCGCAATTTCGCTTCAGTCGCTCGCTCAGTTGATTACGCGGGGCTAAAAGAGAGATTCAGTCAATGAATACTTTGAATACGTTATCGAGATACTGTAGAAATCTTTATCGGCGTGGTGAGATTCTTAAATTGTTTTATTCTTATCGAAGTTGTTGGATAAGGACTGGCTAATACTCTGTCTTTATGAATAAATACGTACCTACTATATCTATTAGGTAAAATTGTAGGGACGCCAGTGAATAATTTTCTTTGTTTCAATTTATTATAAGTGACAATCTTCAAAAACATCATCATCCTCCTCCGAGCCTTTTTCCCAAACTATGATGGGGTCGGCTTCCAGTCTAACCGGATTCAGCTGAGTACCAGTGCTTTTACAAGAAGCGACTGCCTATCTGACCTCCTCAACCCAGTTACCCGGGCAACCCGATACCCCTTGGTTAGACTGGTGTCAGACTTACTGGCTTCTGACTACCCGTAACGACTGCCAAGGATGTTCAATGACAGCCGGGACCTACAGTTTAACGTGCCATCCGAAACACAGTCGTTGGTGTCTAAGATATACTTAGAAAGTACATACAAACTTAGAAAAGTTGCATTGGTACTTGCCTGACCTGGAATCGAACCCGCGCCCTCATACTCGAGAGGTTGGTTCTTTGCCCACTAGGCCACCACTACCTTGACAATCTTCAAAAACAAGGCTAAATATAATTATTTGCCAATAATAACCTGACATTGTAGCTGATAAATCTATATCGGTTATGGGTTGTTAAGCAAATAAAAGAGGCAATATGAGCCAAAATAACAACATGGGCGATGGAGCGTGGTCGACACGCGGCTCGGGCCTGACGATAGCGCTATATTTGCTGCTACACAAAGCCCGACTATACACATGTACGTCAATTTCATATATCACCTAATGGTTCGGTGCAAAAGCCAATAAAAGGTTTTATGGACGGTGCAGTGGCCACGTTGATCAGCAATATTGATATGTAAGCCTTTAATCTGCGTTAAAACGATTATCTCTAGTGTTCATTTATCAAAGCTGGTTAAGATAACATCTCCCAGCGATATTAAGAAGCCACCGTTATTAATATCGGAGGCAGTGAAGTATTAAATTAGACTAAACGAAGCAAGAAGAAAATCACGTCGTTGAATTGTACTATTCCACTCGGACGGAAAAGTGCTTTGGTTTTCGATTTCACGTTTGTTTGGATCTACGCATAGAGTATAATGGTCTACTAAATAAGGTTTGTTTGTTTCATGTGATCAAACGTCCAATCAACGTTTCTTTTCATCGAAAACGGTACTTTGATTATTCAGTTTGTAAACTAACGATGAGTTTGTGTTTGTGTACAAAGGACTGCGGCGATTTCAGTTTTAGCTAACTTTTATTTTAGTGGATGTTTATTTGTTTGAATTCGAGCGGACAAGTCTGTGAATAAATCAATGTGCAAATGGCGCGCAGGGTAAGTAGTTGCAGATTGTGCAGATGCGATGTCCGTATCTACTGTTGTCAAGGGAGAAATCTATTATTCCACGATTGTGCAAGGAATGTACCGAAGTGCTGCCTATTTAATTCGTATACACTAAACTTAGTAAAAAAAAAACAAAAATACCGTCGATACGTTTGCCTCTTGATATTCTATAGTTACCTGCTGCCAGTTGTCGTCATCATGGCGGCCTGCCTCTCTAGCTGACAGCCACAGTCTCAGGCGAATACGGCCCTGCACTGACGAGCGCTGGGAGCGAGCCTCCAGCTTGTACCACGCCTCTACGCCAGTTGAAGGAATCTCGCGAAGAGGAATGTTCACGCAGCCTGTATGTGGACAAAAAATGCCGTCACACAGCTGTACAGAAATCGAAGTTATACAAGCATCATCATAACGAAATCGAATTAAATCATGATAGACAATCTCTATTTCAGTGTTCAAAATATGTAAATACATTATTATAGGTAATGTACGTGATTTGTATTTCTCAGTTATATTGCAAAAAGCGATATATTACAGTCGAATCAAGTTAATAAAAAATAAAAGAGTGCGATCAAAAAAGTAATATTTTTCAATCTTATTTGTTTGAAGTTGTGTTTCCATTTCAAAGTTGCGAATTTGAAACATTTTCATTTGGCAAAATATTTGTGTTTATATTCTAGAGAACGGACAGGTTCTCCGGTATATTTCGTTGTGAAAATTTTACAGATTTCTGCAACGTTTCATAAGCCGATTACGTTTTCGAAATAAATTAAATTGATGCATCCATATTATACAGCTTTGTTTCGCTCTCTGATATTATTTTAACTGACACACTTTATGCCTTAATGTAAAAGCGATATTAATTTTGTAAAATCAATACCGTTCAATTATTTGAATGCTATTATATGAACGTTCGTGCTAGGTGAAAATGTCTATGGAAAATGCACAATGATCGATTCGATTCCGATTAGTTTATTATTCCTGGACACATGTCATTAGTTTATTTAAACAAAGTCGTTAAACCCCGGGGTACATAAGAAATAAAAAACCCGTAAAAAGAGAGGAATCTCTAAGAAATGTGTTATCACTCAAGTCTATCGTAAAAAATACAATTAGGTACTGAAGAATTTTTGAGTTCCATTCTATTATTGTTTGGGAAACTGGCAAAGAACATTAAAGATGCAAAATTCTTCTTTATCTTCGTCCGTATCCTAAGCAGTGGCACATCAGATAAGTAAATCCCATCATAATAAGTTCTTATAAAATGAATTGTGTCCTCATACGACATTGTAACTACCACATTTTTATGTAGTAGTAAAATGTTCTGTCCGAAAAATACATTTTACAGTCAGAATTATGTTCTATATTCCATTCGTCCAATCATTGTAGTCATAAATCATACCCAATTTCATCATATTCGACGAATTCACATTTCATTTCTAAGCCTAAAAGAGATTTCAATGTGTCAACAATTGAAAACCGGGATTAATAAAAAATGCCTATCTGTCACCATTTTATTTATCATAGCAGTGAAAGTCTATTGTTACGATTATGATGTGTTGGTTTAAATTGATTCAGTTCTTGAAAATTTTTGGATTTGGAATGTTTTTAAAATTAAATTATATAAATATTAAAACTATTTGGAGCTCTCATGTGAAAAGAGAGGGTGACACTATAATATTCTACGTCTTTCTACTGAATGGTTTTGGGTTGGAGATACGGAAGGCTTTACATATAATAGGGTAGTGTCCAGGGTCGAAATAATGAAATAATATTTAGTCCGCTTTTTAGATAATCAAAAAATATTGGATACGTATTTTTTCTTTTTTTAATTAAACATAAAATGACAAAGATAATACACTTCAAAAATTAGGAGTGGGGGCCTTTTACGTCACAGTGTCCTGAAAATTGTAGCAACTTGTGACGTCACACTCAACTTTAACACGCTATATCTTAACAAGTTCTGATCCAATTTAAAAAAGAAAAAATACGTATCGCTTAATTTTGGACAATCTACAAGACGGACTAATTATTATTTTTTAGGAAACTAGCCTATTGTGGTTTGGACAATATAGGTACAGTAAGGGATACAGTAGGCACAATATGCATGTTCTCAGATAAAATCTAAAGTGGCTCTTTTGACCATACAAATAGGAACGAACATTGATTAACACCTCATAAACATGCTAACTTTAGGCAAAACTGTGATTAATTTTTGCACGCTAATTTGTTCGTTGTTAGCATAATTTAATTGCTCTCAAGAAATATTCAAAAATGTTTACACATGTTGGTTTTAATTAGAAGCCTATTAATGTATTTAGTTAGCCCGTTTGATGAGAGCCATGGTGAGAAGCTATTTATCGATTCTCGTCAACGCGCGTCCAAGACTTGACGTCAGAAGGGTGGCGATACCGCAAGAGCAATGCAATGTTATCAGATTACCCTCTCTACCATAAACAGATTTATGTGAAATGCGTGCGTGAGTGGGAATAACCTTGTTCAAACATTGACATAATGGAACGTAGTTCTAGGTTTCATCTAGTACTATACCCACACCACTGCACCCCGTTCGATTTGACGTATGTCGCCCGAAATGCAAGCGCTTTTGCACCTCTCATTCCAAATATTCAGATTGTACCTACAACCATTGTTTGTTTTATCGTGGTATTAATAGTTCTGTCCAATGTTTTGCGTGTTTTCTATCCATAAAATGTGTAATTTGTCAACTAACTGTATTTTATGGTTCAATAAATACTGTAATTTGTATGATTAATGTAAAAGTCTGTGTTAAAAGCTGTAGCCCAAACCATACCAACCAATAACCATATATAGTTTTGATGAATGATTTTTATGATTTGAAAATAATAATGATGCAGAATACATTGCAGATTAAAATATTCTAATTACTAAAATAGCTTTCATTTCATGGACAATCCAATAATAATCAAAGAAGGAAAGTACCTACCCAAGTATACTAAAGTTGTAATATTTATTTATCCTTGCGAAACCCAGTAGTTGTCTGGAATGATGGATAGATATAAAAATAATTAAGTGTAAAGCGTATTTAATTATGTTGGCCCAGCTGTCTCATCACACATGTTCATTAGCTTTTCTATCAGTTATAATTAATCTATCTGAGATGATCCATCTCTGTTATTATCAACAGTTTTATGTAGGTTTGTATATTATTTTTATATTACAAGTAACTATTGTATTGAAAGAAGTCTTGAGAGCATCTATATGAGTTTAAAAGTTTATGGGAACGGTTTACAATGTAGAGTATTGGAAAATTAAAGCCGGACGAAATCGTTTTTTTTTTTTCAAATTCGAGGTCCCTCGAGTCCTTTAATTAATAAAAGTTGTCCATTTATCGGTATCAATGTTTAGTTTTAACATAATTTCCAATATAATTATTAAAGAATACAAATGGCAGTGAACCTTTGAATAAGAATAGACTTCATATCTACAACGTTTTAGTTCACTGACTAAAATTCCTGCCAGTGCATATATTCAACCAATTTGAGTTGTTTTAAAAATAAAACCAGATCAGGTACCTATACCTAATACTGCAGGGTACAGCTAAGTAAACTTAGGTAAGATGAGTTCGCGTAACAGACTCCTCCCTGCTTCTGAGAACTCTTTGCAAGTCGTTCCTTGTAAGTACACAACACAACAAAACAAATAAAGAACTTATTTGTTTGGCTTTTGTTTTTATGGCATCTTCGCTTCATTGGGAAAAGGAGGTCTGAATACAGCATATACAATGTTCGCTGCATTTTATCTGAAGGCTGACATACTTTCATACATTATGAGTCTATGCACGACATAAAATGTCTACTCAAAACTTGTTACTGCAGACTAAAGCTGATATGTTGAAGCTAGCATGTTACGTGATGGCAAGGATTATGTGCGAATCCCGGAACCGAAGCAAGATATACACATAATTACGTTTGTTGAATCCGCGGTTAACCACGGCTGTATAGGTAGTAGGTAATATCAGTATTATTCAGTCAAAGGATACGTAACTGTGTTTTTAAAAACTAGCCTCTCAAGGACGATTGTGCGGATTCAATTCCCGGTCAGCCAAGTACAAAATGTATTTTTTTGAGGTTGAATGTACTTTCTAGGTTCCTTGGACACTAAGACAGAGCATGATGATGATATGAAACAGTTGAAATTATATGATTAACTAAAGGAACTACCCAACTCGCGTTCTGAACAACTTCAAACCAGAAAATGTGAAACATTTTTATGGTGTCAGATTTCAAAACACGAATGAAGAACGTATTTTTAAAACAAATAGCTCGCATATAACCAGATTTACCCGTAGGGCTTGCAAATATTTTCACCTCGTGAAAATGGAAATCGTACTTGAATGTGTGCCACTTGTGATGACATTTTAAATAAGTAGTAAGTAAATCCAAACGTATACAAAAGTTACGCTAACAAGACGTTACACATAACTAGTGTAAACAATCTTTCGTAAGTATGTGGATATCGTTTGTTTAAAGAGAAGTAATATCATTATGTAAAACGCCTGCATCTTTATTAAAAAACAAAACAACCAAAAAAACCTTGTCCATTAACAATTAGCAGAGGTTTTTACATTAAGTTTTGGCTTTATAACTCTGCCTGTAGATAAGTAAGACTTCAGCAGAGCGATGCAAATTGCCGTCAAATCGATTTAAAATTAAATGTCAGTTAGTAACTAAGTTAATTCACGTGGATGAACTTGAGGCAAACTAATATTAACGAATAGTTAGCTCCTGGCATATATTAAGTAGTCAGAGCAATCATAATTATTTAGCCACAGTTTTACTTGATTAGGTACTCTTCGGCTTGAAAGTCTGACAACTTTACACCAACAAAGTTTTCTAACTTCAGAAAACTGGTTATGTATTTGTACCTCATTACCTATATTAATTATGTTAACCTTAGAATTAAAATTAAGTACGACTTCTACAAAAAATAAAAATATAAAACAATTACTTCAATCAAGCGACTCATCCTATTCTTAAAATAACAGTGAGGTAAAAATACATACACACGCACAAGACAAAAATTACACATGTGAAACTTACCCAAAAAGTCATCCTGGCTGCCTTGACGAGCGCTCTGACAGACTTGTTTGAAGAAGCGTCCGAGGCCACGAACTCCTCGGACCTCGTTGAGTCGCGACACTGCGTCCAGCACCGAACTCTCGTCATCGTGGTCCCAGATATCCAGGTGCAGGACGTCCGAAGAGATGTCATCGATATCGCTGCAATACAAAAAAACTATCAATACCGATTCACTAATTACTAATATATCCTATTACATGATATAAACAAAACTGAATAAGTATTTATTTAACAAATTCCAAATGTTATTTGTGATTTAAATGTAAAATAATGTTAAAAACTACGAACGTGTTTTCATTACGAAAAGAGAAACAAATGAAAATCGTTAATGAACGGCCAATAAAAAAATACGCGAAAAATTATTTCCAGCCAGTCACAAAACGAGTTCGTATATCACCAAAACATTCAAAGAGATTCTAATGACTCTTGTAATTTGATATGTTCTTCTCAATGTACTTATTTTGCTTTTTCTCAAACAAGCATTGAAATGTTGTCATTGCTTAAAAAAAGAACATCGAGGTATCGAATTTACGGACAATGAAAACCAAATTCATTGCAGGCGTGTTTTTGAATTTGGAACATTAGACCGCTCCAACAATGTTGTATAAAAAGAATTGCTGGGCCTGAGATTAGTAAATGCTCATTGATTGAGTCTGTTTTGTCGTTATTACAGGGGTACTGTTAGGCGCTTCCTAGACGGTCCATTAACTTGCACTGTATTACGATATTGCATAAAATTGACGGTGTTTACCACGTTAGTAAGAGGTGTCGTTGCTTAGTCCAAATTGTGTTCGGGATAAATTAATAATGTGGTACTTGTCTAGGTCACAATAATAATGGGCCTTTGCTTCAGGATTTATTTTACTTTATCAATAACGCGGATGCAATGAGCACTTACAATTTGAACGTCTCATTCCACTTTGGCGAGAGCGTGTGAGGTCGGACGCTGGTGGCTCGTATGTACCGCGCTGGCAGTCTACCAAGGCTGTCCCGCTGCTGGCGACCATCCCGACGCTTGAAGCTCAGCCTGAAGCCATGCTTGCGTCCTTCGTCCTCGGAGGCGCGAGGTGAAGCTGGCAAAGATGCTGGCTGGATACCCAACATGCAGTAAGGGTCACTGAACCCTAAAGGAAAAAAAATCCTATCAAAAGCAATCCTTCGTGGCATAAGAGCTGGTATCCCTTAGTTAGTACATTTCAAACAGATATGAAGGCATCCTTAACCTTAATCGGCTCAAATAACCGTGAGCCATCCCACACAAGATATTTTGGTGAGTTATGTACGCAAAAAAAACTCAGAAATACCTCAGGCCTGTAATTAAGCCAACATAATTACTGTTCATAAAAATAAACATTATTATGTTATTATTCTTTATACGGTTAACCTAAAATAGACTTATTTTTCTCCTGAAATCTGTATCCAGGTGGGTGGATGGTTCTGTCCGTCCTGACCTCGATTAATCAATGCCAGATAAAAGATAGAGTAGCTTGTTCTTAGTTTACATAGATAGAAGTATAAACCAGTATTAAAACAGCAAGTGGGTATCATCTAAAATCAAAGTAAAAATTCAACTAACAGAAATATACTTTACGCTTTGTTTGTACCGCAACATTCGATATGTATATGGTTTGTGAAACGCACACTCACAGAAACGTAATTGAATACCTTTCAACTTTAGTAGCTGTCGAAACAAAGTTTTGCTTGAATAGAAATTTGATTTTAACTTTCAGTGGAAGCAGCATTTATTTTACAGCACATGTGGTTGTTTTACGAAAACATTATTTCGCTGTTAATTATGTTGTCGTTATTGCGACCAGTGTTCACTCGCTAAGGCAGGATAGCTCGGTCGGTATCTCGTCGTCCATCGTTTTCGCGTAATTCAATATAACAAGCGTAGCTGTCAACACCACAGCTTCACACTATGCGCCGCAGACATTGCTTGTTACACATTTTTCTTTTTTGACATTGACATTGACGTTGACATAAACATTTTAAGCAATTTCCGCATTTAACAGCCACAACATAATTGATTACTTAGCGAAGGCATTTATTTTTTCACAATAGGTGCCTAAGTTCGACGCGTCGTTTTAAAAAATGTGTATTGTACTAAGTTGGTAATTTTGAAGGATGTTAATAATTTGGGACATTAGAAATGAAATCTATTGTGTTAGAAGTAACTGTAATGTAGCCCGCATAAGCTTTACTCTTAAGTATGTACCTATATATAACTGTATGTATGTATATGCTTAGACTAACTAAAAGGATGTGCTGGAAACTAGAAATGTTTGTCGTGTTCAGTGCGCGCATTGTAGATACAGTAAAGTGGACTTACTCCACGTCTAATAGACTTCGTTATTTTTTTTACAGAAAGGCTAAAGTTGGTGTGTGAATGTATGCGTGTGTATGTGTATGTATGCGTGTGTATGTGTATGTTTGTTACTTCTTCACACGCAAACGGCCGAACAGATTTTGATAAAAGTTAGGAGGAATATGACTTGTACATCAGAATAAGATAAAGGCTAACTTTTTATCCAGATGCAGAAAGTAGTAGGTGGCGAAAGCTAGTATCAAATCAGATTTAGTAAAAAAGTAAAGGTACTTTTATCTTTTTCATACTGACAAAAGTTGAAATCAACATATTTCGAAACAAGAAATAGGGCATGTCTTCTGAAGCGATTCATCACACAGATACCTATCGACGTTAGACTTCTATGTACAAGTAAATATACTTACAAAAAGAAAATAAAGTGTAAAAACAACAATGTCATGATACATTAGAGACGTCGTATTAGGATGAATGTTCCAAATGTCACCTCAGGTAAGTCAAGCGACGAAAAGCCCAGAAATGTATTCACGGCGACACTCATAATTTATGAATATGATTTAAGGACACATAAAGGGAGGACGTGTGAGCAACAAGCTAAGTCTATTAAGGGCAGGTTTACTTACCACGTGCCAGTACCAAGGGAAAGTTTTTGAATACCGAGCTATTAATTATTTTTTGATCTAATTAGATCATAACCGAAATGAAGGTTGTTTGGAACAACACAACAACTTCTATTTCTACTTAATGATGACGCGAAAGTTTTTAAGAACATCTATATGGATGTAAGTATGTTATTAAATATTTTTATTTATAGTAAGTGTATATATTAGGTAATAAGTAAGTTGTATGTTGTATATATAAATATATTTATTATTAAGTTATTGTAAAAAGTTATTTGTAAATAAAAATTTTCAAATGAAAATAACAGTATGTTATTTAACTATGAAATAAGTAATTTGATGTCTCAAGCCGTCTTGTTTACTTCATCCAATTTCGGCGATTGCTCTCAAAAAGTCTGAACAAAAAACCAGAATTCGAATTAGGAACTTCCTTTTTATTGAGAACTCGATTATGAAATGTTCTCAGTCTATTAACACGATTAGGGCTATGTACGGGGCATTGACAATAAAACCGGCCTTTCATTCATTTTTGTGGACTTACCATTAGCGTCTTTAGCTTCCAGTCCATCAGCTTCGAGCACTGAGCAGCCGAGCACGACAGTAGGCGGTCGCTCGCTACCAGCAGAGCGCATGGCGCGCGCGTGCACCTCGGGAGACACCCTGAATGCTCGGCGGGCGTGTTCTACCACCTCTTCCTTGTAAGCTGCGAATTGGCCATCAGGGGCCGGCGCACCTACTGCGTTTTCGATGCAGTACAGCACCTAGGATTGACGGACTTGTTAATGAAATAACTGTTAGAGTACTTATTTGTAGCAAAATAAACCGTCTGTCCATTTACCCAGTACTACCTACCTACCCTACCCTGCCTAGTAAGAAGGAGAGAGCACCTTTTTCTACTAATGAGCCGATTACTCAATAATCCTAGATGTTTACACATTTTACGAAAAAATAGGTAGGTACTTGTGGATTAACCCTAAGCTTTGTAGATCTTCGAATTCTCAGAATATTTATTTATCTCATCCCAACGGTAAGCAAATACCTACGCGAAAACTATTTTAGATGTTATCCATATCAGCTGGCACTTTATTATGTTAGGTAAAGAAATGTATGAAAGCAGAAAACGGATATTCGAGAAAAACGTGCTCACGTTCCACTATATTAAGTATCACCTTTTCAAGACTGACTCCGTAAAGAAAAGCTGACGTGACGGAATGTGTGCTCCGCGGGAAGACTGCTTTACATGCTCCAACATAGATACGCAAGAGACAAAGTATTCAATTATGGTACATTCTATCTTCTTTTGTTCTCACATTACGGGTAAGTGAAAATTTAGAACCCTACTCGAACATTGCGCCATTCCGCAGCAAGAAAATAAATATCGTGGGTTAGAACACCAAGTAGTTATATGTGTAAATTATGTACTTAGAATTTATTAACTAAATTTGAAAATTATCTGTGAAAAGTTAATATGCAGATTTGATCGTCTGGCATGTTACATGACTACTTTATGTTTTACGAAATAAATACCTATGTAGTTAAAATTAAAAACAAACGTTGTAGATAACATTTATTTGTTATCTGTCTTGAAAGTTTAAAAAAATAATATGTACACATTATATTTAATGCATATTAAATACTTTCAATTACATAATGTCAGTTATACCTAACTGAATGAAAAGCATACAAACGTAATTTGCCAAGTATTGTATCATGTATGTCCGACTTAAAGCTCCTCTTCAGCTATAGTTTTGTGACAGCTTTAACTTGTACAATATAGGGAATCTTAACCTTATCCTATATTTTTAGTTTGAAATTAATAAAGCTATACGATATTGCTTTTTAAACCCGCATCAAGTTAGCCCTTCTTTATTAATTAATCGGTAATCAAATTCATGTTGCCCTTTCATCCTTAGTTGAGACGTCCGGAGGAAAGGGTCGGTTGATTCATGGAACCTTTTTAGTGGCATCGTTATCGTCAATCTTTTGGACAAGCTCGCCTTACTGCCCATGAAAGACACATTCCAAAATTCTCACAGCGTTAATAACATTTTCCAACAATATTGCGGACCAACATGGCTTTCTTAGCAGATGATTACTTAAAAAAATAACGTGGCATTATCATGTAACATAACATTTCATGTAGAACGAACAAACATGTGTTTTTACAAAAGAAATGTTAAGTTCTACACCGCCCCAAAGCTCATATTTTAATTAAACATCAAATTGCGATCGCATACTGGTATATATGCAAATTAGTTGCCTAATACGCCAATTATCCCATTCACGCATATTAACCATGACATATGGATTACAAACCGGGCTGCCGCTTTATTAATTAGTTTATGGAATAGCTTTTTACTTCGATTAAATCTGTTCATCAAATATTCATGATTCAATTTTAATTTCATTATCTGTATTTCACTGTGCCTCCTGAAATAATACAAATTTTTGCTTAAAGTATACCTTTAACATTTCAGGTATGAATCAATAAATCACTGTTATTTGGCTTGAAGCAAAACTTAATAACGTTGGTTATCCCTACCGTATTCCCAAAATATTTATTTCTTTAACACACAAATTGAACTTTGGCGTATAAATTCACATTAACAAAGCGCCGTCAGTGTCAGCCCCTAATACCTGAGACAAAGGTAAGCTCCTAATTTTACCCCTGAGGCGTTGTAATATTTTTGCAGAATGTAGTACATAAGCGATACATCGACCCCTGGGTTCTCGCACTTACTCAGGTCACCTTTGCTTTCAGCTCAGATTTATAATAAAACTTATGATTCAAACTTATGAAAGACTTTTGAAGAATACGTTGAGGATTGAACGGTGCCCCTATTAGTTTAATGACCTATAATATGAATCGAAGCTGTGGACTTCTTTGTTCTCATATCGGCTTTTTCATAAAGCTGCATCGATTATGTACTTTTGTATGCATAAATAGGGTAGCTGTCATATAAGCCAGCAAAGCGATTTTTTTTTATTTAAAATGAAGCCCAGTGAAAGTCACAAAGGTTTTAATTTTCTCGCTTTTACCTATGTACCTATACGTAGTTCCGTTCTCAACTAAATATGCACATTTTCTGATCACACCTTCTACTGTATCTTTCAATTTTGTTCGTTTACAACACTTACTTCTGTATACAGATGTTCGTGTTCCTTGTGCGACAGCTGTGCAGACACGCTGGGGAGGCCGAGGTCGTGCGGGGCTGGCGGGGCCCTCTCGGAGCGCGCTTCCACCAGCCTCAACGCTGCCAGGCGCCTGTTCTCATGACGCCATGACAGCGCAGTAAAGTTCTCGAAGTATGAGCCGTCTGTGTCTTGGACCCTGGATAGAGAACAACACATTAGTTTTCACTACAACGGCTTTTCTACAAAAATATCTCGTGGTTCTCATAACTCAGTGACTTATAAATCGGTTTGCACTTTTCTTTAAAAAAAACTTGAATGGCGTGACACTCCCGGCCATTCTCGAGTTTTAGTGAGACTAACGAACAGCAATTCATTTTTATATATAAGAAGATATGTGATATTTGTGTGTATTCTAAATATATAATTCTTATCTGGTATTGTAACGATGATACAATTAGTCTTTAACTGGTTGAAAATTATTTTATATTTATAGCAGTAGTTTTTTCATAATCGCCTGCACTATTTCACTTAACAATGTTTATGTAGAACCACATTGTTCTAATTTTTATCTTCTGAATCGATTGAAATGTTTTTCGAAGCTTCTAGGTATTATAGTGAGCTTCATTAATAGTTGAAGGGACTTAGGTAGCTGTAATTTCATTCAGACGAAATTCTTAAACATTACATTGAAATAATTTGAAATTGTAGACCTTTATTTTGTTCTAAAGTCTAATTATTACTTATTTCGGTTGTTAAAAGCTTAGTCAATCTTAAGTGATATAAAAATATCCATTAGTGTTCGTTAAATCCTTTAAATAAAACTCATTTTAAATAATGTTGAAGAAGTCGTAGACAGTCTCAAGATCACACGAACTTTAGAAATGTTCTAAATGAACTTTGCAAATGTAAACTTTCCTTAGCGTTATGCTACATTCAAAAATATTATTTACTTATATAGGTTTCTTATTTGCGTAGGTGCGTCGAAGTCAAATTAATAAATATGTACTTAACTAATGACCTCTGTATTTTCTGTATTTAGCCCTGAATTTATCGATAGGCACCAACATTCGTGATTCGTCCATAATCCCTAAATCGGTCCAATGGAGCATTTATCACGTATACCATTTCGCATTATTTATTTACTTCAATAAATATTACGGTTTACTGCTATGCATAAACTTTACTATGATTTATTTAAGTAACAGATACTGCAATCAAATAAGCTGAATCTTTGGCAATGTTGAACAATTGACTTAGATATTAGTAAACGTGATGAACATGGCCAAAACGGCATCAAATAATATTAATTTAATCGAGATTACTGAACTATACGTGTCTATATTATAACGTACCTACATAATACGAGACGAGGTTTAACGATAGCCTTGACTATTGTTTGTGACACAACAATAGGCGTTAACTAAGATCGTTGTTAACCGAACATTTAGAATAATAGGAAATTACACAATAGCGGCTTTCTTCGTAATTAGCATTGGGTGTTGTCTTAAATATTATTAATGAGACGCCCGTGGCTAAGCAACAGCCGCAGAACTAAGTACCTACACTGATCAAGGTTTAGCTGACCTATTTGGTATCAGAAAAACATCAACTTTAACAGTTGGTTTCAAGACAAAAGGAAGGTTACAAAATAATATTTATAGGAAACAAAATATAAAATCTGACAGATCAGCAAGTACCTACAACTATTTATTTGAATAGAGTGTCCATTGTGTATATTGCCAGTTCTACTCCATGAGACCAACTCCTAAGAACTATGCATCTAGCTGCTTTGACGGTTCATAAAGACTTGTGGTAGGTCTGCTCTATATAAACTTTGACTTTGTTGGTAAGTGCGTTGAAGCGGTAGGCTTGCAGAAGATTTCCATGAAACACCGATACTCAGCTATATCCGAAAAGATTGGCAGCCGCCCTTTTGAAATCATACTTGAGAAAATGTTAGGCAGATAATAATCTATAAATAATAAGTGTAGTTTGTACCAGGTTTTAACAAGTGTTTGACCTTCAGTCGACAAAGGTGTTGTGAATTACGGTCGAACTGGAAACAACAAGTTGCTACTGATTGATGTTGGCAATCAATACAAGGGCGCGGGACTTTGCTGACACTCGCACTGAACCCTATTAGGACGCCAGCCCTACGCTGAAAACCGATACTTGTGTTATTTATTTGCCTTTGTTTAATATACAAATAAGGTGTGGTAATAATCTGCCCACAAGTACACCGCTGAAGTGTAAAGGTATCGCAAATTGTATATAAATGTATTTCGATTTCCTGTAATGACATTAATACGACGATTTTATATCCCATCCCTGTCAAAGGCCTATGAAATTCTATTATAAACGGACATAAATAACCTAGATTTCCGAATATAATAAAATACAACAGGCATTAAATATCACGAGGGTCCAATCTATACTATTAAATCAGAATTGATTCGGAACCCTTTCGTATTACAGTAAGCTTGTAACGCCGAGGTTTTTATTTAATAGTTAGAGGCGCGCCGGGGTTCAGGGGAGGGTAGGCACAATAGACATAAAGGTAACATAAAGCCAGTCCCACGCGTATCGGAAACGCGTGACATGTGCGTGACGGTCAGTTTGCTGTTTCTTTTACACATTACCCGCGATACAAGAGCTTGGGACTCCGGCCCGACATACCCGAACTTTATACAAGGCCGAACAAAACTATGTATGTAGCGCTCCTTTTTTATATGTGTAACATAACTTTATCGACGAAGGCTGTAAACATTCGTCGAGAAACAAAGGTTTTTCTACAGAGAACTAAATTTATTTTCTCAGCAACTGTTTATTACTAACTTTTTGCAAGACTTATTTTATTTTTCTTAATGTATATTTATGACTCGGATCAATCCATTCGCAATTTTAATATAAATGAAACATTATATTCTCTATTTTATTTAGAAAACCATTTCATTGAAATTGAACAATTTATTTTTATTTGAATTGAAATAAAATGAGTCTCTAATTCTCTATCTAGACTATAATAATTTTATCTCTGCGATGCCTCGATGACAAGTTAGTGGAAACAAGTACATATTTTAAATAAAAACACTTTTAAAAAGGGTTTGTACCTTTGTGTTGAAAAAAAATCTAAATTCTACTTTAAGATAAACATGAACATAAAATACTATCTCCTGTAAGATTATGATAAGTTTTTGGCTTGATTCTGAGGCGACATTAATTCATAAAAACGTATCATTGGTTCACCTACAGATTTAAATAATTGCCTACTATCATTTCTAATTCAGTAATATTTCTTATAAAATTGTGTCATATTTTTCGTAAAAATACACAATATCTAATTAGATATAAAAGTAAGCTTCGTCAAAGTGTCGAAAAATTACATCAAAGGCACAAATGTAATCAAAAATATACCAATAACTTACTAAGAAAGTTTCATTATCTTATTTAAGTACTTCATTACAGCTATGAACATTTTATTTTAAACTTCTTAATTAACAATAAGAGAGCTGGATCTTACGAGGGCTAATTCTCGATCCACTTAAGTAATCTAATCAAATATGCCAAAGAAAAAGCGCTGAAAAATCCTAATAAAGTCTTCAGTATAAAAGAAACGATTTTTGTGTAATTTGACTGGCACGGCGTACCATAGACAAGGTTTTTAAAGGTTGCGTGACCACGATTACAACAAATGGGCCTCCATTCATTGTGCCGGGGGCAGGACGTTAACGAGCTGATAATGAAATTGATAGACAAGGACTCACGGTGTACAGCCTTACTGAGGCTCAGGAGCGCTATTTTAGCTAAACAATTTTCTAACGTCTACTAACTAAAAGCTACTAAAAGTTTAAGTAAAACTAACTAAAAGTCTACGCTAACAATTTTCGTCATCTTCATTCTTGTTGTCATTTTACAAAAGTCACTTAACAAATGTTGGAAATATCATATTCATTGTTTACTTATATATTTTCAGAGAATATATGTAGTTACTTAATGACAATGATAATTTATGTTTCTGTTGCCTGTTCAGACTCCAGTTTTGAAGATCATAATTACTGTACTAAAATAAAAATGAACTAAAAATCCATTCAGCTATATCCGTTCATAAGCTCTCCCGGGAAATTCAACTGTAAAGAGCTTTGTCCAGTCACTAGTAGGCTTCAATACCTATTTACCTATGCATGGCATTAAAATTCCTAGAACTCGAATGCGGTTAATGGAAATTTAAATGACAAAGCTCTGAGAATATAAATTATTTTGGTATTTACCGGTATGAATTCCATTTGCAATTGAATACCGCCCTATCTGGATTAACGTTCAGACTAATCTTTCGGTTAACCCCAGAAAGGCAGCTCATAGTCATAATACGTATGTAGGTAACTCTACACCGTCTCGCCGAGTCAACCTTCAGCAGAAAGTTCATTAGAACAAGCATTATTATTTGGTAACTGTACGTGAACTATGAACATATGACTTTGAGAAAGGTTTGCTGGCCATTGACTTGTCAACAAGATCTTTATGTTATTGTGAATTGTGAATACATTTGGATGTGATGGCACGTATTTAATCTGTGGTACGTTCACAAAGTTGGCATGACGTGACGTTATCTCGGCGTATGTGGGGCAAGCCCCCGTGAGGGACGGCCACCAATCCTCTCGGGGCTCCGGTCAGCCATAAGACCTTCCTAGCAGTTTTCCTCACGAGTATTGTAATATATTACACGTTTATGATTTATAGCAATGTTAATGTTTTATTCATAACAGATTCTAAGGTTCGCAGTTGAGCACATTGTCTGAAGTCAGATCTAAATTCAGCCAGCTGGAGCTTTCAATTTGGGTCAGTTATATATATGTAGTATCTAACTATTCTGTAATCTGTGGTTATAATTAAAGACAATCCCCTCTAAATAAACTTTATAGACTGGATGAAATACGATGTAAATAAACAGACCTACTTATTTTCAAAAATAGAACGTCCATATTTTTAATTGTATAGGTACTAATAGGTACTAACTAAACCCACGTTACACAGTTTATTTATAAATAAAGCTACCTGTATATCGATTCACTCTGTTCCCTCTCCTTTTTATATCTGTCAGCTTCATTCACTACGCACAGCGAAGTGTAAACCAACCGCGGAATTTCTCTGTTCCTTTTCATATGTCTATTTAACGAGAAAAACGTATGCATTGATATCCGTACCAGGAATATCACATTTCTGTTTGCGAATTCAATATAATAATTCTACCATCCAGGAATATACAAACAATGCCAGTTGCATGAAATACAAGAAAATTAAATTTTGCTCCATGAATTTCTGTATTGGGATTCTATAAAACTCGATCAACAACTCGCATTTCACTTCGATTCCTAATGTCATTTCATACTTTAGGGGAGGTAGGGGAGGGATGGGCACTTTTTCACATTTATTGCATAAAAAATCAGATTTTACAGATAATCAACTTTTATTGCCATTTCTTATGTTTGGCTAGATAAAATCAAAGAGCTATCCTAAAAATTACAATCAGTTTCAACATTACGAGATATTTAAACGGTTTAAATAAAAGCGTCGACACGTCAAAATTTTGTTTAGTCTGACATGCTTTAGTTGGTACTTACGTAGTGTTTAAAGTTACTTTTTGCTTTTTATAGGGTTTATCGTTTATAACATTTTGTCATAATAATTGCGTACTTTTTTGGGTCGGGGGTTTTTTTTAATTTATAATTTTATTTTATTTCATGGTTTTTTAAAGGAGCTCCTTAATGTTTCCTTCTTTTTATGATGGGTTCGCTAATGCGATCTCAGCCAAAGGAAGCTGTTTAACAATCCTCATGACAAACTGGCTCTGGGAGAATTGCACAGATTGAGAAACAATAAAGATGGACCTTTGTTGATCCAGGGTTATATATCATTCTAGGGTTTCATCCGCCACATCCCATTTCCAGAATTAGGTTCCCGTCAATTAGAAACATGAAGAAAACTAGTCAAGACAAATTAAACGAGCCCAAACTCGATGGGTTTACTAAAAGGCAGTTCAGGGTTACCTATCTTCGTGTCCTAACAGCAGACCAGCTCAGTGGTTCCAGAAGACATTAGTATTTCAAATTTTAGATCCCACATATGCTTGCAAGTAAACTGAGCGTGTAACATTCCTATCACACCTAACAAACGAGCTGATGACCTTGAAGACCTGAACCGATTTCCACCAAACATAGCTAAGAACACTCCCGAATGACATTCCTTTTAAACAAAAAAAACCGCATTACAATCGGATCATCCGTTTGGGAGCTACGATGCCACATACACACACACACACACAGACACGTCAAACTTATAACACCCCGTCGTTTTTGCGTCGGGGGTTAAAAAGAATGGTTTGCGACGGGAAATTCCTAAAGATTTAATATAACGAGCAATACAAGAGGTATCAAAAGGTTAAAAAATAAAATTAACAGCTGATAAATATGGAGTCCCTAGATCAAGTTGGCAACGGTACCTGAAACAAGATTCTATAAAGGATTTTTAGCGCAGATTTATAACCTCACAAATTTTCACTGAAGAAGAAGAACAAAAATTTACAAATTATACATTACATGGTATGTCCAAGCCTCCCTACCAAAGGAGCATTGGACACTTTTGACTTAGTTTATAAAAAAAAAATCGGTAAAAAAACTTAAGTAAAACGGTTTTATCTTATGTGCACTGAAAACTAGAAAATAAAAAATAGTTACTTACCTGTCAACCTACGTAGGTGGTCCCGGTCATATTAGACTAAAATAAAAACGTGGGGCCCATAAACTATTGCTGTAGTACCTCTTCTAGAGGTATAATAGGTGTGGATTGCATCGACTTACTATAATCGTAACTGGAGATTTTGACAATCAATCATTAATAATAGAAAATACACATACCTTTCATTAGTTTTCTCTTTATAACGATCCGAAACCGCAACAAAATATTTAAGTACTTTTACGAGTGTTTGTTCTTGACAACTCACAGAAATGACAGATAGTCTATGGATGAACACCGTTACCAGTCGGTAACGTAAACTACCCAATAAAAAAAAAAAACTATGATCAAATCAGAATAAAAGGACCCCCCCCCTTTTAATCTGATTTGATCATGTCTCCCAACTGCCCATCTCTCCCCTACCTCCCCTATAGATAGACAGATTTTGGCAGATCTGTCAAAATCTCGACTTTAATTTAGTTCAACTTGTCAACACGCTCGATAGTGTAGTTTGACAATGTCAATCACGAAACTTTAAGGTAGAATTCCGTGGGTCGCGATTGTCGCAGCCGCGCGCGACAAAAGTCAACCTATGAAAATGTATGGCACCGCTGCCGAGGGCCGCGACAGTCGCGCGCGGACGACGAATTTCGTGAGCCGCTGGCGGCCGTACGCTTCTCAACATGGTCTAGCGCTTAATAACATCTATAGAATTTTAGTAAAACCCGAATTAAATTGTTGACAATGCCGCGAGCAGCTTACGAAATTCGTCGGCCGCGCGCGACTGTCACGGGCCTCGGCAACGGTGCCATACATTTTCATAGGTTGACTATTGTCGCGTCCACGGAATTCTACCTTTAGATCGAAGTCGAAGTGAGAGTGATGTCGAAGTGAGTTGTGATATTTTATAGAATCGACATGCTGGTTTCCATTAATTGTATTTGGAGCTAAGTGAAATACCTTGTTAATGTCGTAAATGTCTTGTGAGCCGTCGGAGCCAATCACGAAACAGAAACCGTCGATCCCTTTGTGTTTTGGAAATTATTTTGACCTACCTATGTGTACGTTGAAATATAATGGCGCTTTGTAGGCTGGATTTCGGCCACGACAGCTGTCCTCAAGCCCAGGGACATCCGCCAGGTCAAGCCAAAATGTTAACTTCATGAAAGTGTTGAAAAAAAAACGAGATAGGCTTTTGGACAACTCCCTTTCATGTCAAGTCACTTTTCTAAAGCTCATAATATGTTCTATTCAATAAAGCTTACGTAGATACGTACATAAATCATGTCGCAAATCAATAAACATATTCAGTGATTAATAATGTTATTGTAAGTAGGTCAGCGGGCGACCTGTTGCACGTCCTTGCACGCGTCCCCTCCCCATCCCACGTCACCTACGCAAGTACGCACTACCCCTCATCCCGCGCCTTTTACTTCGCAATCATCGCACCACTGTTGCCAGCTTTTATCTAATTGAAAACCTCTCGTGTCAACTTATGTCAGACACTACCGAGCTAATGCGAGGGGACGACTTCGCACAAAAACTTTGTAACTCGAAATAAGGCTGGCTTTATAACGCCACATAAACTCATCTGACGAGCGCTGGCAGTTGCCGCTCCGCACTGATAAACCTTATCAACGAGCTAATGAATAAAATTTCCTGTGAACCATATGGACTAGTCGGAGTGCCTAATGGATTTTACTAGAGATACGCTGCTTAGTATTGAAATTTTAGATAAACTATTAAAGTAAATGCCAATTACTAGTTTCGTTAAAATTCATGTTGAATGGCTAGATAAGTAGGAACATCCAGATCATAAAGACTTTAAAAATACTATGGGTATGAATTTCTTATCAAATGAAAGCATAAATAAGACACCTGCTGGTTTAATCATGTTTTCTTTGCTTCCAAATGGGGCTCCGTTGTGAGTCAATTCATCTAACGACATCACATCTCTCACATCTTATTTAACACAATGAATTTCTTAGAATTAATATGTATTGCGAGTGTCGTGATGCTCTAAGCCTTTGAAGGACGCACAAAAGAAAGCCTTTTATAAAAGGTTCATTGCACGTAATTTCAATTTATTGTTCACGATCATTCAAGCTTTACATAAAATTGCGTCTCTTGGACAAACGTAATAAAAAACTACTCCGACAGCTGGTGTTTACCTAAAATACGTTCTCAAGTATTTGGTTTAGGGGACATCTAATCTCTATTCGTGACATGTTTCGTCTCAGGGCCGTGAGGAGTTACCGCTAATTTGCAATTCCCCTCGCCTTGGGAACACGTTAATATCCTTCGAGAGCCTGTGATTTCCCCAATATCATTATTTGTCTTGATAGCCTTTGTTGAGCGGCGGCAAGAACCAAATCTCAAAGATTTAGCTAATCATTGGCAACTTGGAAATTTTACCTTCAAAATTCGATTTAGGTCCGAAAATAGCGTGCTATTGAGGATCACTTGGTACAAGTATTGGTTTTAGTTTGTGAAATGCAGAGGTTTCACTTACCCAGAATTGACAGAGTTGTCAACTTCAGGCCAAGAGAGGCGTCGTTTGCAGAATGCCATGGTGGGTTTCTCCGGCGGCTGCTGGTTGCGAGGCACGCGCAGTGACCCTCCCCGGCGAGGTGGAGGCGCGGGCGCCAGGCAGTCCAGCGTGCGGCGCCGAGCACTCAGTGCTGATGCTCCTTCCGTTGGTACCACACGAGGAAACCCTACGCATAAAACCGATTTCAAGCCACTGACTGATAAGTACTATTAAACTGAAGCCTATGAGTAAATATCTGGTGCTGTGGAATTGGTCAATTAAAGTTACCGCGGACTTCAAAAGTTAAGGGCTAAAGAAGTCAGTAAAATAACAGACACCTTCAATCACGCCAGTCATATAAATGTTATTCCTATTAATTCGTACGAAAATCGTCTCATTAATTGTCCAAACAATTTTGCGTTTGACAGAAATCTCTAGTAGGTACTTAAGGACAAACACTTTTACCAAGTTCAAAATTTTCTTTCAAAGTTACAATCTTGCAAGAAGAAAATTTTATGACGACACACTTTCAAATCTGGCACACTTTAACTTTTGAAGTCTTTAAGAATTCCTCAGCTTCTAAAACTGCTTCCGTTTTCAAAGTTTGTCAGGAATAAACAAACACGGAGCTTATTACATTATCCAGTACAGAGACTTACGTTCAGTCAACATTTTTAAATTATCCTTTATTTAGCTGTTCAATGAAAAATGCAAAGTAATAATAATATACCTACCAAAACTCGTGTCTATATTACCCAACATTTTAATGAGTTTTTGTTCAAGAATAACAAATAAAAAGTTTAAGTATACCTACATACATTTTGAATAGATACTGAGACTTATTTTAAAGTACTTCATATGTGGAGTGGCTTCAAACGGCGAGCTGTAGTGTTTGTATTAACTATTCCAATCACAGGAAATAAATTGTTAATTTTGATATTCAATATTTCAAAAGCTAATTATGTCAAATGACTCGATTACCTCTCATGGTAGCTGTAGATGGCGGCGGCGCGTGCGCCTGCGACTCCTCGGCGGAGCGATGACGGGAGGGGGGGCGCGCGGCGTGGCGACAGCGCCAGCCCCGCCACGCTGTCCGCCACGCCCGCCACATACTGACCCAGCGACGTCAGGAAACTCATGGCTGCGGTACACCACTCAGTTGAACAAAGCACTCATTTGAAACCATGCACTGATCAGTCAATTTATTGTAACACTCATTTCATTCAACTCCTATCCAGTCAATTACATGTAGCACTCATCTCAATACACAGTACCGTCGGAAACGTTCACGGATTAACTCATCGTCGCACCAGTCCAGATGTAGTCCACACTTCACCTGCAAAGAAAACAAAACATACGTGAACATTGAACACACGAACTGAATTTCTGAAATAACTGTTAATCCTTTTACGTCAGGACGAGCTTCTCCTCTCAAACTGACTTTCAATTAAGCCGAAAGACTTCTGGAAACGGTTGACACAATTGCGTTGTTTGAATAACGACATTCAGGCTTGGTAATATTGCACCGGGTTAATAGGAGACAATGTCAGGTTGCCAGCCCCCCGTCAAACAGTGAACAGCATTATTGAAATATGGACACGAAGGGATATTGCTGTCCATTATTATAAAATCTGCACGTTCCCTACAGAACAGAGGCATTGTCTACACAACAATTGTTTGAGGGCGAGGTCGGTGTCGGACATAGCCTCATCATGACGGACTTGTACATATTTGTGATACAAGTAATAACACAACAGAGGTACAGCTTTCTTTAATGAAAACTATACCTTTCAGTACCTATTATATAAAAGAGTAATATTTCTAGAAGTTTCTTCTTCAAACATAAATAAAAGGGAAAGGGACATTACATAAATGGATTTATTTTCTAATATTCCCAGTACTCTCCTCGTATGTAAGCAACGGACAGCGGACGTCGAGATCAGCACATAAAAGCATTAGATAATGTTTGTATTGGAAAACACAACACCACCGGATACAATCACGTAACCCAGTCGCGTACAAATCATATGTAATGTCAAATATTTTAAATTAAACATTGTGTCTACTCAGTAAGCAGAATAATATTTAATTAAAGGCTAGCAGAATACGCTATCAGCCGACTGTTCAGACTGCAATGTACGGAGCTCTAATATGGAAATGTCAAGCCTCTTGAAACCCAATTAAACTTTCGCCTTATATTCTTAAATATTAGTAAAATTATTCGATTAAGTATTGGACCAATTGCCAGCTATCTTCAACCCGAAATTCAAGGAATCATTCATTCCAGGAATCTGGTAAATATCAAATATTAAAGGCAGCCTTCAATATTTTCAGGTAATAAATTTAAGCTATAAACATTTTACGATTGCGGGGATTTTTCTCAAAAAGATGCCTTTTGTTACATTTTATGGACACTATAAGATTTTTTATTGAGAAAATTCATTATTTACCCTCCGGCCAGAGTCTGTTCAGTAAAGGTTTGTTTAGATTAATTTCTACTGTTGCGATAAAATGAATACAAAGGAAAGCAATATTTTCCACAACAACAGTTACCTACTAATCTTTTTATAAATAGGTACAAGTCTTCGGAAATTGAAATAACAAGTTTTTCACAATTAAGATTGGGCTTTTGGCCAGAATGATGTAATTGGTGGCTGAAAAATGTCGTGCAAACAACTACGATTGCCAAACTTGTGTAAATAAGCAAGGAGGTTCAGGGCATGTTTGCGGCCAGTTACTAGCAGTGAATCTATTATGTTAGGAGCCTGAAGCTCGGCCATAATCCCGCCTCCTCAGTACTTACAATATTGGGAATTGACCCCCGGCTAGAGCACGCTACAATACGGCCTACTGGGGTTTGATTAGGCAGGGCTTTGTTTAAACGGACCACACTATTACGAGCGACGACCGGTACGTTTCCTTCCCACATCCAATGGTTACTAGGTCGATTATTCCCCAATTCATCTCAAATATAATCAACAACACTGTTGGTCCTAAAACTTGTTCAAATATTCAATAATTCACAAATCTCGGAAGCTAAATCGAAGATGATAAGCAATTAAGTAAAATCAATAGCCTTGTAATAGCGCGATGGCATAGTGATCGCTCGCATTCGATACTTTTATTAAAAAGTTAGACTCAAGTATTTGAATTATAAATGAATCAACTTAAGGAAATTGCGTCTTTAACATCAAATCCATTACTCCTGGGGATAGATAACTTTTCAGATTTAATCCTCAAGAATTTTTGAATTTTTGAATGAAACTAGAAGGCTGTTTATTTGTATGACTAGGTACCTTAAATTCTTTAACCTAGATATGTCTCGTTGTACCTTGTTGCAATTTTCAATTTCATCCAGATATAACCATTTATTATATTAAATCGATATATTGTAGCTCTATGTGCTTTGCTTAACGGGGTACGAAGCAATTGAAATAAAACTAATTAAGCGCTAAAGTATTTATTCTTAATGAAAACGTGTTTCATAAGCACAAGTAAATCTATAAAAAGATTAATATTCCCATCGCATAGTTAGGGCCAACTACTAAAGATCACAGAAAGGCTAAATCAAAAGTTATTATGTTAGTTTGGAAAGGCGCAGTGTGGACAAAAGCGCGAATTTTGCAAATAGGTCGCCTCCTGTTTAAGGGTTAATGAACAAATTAAGGCGGGCCCCCAGATGGCTGCGTTCTTCCCTCGGGGCCACTCTCAGCTTGCCCGCCTTTAATTTCGTTAAAATGAGGTTTTTATCAAAAATTCACACCTAGAATTTTGGTATGCGACGTGTTTGTGAGAAGTATTTTAATTAAATTTAAATATTTCAGACTAAAGTAACTCTTGTCTTGTTTGTTTTTTAATCGAAAAAAAACAAGTATTTTTCTGAATTCATTCTTATTAAATTCAGAATGTGATGCATAGTGCAAGCTATTTTCAGTTATGTAACTATCTGGTTACCAATATTCGTGAAATGTTTATTAACTTTAAGATAAATTTTACTAAAATGATAAAAGTACCTATTTCATGTGGAACTCACATAATTATGAAGGAAATAGCTTTTATTATTACATATGCTGCCTCATACTAAATGGTCCTGAGGTTATCATGGTCAATCAACAATCTTACTCATCTTTGGAACTTACGTACGTTAGACAGAAGTATACATTTAAAATGAAAATGAAACAAGTATCTATTTATTTTTACATCTAAACAAAGTATATTATCATGAACCTGTACAAACGATTTCCAAACTTCATTTAAAGTTGATATTGGATTTATTCAAAGAAAATATTCAATTTTAAAAAACCAGACTGAAAGCTGGACAGACCTGATGGACCTCTGTTTCAATTAATTGTTTGCAGGAATTTCTGTAATTGGAATTTCATAAATTCATTTTTTACTTGCCTTTAAAAAATTACAAGCTTAATCTGTTGAAAGGGTTTTTTTTTCTTTTTTCTTATCAATAAAGCAGCAGCGAAAACATTGTAGGAACGAATTTCAGGAAATAGTAAGAAAAGCAATAATCATTGAATCAATCGCTTTGTCCCATTTTTTCTTCTCTAAAGTCAGGAAGAGAATCGCCTTTTGCGTTTTAAAAAATAAATCTGGTATAGCAAATACAAACTCTGAAATGATCCACAAAATAAATCTCTACTATTCAATCTCAGGTTGTTTTCCTGTAACATTCAAAATTTATTTTCCCATTTATAATACAATTTCGCGAGAAAGGACCTACACTTCGTACAGGTAACGAAATTGTCATTCTCAGAACCGTGGATCGAACAATAGAATTAATTATTACGTAAAACAAAACGAAGGTGTGCTTCGGAAACGTAACTCCAAGCGATTCAACGCATTGAAGATAACGCTTGCTAAGCGTTTACATTGAAACATTTGAACGCTTTAATTTGTTATTTAATTCGACTTCATTAATTAATCATTTAGGTTAAAGCAATGAAAGATCAATTTGTGTGTCTGCTACCTTTAAAATCAACCCTGACTGAATATGAATAGGTTAATTCGCGATTACATCTCATTAAAAGATGGTTCTGTCTAATCAGCTATCGCGATCAGGCCTAGCCCATTACCAACTATACTGAGGTCGGCTTTCAGGATAACCGGGATGAAAAGGCACCAGTGTTATCGCTACATTGTGCGTTTCCTCCAAAACATGTCCACAGCTTGTCGTTAGGTCCTCTGAAGTCTATATATATCTTGCATGTAGTTGTGGAATTAATAGCTCAAATACTTCTCTTAAACTGTAATACAGTCTAATTTTTTGACACTTGTTAAAACCTTATGGAGGTGAAACTGTTATAATATTTAGAGGGGACTTTAGAACTCTGAGCTAAGAGGGTCACATTTTATGAGATGACTGTATAAATGGACAGTCATTATATTTTTCAGACTATTTGACACGTACCCGTAAATACAATTCAATTTAATTACACTTCAACATTTGTGGTAACACTCTTTTGTTGACACTCGTGAATGAACACACATTATTTATTTGTCCGTCAAAAAACAATACTCGCCTCGCTCATGTAAATTGGAGCACAACAAATTAATTATCAGTAAATGCAGGTGCAGTAAACAAAGGCCGCTTCCTAATTGCTTCGAAAAACACTCCGGTAATAATGATATAAGACTAGTGAAAAACATGAACGCGTAATAAACTTTAGAACTACATAACCATTATTAAGTTGATTTGGATTGAGACTAAATTGTAATGAGGCCAAAAATAGCTGAAAATGGTAATTTTCATAAGGAATGAGAACACATTTATGCAGAATCATGTGGTCCGATTCAAAGCCGACCCGCACAGAGGGAAAGCAAAAATAGAATAAAATGATTTACCGCGGGGCTGATGTTCATTCACAACCACATCGAGTTACTCGCCAAAAATAAAAAGAGGCTCCGTGAAATAAAGGAAACGGTAACAGCACAACTGAATACAAATATATTAATAAAATAAATTACAAAATAATCTTTTGAGTCAGCTGGGTCTTCCTGTGGTTCGTTTAATTAAAGCTTCTACTTCGCGTCGGACGCAGACTTGGCAAATAAACTTTCATGTAAATTGCGACGTCCATCTCCTCTGCCTCTTTTTCATTCGGTTTAGGTGCTTTAAATGTCATCTAAACTGGATTTTATTTAAAATTGCCATATTTCAACGTTTAAGTTTTATTTATTACTAGCTGTTCTTCGCAGTTTCCTCCACGTCCTGGGAAAACCACTTCCCGAAACTACGTAAAATGTGGACTTTGATCTTTCTCAGGCAGGCTATCTTGTGTACCAAGATGAGCAATAAACAGACAGGCTTTTTTTTTTTTTTTTTTTTTTTTTTTTTTTTTTTTTTTTTTTTTTTTTTTAATTAGCCTATGCTGTCCCACTGCTGGGCAAAGGCCTCCCCCAAAGCCTTCCACTTTTCTTTATCCATCGCTGCTTGAGGCCAGTCCGAGAGGAAGCTGTCCAAGTCTTCCCTCCAGCGTTTCCTTGGTCTCCCTCTCGGTCGCCTTCCATCCTCCAGGATCCACTTTGTGGTAATATTGGCCCACTTGTCCGGGTGCATTCGACAGATGTGACCCGCCCAATCCCACTTCAACTTTGCAGACTTATTGCCCACATCGAGTATGCCCGTCTTGGACCGGATAATGGTGTTGCGTATCCGGTCGCTAAGCCGTATGTTGTTTTATTTTATTAAGGCAAAATATTTTGCTATAAAGGCTTGCTTTTGCCCTCGCCTCACTGACACTAAGTGACGGTCTGTTGACGAAAAACATTAATGCTTTGAAAAAATCTCGTTATTTATGTGTGTCATGGATCCTTCAGTAACGACAGTATATTTTGAGGTTCTTGCATAAATTCATTCTAGTGCTCAAATTGTCTGCTACTCATTATAAGATAGTTACTGCTCTAGGTCAAATTTCCTTTATGCAAAATCGTAAAACATAAGGGGACATTGCTGGTTCGTGACATGTAGTCGCAGTTTTTGTTGCTTGCGCTGGTTACCTAATGAGTTTCCCTACTTCATAATATAGCAATTGTGTTGATAAATTACAGCACAAGTTCAAGTGGACCACTTGTAATGGGCCGCCACTAACTCGCCAGTTAATTACGTGATCAATCAAATGATGAAGCAATATTTCACAACAACGTTATGTCAAAACCATACTACAAAATATTAAGATCACTTTTGTATTAACTGAAATATTTATTCTGATTAAAATAAGACAACACTCGAGAATACATCAACAGCGTACGCCATAATATGAACTTAGAAGAAAGAACAACTTAAGTAACTATGCGGGTCCAAAATTACTTATTTCTACGTACATATAATATTTTTGCTAACTCCCGACTGACGAAAAGCACGCCCACGCACGAATCATACAAACAGAAACTGTCGAAACTTAATTCGTCAAAATCCCATAAGGAAAAGAAAATTAGATTACATGAAATGAAAATATCCTGTAGGATTTTGCCGAAGATTACCGAATAAATCTTAGCCTTTACGATACGAAGAAAAATACTGAAACGTGATTAAAAAATATTTCTTGAAAAATATAATATCATGTCGCTTAGCCCTAAACAAAAAGTCGGATGACATAATTCTTCGGCCGAGACAAAAAGAATGTCGTCCTCTTTTATGAAAATCTTGGGCATTTCTTGTCAAAGATTTAAAAAGTCTTCGTACATTTCTTATAGGTTAGGTCGGATACACTAATGAAGTTACAAGACGTTGTTCCGAGAAGAGCTGAGTATTTTACATAACACACGTAAAGTCTGCGGTGTAGTGGGAGCACTTTTTAGCAAGCGTAATGCCTGTTTCGCTGCTGTATAAAAGATCTTCCCGAGAATATTTTTTTACGTAATTGCCTGCTTTGAAGACTATCGCGTGAGTCTTGTCGGAAGACAAGCGCAGCACTAATTGTCAACCCATGTTCCGTTAAAAAGTTAATTTTTGTAGTACCTATGTAAACTAATTCCGATGAAAATGAAGTTATTAAAACTTTTACGGGAATGCACTGTGTCGCCCGTGTTTTGGTTAGAATATAAAATCTCAATCGCAAATGTTGAGTACCTAATTTTCGATTTTTACAACAGTCTAATCTACTAAATACTTTGCTAGCCTTTAAACATTTAACAACGACTAATTTCAGGTGCCCGATGGTGGCATAAATTAGATTGCGTACTTATATTTATAGCACGATCACTATATTTTAGTAAGTCTAGTTTCATGATTTAAATTCGTAAAGATGACCGTATGGAATTGAACTTTATCTGCCATAACATTATATGTATGAATCTGAATAGTGCTACAATATTGTCTTAAGAGTACTTTGTAGTTAATTTATTTGCGATACAACTTTAGGCAGAGTTAAGAAACACGACATCTACTAAAAGAACTAATGACCATAACATTTTTATGTAGTTTCAAGAGTATGCTGAAAATCTCTCTTCATTTATAAATGTGGTAATTGAACAGTGAGAGTATATTGCTTGTAAGTAAATACTAACCTAACTCCTTTCTCACCCACTTCAGAAACATAATGAGGTTCAACCGCAGTAACTAATTTAGTACCATCTTACCTAAACTGAGCCACACGGCTGTGCTCAAGATCTCTAGAATAATCCCAAGATTATAAAGATTTAGTTTAAGACCTTACAATAATATTATTCATACTAGAAACGCACGTACGCAGATTGTGGTACACGTAATCATAAAAAATACGTTTTCCATTCATTGTAAGTTGAAATGAAATTGAATTTTAGCCACGAATTCAGATTGAGAGTCCAGCTCCGAAAATTACGAGTTTTCCGACAGTCAGTCACCGTTCCGACGTGTTTCATAAATGGGAATAGTCAACAGTGGAAACGGCAGACGAATAATTAAAAAGAGCGCTGCTGTGGACTTTGGTTCCATCGGCGATTTTATGCAACAGCTTTAAAACGAGCTTTACAAAACCTTCGTTGGGTACATATTTACAGTAGCTTCGCGGCCAACTAGACTATATATTTGTAAATGTTTAATTATGACAAACGTTTGCATGTCTTCATGTACATTACTAGGCAATCATCTACGTCTGAACACACAAAACGTCACACAAGCTAACGTGTTGACTTATAGCCGTCACGTACAAATTAAAGTGTCCAATCACATCCCCGAGCGGAACGAATGCAGAGCTGCAATTAAGTGGCTCGATGCTACGGCCTTCACATTTCGGCGTACCCCCACCTACGTACAGTTGCGTTGTAAGACAAAGCTAAAGAACATCGCAGATACGGGGCACGTTCAACTGCGCGCTTGTCATGAAAGTAATACAATATAAACAAGTATTTTATACAATTTCATTGGAAAACTTGCGAAGTACAAACAAGAAAATGTCCTCGCTGAGAGAATGTATTATTTGTTTTTGAACGCAGTGTATGGTGGGTATTTTCTTTGTGTTGATTATGTATGGTTCAGGAAAGACTTTTTATGTTATGCAGTTTAGCATATACCTATTGGTTTTAAAAAGAGTGTTAAAATGAATTAGTAAAATGTGGTAAAATAGTTTATTATCAATATTTTACACAAATAAATAACAGCACACATTACAGATACAACAATACACAACATCACATAACATAAACGAAATATAAAGTAAATGTAAATTGCCAAATAAATATACTACGAATTAAAAAATAAAGAAACAGAATTTGTAAACAAAACATTGAATTAAGCAAAACATTAAACACAGTTTAATACAAAACTATTAACAAAATATAAGTTGACACTTAATGTTACTTAAGAACTTACCTAGCCTCAAGCGAAATACATTATGAGGGCGCGGAGAATCCTTCGCTATCCGTTGGCACTCTGTAAACTTCGAACGATCTCAGTTCTTTTTCCGATATCCGAACTTAATTTGCGACGTTTAAAAGCTTTTATTTCGGGAGAGTTATTTGTTGATTTTTGCGAGGCTCAAATATGCAAAACCCGAATTCAGTACGTGATGAAGCGTAAGTGAGTCGAGTAGTCGGTGGTGGGGCGGCGCGGCGGCGCGAGGGTGCGTGGCGCGCGGCGGGCGGCTGGGCGGCGACTGACGTCCTCTGGCTCGTCCTGCCCGAGCCTCGCCCGGATCCCTTCCTGTTGATCGTGTACGCGACAGGTGATCTTAAACCTCTTTTAATCACTCATTTCTGTTTACACTATCACTTTATTGATTTGTTGACCTTTGCTTCAAAGCTTAATTATTGTTATAGAACATCGCCTCGACTTTACTTTAGCAATCTGCTAGGAACTGCAGATAACGGCAATTCCGCTTATCGCGCTGGCTATTGGAACATAAAAATCTTAATTTCTTCTCGACGTAACGTTCAGTGGGAAGTTAAAATGTAAAGTAAAATTAAACAGCTTTTTTACAATTACGCAACAAAGTACATTATTTACTGTTATTTATATTATACAGAAGAATAAAATAGATAAGTAAAGGTTTTATTTACATAATATTTACATTAATTTGAAAAATTAAAAATAAACTTATATGTACAACTTAAAACTAATACATTGCATCAAAAAATTGCTCCTCATCGCTGTCACCGGGTAATGTACCCAGAAGGCTGGCAGCATTGCCACGTTGGATGGCAATGCTCAACCTCTGTGCGAAATAAAAGCCAATTAATTAAGTAAAGGTAATTTTTGAGGAAAAGCTTTTTCATTTTCTGAACGATTCATACTTACAAATTACACTCCTGTAAGAAACAAAGAAAACCACGAAAAGAAAAATATATTATTATATAACAACAACTGTGAATAAGATGCTTTTCTGTTGAAAATATGAAAACGAAATGTTAATATTTCAAACAAGAGTTTTATGTTTGAATGTGAAAATTGCAAGACGCTTGTAGCACATAGTCGCGTAGTAGCGCGTAGCGAGCGTAGCAAATGTAGCGCGTAGCCGCTACGTTTCTTTCTTTCAGGGGAAATATACCACGATTTAATGACTTCTATGTGTGTGGAGGAAAACGGAATATGTTTAGGGTATAATTGTATAAAGTTTTGGTGTACATTTCTGGTAGCCAAGTACCTTAATTGAATTGAACGGAATAAATACAAATTGTACTTATCTGTGTAAAGATGTAAAGTTTTACTAAACTGATTATGAAAAGTCTTCTACCAGAAGATAGCTATATTTGTGAGTAGTAGTGAGCATTTTTTATCCAATAGGAGTAGTAACTTATCATATCGCTGCATAATCAACAAAACATATGAAACACATTAAATTCGTGACTAAAATCGATCGTAAAATGCACAATGCACACTCCACACAACTGCACGTTTGTGTTCTTTGTGAACGTTAATTGGTGTCGCAAGCGCACATAGTTAAGCGACTCACGACTCTGACTGCTCCCGTCTGCATTCCGCGAACTTTGGCCAACACTTGAACCACTCGTGTACTTGTTAGCTTACGGAGTTAGCCCGATTTCCAGCACGTATTGGTACATTCACCAAGTGCCAACTTAACTGTGCTAACTTAATTACTTCGCGTAAAAGTTTCTCGTGGTAATTTATTCTTAAGCGAGTGGTCGTTCGAACGGTGATTAGCAAAGTTTTGACTGCCACGCCGTCCCTCGATAAAACAAGTAAAATTACTTTCATATTTCGCTTAATATATCAAGACGTTGTATGTTATTGACGTTACAAGTTTTTTTAACTTTGAAATGAGAAAGCTAATTATGAGGTCAAATCAATTTGAGAGCAAAAAACGTTTGTTCGTACCTATGTCACTAGCACAAAGCTAAGCCTAAGCCTCTGAAGATCCAAATAAATGGAAGATATGTTTACTAGAGCGCGCAGAGGACGTTAAGTACACTAGAAGGGTTCTTTGGACAGTAAAATAGGTGGGTAGCCTGCCGAGAACGAAAAAATACAAAACAATATAGAATGAGTTCGACTGCAATAAGAATATAAATAATATAGTAAAATATTTAGTCATCATTTATGTACCGCTTTCCCTTGAAGTTAATAATTTTAACATTAATTAGCTTTCCTCAAAATGTTTACAGCGAAATTACTAGGTAATTAGGTAAACTTTTAACATTCCTATAATATATATGCATCATAAAAACGCAAAAAGATAGACTTCAGCGTAAGTAGGTATAATATTGTCATAGTTTTCCTTAATTTCATGTAAACGTAACACGTGACAAGTGTCGGTGGGAACAATTTGTCAAGTTGACAGGTCCGGCGAAAGGGTTCGTGTCAACGTGTCAACAGCGCAGATGACACCTTATCCTGTAAATGGAGGTATACGACGTCAATGTCACATTAGCTATACCTACATGAAACAGAAATCTAAGATTCTATGATATCGACATTTTAAACAATGCCAGAATAATATAAAAAGTAAATCTGTAGAGGACGGGTAATTATTCCGAGCAGTGTCCCCTGACTCGCTTAAGTCTCCGTCTTTTGTTTGCGCCAGTGCCTAGTTCGGCTGCGCCTTATCGAGCTCCAGCAGCTACTGAGTCCAACATCCAATTAATCAACTAATCTGAACGTAGCTTCATCCGTTTCGATCGATTGCAGATACGGACAGCTATTATCGTTACTAGCAGAATGTTCTAACTTAGAACTTCTAAGCATACCAAAACTATTGAAGTCATCATTCCAAACAACAATAAATCATTAATACATATCTACATATTTGCTTAAAATACAAGTTATAATTATAAATTTTACCACATGTTAGCAAAGTACACATCATATAATTTGGCGAAATTTGCGCGAAAGCTTTTAATTTAATTAGCCCGTCATAATAATGCAAAGTTTCAAATTCCATGTCAACAAGGGTCTGTGTCGGATGTGGGTACACATTTGAGTAAACAACCTATTAGATAGCTTTCTGATTGTCTTCCACAGTCATTAGACACCAACTGACGCTGATGTTACGAGCGCGTAAATTAACACACGCCATAAAATACGCATCAAGTTACGGAGTCTGAGTGTTCGAGCGCTGTACGTCAGAAGCAACAACAGGAAGATTATTACACACGATAAACCTTCATAGAAAAAGAATAAACAGGACCAACCTTCATCATGGAGCTTTATTACAATTCGGCGATAAAAATACATATTGAATGTTATCACACATCAAACATGACAAGTGATAAAATGAGTAGATAGTGCGAACATGTTGAGAACACACAGCTCAATATAAAAAGTAATAAGAGGAAAACACGATGAACTCGACACGACTGCAACCTTTGTCCCCGGAGAACGTTTGTGAAATAGCTTTCGACTTATTCCTATCACTATCAAAATCAAAATGGTTACAAAGGTACAACCGAATAAATAACGATATATTTAGTGTTTGATCTGGAAAGCATTCTTTCAGGAAAAATATTTGCGGCCTAGTTGAAAACTATGTTTGGAACATTCTTTAGGATTCACTAACTTTCAAAAGTATTTAAGGAATTGAGAAGTTTAGAATGATGAAGTAGGTAAATACTCCGCCATTTATTTGGTTATCTACCTAGAATCTTATTCCGATATATCACTAGTTTCCAAAAAATAATGTAGATGTGGTTAAAATTACTCCCGGTTTTTAGAAACAGTAACAGTTATATCGTTGATATGATGAATGACTTACGTAAGTAGGAACATTTTAGAAAATAAATGCATAACAGTTAAGTAATAAAAGATTGCAATAAAGTTTAAAAGGTTAAGTAGGATAATGATATCGTTAACCGACCGTGCGTGCCGAAGCAAGGCGTATGTCCACAGGTCGCAAATCCAATCTAAGCGGAGTGCACATCAATGGATCTGATTATCGATTGGCGACCGGAAATGAGCGCGCCGAGTGACGGCCACTCCACTACTGCCTTGTGCTGCACCGCAGAAGAACCAAACCGATTTTCACAAGCAGTGGTAAGGGTCAGTTGTTTGCTGTCGTCGAATGCAACGTAAATGTAAAGAAATAAATCGTTTAGAAAATGATAGAGTTATTTTGATGATGATGTGATGACAATCCATCAACGTACCAAAAATGACATCAATAAATGAATTTGAAATAGAAAAATGAATATAAGTACCTGAATGAATTTATTTCAAATCTAGAAGTAACATTGGTTTGAGATAAGATCTCATCTTACGTATGTAATGACGACACGTCAAGTATTTCGAACTGAGGTCTTCCCTCAAGATGTTGAAATACACAAAAAAAACATGTTCAATGCTTTTGACTCACACATATGTAGGTAAATTTCGTGACTTCCTTTAATGGTCGATTGTTAGTCAACCCACGTTGTGTCACGTTTGTTTTCTAATTCCTTCGAACCATGAATGAAATTCGTCGCATTGTGATTCCTTTTGCTTTCATGATAAACCAATGACGTGAAAACTGATATGACGTTATATGTCGCTTGATTCATGCGAAAGAAATAATTCATCGATTTTTTTGTTGCGTCATAGATCTTCTGCCTTTTAATTTTAGTGTGTGATCGTTAGAATAAGTGCCGAGAGCCCACTTCCTGCCAACTTAAAATGTTTACCCTACGACCCCTACAACGACTAGGTACTAAATTGTGTGTTGTTTGAGCCATTACTTTGCAATTAAGAACATTTTATGATTTTGCTACATATGGTTTGTACTCGCTTCAAAAGGTTGTTTTTTTATCCTGTTTCTACGTAATAAACACTGTTATCATTAAAGAAGAAAACATAAGTTGATTTATTTTAAGACAATTTTTTTCCGGTATTGTGTATTTTGAAACTGGATTATACTTTTCCTTAACATTCAGCTATCTAGAATGATAACAATGATAAATCAATTTCAGTCATTAGGCAAACCAATGCTAATCCGTATCGGATTAGCGTAGATAATCCGAACTACAATATGAGCAATACAAACAAATATCACTAATTGAAATAACATTGACTAATAAGTCTCTAACTGCGGTAAACGGGAAGTTCATAAACCAAACTGAACAGTACTTGATAGGTTCATTATCTCTACAGAACAATAACATAAGTATAAATAGCTCATCTCTATGCCTACACAAGTACTTATTCTATAAACAATCAACAAACATTTAGATAAGATACTAAATACTTCAGGTATTTTTTTTATTATAATTTTGGATGTTTCTACACATAGCTGAGTACAGACGCGCTGTTAACGTGAAGGTGCTCGCCCACTTGAGATAATCCCTCTGTCGCTTATTACAACCCCCTCGGGTGAAAGAAGTGACGTTTTTCTTTAGCGAAAACCACATTACCTTCTGCCAAACTAAACCTAGCTGTCATAATGTTCCCTAGAAGAAAAATATGGAGTTAATATTTATTATTAAAAATAATGTAACAAGTATCACTGAAACAATTTAAATCCTAAACGAGTCGTGTAAGTCTAGTACCTAAATTGTATTCAATTTTTAACATTGCCGTCGTCTTACTTCTATTTCAATAGTGGAGTAAGATGTTGAATTGACTAATAAAATAAAGTTGTCGTAGCAAATGTATCGTGAGTGCAGTGAGTGTCAGCAGGAGTGTGCAGTGCCGCGGCCCAGGTGAGCACTGTACCGTAGGACTCGCGCTGAGCTTGACCCATATTTTAAACCTATCGATCGCACCGCTCTCGCAAGGACCCTACACACTGAGCAATTTCCAGCCATGTTTATCTGGAGCAGTTAGAGGTATTCTTAAGGAAAAGTGCCAAGTTTTACTGGAGGTTATTTCGGTTACAAAACACTCACTTTTACTTTGTGCGTGTTCTTGGAGAAATTAACTACTTTCAAGGCCTTTGTTACTGTTTACTAAATGTGCTTCTTTCTCAGAAATAAGCTTATTAAAATACCCTGAAACAAAATCTAAAGTAATTAATATTTACGGCAGTCAAAAGACTCCAATTAGAACAGCCTTATTCAGAAACAGACTTAATTTAAGACATGTGTTAAGTTTCCCTTCACACAAACTTAGTGCATCTCATAGGGTAATTATTTTGTAAACACTTGAATAGGTTCCTACTTTCAAATATATCAAAGAAAAGAGTTTAATAAAAAAATATTTTAATAAAATGTAATATTTTAATATACGCTTTAACATTGCATATTCAGTAACCTAGTTGTGATAAATATGAAATAGCATTTAATATTCCCATATTGAAGGTAACTTTGTACGATATTAAATTCCGAACATGAGCAAATATTTTATTCCTGTGCTTGCTTCCAAATAAATATCATAAACACTGAAATTACTTTGCCGTGAAAAATATGCGTTTTGAAAATGAATAAAATCTACATAATAAAGACGGGATATAAGTCGCACTCGGGTATTTTGTGTTCACCGCTATGACGTCTGCTAACCGCAAATTCCAATTGCTTGTTGTATCATTTACCTATGAATAATAATATCTGCCTATGTAAGTTGTTGTTTCCCGTTTCTCGTTACAGTATCATTATAACCAGCGGTCTGTCCGCTGCCTTCAGGACATCACACTAACGTGAATACGCGGCATAAGACGTGCTAAGTTTGAAATAGTAAAAACATCCATGTGGTCAAAATGTCGACTGAAAGTGTACCACCTGTCACCGACACCGGTGTTGTGGACCTGATGACGACCATTGCGGCAGCTACTGTAGACACACCGATCAATGAAAGTGGATTGATATCATCGACTAGTGCTCCCGAAGGACAGATTACTAACATCAGTGATACCAGTGCCCTAAACATAACAAACCCGGAAAGTGAACTGTACAATGAATATCCAATATTTCAGATATTCGTTATCATCGAACTGGTCATGACCACTCTAGAGTTAATTATATCAATAGTTGCAGCTATCAAGATGCCACGGTGGAGAAGAAATTATAGAAACCAAATGTTAATGCAGTTATCTTTTGCAAGGTTTATAAAACGAATTATTTTTACATTTAAGTTTGTAGAGGTCCGAGAACAAATAATAATTAGTACCACAGTTGAACATGTATTAACTTGTTTTCAGATTTATATAGACTTTGTTATTGTAGTTTTAGTGTTCTTTTTTATAAAACATATGTACAATAGTTTGATAATAGTTTTAGTGAAAATAAGCCATAACAGTTTGTTCAGGGTTTTGTTTTGTTCATGGCTGATACCAGTGCCCATAAGTGTGGCGTGGACGAGCGTGATCGTGGCCGACATGTTGAGTCGGCAGCACGTCAACTTGTTGATCTGTGGTGTGTTCAGGTGGCCGCTAATATTCATAGGCACGGGGCTTTACATAGCCATCGTGCACAGAGTGTTGTCAGACAAAATAAGACAGTTCGCCCGAAGTCTGGCTGTCGTCACGTTTTTCCTATGTCTTACGATAAATGTTTATTTATTTTCCAAAGATGTCATAGAATTGTGGTGTTTTAAATCACTATTGACACTATTAATAAGTTATATATCAGGGTTTCTGATGAATTTACTTATACTCAGCATGTACATAATTTTAATAATATTAACTTATAACAATAAGGCCCAGTCCTCGAGAACATTACCTGACTATAGTTTAGCCGATGTCAATATGTTAAGGTGAAATAAAATTCGGATCATTTTATATTTTACCTACTGTAGAATGTCTGAAAGTGACTTCCGTATACTAATAACAACTCGTAAATGACATGAATGCAATTAGCGATGTTTATGAAATATTAACTATTCCCCTTTCCAGTTTAGTGATTGGATTGTGAGTGAGTAATTTTAACTTGTGTTACTGTGTAACGAATATAATTAGTACGTAACCTCGAGAAATATAATTTATTTTACCCGAGCTGCTGTCGTTTTATTTGATTAATAAAGTGCTGCTTTAAAAGGCTTCTATTTTAAGAAACATTTATAAAATTCCGGTACGGAATTAATAACTATAAAGAAGATAGAATAAACACCAATGCTGCCAATTTGGCGACAGGTTAGATAAAACTTCGAAACTATACACATATTTCAGCATGCTTTATCACTTGAGCTTCTCGACCAGATTACCCATAACCCTTGTTACCACTAAACATCACCTTAGAAGAAGCAGGTTATAATACAATACTTGGTCATACTTCCAGTTATTGAAGTTTATTTCAATTCCAGTTGGTCATATTTAGTGGCATGCCAAGGGTGAAGTATTCCCATAGCCTGCTAGAGATATCGGCATCTGTTTGATCCCGACAGCAGTTCTGGACTGCTCAAACCACTTAATCATTAGTGGTCGGTGGCCACAACCGCGCGCCTATTCAATTAAAATGGAATTGGCAGTTTTTGTGTACTTAGTAGCGATAATTAACGTTTGTTATTTAAATGTTCGTTCGGGAGTATGTGTGTACTGTGCTGAACAATTTATATTGGTTTCACTTGTTGAGATAATTTAAACTGAATGTCCATAATAGTTGAAAGAACCAAAATTAACTCTTTGCAATAAGCAATTTTGGCATCAAACATAAACTTGTGTTTGATTTCGGACTACCAATTATGTATAATACAAATAGATATCTACATAGCACATTGAAGTCAGTGTGTGTAATCTCAATACAGATCTAAATTCATCTCAAAGCCTGTTGCCGCAATGTATGGGTGACTGAGCATCTCCGGCGTTTGCCTCAATGTTGCGTGTATCTGTACGTGCATATGTAACATTATGTCTGAGTAAGATCGATCAACAATTGTCCTTGTAAAGCAAATGATTCAAACCAAGATTGGTTTAAGAATCAACGAAACTATATTAGCCATCTCATTCCAGATTCATTGTTAAAAGAAAATTAACACAAGCAACTTGTCTGTTTATTGTTTCTACATTACTGGCTTGCTTTGCTGTGCCTACATACAATCTTAAATGATTAATCTGATTATGTTAAAACTGTAGTGCGTAATCACAGCTGATTATTTCCAAACCAAAATGCATTTAACATCATGAACACTATTCTAAAATGCGTTGTTATGCATTATCTAAATCCAAGGTGACATTACAACGCTTACTGCGTCGAGAACTAAAGCCTTGTCAAGTGTTTTGATGAAATCGTGACATCATGGTTAATGGCTACCATGAAAATCGACCGGTCTGCAAGCTGAGTAATGAAATGAGCGATAAGATTACCTATAGATAATTTTAAAACATGTATAGCGAAACTTTTCACATGACTTGTTGGTCAGAACTCCACTCCAGCACTCAGACAACATCCTCAAATTACGATACCAGTGTTTATACATGATAAAGGATTCTCTGCCTTTTCTATCGAGTAAGCCAAAACTTGGTTTCTCTCTTGGTCGCTTGGTTTCTACCAGTCATATCAACAGAGGTTTTCATGTGGATGAAGGCATTTAGAAGGTATAATTTCCAAGAATAAAATAATATAAAAGAAGTTTATAAACTTTTATACGTTATATACTTACCAGATATTCTAGTTTGAGTATTAGAATACTTATGGTTTGTAATTTTATCTCATACCTTGTTTGGGGTCACTCACGAAGTGTCAAATAAAATCATCAGCCAAATAAAACTAGTACAAATTTAATTTAGGATCACAATAATAGAATACAAGATTGATTTAAATTTTACAATATCACCACAAGTTAATTAAGGAGCAAGGTTTGCAGACAAGGTTTAGAGTTCCTCCAGAACTAAATGCATTTCCATTACCCCAGACAAATGCAAGTATTCTTATCTTAACAAATCAGAGTTATTTTCTCATAAACCAATTTACAACAAGCTGAACAGAGCGTGTTCGCGGTTGTGAATTAATCTTGCTGATGGATATTGCATCGCCGACCTCCTCCTACCCTCACAATTACAACATGCACATATGTACCTATACATACGTACCTAATGTTAAAACTATTATTATACCTTACATATTGCATTCTCAAGACGTGAACAGTCGATAATAGAAACTCATAGGTACATCGAAACAGGAAACAAACGAACTATAAAATTTATAATTATTTAACAAACATAAAAATTTCCCATAAATACAACCTTTATGCAGCGATAGGTAATTAAAAACCATCATCGGAAGCTCATGGATTAACAACTTTATTTACAGAAATGTTAGAGACAAGCCGTTATTATGTTAACTAACAGGTTTCATTAACTGTTACAAAATATTGGAGATAGAAAAATGGACGGAGAGAGCCGCTGTGCGCTAGTGCGGCACAGCGCATGCGCGGCGCTCTAGTCGCAGCTGCACGCGCAGCGCTTCACGCGCTTCTCGCGCGCCACCAGCGCGTCCACGCTGCGCACCGAGCGCGGCTGCAAGTCTGAAAACACAACAAATAATTCATTAATTACAACATTCAGTTTAACATCGATAACAAACCTATTGTACGCACTCAAAATGAGGATACATTTTTTTTTACCCGAATACCATAATAGGCAGATTAAAAACAAAAGTATACCCTAAAGCTTAGACTCTTTAAAAATCTGGTATTATTGGGATCCGTTTTTTTTATTGAAGCCTCGTGAAAATCTAGTTAGGTAAGTACGACGTTAGACACGCACGCATGCATGAGTTGTATTATCTTAATATCGTTGAACGATCATGTACGCACGCCCCTATTCTCTTTACGCTCTTGTAACCAAATTAGGGCAAGATCAAGAGCAACACATGTTAAGACGATCTAGGTCAGTAGACAGCTATTGACCTGTATTAATTACCAATTATGAGTAATTAGTGAGTGCAACAACAACCCAATTACTGTAGAAATTACGTGCAAAGACGTCAATGGACGATGCCAATACACTGCGCTACTGCTACGACATATATCGTCACTTACTGCGATTACGCTGACTAATTGTAAATGGAAAATACAATAAACATTAATTGTCGGTATCCTGTAAGAATTACAAATCATTGATCGTACAGAGAAACGTTTTACGTAGCTAAATTCTTCTGATCTCAATCCGCGTTCCGTTTACACAAACCATGCTTGTTAACAAAGTTCACGACCGCAATCTCTCGACAAGGAGATTACAAGATATACTTAATCAACACGAAACGCTAAGTGTCAACATGCGCCGTTCTAAATAAATATAATTCAAACAACATCAGATCGTGATTGCTTCTATGATACACGTGGCATAAAAATGTTTATAAAATCTCTTTACACGTGCCGTTCTGTATTGTCACCGCTCCATATTATGATGTTTATCAGATTTGTATTATTGAAACTTCCTTATTTTCAACATGTAAATATGTCAATCGAAACATTTTTCTTTTTTTATGTATTCTGGTATTTATGTTATATTATATTACATATTGTCATATGGATTTAAATTAGGAGGTACGAGTAAGTGTTAATAAGGCAGTTCGTACAAGAAGTTCACCTGAACTATTACAAGTTGGTAAAGCTACAAGTTTGCCACTACGTTACATAGACACGCGACACTGATTTATTAGAACTGATGTGACTCATGTGTTTTTGTGGTAGACATTGTGTCTATTCATTCATTTTGTTTGAGGAAACATTGGATGAATGAGCACTATGATTCTACTTGTTCGAAGTGATGTTATTGCTCACGAAAATAGATAAGTGTGCTATCAGATTTATTGGATTGGTTTACTCGTAATACATATGTGCAAGTATCTGCCTTCTAGACATGTCACTGGAGCACTTTGTTACTCAAAGATGTTGTTTCATTACCTAAACAGACAGAGTCGCCGTATTCAACATATCCAGTTTATATAAGTACAACCTAATCTTGTCGCTGCAGCTTCATCTATATTAAATGAATGTTAACAAGCTTAGCAAATTGTGCAGAATATAACTTTGCAGACATTGTTCACTACCAGACATGACAGCTGCAAATTAATGACAATTCAACCAAGTTTTCTCTAGTAAAACTATTTTTCTTTGATAACATGATTGTGTTTTTAACGATTAATGTAATTAAACTTTTGATATTAATTTGTGCATCGTTTATGTAACGTTAATTTAAATGAATTGTTGGTTTCAAACGAATAGCATTTCAAATTATACAAACGTAATTCAATATTGTAAATTCATATCTGCATTTATTTACCAATTCCAACAAACATATAACATTCCCTGAACGCAGATTCAATAAAATTTCACTGCAATAACATGAAAGGACGTTTTCCGCGTAATAATAAAGTAAAGCTTTTAATGGCTGCAAATGAATATACTCGTTATGGACGTGATATAGAGCTGAAGTTCGAATGAATAGTATTTAAGTTCTCGTGAAACGCAACAACTAGTCCCAGGCAGCTTTAGTAACAGGGTATTCCAAGTATCTGTCGGAGGAAATCTGGCCAGTTCCATGTATGCCATTGATAATAATCATCAACGAAGCTCCCGTCACGAGTCCTGGAAGAGCTTATGTGTTACCTCCAGGTATCATGCATTAAAGCAAATATTATTACGTAAAACATTGCATGCTGGAACTATTCTTCAAACCATTTTGTTCTGATAGATACTAATTAAAACATTCATATGTTTATTAGATGTGCCGTTTTTTGTGTATTGTTTTTAATATAGAACTACATATTTGATTTTAATATGAACATCGATGCGCAATAATTTTCTCTAAGTATACACCTATAATAGTATAAAAAGCCTGTTACCCTAGGTAAGCAATGTAACAAAGTAACCAATTTTTCAGTCTTTCATAAACTACGGGAACCTAATACACTTAGCTATCTCCATCCGATCCCTTTTATATTCTACTACAAAATTGTGATGAAAATATAGTGCTATGTTACGTGAATTATTTTGCCAGACAGTGTACACACTGCATGTAATATTCAAAAGTTCAGGCACCCGTTAACTGTCGTGTACATAATTACACGAGTCCAGTGACGATGATTGTTTGCTTTAAATAACGCTCTACTGCAATTTTACTTTGCACTTTTAAAGCATACAAAGTATACCTATTCTATTTACTAAATGAAAAATTCTAGGTACATAGAAATCATAATACCCCTATATCCTATTTTATATCCTATCCCCTATACCTTTGTGAATCTACAAATCCAGTGTCCGAAATGGAACTAAAAATCGCATCAAAAAGCCCACAAATCCTACTGATCGAAGTACGCTCGACAACCGGATTAAGAGGCAGTCAACCACAGGTTTTCAAATTCTTGGGTTACTTGAGCGTGTTCAAGCGCCCTTTGGGCTTAACGCCTCGCTGTAAGCAAACCAGCACCTCGTTGCTATTGTACTTTTGAAAACCTTATTTCGACGGCCATAGACGTTGTGGAGTCGTGAGTAGGGATGTATAAGAACATAACTGAAATGCCAGATCGATCAAAAAACTGGCCACGACTATTTGTGTCGGCCACGCAAATAAAAAGTCGTTTGACTTTATATCTTCATATTTGTATCTCTAGTGAGGGAATCTGCAGATAGATCGAATATTGAGAACGGCATTAAAAGTGTAAGTGTGTGTGCTCACAGTGCGGCCTCTCGTCGGAGGGCATGTCCTGCGGCAGCAGCAGCGTGCGCGGCGCGCGCGGCGCCATCTCGGGCCGCGCCTCGCCCTGCTCCTCCGCCTGCGCGCGCGCCTCCGCCTCCGCCTCCGCCTCCGCCGCCGCCGCTAGCGTCTTCACGATCGTCTTCACCTGCAACAGAACATAATACACATCAAATAATTTGACGAAATTCCTATATTTTCTCAACGTAAAAATTAACTATAGTAGGTACTAAATGACTGGTCGCATTTTTTCCTTTCTGTAGACTCGAATTTTCTTGCTAAAGCCTATAATGAGCTAGTTGCTAAAGTATTTCCTCTTTTAATGGGTAGGTATATACATCCATGTAAGTAAATGTAATATCGTTGAATTTATTTTAAATAAACACACTGCTTGTTACAAGTACACATCCAAATATCTACGTCAATTTCATTCTTTGAAGTATGGAAAATATACTGTTTGCAATATTTATTATAATCCGAATACTTGAAACGCGAAGTAAATGACGGTTTGTTAGACGTTAAACTTTTTTACTGTCCACAAAATACAGTTACAAAGTAAGCAATCTTTAAGCCTAGCGTGTCCCAGATGGCACAAATTTTTCATACCGATTCGACCTTCCGAATCCCAAGTTTTTATTTGCAGAAATGCTTCTGTATTGAAAATCCTTTACTCAAAGATTCGCTCCGTTGCTTACTTTTTATCAAAACATAGTGGGGTGGAAAATGTTAGAAAACTCCACTCATATAGTTGTCTTAAGCAATAACCTACTACCTAAAAAAACATGTGAACCGAAAATCTAATTCCCAAGAAAGATAAAATACGGAAGCCATAAACCAAAGCGGTCCTATTTAATCATAAAGTAAATAACCACTAGAGAGCGCACTCGCCAATTTCTTCTAAGAACACGACTCACCGCTGCGGGCAGGGGGGGGCGACATAATCCGCGGCTACTATTGGTCAGTTCAAGGTCGCTACTAAAGGATCGTACTGATCGTAGCCTTATAGTACGCGCAAAATCACTAACTTTTGGCGAGCGTCGGGGCACTGTATGCGCAGTCAAGTGGTTTTATAGTCTTTGTATTTAATCCAAAATTGCTGCTTCATATAAAATATTAAATGACCAAATACATAAGAGCATCTTTATCCCACGGGAGCAGTCGGGAAGGATCCGCTTAATGTAAAACCGGGAATATTTAAGTGTTCGTCTACTTAGATTTAACAAACAGGTTAAAATTAAACATGGTTATCTTTTGTCTTGCCCTTGACTTTACCTAAGTTTAAATGCTGTAAATGCTATAATGCTAAAACCAGAAAGCATTGATAATAGTCATAAGTATGTATGTTTGATGCAATTTGGCATTAAAAACTACATAAGTATGCATTTCACTAATAATTTTTCAAAACCGGTCATTTTGTTTTGAGCAACGATCATAGCTACTTAGAAAAACGCCTAACATAGGCCTATAAGTACAAAATAAAGGGAACAACCAGGATTCCCATTTACATTATTCATATTAAAATACTGAGAAAACGTGTGTATTTTCCGTTCCGATTCCGATCGAGTGTCTACAGGAGCAGGCAATAGTGTTAATTTCCTGCACTCGGCCTTTGTCGCTATTGATTGCTGGTTCGTAACGGGACTGTCATCTTGGCTCATATACTTACTCTCCGTCCATCCAGGTTTACAATATTTACTTGTGTCATACATTTTTGCTATTGTAACACATAGAGAATAACAGTTAAAAAGTTCTTCTTTGTGTCATCGTCAAAACTTTCCATGCAAGAAGCTTTAACTTTAATTTTATAAAACCCTCTGTATTAAATCTGGTCCTTCATGTGAACATCAAACCTTCGTCTAACCCAGACGTGATTTTAAACGACATCTTTCGGGAATGAATATTTAATCTTAATGCCAAACCCCTCACACTTTTCATAGAACTTAGTGGACTACAAATCTTTACCTAAGTTTATGCATAATACTTTATTTATGAACACAGAATAAAGACAAAAAAAGAGAATAGGTAGGTCGCGCAACTGTAGGTAACACAAATAAATAAACAGGGAATGTACTAAAAATATTTGATTGTCAATTGTCTCTACCGCATTCAATACAAAAGCAGCAGTGTTTTGCATGTTCGCAGCATGTAGGTATGCAACTATTCTATTGAACCGTCTAATTGTATTTTGCACAAAGGATACTGTCACCTCGCTAGTCAGACACAACTGCTAGACACACAATACGGCTACAAACTGAAATAGATGGTACAATGCTTCCGAGTATTCAATAAGCCCAATTAATGCAACACCAGAAATCTTTCAGTGATATATGAATATATAATTATTTCACGAATTTAGAGAAGATGATTTCCTGTATATTTCGTATGCATTACATATTCAATATTAAAATTAGAACAGTATGCACCTCCGTTATCTTCCTGCTATTTGTCACATACCAAAGTACAAAAATATTTCACGTCATTCACCGCATTTAATTCAAGGATAATTCAATTAATAAATATGGATGAACTACATATAAGTTATCCTCCAAGGGACTCTTATTTTTCCTCATAATTAAAACACTATCAAACTGTGTCCGTATTCATAAAATATTTAATATAGGTATATAATAATTTGCATTTATAACTTACTAATTTTAAATCCAAACTCGAGTTAAATTGTACGGCTGACGGTAATATGCACGTCATCGGATTACCAAAGAAGTATTACCGTAGGGGAGATGTTCCTAAAACGGGTACCCTTCCTAAAACGGGTAGGCTTTGCCATTCGTATATTATAGGTCTTGGTGTGAACCTGTTAGTGTAGAGCGGTGCACTACCACCCCGCCAATAGCCGCGTACCCACCTAGCGCACAGGCTCGCGCGGCAGCCTCGCGAGCCAAATGCCTCGGCTGGTGTGGACGTGCCTCGGCCTGCCTCGGGCGCGCGTTTGCTCGACCGAGCACGGCTCGGCCCCGAGCCATCTGTTGTCGGTAAACTTGACGCGCTCAAAGGTGCCTCAGTGAGCGCTGTGCGTTAGGTGGGGACGGATGTGTTTTGGCTCGCGCGCGAAGCTGCTTCAAGTTTTGTCTCTTGCCGTGTTTGTCTTCTGTTATTTTGATATCATGGGCAGTCAGGAGGAGTCCATTCGCTTAATACAACTGTACAGCACGTACAACTTGGTGGCGACAAATATTGGTGGCGACGCTCATAAATTTTTCTAATCCAGAAGCGTCTAGGTTTTTTCTTGATACGTGACTGTTTTCGTTTCTTTAAACAATAAGCAGCTAGGAAAATAGCTGCAGCTGAAAATACACGACTGTCCATTACGAATACTCTCGGACTTATGATGGCTCAGCCTGCCTCGCGAGGCGGCCTCGTGTAAATTGAACAAAACTACTGAGGCTGCCGAGGGAGCCATCGCTCGCGATCCGGACACCGAGGCTGCCGCGCGAGCCTGTGCGCTAGGTGGGTACGCGGCTAATCACGGTCAGTTGGCTCGCGAGCCTAGAACGAGCGTTTTCGAGATTAGATGTAAAAAAAGTTTTTTCCAGAGTTTATTAAAAAAAATCGGATTATACTCGTGCTGACTACTCAAATATGGTGCAAGATACGGTTTTCGCAGTTTTATATTATCATTTTGCATGTTATATGCTTATTAATTGTGAATACTTAGTGGTCTCCTTGTTTACTATTTTAAGGTTAAGGTAGTTGAAATTTAAAACGTGCTTTTGGGCAAAACGGGTAGGGGCATAACGGGTGACTACCCGATTTGAAATAAAGGGACACTTCCTCAATTGATCCCACAGAAAGCTAATCAAAGACAAAGGAAGCCACAGAGAGCTGAAGAAGTACAGGAACAGCGTGAAAAAGAAATTAAAATATGTTTTCTCTGATTTTTAACAAAATTATCTGCTGGTAGGATTATAAATTCAAATGTAACAAAGTAAAAAAATGATCTAGACTGATCAAAATAAGAAAACTGTTTAACATAATTAAGGAGACTAATTAACGATAAAGATTTCCTGGATAACAGGAGGCTAAGATACGTTTTCTAATTTATTTATCACATATATTCATTCATTACCTGCTTTGCCCAAAGGCGCTACCCGTTTTAGGACCCCCCCGAGCGGGTATTTCGAAGGGGTTTATTTTTTTGATTTTTTTTCTGAATTTTGGAGAAGATTACTAAGACTAGCTTATGTTTTCCAAAGTTTATTATACAATGTGTCCCGGGGATAAGTGACCGCCCGAATTTTTTTGAATATTTGTACAAAATTAAGGATAATTTCATTTATATTTTTGAAAAAAATCATTAAAAAAAATTTATTGTCAGGCCTGTTAATAACAGGCTTTGCTCTTTTTTTTTCAAATTTCAACTGACTGTATTTTTGCATTTGTTTGAAATAGCAGCAAACATTGTTGTGAGCTATTGTAGGAAATATCATGTAGTTTATTAATAAATTAAAAGAAAGTGATATTAAGGGGGCATTTATTGGACTTATTTTGAAAAAACTGAAAAAAAGGCGTTATTTTCTTTGAATTTTTATTTTCTTTTTTTTCTAATAAATGTTTTATTACATTTTTGTTATGTTTGATAATTTTAATTGATAAACTATGATGTCGGCTAGTCAATAAAGAAAAAAGAATTTAAAAAGATGTAAAAACTTAGGAAATATCTTAAAAAAACTGCAGCACGTCACAGTATTTACTAAAAATCATTAAAAAAAAACCAAAGGCGGTAAGTCCCAAATATAAAGGAAATTATCCTTAATTTTGTACAAATATTCAAAAAATTTCGGGCGGTCACTTATCCCCGGGACACATTGTATAAACAACCCTATGAGTACAAATACAAGTCGCATGTAATGTTCTTGGTTATTTTATTTAACATCTTCCCTTAGCTTACCCGTTTTGGGAACATCTCCCCTACCTCTTGCATGTCATTGTCGATCTGTTGATCGCGGCGCTGGTTGGCGGCGGCGTCCTCAGCCGTGCGGTGGATCATGTGCAGCTCCTCGGGGCTCAGGTTCCACGGCAGGTTCATCTGCACCGCAGGTCCCTCCATGGGGATCTTTTGTACCTGCACATACAACTACATTCTTAATCATTCCAATCTCTAACGGAATCTCGCTCAAGATCATTGCGTGCCAATGCACACTGAAAAAGGATAATTATTCTAATCGTTAAGTAATCTTGCGTAAGGTTTGTAGAAAAATCTTGACCAGCCAAATAAGGATGAATACCTGCATACGAATTATTTAATTGTATTTCCGTAAGAAAATGAATGTCGGTTTAAATGAATAAACATTATGTCAAAAATTGTGACAGCTAAATAATTCGCAGTTAGAGCAACTCCGGTTGAAACCATTGAACTCATGAGTTGTTTACATTTCGGAGATCAAGCTGGTGCAAATTGTGTATGTACACACAAAGAAATAAGATCTGTTAACGGAAATCTTCATTTTGTTTATAGAAGCTATTTGACATTCACAGCTAAATGAATCAATAGCAAGCAAACATTCGTTTGAATACATTGCAGACTGCGTTTATGGTATTGTACTGTAAGCGATGGGTAATTAACCGTAGGAGCAATGGCATCGTTAATCACTAATCTATACTGCCGTATCGCATTGTTTATTATCGGGAAGCAATGTTATAATTTGTCATCATAAAAATAACTGCATGTATGATGGAATAGACTAGTAGGAAGAATTGAACAATAAAATGTTTGAGATCTACCTCAGGTTGTTCGAGTTCCTGCGTGGGAGCAGACTGAGGCACAAACTGGTGGAGCACGGTGGGTTGCTGGAACGAAGAAAAACCAGATTATTATTTTGACAAGTATTCAAACGGGAAACAAAACTCATCGCAGGGACCCTTGTATAAAAAGGCATGTAATCACGTATGGTCCGCGCCACGCGATGCCCAGTCGCTGAGTTCTTTAACCTCTGCTAAGAAAACGCTTCACTGATCTCTACGTTAAGTTTTTGTATATGCACGTAATATATTATGCATTCCTTCAGTTAATTCGAAATCAGCTCTTTGTTGTTTAAAATTGAATTATTCTAGTAATAAGAGCTTATTTTCTTGAGCTTATGTAACTTTGTTAAACTAAATTTGTTTGTACCTAAGTGGGTATTGTAATCGTTTTCTAATATAGTTACGAAGTTATGATGTTACGAGCCTACCCTGGCACACCTGACATGTTTATTATTACATAATTACGATTCTTAACGTGATACTAGTGTATTTATTTAAATTATTCGATATTATTGGCAAGTGCTATTATCGAGGCACATCCATACATACATAATGATACACTTAAGCTTCCGTGTAACATCATCTCAACACTCGTTCCTGAACTTGTAAATTGCTTGCTAACGGAGTGTTTTTTATGTTCACAAAGTTTTTCGACACCTGACTACGTGATATGGAATTAGTTTATCGAAATTGAATTAAGGTGAATTGAGATTGAGACCACCACGTTTTTAAGCCACAAGTTAAATATAACTATTTATGTTTGGTTACTTCTTCTATAAAACTGTTAATTTAATGAATTAGGTACTTAAGTGAACAACATCATATGTACATGCATGTACGTACGCATTGCGTATTAACCGCAGTTTTAAGTTATATTTAAGTTTTGTAGTACGTGCTGAGACGACGATAAAGACCTTAATTATACTAACAGCTACACATTTGATCACTAAGTGTAATATTTAAATGTGTCAACATATACGAATATTCCTGAGATGCATTTTAATAATGTATGTTTATCAACTACTAAGAGCCAATTTTAATAAGACGTATTTAAACAACCCGATTTTACTACAGACTGTCAACTGAATCTGTACTTAGTCTAGTACTTACCTTGTAAATTATGGCAAAGGAAGATTTTCATTGCGTAGGTAAGTTCAATTTAACTACGTACAATGTCGTACATTCATAGTACCACTCTTAGTGTGACCTTTCCGCGTAATAAAAGTTTTTTTAACGATACATTTTGTCGGGTATTGTTTATTTAGTAGGCAGGCGTGTTATACAATCAATCGCGCTGACTGCACGCTCAGTTGATTGTTTTTATAATGCCATCACAAGGTACCCAGGCGGGCTACGAGCGCAATAACGTGGCAGGTTATCTATCAACCCTTGCTTAACCTAGTAAATGTAACTTGCCATTTTTGCCTATACTACTAGACAATGTTGACTTGAGATCATCGCTAAAGTAACTATGTGCTAAAAAGGCCTTAAATAGTAGTGAGACTTACTTCGTTCTGGTCATGACCTTGTGGTGGTGGTGGTGGGGGAGGCGCGAAGGGTCCCATGGTCTCTGGTGGTGGCGGCATGTTGTGGGGAGCGGGGATAGCGATCACTCGCTGCACGTGGATGCGCATCTCACGGGGACCACCCATCTGCTCCTCTGACGAGTCCCATGGCATCTAAACAAAGCAAAATTATAAAGAAAACATTGTTATCATAAATATTTATCCCTATTCGTTTATTAACCGATTGAACTCAATCTTAGTGCTGCATATTGCATATTTTATGAGGTATGTGAATATAACATCGACAAATATCTTTCCATAATCGAGTCACCTAATAAAACGACTCCAAGTAATCAGTTTATAGGTACATTAGCATCGTAATATGAAATTATCGGGGAACAAAGGATAATGGAGGCACGAATACGATGGCTATGAATAATTCATGTAGTGCGTTGCGCAAACGCAGCAGGAGCGTCACATCTCAAAGAGATAAAGTCGGGTGATCAGGAAGCAATGACCGCTGACACCCGAGGACGCGTCCGCGCCCGTCAGTAGCCCGCCCGGGCCGCGCACATGCCGCGCCACTCTAAACAAAGCCGACGAAGTGTTCGCGACACGCGACTCAGACACTGATGTGTCAAAACTAATAGACAGACTCCCACCGCGCAGAGTTTAGACATTGTCAAGATAAAATATTGGCACCTTGGCCTATGTAGGATCAACAAAGGCATTTGATATTAAATATTCAAAAATAAAACATGAACTCTGATCCGGGTACATACCTAACCGAAATTACAAAACTAAATGTTAGATCAACAAAGCTAAACGATGTAGCGTAGCAAAAACCCGAGAGTTGTGTGGACAAAGAAGCTTGGCGAACATCGAATTAGGATAACGAATATTAATATTCTAATGATGATGCCTTGATGCGGAACGAGACAAAAACACGGAAGCAGTGACGAGCACAGTATTGTCCGTTCATCCTTGTGCGTCGACTCCTCGCTCTTTGTGCAGCGCACAGACCCGTGCGATGTGACCACTGTCAGATCTAATTGATCACAGAGAACCGGCACTGACCACTTCGTTATCAAGCATGATTGAAATAATTAACGTCATTAGTTTCGCTGATGGATTTATATTATACAGGCTTTAGCTAGCCTCGCCATCCATGTATACTTTTTACTGGTTTCAAATGGAATAGATGTTGCGTAAGTTTTTAATAGACCATAATAACATAATTATGCTTTCTCTTGATGCTATCGATGTAAGTACAAAAATTGGGAAGGTAGCAATTTGAAACTTAAAATAATAATGCCTTAAGTAGAAACGTTATATTTTATTCGTATTTCAACCGCTGGCCAATTATGGTCATGTCATACACTGTCCTCTTCAAAAGTGGTCAATATTGACTGTGTAGTGTCAGGTTAATTGCCACTTCCCTAATAAACCAAACACCGTACATACTCCGTGTCAAAATGCCAAACAATGAAATTTTACATGAACGGTATTTTTTTCAATACTTGAACTCAGCTCTTCGAACCAAAAATCTTGGTTTATAGATTACTGTTTTGTGAATAATTCTTATTAACATCAGATAAGTTGTACCTGCAAATTATGTCACTTCGGGAATGGTGAAAATTCGTATTCTATATCAATTGGTGTCGCAATCTAAGTTGACGATCGCAGTTACGGCTAAACTAAATATGCGTCGTATTGCGCGTATAATCCATAACTCCTCGCCTTGGCTACTTCCACACCTTTCGATCCACATTCACATCCACCCGCATGCTAACTGTACTTCCGTTTAAAATTAAACGATTTCCGTCCTAGCAAACCGAAACCTGTTCACTCACTCATTACCATTTAATATAAATAGAACATTTTTTACGCGTTACATATGATAATTAAGTTTGCTTCTACTTGAGGTGCAAATAGTTTATGTGTAATATCTACATAATTACTTGACAGCAGCTGGCAGCAGCTACAACGAGTACCTACTTATGAATTTGATAGATGAACACCGCTTTCCAGAGAAAATAAAAGCGAAAAGTGTTGAATAGCGAAAGTATAATATTATTTAAAGCAAGCTCTTATATTTTTCCAATCTGTCTATTAATTAACATATCCAGTAAATTTAAATAAAGATGTAGTAAAGTATGTTTTTTTAAGGAACAAAGCAGACAGACCACTTTCGTCCAACATTATAATCATAATCGCGCATATTAAAGTTCTGCCACAAACCGTAGAAAATGTATTCTATTTACCGTAAGTATGTTTACATTATCTCAAGTAATTTACTTGTATGAGTGTTATGTAATCACCGGACCAAGACAGATCTTGGAAGGTCGACAGCTTGCTCTGTATTTCCTGTATAAAGCCGAATATATTGGTGATACTGGTCTTCTATACCAACATATGTTTTGGAGAAGACCTTGTGAGTTAAGTTCCGGATGCTTTCTATTTTTAATGATAGCTGTAATTAATCGTTTGTTAGTTTCTACACGTCAAACTCAATAAGGAAGAAAAATAAAAAATATCATACACAGTAGCACAAAATGTTTGCAGTAGGAAGGACAGACATAAGCTTTAAATAATTTCCCATAACCCCTTCTACGTACCTATGCACGTTCAGTTTTGCGACACATTCCGAGCGAAAAAATCTGTCACGCGGTTTCAGGTTTCAGGTATTGATAATTGTTATTACAAACGAGCGCACGGAACAAAATCCACTGTTATGAAAGCGCTCTAATTAAGAGTTATTTTTTAACGCGTTAGTCTACTTCCTGCAAACACTAAAACAGCATCCATTCGTTCATAATAATCATCTAAGTCTATGCATCATTAAAATGACAAGGGCATTGGTCAATACGCACTTATAATTTACCATCTTCGTCTTGTCATATTTACGTGCACTATCCAGTTAATTTTTGCTCGCTCTAAACATTAGGAAAACTAAAGTCCGAATCGTCTTAACACATTGACATAATCTAGGTACGCAAAAATACAAAATAAACACAAAATTTCCTAAATAAATAAATGACCACGAGATGTGGCTACTTTTCATGTTTACATACAGTTGTCGGTGAAGTATCCTTGAACGGATCGTGCTCTATGTTTGTAAATGTGCAATTTGAGGTGGTTATGCTCTGAGCACAAATTAAACTTTTAAATATGTAAACATAGCACAAATACTTTTAAGTTTTAAGTCTCGGTATAAATACACTGCTTTGTACAAGTAGGTACCAAAAGAAACTAAACAAAGAAAAGATGAATATGAATACCAAATACATACATAGAACCTGTTAAAAACGTTATGTAATAATAATTCAAAACATCCAAAGGTGTTTCAAGTAGAAATCAAGGCTTTTGTTAGCTTATCTATAATAAAATAAAATATAGGTCTATATTTTTTTTACAACAAACGACGTAGCTAATAAGTTCTCTTTAACTATGTAACGGTCGCCTTGTACCGGTGAGAACAACATCACTTAATGTTGGTTAATGTAAGTGGAACAAGGTTCATGAGCGTTCGTAGTCACCGGTGCATCAAATTATACGGATAATTGCATCGCGGCGAACAACGCGCGCAGGCGAGAGCTGCGGCGACGCGGGGCCCATCAGCGGCCTGGCCGTCTGCCGCCGCATCTCCGCGACACACTACCAAGTTCAAGAGCGTCTCGCGCATCACCATCACAAAAAATAAATAACAACCTACACAAATTGGGCACGAATGGTATCGATAGCTGGTAGGTATATATAAAAATGTGTAGTTCGAGCGCGGCTCATACACTCGACACACACCGCATCATGCACGCGTACCTCGCGCTCGTCATCGCGCTCGCGGCGCCCGCACTCGCTGCGCCCGCGCCCGCCCGCCTCGGCTACGAGCGGGAAATCGACTCCACCAGGTATAACCTGGTGCCCAAACCCCTGGACTCCTACGTACTCAACCAAGCCTATCTAGCCTCGCAGAAAAATAGAGCGAAACTCATCACCAGGCAGAGGCCCGATGACGCCATTGTGGCAGATAATGTGAAATTAGAATCAAATATGATAAGTATAGTGTCTACAGGAAAAAAAAACGTGAACAGCCAAGTGAGTGATGGGAGGATCCGACGGCGACGAGGATACAACCTGGAGAACGTGAGAGTCCCGGCGCGATACCCGTACCTCCCCGTGCCAAACTACACGAGATTCCGGCGCTGGGGCTAGTGGCCGCTCGCCGCCCCGGTGCGCGTCTCCAGCAAATGTCAAGGCTGCGCGCTACCACGGGAGGACGAGCCCCGCATCCCCCTGACGTGCGCGTGCCAAGCTCAGACTGTACTTAAGTTTTATGTTATTTATATGAAGTGGCTGTGATCGAACGCTCAAGTGATGCCGTTACCCGAACGGATTGGAGGCAACGATTGACAGAGTAAATAGATTTAATCTAGTTATTGCACTATGATAGTGTAATCAAAAGTTTTGTATTAGGTAATATTAGATAATACACGATAATATTTAATTCACTTTGATTTTTTCACCGTGTGGAAGCTATACCTTTTCTATTTTCAAATCCTTTTTAATTAATAAAGCGTTATTGTTTTTTGCATTAATATCAATCGAATCATCTACCAATGTGTTTTTAGGAAAATTATTTCGAAGCAATGAATTCAAATTGCTATTGACAAATACTCGTCGCTACTATAGAATTCTAAAAGAAAAAAAAATAGATTCACGTTTTTGAATTGATCTTGGGAGGTCACGTAGTACCTATTCTAAGACTTTTTTTGTACTTATTCGTAATCTTTTATATCTGTATAATAATTGTATTTGCGACGTGTTCGGCAGACATCTGCGATGTAATATAATAGGTAGCAAATAACCAATAATACAATGAAGGCATCGCGTGTAAACACGAACAGTCTCGCACAGGGTATTACAGTAATTAGACCCTATCATTTAGTAATGGGAACAATGCAACGTAATGTATGCGAGGTTAAAATGCAGTTGCTACAATTGGTGTCAGCCAGGCCTGTCCTTAGGCATTATGCTTCACTGCTGACTGCTTTCTGAAGCCATGCATCAATTGTTACTGTAATTATTCAAAGAGTTCTTACTCAAGCCGAGCTGATTAGATATAATTAACATTACCTATGCAGTCACCTTAACTCACATAAATGTCATTAAACTGAGCGAAAATTCTTGATAAGTGTAGTAAGTAATGTAAGTCGCGATATCAAAGAGACTAGTTAATTTATCTTTATTAGAAAGTAGACTGGAAGATAATAGACTCCGATTTGTTATAATAGCTACCTACTTTTAGGCTTTAGTAGTGCTTAATACTTATTAAGCTTTTAAATAACGGGCTCTAAAACTAGTCTTTATTCGGCAGCATTTCTAAGTAGCTTCAGTTCATGATTTTTTGTATTTTACAATGAACTAATTTATACTAGAAATTAATAAAATAAGTAAGACTCATCTTACAACGTGCACAGGTAAACACACCAACAAAACAGAAAACAAAGCAAATACATTTTATCTGCAAAAGCTATATCTATTTATAACAGCATAGTTAAAATCAAAACGCCTGTATTATTCAACCAAGCAACAGAAATCCTTGGTCATATCTATCCAACTGGATTTTTTTTAATAAAAATTAAAATACAGAGCTCGTTGCGTACTTCCGACTGCAAGTGCAAGAAGCCTTGACGGTAACCTCACACAAACCGAATCCTGTTTTCGAAAATGCACAGCAGTAATGCAAACATTATCGAACGATATTCAGTAGAGTACCACGCGCCGATTCAGTGGAACTTAGTGGAACAAAGAGATTAGGAAGCGATGGTCAGAATGCTGAGAATGTCGTTATTGGGTGTTGTGGCGACCGGCAACTAGTTGTCAGGGTGTCGGCGATGTACCGACGTGCAGTCAACCCCTACAGCACACTACTCCCGCGAGACCCCGCGGCCTATAACCGTCTACCCTCCGCCCGGCCTATAACCGACGTCTACCCTGACCCTCCGCCCTCTACTCCTACACAATTACTGCCTTCACTCAAACTCTCCAATAATATAAACATCATAACATTTTCGATGACAGATTTCAACGTACTTAGTTTGCAAAGTGGTTCATAAGATTGTTGCTGTCTTTGAAATGTTTGTTTTCAGTAAGCACGGGTTTTATGTGATGACACGTTAAAAGGTACCCTAAGCCTAAGTAAGTTTCTTTTATTTTTTCTAATTCTTTCTACATAAGCTCTTGAGACGCTAAATACACACTATAGCCTTCATGATGGCATTATGCGATTTCGAAAGAAAACACTATCCTTAAGCTAGGTGATAACATAAAATTGTGAGTGAATCGGGGAAAAGTCACTTACATTTTGGAGGGTAACATGTAAGTTAAAAGCTGAAAAGAACATTCGGCTATTAACTAACGAATTTGTATAAAAGAAGCAACATATCTTCACCTCTGATGTATTTTGCACCACAAAAAAATAGAATTGATCTTGATCTTTTTATCTCAAAGCTTTGGATGTTTAATGATTTCACACACATAATAACATTTACCTACATATCATATTGACATAGATATGTTAGTAAAATAATTCAAGAATTATAGATATTTCGAATACTGTTATAACTTTATAACCGCTACCTAAAGAAAGTTCTTTAGAAAGGCTTCGCTTAACGTCTCTACGTCTTTCAATGATACTAGTACAAAGGTGAGCGCTTATTTCTCTTCGACAATTGTTGAGCTGTCAGACGTGTAAAAACGGTGTGTACAGTTAACTTTCTGTATGAGATGAACGATTTGTCTGGCCGACTGACACCTAATTATTGTCTTATGTAGGTACTCGCACAGTCTAGTACCGCTATTCCACAGCTATACAACCAAGCGGTACTCACACTCCTTTCAAACATACGTTTTTGTTTGTTCAGACATTCAGGACAAGAGACAGTCGTAAATGCGAAGCCATCTGTATTGACAGAATTATCAAAAGCCACTTCCTTGTCTTTCATGTTAGCATGCTAAGAAAGTAGGTTATTTTAGTATTATTTGACCTTATTCTAAAGGAATGTGGATAATCTGTAAAGTCTATTATTGCATATTGATTTGAAGTAGGTTGGCCCGTAGCCGATTCGTTTTAATATTTATACGTACATAAGTTTCATTGTACACCATTTTCTTTGAAATTTAATACTCCTGAAAAAAAAACTCTTGGAGATATTTTTAAATACAGAATGAAAGTTTATGTTAGGCAGAATGGAATGAAGTTATAACATGTCCGGTCCATATGATTGCCAGCTCCTCGATAGCAGTCCGATGTTCAGAACGCGAAAATAATTCCAGATGGATGTACCCAAACAACTTCAATCAAATGTGTTAATGAATCTTGAAACCGAATAACTACAAAAAACATAATAAAATATTAAATGTATTCATAATCAACGTACCAGTCACATAATGTATTTACATGTATGTAAGTATACCGAGCTGACCTATTCAAGGCCTAACCTATTAATTTGAAATAATGCAGATATATAATAATGTTATTATTATTCATGGCATAAATCAAACTGGACGTAATCATCTATGAATGATATCAACGTGAGATAGAGTCGATAAAGTAAATTGCCACAGAAATGAGTTTGAGCAGGAAGTAATATGTAACTAGTTAGAGAAAACTTAAACTGACATGTGTACAAACTATTAGAGTGCAGTTGCACACTTACAACTGTGTGAAACTCTATTGTTTGATAGCGTGACAAATTGTCCGAACTACGGTACGTTTCTACACCGCGGAGAATTTTATTTCATTAGCTATCTTAGTTGAGACTGCCCATTGGGTTTGTCATGTAACTGTCATTCAATAACTAAGGTACAATCTACATAGGCCTCATGTGAACCTTACTTATAGCCTCGCAGCAACACTATTATAGGATCAATAAGCCTTTAGGTTTATGAATGTATACATCTTAAGATCTGGTTTCCGGCTGGTATGATCTTTATCGATAAGCAAGATATTTATGCAAATCTAAATGTAGGCACACTAAGTTGATTCTGTTTACCAATATGCGCCATGAAAGAATTACATTTTGTAACTTAAGACTTTATTTACTGGAAGTAATCTAAAGCTCAGTTTCCAAAGTCATTTTCTGTAACATATTATTACATCCTTAGCATAATATTACAACGTTGTTTAAGCAGGTTTTAGTTGTTATTCATACGTATGTATTTATAGTAGGCGTGATTCATCTTTCTTATCTTATTAATCTACCTGACGACGGAACACATTTGCAGACGAGTTGATTAATTAATAACCAGGCAAAAACTATAAAATATACAAAAACTTAATCTCGGAGTATTATATCGAGGCCTTCGTGTTCAATCAAAGATGAGAACTTAATTATAACATCTGTCCCGCGAACGTGTAATAGAGCCGCCGCGAGGCTGTGCCTCTAGACCCGTTTGTTGTGATCGGGCCCGTTCACATTTGTTTACGTTCGCGCACGCCTCCGCTCCGTGGCCAAACTCGAAATGTCTTTGTGCCCACCCCACGCCTCCGCACCGCACTCCACGAGCCTCCCCCAACAAGCGTCGAAACGCCTGTCACCGCGAGATGTCCGCCAGGGATGGGGCAAAACACACATTTGAACTCGCGTGACTTGAATCATATTCCATTCATATCTTCACCCTCGTGCAAATTGAGATAAAGTAACACACCTCTCAAACTTTATATTTCGAATGTAGTTAAAAGGTAATCTACTGCAAACTTGTACATATACGGAGTTAGTTTTACTTTTAATTGTAATGTTAGGAAAAGTTCCAAGTTCTATAGGAGACAGAGAAACGACTAAAATACAATCTCAAATACATGAAATTGAACACCTTGATACTGGGACTTTCAAACCTAACCAAAAGAGCCATGTCACATAAGCAGCAGGTTCAGGGTTTTCAATTAAACGCAACCGTATTCTGTTTCTGTCACAGCTTTTATTGTTACTCTAGAAGTATTCATCAATTTCCAAATACAACAACTTAGGTACCTATTACCAATTCAAATGACTGGTTCCGAAAGTTGTCTATGAACTTAGTTTGTTATGTACCAGTAAATACTATTTATATCTTGATAGTTAAACATTTTCGTTTTGGTACATAAGCAACCTATCGGTTGAATATTTTCAAGAGGGTTGGGATCTTCTGAGTAATTTGTTTTCCTTTTCAGCCTTGCCTTAGCTATAATGTAATACGAGAGGAAAACGCTTATGTGGAAACAGAACAGTAACTAAAGAAAATCGTTTGACTGCCAACGCACCCACTTTTCTATTATGGATCCAAAGGTGAAAATTTATTTCTGGATTACTTTTGTGTTATTTCTAGTAATGTCATATCAATACCTACGTCAAACTCCTCGCATTAAAAGTAAGTAACTGTAACACAAAAAACATTAAGTGAATATTAATATCGATAGATGGATAATGTAGCTCGCTTGTTATCCACTTTCTATGGAATGATGTTAATGTCTCTAATGTTCCCTAGATAAAGTCAATTACAGCAGTTTCGTAAATGGTCACACGCAACGTGAGGCAATGCGGCCGTGTTTTATGTTTTAGCTTGTTTTTTAGCTGCTGTGCTCGATAATGATAAATGAAAGGGTAAAACAAGTAAAGTGAGCCGAAAACCGGAACGTTGGTGATTGCATAAGCACATGTGCACGCTGCAACCAGTGTCGGGGACTCGGGGCCGATGACCGATCGACCCTGATTTTTTTGCAAAATTTTCGGTTCATGTACCGAGCCTCGAGAGCTTTTAAAATGTGACGATGTTCGAGTAACTTCGTCGTACACATATATTATAGGTATGACTGTCTATACGTGTTTTACTCAAGAATTTCATCGGCTTAATGGCATGAAAATGATTGATTGTTAGAATGTTACAGAATATACCCACGTATATCTTTTTTTACGACTAGATATGACAATTTATTGTAGGTTCAAATTGAAATGAGATTGATTATTTGGGTAACATTATAACATAATATTATGTATAAATAAAAAAAGCTTAAGCAAAGAATGCTGTCTTTTGGCCATCAACTACCAATAATTACTCAGCAATAACGCAGATATCGCCATTGGAACGATGAATCATTCGAAACTTAATCGAGCTATTTGCATAAAATGCACAAAAGAAAGTTGTTTATCCAATAACTTTCTCTTAAGAAAGTGCGATCACACGTCATGCTGCATTTGTACGAAAACTTTTAACGACCTCTTAGAAAGTATGTGTATTCGAATCAATTTCAGTTCAATTTAAGCAGATTTAAAGGTACAATAGGTAGATGTAGCTTCTATATGCATTTTTATCAGACCAACACCGGTCAAGCTAGTTTTGTTCAATACAGCGACAGGGAGCAATCCTTTTAAAAGACTTGTTCTTATATTGTCACACACCTTTAGCCAACAGAATGCTACCATGTCAACATTCTTTAAAAATCGGATGTCCGAGCTTGCGGATTTTGCTTTGTGAACATACGTGTCTGACTGACTTTGCTTGTTACAGTAAATTATAAACAACACACTATGTTCAGGGTTAAATATCCCACCGAGTAAGGCTTTTTTTCTTCTTCCTTTTTTTTCAATTTCACATTAAACGATATATTTTAACGCAATTATGGGTTAGATGAAGGCATTGGATCATATCTCAGTGCTCACGGGGACATAAAGCATCATCCTCGAAGCTATAAAGTCCTATAAGAGACTATTGTGTAGACCAGTATCGGATAAGCTGATATTGTTGATGCGTCTACTTTGTTGCCGCTATCTGCTACTGCGGGATGGGTCAGACGACGCACGCGATAATAACCTTTTTACAGTACAAAGAAGGGTAACGTTTTTACTCAAACAGTTCACGTCACTACACGGTTTCACACTTTGTTTCATTGCGTTACTCTGTTATAAGAAACATTTTAAAGGAAGCTATCCAAATATTTTCCAGGAAAACTAAAGAATATTTGATGTTTCTTATGACTGACATAAATAACAAGATTTATACAGGAAAAATTTTATATCAAATAGTACATTATCTAGACACACGGCAGTGTGTCCGCCAAGTTCGAGCAAAAAAAGCGACACACCGGCCGTGGGTTATATTACACGAACCATTTCGGGCCAAATTCGACCCCCCTATAACTCAAAATCTATTTTATTTACGCATACCAAATTTCTAGTATCTGTTGAGAGTTACTTATCTAAAATACAAAATTTCATTAATATACCTATTGTAGGTCTTGAGATATTGACGTCAGAAAATCGCTATTTTAAACGGTTTTATTTAGCTCACCCTGTTTGTTTTATTATTTATTCTTGGGTCAAATTTAGAAATTGAAATTTCAGTGCCTTCCTGTTGTCAGATTGATCTGAAATTTGGTACACACCTTTATTTCCGATGACAATACAATATAGTAATATCAATAACATTGCAAATCCAAGATGGCCGCCGGTACAAAATGGCGGATAACGTAGGTTTTATCAATCCCGTCAATGTGGGTATCAAATGAAAGTGCTCAACCAGTAGAATACAATGTACTATATAAAATTCAAATCCAAGATGGCGGCCTCTACAAAATGGCGGATAACTTAGGTTTTATCAATCCCATCAACATGGGTATCAAATGAAAGGTCTCAACAAGTAGAATACAATTTACTATGCAAAATTGAAATCTAAGATGGCCGCCGCTACCAAATGGCTGAGAACAATTTTTAAACGGTTTTATTTAGTTCATCCCGTTTGTTTTATTCTTGGGTCCAATTTAGTAATTTAAACACCCTCTTCCTGTCAACCGATTAATCTGAAATTTTGTATACACCTTTAATTCCGATGACAATACAATATAGTAATATCAATAACATTGTAAATCTAATATGGCCGCCGGCACAAAATGGCGGATTACATATTTTTCCACAACCCCCTTAATATGGGTATCAAATGAAAGGGCTACACAAGTAGAATACTGTCAGCAACCCCAGCAGGGCCCAACAGGGCCAAGGCCTGCCTGGGCTGCGGGATTGTTCGAAAGAGTTACCGTGGCCCTGGTACATAAAAGGCCTACGACGAAACATAACTATTTTTAGTCAGTAAGAGTCTGGCACTCCCTTACCGCTGCTGACCCAGGGAGGGGTCACTTGATGATTTTTGCTGTCGTTAAAAAAATTGACTTTTAAAAAAATTAGATTGTAATAAATTATCAGGTAAGAGACCGTGTAATAATGATGCACTAAATGAATTAGATAGAATGAGGAATATTCGGTAGGCATTTTCATTAAATACTAAAAACTAGAAAATAAAAAATCGGTAAAAAAACTTTTAAGTCAAACGGTTTTATCTTATGTGCACTGAAAACTAGAAAATAAAAAAATAGTTACTTACCTGCCAACCTACGTAGGTGGTCCCGGTCATATTAACCTAAAATAAAAACGTGGGGCCCCTCTGAAACCTATGGCAAAGCATATCTTTATACTTTGGTAGATCATGAGCTCGGCGTTCGCTGGTGAAGCCGCTACGGCTGATTATTGATTGTCAAAATCTCCAGTTACGATTATAGTAAGTCGATGCAATCCACACCTATTATACCTCTAGAAGAAAGTACTACAGCAACAGTTAATGGGCCCCACGTTTTTATTTTAGGTTAATATGACCGGGACCACCTACGTAGGTTGGCAGGTAAGTAACTATTTTTTTATTTTCTAGTTTTCAGTGCACATAAGATAAAACCGTTTGACTTAAAAGTTTTTTTACCGATTTTTTTACTATACACTCACTGACTGACTGACTGACTGACTGACTCACTCATCAAAAACCTAGACCACTTCCAATGGTCGTATTGACTTGAAATTTGGCATGGAGGTAGGTCTTTATGTCAAGGTAAAGGGAAAAATCTGAAAATGGCCAAGTGTGAGTCGGTTTCAAAATAATGAAGGTGTTTTGTACCCGGTGTAAATTTATACCCCTATTATACCCCTAAGGAACTAAAACGAAATAAATTTATCTATATTTATATAATATATCTTCGAATGGTCGTACCGATCTGAAATTCGTTACAAAGGTTTGTATTAAGTCAAAGTAAAATAAAAATCTGATCTGAAAACGACCAAGTGTGCGTCAGTTTCGAAAATAACGAATGTGTAACTTTGATCCACGAACATAATATATGATAACATGTCATGTCAGTCAGTTGGTAAATCTAGTCCATTTAGTTAATCTAGTTCATTTCTTTGTAAGAAGCATAAATCTGAAAGATAGTATAAATGAGACATTTCCTTAACTAACTTAATCATAAGAAAAAAATAAAATAATCAACCTTACAAAAATAAATGAAATCCCACCCAAAACAATAATGTGAAAGACTGCCAAGTTCGATAATATGGGAATGCTTCGCCTATTAAAGAAGTGAGATCTGAATAAGTACCAAGTTCCATAGTTACATATACCTCAGTTCAAAATAATTACTTTTTAATGATGTTACTTGGCAAGTTTTAATAGAAAATTAAATACTTGATTCATTGCGTTTAGTAGGTTTATGGTGTGTGAAAACTTGCCAAGTAGCATCATTAAAAAGTAACTATTTTGAACTGAGGTATATGTAACTATGGAACTTGGTACTTATTCAGATCTCACTTCTTTTATAAGCGAAGCATTCCCATATTATCGAACTTGGCAGTCTTTCACATTATTGTTTTGGGTGGGTATCTTTATAGAAATCAGATAAAAGCGAGTATCCGTAAAAATATTTAAAGGAAAAATGTGTCCGATTCTTACAAAAAGTTGTCATAGAAACCAGATATAAGTATACAGAATAACACAAAAAGCGTTTCTATTTACGACGGAACAAGAGGCGTGGTCGGATCTTAAGGAACCTTTCACTTTGCATAGCTTTCCTATACCTTTAGGGGGACCCGGGACGGTGGTACACGGAAAACGAATTTTTGGGAGCAAAAGAACTCTTAGTACCCGACTGACATAATAAAGAAGGATAATATCCAGTATATTATCGCGAGTGGCGGCTGCTAACATCGGTTGGTACTTAGAGCGCATGTCGGCGCACATACACGAGTGCGTTAGTATTATGGTAGTAGGCACAGTAAGTGGCAACTATTTAATAAGTGATCGTAATTCATATGTCCTCGACCACAATACACAGATTTTTGTTACGATTACTGTACATGTCTAGCTGCATAAATAAAGGTAGAGTATTATCATTAACCTCGCTAGAAGTACTACTTTGACCTACATTTTTTTTTCAGGGAACACACTGTGACTCACATATAAAAAAAACTAAACACATAACAAATGTGCTGGATTCTTGATTTCTTTGTTATCATGATGGTACTTAATGTATTGTTATAACTCTATGGAGTTATACAGAAGTCCTTCACTCAACTTCAAATAGGTCTATATTCGAGTTTACCTATACCTATTATTAGAGTTGCCATCTACCATTGGAAAAACAGAGGGTCAAATCATAACCAGAAATAAATCTTTGACGTACGGAGTGTTTTTCCTCATAATTAAATTATTTTTACTGACAGACGACGTGCACTAATTAAATGAATACATCAACAATCCGTTTACCTATTCACTACACCCAAGTGCTGAAAATAATGGACATTGTTACCGGATCCTTTTAAAAAGTCGAGGATTACCCCGCGGTAATTCTACATCAAAACAAAAGCTATGTAGGAGTATGTACAACAGGCTCCTAATAATAATAATAGAAGGGCCTAAATTCCCAATTTCGTCAAAAACAACGCTCGAATCCGCCAACGTAATTGGTAACGAATAAAGCTGATTTAAAATGGATTTCGACGAGCAACGCCTTGAGCTGAGTTGAGACGCACTTGATTAACTACAAAGCAGATGGAAAACTGGGTGCTGAAGGATCCATAGATTCTTACTATAGAGATCAGGAACAATTAGTAATATTTAATGCTTGTTTTATGGCAAAAATATGTAATCCTCCTCCTTAAAATTAACTAGACTAAAAGAAGGAAATACCATAAGCTAAATACCTGTTGCTAGTTTTTTTTACCTTAGAGGGTCTAAGGGAAGGAGAAAATGTTAGATGTAGACTGAACAAAATCACTTTTGCATGTAGAGGTACAGTATTTTTAGTATCATCAGGCTTTCAACTGTCCCACTGCTAGGCTCAGGCCACCTCTCACACAAATTTCCATATCCGATCATACAAGAGCAATAATGATTCACAATTTCTTTCTTAGAAGACGCGACTAAACAGAATGTCAACACAGCTTTCACACAACCAACGCTATATTTGTTTTTAATAGAAAGCGTTTGAAGCTATTTATCATAAGCCGGAACAGGACATTTTAGAAGCATTACTTTTACCTCATAACAGATATTCATCCGCCTAATTTTATGTATTGAGACGTAATATAAAATATTTATCTCAGTTATTGAATTGAACTTTCAAGTACATGGTTGCAGGACATGGTTGGTTTATAATTTTTCTAAATAATCTACATGATTTACCTACAAAAATCGTACAATCATAATTCAAAACTAAAACATTCAGGAGTTTCACCTGTCCGCGCTGCGACGTAGGTAGTTCTCCAGATTGGAAAATTGCTCGACTTCATTAGATTACATCACAGGCTCGCCGCAACGAGTAACCAACCTCATCATGTCGTTATCAAGTTAATCGCTAATTCCATTCTATCTCCCCATACTAAATAAAAGACTTATCATACGATCAACGCTCTTTTCTACATTGTATTATTCATTTATCTGTCAGCTTTTTAAAATTGTAATGGAAAACCACTACAACTAACTGAGCCAACCTAGATGATAAATTAAATTAACTATGTTAAATTACTTGTTAAAAAAGCAGGAAGAACTACGCTTAAAATATTACTCTGCTGAAAATTCAGCTGCAATATAAATCTGCAGATAAAACCCTTGTACGTACTTTAGTAGCAATTTACGTGTAACGAGCGCGCAGTTTTAATCAGTGTATTCCCATGCCGATCTAGTAATTAAAGAGACACATGGAGTACTTATCTGCCTCGTAAGTTATAACAGTCGGTGGAGAGATATGGCCGATGTTAATGCTCTGCGACTAATCACTTCAAGTTACGTCTATTGCGAACTTGAACTCCGCATGTGACTCGCAACATATGTTTCTTGTTTAGATTTATGCAAGAAATATATTAGAGCTTAATCGCTTGCTTTACCAGATTCTTCAAAATTATCCATGTAAAACATTTTTAAGGTTTTCTAAGATACATTCTTGGCCATAACTATTTCAAAGCTCAGTATGTATTTTGAAAATGTTCAGTAGGTACAGTAGGTACCTGAGCGCAACAGCTGCAAACAACTTACAATAAATACTAAACTTCTATTGTTTTAGCGACAATATTTGGCGCCAGTTAAGTTACCATTACACAGATGCGTCAATTATGTTATGACATGGCGTAATGAAATTATTATAGCGGTCATAACACATGACAGACGTAATAAATGCTCTCCCGCCGACGGAGCTCTTATTGCGTGGAAACACATCACTTTTATTGTTTAGCACTTTCAAGTGCTTTGTGACCCGAATACATTGCTTTAATAGTGCTACCGAATATCTTCATATTAGTGCTCTTGGAGATTATTACCTTCTAAGCGCTTAACTGTGGCGTGTATAGCTTAAACACTGCTATAACTTTGAATGTTCCCTTATCATTAAAAGCTGGTGATATTGTCTAATTGATAATCCAATTCCTATGAAGACTTGTACGACCGTCGACCGGTGTGTACAGATTAGATACCTACGTACTAATCTACGTAAAAGTCGCCTTGTCCAAAACAAGTAGACAACAATCTCAACCAACTTTCGTAATTATAATATTCAAAATATAGCACATTGTTGGCTAGCAACTAAACATTTGATCTACACACGAGTACTCGAACCACCAATAACAATGGGTGTCATTTGTCGGACGTCTCTCAAAGAAGTTCACGTACAGACTCTTAAGGAACACAATAGCCTTAATTTCGCCGGTGTGCTACAGCGGTTGACGTTACACGACGTTCGAGAAACGAACCATTAATCAGATGAATATCTTCCTTTCATATGAAGGAACTGAAGATCTGAAAACCTTTCGTTGAAAGGACGTGATGCCTGTGACCTGTGTGAAATGAATTCACAAACGCTTTTGCATATTCACATAATCTGCTTTCTCATTTTATTTTTATCCGACTGCCAAATAAAAACTGCTGGCCAGCCTATAGAAAATTAATCCAGTTTAAGTTTTATTTTCAAACGCTGCCTGGTATTGCAGGGATCAAACCGGATTCTTTTCGCGAAATGACACATGGATACAAGTGCAAGCACTAAGCTAAAAAATGATTTCCCCAGAATCTATTTCGGTCTCAACACAAATCACTTTTCACTTAATTCGATAACGCAAAAAGACAGCATTTGGTACAAGTCTTCTTCGCCGCATGATTACCGATACAAAAGAAATATTCAGCCTCAGTCTGCCGGTTGAAACTGTTAGAGCACTTTGGTCGATAAACGACACGATCGTAGGATAATCCCCAGCAATCACGGTCTCACTTGACCCAAATAGCAATTCATATTACGTGCCTCTCTGCCACATCAAACGAATACATGCAAGGGTCACAAGTCATCCCTTTCTCTCTCAGACAAAACCCTGCGACTTAATTTCCTAGCATTATCTCTTCATGTCGCCATCACATTTATTACGTGCAGACTCGTTCCTCGTACATTATTCAATTAGTTACATAATGGTTTTATTCTTTATGACTCCGGAAGACAACTCATGCCATTATGGTCAATTACAAACTTGTGATGTTCACATTAAAATGCCTCACTCGTTTAACACAAGGTGACCGCAGCTTCCGGGGCTATATTAAGTCTGATACAAGATTTTCTTTGCGATATTAAACTGTTGGCATGAAGCGGTGGTTTTCCACGGTGAATATTAATCACCGTTAGCAAGACAAAGAGAAGTCTGGCATGATCTTAGTGTAGGAAAACTGTTGGAATATACAATCTAGGTACTTACCGGGAGGGGGAAAGGTGCCTGTCGGTGTGTCATGGGTGCGAATGGCGGCATGCGCGGCGCGGGGCCGGCGGCGGGCGGCGCGGCGCGCTCGGGCTGCGGCCGCAGCGGCAGGCGCACGGGGCCCGTCAGCGGGAACGCGAACACTTGCGACTGGGGCTCCGGGAAGTTCATCGGCCTACAACAAGTAAATAAATTCACCTTGATAACACCACTCTTTACTGGATTTAATCAAAAAATTTTAAATACAATACTCTTGAACCTGATGACTAATTAAAACAGACATTGTTTATGTAGCAAAACCAGGACAAGGATTTATTTGTATTTAAACGATTGCAATACTCCTGGGCAAGACATCTAAACTTGTTTTTAATTATCCATTTTAGTTAAAGACGCTTTAAAACTGTAATTGATGAATAAAATCCAGAAAATAGCAGGAAAGACATCAGATACACAATAAAAGAAACCAATTTCATATTGTAGCCAACATAAAACAAAACTAACAGATATATTCAATCCAATCTATTCTAATAGAGTTAAAAAGTTTGTTTGGTTGGTTGCAGAGCGGTTATCTTAGGAATAATGTACACTGCCAAATATTTCAGTGTCATATGGGAGTTTTATCGAGTTCTCACACATTCCGGCTATGGAAGCATTTTCCCTCAGGACGGAGGGACCGTGGGACAGCTACTTCACTACTAAATCACAATAAAGAACTTTGCCTCCCCTTCGCCTATATGAATAAACAAAGGCAAATAAATAACCATTATTTAATTATTCAAACCACAAATCACATGAAGATAATCTGTGCAGATCGATAGCAACCACTAACATCCCGCGTTCTATCACTTAGCTAATTGGTTAACGTAGGCGTAGGCAAGATGTAAGGCATCACTTACGTTTGCTGACGACTTATTTGTCTTCAAATAACAAGACACCCGCTTTTGCTTTGAACATCCCAAACTTATAATTCAAAACGTGCCTAAGCCGATTCATTATCACTTTCAAACAGAGAAGCGCTTTGTGTAATTCTATACACAATCATACAGATACGTACCCTAACTAGATATAAATTCAAATGTAAGTGTAATGGGCTTGCACGATAAAACAGCTGAATATAGGTACATATTTTGATAAAATTTATTTTGGCCCTAGTGTCGATTATAGAGTTTTCCAGTGAATGGAGTACTTTCATTGAGATCCGAGTGAGTAATAACGTAACTATTCACTTTGTACCTCTACATACGCCCTTGAAACTCATGTGCTTTCATGAACTTTTACTAATGACGGCACGTGTAGGAGCTTACAAAAGTAGAACACCGTCATGTTGGAAGAAGAACCGACAATAAGTGTTTTTCATCTTTATTAAGAAAACTTACAGGTAACAGAGCTTTTTGATGACTAATGATTGGCTGCGATTGTATTATGAGTCGCTGGATAAATGCTTAAGAGACCCGGAATGCACGATAATTTGAAAATTGCTGAAAACAAAATAGAGCATCAAAATCCCATATGTATATCATCAAATCAGAAACTGCTAGAATGATCATTAGAAAACCATAGAAAATGGATGTCCATTCTAATTTATACACCCGCCATAAATGGATATGTGACATCAGTATTGCTGTTCAGTGAACTTATCAAGTAACAATAATATAATATTCTGAACGCATAGGCCGCTGTTTGTAACAATTGTCGTTTGGGAATACAGGGAAAATACGGAGGTAAGCAAGTCGTTGATTCCCAAGTGTATTACGGCCTGATAAAATTTTACAACTACGCTCGTAGGGTCCTTTTATTGCTAACTACCAGCCGTTCACTTTGTCATCAGTATTGAAGACAAACGATTGTAACGTAATTGCACTTTCAACTGACTGCGTAATGCGATAGCTGATTAGTGACACGAAGGTACTTAGCAAACAGTAACGTAACATGTGAATTGTCAGTACTGCTGTGTAAAAGCGTATGGAATGTTGAATACAAGTGCCAGCCCATTACGTGACTCAATATATTTAAGGTTTAACAATAAGTTTGTGCGCAACTGAAACCTACGCTTGACCTTATAATACCGTGACATGTCATAAGTCTTCGTCCGCGTCACACAAAAGTTGTAAAAGGACATAAAAAATAAAACACAGTACCGACAATAAAGCAAGAAGAATAGAACTCTAAGCCTTCGGAGGTTCTAAGAAACAAGCATAATAATCGGTCCACTCCGCCGCATTTCAATGCGAACCACGCAAAATACTCGACAAAAGAATTTAATCCGTATTGTTATATGTTTTGAACGTAACGGAGACACAGTGAACCTTAAACAATGATTTTACTTTTCCCGTAGTTTCTCATTTTATTGAAACACAATATATAAACATTATGTTTATATCAAAGAAGTCAGAGGTCAGCCTTGACAACAGTTTGTTATTTACACACGACTCAAGGTATACCATTACGAGTGGGTACACAATAATATCTTTGATCTACTTCAGAAAGGTCAGAAACCAATAACAAACCTGTCTTTAACGTAATCGAACACAAAAACAGTACAAAGCGAATTGTTACCTAAGAGCGAATACTGGATACTTGTCATCGAGAAAGTTCGATTGTACTTACAAGTACACACGTTATTCTTATTAATTCCACAATCGTGAATGTTATGCTTGATATGCCTCAGTTATTGTACAATATTTTTTCTTTGGTTGATTAGAATAGATCATAATATAACAAAGATCATTGATCAGCAGTTTCAATGTAACTTAAGATGTGCTCATTCAGAATAGACGTTAGTGTGATTTACCTGGGCTCGTCGCCTCCGTGGCAGATGATGGCGATGCGCTCGGCGTGAGCGCTGCGCGGGGCGAAGGCTCCGAGGATGTTGAAAGGGAATCGCCTCTCCATGGGATCATCGCGACGCTTCTCAACCACGCAGTTCATGCGGCCCCTGGAAACAAAATATATTACATTTATAACCTGCTACAAATTAAAATGTTAACGTTCATGTACTCGCAAGAAGAACAGTTCTCTAAAATTCGACACCTTTTTTTGCTTAAAATACCTCATGACCTTCATTATGCAGTTTTTTATCAAACAGTAAAAATGTGACCGATTGGCTGCCGCTTTTATGGAGGCATTGACTATAAAACCTTTTCTTTGTTTCCATTTAATTGAAAATTTTGTTACATCTAATTTATCATTGTAGAGCAGAAACAGAAATTATTGTACAGACTTATAAAATGTTCATTTCGCGATGAATTAATGTGATGAAAATCTACAATTAGCTTCACTTCAAGCTTTAACGATGTTATGACGTGCCGCCATTTGTTTCTTAACAAAATATTTTGTTTTATTTAGCACTGGCGGCAACTTTCTATAACATGACCTAATTCCATTACATAATCTTCTTTTGAGACTGGCTTAAGTGCCTACACGTAAATCGCGTTAGTGACGTAAGTCATCAATCACTACATTAAAACCTTAATAATATGTCTAAGTTTTTAAATAAAACGCTCCATCGCCTTCCAAATAGCGCATCGTGGATCCCAGGCCGCGTTGGGTCACATGACACATGCTCCTACGGATTACCAATGAGCTCGTATTAATGTGATTACACAAGTTTCTCCGACTCCTTCCGCCTAGCGCCGGCTCGATGTTACACAACTAGTTAGTCAAAACATTATAATATGAGAACACAGGAAGAACGGAGCGAATCACTCGGGGGAAAACTCCGCGTACTAGTACAACAAGTTACTAACTGCAAATATTTATTTATTGAACCATCGCTGTTGTCCTCCTTTTGTTGCTGATACCGTTTTTAACAACTTTGCCAAATTATGGCTTGAGTCCGTTATGATGGTGCTTTGGTCCATAGTTATTCATAAGGAAATGGGTTCCTTTGACTCATTCGTATTTAAATTCTGCCAATTATAAGTTACTGTTATTTGGTAGTTTACAGGCATGTTAAAAATTAATAAATATTCCAAAACAGAATTAAGGAAAAGGTTATGATTTAAGTTCTTTTCTTTCGAGAATAGTTACGGTTATTTTTATACAAGCTGCACGCATGTATGGTCTATGGGTGATGATTACTGAACAACTTTTTAAGTCCCAGTTATTCAGGTGTCCAAAGCATACTGAATTAAGACAAACTCTTGGTATATAACGCGGGAGATCTTGACCTTGCTCTTATTTACATAACTGTTCGTCAGTGCAGAACTTAATTTTAAATAAACAACAAATGCATTAAACATCCGCGGTTTTAATGAGTAATCCCCCAACTAATTATGTAAGTGCTTGCTTTACTTGCTCATCTAGAGTGAATTTATTTATCTGTAGCGAATATATTATACGTCATGTCAAAACATAATATCAGTATGAAGCAGTCACAAACATTAAGATGAAATGAAGCAAGCGACCAACGTAGATTAAGATGTATTTTGAAGAATGCTTGAAGCTTCTCTTTTAACCTCAAATGTCTAGGAGCAGTATACAAAAATTTAGAGAGAGACCTCAAGCCCGAGGCAAGACAGATGAATGTGTTGTATCGAACTTACTTCTGATTGTTAGCCAGGAAGGCTCCAGCTAGTTCGTCGAGGTCGAACTGGATGGGCAGCTTGAGCATGGGCCTGACGGCGTCGAGCTCATCCTCCTCCTCAGCCGAACTGTCAGACTCTGAGCTGTCGTCACTTGCTGAGTTCGGCGAGTCATTTCTCTCATCGTCGATTTTCTGAAAGTATCAATCAATTTCATAGATCATTTTACTAAACCTGAAGATTCAATTATTCAATGGTTACTTTGAAGATTCCTTCTGACGATTCTATAGTAAATAGGTAGTTCTGCAACCGATGTAACATCCTAGTTTGAATATACGGAAATGATTTCGTATTAACTCTTATAAGGCTCTTGTTATGCAGTAATGTATTACGGTATTGGCTATAGGTACACGAGAATATCGGGAACTAGCTTGACCTCTAACGCCTTTGACCTGAACGGCCCTAGACAGGTAGCTTTCGCTTTCGTAACGCTTTATAAAGAAAGGAAACGAAAGCAGTGACATTTATTAAAGAGATAGTGTGCAGAAAGAGTTTAATATATATTTTTATAACGTCATAAAAATGCTGCGATAAATTGCATTTAACACTTAATGGAAAAGCGACGTGTGAAACAAGAACATTATATATCTCGTTCTGTGCTGTTTACCCGGTACAATGGGTTCGGACATCCTGCGCGAGACAATGCGCCCGCGCGCCATTGTTCAACCGCCCTCCGTTTGTAAATATTACTAACATTCGGATAGATAGCTCATCGTTGAATCAGCCTACGTCTATGCAAATCTTATTATTGTATCGAAAGAATATAAGGCATAACGTATTGTTTTCCACATCAGCCTTACTCTGCCTTCACACTAATGCCAGGCAAAGTAGCATCCTTATATCGTAACCAAACGTTTCTCATTATATCTTGTTTATTTTAATTTAATGAAAACTTCAAATCAAATGAATTTGTAGGTAGAATTCTAAAATAAATAGCTCCACATTTCTCGGAAACCACATACGTATGGTATCTTCAATCTGCATGTAATTTTGCATTTGCAGACAATATCTGGGCAATGCAAATAATACAAAGTGGCCGCTTTCACGTGTTCGTGGTGCAACAGTCGAGCGGTAAGCCCCGCTCTCCCCCCTCACCGCAAGTGAAAGCTGGCTCACGTCACTACTTGCACCCACTGACAAATGCACATATGTACAGACATGACCATTCAACATTAACCTTTTTTTAAATTTTGCAACAAATTACAAATATCAAGGGAAATTATCAATAGCAGAGACCTAACCTCTCCTGAGTTATCAACTAGGATTTCCCTATTTACTTATATAACTTTTTATTTAATGTCTCAGAGCGAAGATGACCTGTGTCTAACAAGATTTAAAATTTCTTAGGCCTTTCACGCGTGAAACTACCAAGAGAAACCATTCGCTGGCCTTAACCAATCGGTTGTTGGTCGTCACCACTTTTACTACAGAGAAAATAATAAATATAACTAATGGCCGTATGTTCTAGAAAATATACAACAAAAGTTACCTATATTTGACTTTTGGCGTAAATAGAGAGCCAAACAATTTGAAGGTTTGTAGTCCGAATTGTTTCATCCAACATTCATAACATTTGCTATCTTTTTTTTTACCTCAAGCTTAAATTCCATAAGAATAAAGCGTTAATTTAAATTGGCAACAAGGTAAAACTTTCAAGTTGGCTTTATCCTCAAAATAAACTCCGTAGGTATTCACAAACAATAATGTAGACAGCGGCTTAGTATTCAAGCGGCGACAGTGTGGGAAAACATATTTACCTGTAATTTGTCTTCGTCGATCTTAGACTCTGCATGGTTGAGTGCGTCGTCTTTGAGCTGGTTGGCGGGGACTGGCACTGGCTGGCTGGGCTGCGCAGACGGCTCCGGCGCCACAGACGGCGGCGGCACACCGTGCAGTGCGTGCGCGTTGCTTAGGGGCAGGGGCTCGTCCTAAAATAAACAATGTTCAGGAGTAAGTTCGAGAGGTCTAAAGTCTGCAATTAATTAAACGTAGACACCAAAATAATTCGCAACCAATTTTGTACCAAAAATGTAGGTGTAATGTACATGGATCAATCCTAACTTTTTGTAGGACCAACTTTTTGATCTAACAGATCAAAATAACTTGGAAAGATTTGACTATACTTTATTTTCGCGACGGGCTCTACATACAATGCTTAATGCATAAGTATAATTTGAGAAGTAAAAAACTAAATCAGTTATTGAAATCACATAAGGTCACATAGGTGTTGCAATGAAAATGGCTACCAGTAAGTTCTAGAAACGGTAAACCCAGCCACGACTGTGTCAATGTTATTTTCCACGTAACCACTTTTTGTACCCGTTTAAAGTTATTTATGAAATCTTTGCAAAATCGTAATTTCTACAACAAATTAAAGTTGAAGCATTGCCAACCTCGCCGCTCACTTTTCGCGCAAAAACCATCAAAGTGCTCATCGCAAAATGGCGGATGCCTTTTGCATGCAGCCAACCTCTTACGTAACTTGAGTACGTAGGCTATGTTCACGTACCAATGTATTTACCCACACGGTATCGCGTCTCATCATTGTCCATGTCAATTGCTGTATTCTCATTGGATAATGACCAGTTGGCTGGTATCAGTCATGCAATGTGCTTAAAAATATCCATGTAGGCAGGTACAAAAGTGCAAGGTTGCAGGCCTAGCAAAACGTTCGACAATTGTTAAAAAACAAACAATAAAATTTATTTTACGTCAAAGTTTCGATACGCTTTTCAAAACAATCGCGAATTGTTTTCGGAGACGCCGACGCTACTATTGGTTTTCTAATGTCAAAGAAGGTTCAACTATCAATTGCTTGTTCTTTTAAGCAAAATAAGTTATCTAGACTATAACTTACATAGACCTGGTTATTGTTTGCTTTTCGCGAAGTTAATTTTGGCCCGCAACTTATTACGATTCCTAAAATTCTCTCGTGATTTTCAAATTCAATAACAATATCGATGTTAGGTGCCTATCGAATGTCTATTTTAACATAAAAAAGTCTATCAATGGAATTAAACGCAAATATAAACGAATTGCGTCTTTATTGAGCTGCCTTTCCACTGCAAAATTATGCACGCCACGAGAGTTCTACCTACGCAAGCTTTTGAAATCTTGGAAAATACAACAATTAGGTACTATTAGGTACTTAAATGGTATGGGCTCACACAGGGGTTAGTCATCTTTGAAGGTACGAGTACGTGCTTCGTTGAGCGATTATGACAGTTGAAGAACAGGATGAATTCCATACTCGGCGTGGAATACTTGTTAATTTTGAAAGAGATGTACGTATCTTGTGTAAATGATGTTGTGTGTGCTGTCAAGTATCAGGGCGCAGCGGAGCGCGAAATGTTTGCGACCGCAACTGATAGAAAACGACGATTACGTCGACAGCTATTGTCGCATTGTGCACTACGCCCACCACACTTTTACTGGATTTACGAAACGTTTTAAACATTTAATAGTTATTGTCGCTTGCCGAGCCGACCGTTGCGTGATAACGAGGAAATTGCGCCTCTCGCCAACACAGAAAGCAAGCAATCGTCTATGAACAAAGAATTTCAGGCTAAATCGGAGAAAAAATTGACAACACAAAATATAAATAGCATAACACAATGACATGTTGTGCGTGTACAAATGGTATAAAATTGCTCAGAACCATTGAAATTCTATACGCAATTTTATTTATAAATACGTAAGCAGGAGCTAGCAACGGTGGTCAGCAGGTGAATACTAATGGTGCTCGTGCATGTGAATGACACAACATAAATAAAACTTTTGTTATCAAGTCAAATAAATTAATCCAATAACTAAGTTCTTATTGAAAAAATACTTCATGATTGTTGTTTTATTTATCACTTCCTCGATTATCGAGCGTTATTCATTACTTGAAGCGTTTTATACCTCTGGTTACGGGACAATATTGATGTTTTTATCGAGCTCCAAAGAGTCTCCGTTAGAGCCGAATGACCATTCACTAAATACAGTCTAAACAACCTCAATTTGCCAAGTCAAGGTAAACTGAGATTACTCATAAGGACACGCTGCGAATTTTAACTAAATGTACCTATAGACGGATGGAAGATGCTGGATCTCTACCTGTCTGTCTGCCGCGCTTTTACGATAAAACTAATGAATCGATATCAATTTTGGCCACAGAAATCTGGACTCTAAAAAGGGATACCTAGGTATATCCGGCAAAGGGGAGTAAATCTAAAAATGAATTATGTTAATAATGTTCATCATTAAAATGTAGTCGAGGAATATTTGCTTTGAAAAGATAAGTTTCTGATGAAACATGTGAATACCGTGAGGGTTTAATTAGCAAGTATAATATAGTATTTATTATTTTATTGTATCTTATTTCAACAGAACACAAAGTAAACACCGATGACTCATCTCAATCGTGTAGCCTACACGAAACAACATTTGTCTCCTAAGACAAAAATATTTTGTTTAAGAATTTTTGGTAATTTTGAAGGAAACTTTCAATCTTTGAAACTTTGATAAACAAATATTTTAAAGGTCAGGGTAAGAAACTGTCACAAGGATTTATTTTAGTATTAGAAATGAATTACAATAACTAATAAATAACTAAATTGTTAAGTATTACATAGGTGAAACGGTACCAGTTATAATTTTGGTGTGATTCAAGAAACTAAGGGGAATATTAAAAGCTAATATGCCTGCGATATAAAAAGGATATTATTCAATAATAGAGGCTAAGGCATTTATTGAGTTATTTCATCAGCATCTGCATATCATAGACCAATGAATAATAAAGTGCTAGTAGGATATTTTATTAAGTGTTCAAGAATGACATTGTAAAACTTAGGTGAAACTCGAATGAGATAATGTACCCGATCCCGCCGTCACTGAACACCTAAGAGTCGGGCTAGCATTACATGTAATAACATATTATGATCGGCTCTCAAGTTAAGCACTTGTTGGGATCACCCGAGCATAAAGAATGTTAATTAAAGTACGATGGCGAGTCAATAATTAGACGATGACAGTGCTGTGGGTGGGACGCGCGGGTGGACGGATGCGACGAAGATCATTGTGGTGCGCGTGCGCGGAAAATCGGTGGCTTCCGCTCAACACGCACACACACGCAATTTGCGCACATGAATTAGACATAAGTATATCTATTTTGGTTGCTGGATAGAATTGCTACTGATAAGCCAATGCCTACTGAACACCAAGTCTGATCATTTTTCCCTGCATAACGCTTATACTACACCAACTTATACAACTGAATCTCACCTAAACATATATACTTCAATAAAAACTGACTAGAATGAAAGTATAAAATTTACTACATTATTAATTAGAAATCAATTAGAAGCTACTTACATAGCAACAAAAAATAATTTACTGGCTCAAGTTACACTTCAGCGACTGCAAAAATACGTAAAAGATTTATGCAGAAGTACTTATTGAAATATATTTTATAACAAGAGCTGTTATGATGCAGAAGCCTTACGTTAATCAGTTAGTTAGGTGTGATCGTTTAAGCATATGTGCTTACAATAATTAGGGTATTTCTGCAACAGTTAACTTTGTGTTACCAATAGTGTGCGATGTAAAAATTCATTGTAATGGGCAAACCAAGTACATGTTAATTTTCAATACAATCGGTCACGGCGACTGACTCAAGGACTTCACGCCTTTTGAGTGTTTACATTCCAACTCCCGCCGGTATTGCCAAAAACATTGTGAGTCAAAGTTTATTAAACGTTAAATGATATTACCAACGTAAATATCAGAGCGGGACATAATATGATACAAAACAATCATCTTATAATTATATTATCATGCCGTTTGGGGCTTCCACGTTACAAACCATAGAGGTTTTAAAGTAGCTTCCTACAATAGCTACCAATATATAGAGGTATGTAATCGAGTACCTATGGTTTAATAATTAGGCATAGGTACAAATTGTGTTCCAGCTTTGATGCTAAGTTTGAACTTCCTCCAAATCTATGAAGATCGTGTACATTGAAAGTCACTAAGTACTAGCTACTTAATCCTGATTGAAGTTCCTTCTTGCGGTTTTTTTTTTTTTGGTATTATTTTCAACCGCCAAGCTGAACCCTTTATGAGATACTGTAGGAGTCAGGAGTCGAGAGACGACTGGTCACCCTAGTATCGGCAAAGAGTCTGTGTCCGTTAGAGCAAAAGCAGGTGAAGCTTCCTGGGGCTACGAAATTGAAGCGTAACCGCGGCCTTGGTATACACAGTCTAGCAGTGTCTAGCACGATAAAATTTTCCAAGCTGTCCCTTTTTGGGATATCTCTCAGGAACGTAGATAAATGTCTCAGAATATCGCCTCGACGTCATTATTAAGCATGGCCACAGTATGTCTAACTATTTCTTCGGACATGATTGTGAGCACTGTCACGTGGCAGAGTAAAACATGGTTTGATGTTTCGATATGAGCCCTTGTAATGAACTGAACAAGTACAAAAATAACCATAACTATTTATATATAATTTGACATAGGAAGCTCATTATCATTTACTCCACAAATGTATTATTACAAAAGGAAAACCAATGACAACAAAATAATATTCAAAACTAATGATAAATGATTATGAAACATGAGAAAGTAAACATTAATAAACTTAAGATTTATGAGACTAACGAGTGCGTAAGTATATGTTACAGTAACAGCCTAATTACAGATCAAAATATTGTTTTCAATACATTTGCCTGAAAATTGATACTTACCACGTCGTCTGCAGCGCGGCACGGTAAAATGCTATTTCCCGCGCTGGTGCAAAAACGTTTAAAGATTCTTTTTTAATTAAACCAAGGAGTAGCTTTGATTAAGTATACACATACACGCATTAAAGGTTTATGAATACTAAAATTGATTTTGTAATTTCAATTTCAACAAAAAAAAACTATTTTATGACAAATTACCGATATCAACAGACTGTTTAACCGTTCTTAATTCCAAAATTAAACATTTGAATTTCCTTTTTTTACACTACACTATTATTTTAATAGTAGGCAGTATGCAGGATTGCAGCTGTCAAATTGCAAAACAACGCGGGAAAAACTAGCGAACCAGAGTTTCAAAATGAAGGTTGTTGATTTTTGCGAAAATAAGTTTATTTCAAAGGTTCACGCATTATAGGTTTTTTTTATTTTATATCGGCAAAGATTTAGATTACTTAACTTTGAAAAAATGTAGGCCAGTATCTAATAATTGTATTAATTGTTAGTATTTGTTACTTTTTCACGTGCAAACGGTTTTTCAGTTGGACTATTAGTAGATATGTAAGGTTAGATAATAAGAATACCGGGATTATCCACCCACCAGTCCACCACTATCTTCAGGGACTAAATTATTAAATCAACAAATTATTAAAAACTTTACCTACTACACGAAACACGACTTCTTTATACCAATAAACTCAGTTATGCTCAACGATGAAATCGTAACCAATCGACAGATTTTATGTAATGAGTACAACGACCTGTGCCAGTGAATAAACTATTGCAAACTATATCTATTGGGTTAGAACCAGAAAGCAGAAAGCATCCGGACAAAAGTACATGGCATTTCTGTCGTTCAAAATCTTTTATATTTTTTACAAATCAAAAAGTACCAAATGGAAATACTTCAAGGTCAAGAACTGCATAATTATACCAATAATAATCACCTTGGTGCCAATAATAATACTTAATAATACGAGTAAATAAATCGCTTCTAATTTTATATTCACGACGAAAGACGGGTGACGATTTTACTTGCGTAATTTAGTAGTAGTTTGATCATTCTGAATTATAGGTAGGTCCATCTATATTTACACAAAATATGTGAGTTCGGTGTTCTGTCTTGTAAGTACAGGACCCTCATCCCCCATTATCCCTCCAAAATGTAGGTACGTTAACGGAAACAGTAAGAAATAAGGTGTAAATACATAGAGCACATATGACCGTGGTTGCCATCACGACACTATTACGAATGTGTTACAGGCCAGAAAGAAAACAAAGAGAAAAGAAAGTCCATTGAAAGTATTGAAACGTTGAAACTGGCCACTATTGATCTGCACCTGAATAACACCAGTAACTGTTGTTACGGTAGATAATACCAGTGACTAATGTGAGTTACCACGCAGTTGGGCAATGTCAATTAAAAAAACTGAAACATGCAGCGGAAATTATTGAAATAACTTTTTATGATCAATGATACTTTCGTAACTGTTACAGTATCATAAATGTTATAGTCAACAGGAATTTCACGAAAAAATAAGTTATCTACTCTTGTAAATGATAGCGCAGTGAATTCTACATTAAATCATTATCATGCTGAAAATTCCTAAAAGTGTATCTGAATAGAATTCGCAGACTGTCTAACAGCCTCATTTAAATAAATGGTCCATCTTTTTGTCTGCTTTACAGATTATTACCAATACCGTCCCCACGTCAAACTGATGTGGTACAAAGACTAATATGAAATCATGTAGGAACGCTTTATTTTTGTATTGTCTGTAAGCCATAAGAGGCGACATTCACTTTACTGGCAAACGAAAACATGCATGACGAAACCAAAACTCATTTCGGAATGATATTATGTTTTCATGTTATTCAATACAGAATTTCAATAGAATTGAGACAAATATGTATGATATCACACGAAATATCATATTACAGATTATGAAATTTGTAGGTACATAGATTCTTGCTTAACTCGGAACGCTCATAAGTTCACATCGCATGGCCATATGTCACGAAGTGATGCATCGGCGTCATGGGTTCATCGACCCCAGTTGCCAGCCGCTTTCGCTACAAATACATAATCACCAGCACCGACCAGGTATTTGTGCACTACCTACGTACATATAAATTCTCTCTAGATGTACTGCGGCTGACCTTTGACTTAACCCCAGTGCAATCCTTTGATCGTTTGAATTCTGCCTTCCAGCTAAAATACTTAACTTCAAGCTATCCCAAAAGTATTTGAAATTAAATATTAAGATAAAATTACATGTCTGTCTTATGTTACGCGTGTTCACAACTTTAACGCTCGTGTTAACATTTTTGTTATTTTTATTTAAAATGTAAACAATTTGAAACTCTGCAAATAATGACTATTCTTGTACAATGTTTATAAATCAAAGTTCTCGGAAAGGCCCCAGAAACTAACAAACGTAGCCCCGGGCCGAACAACAGAAAGCTTAAGTAACCATCCGCGACGGACTGTCAATAAAATATGGCGGATAGGTTCTAGAGATACATCAACTTTCGCAATAGTAAGTAACAGAAATCGTTAGTTTGGAGCCACAACTCCATATTCTGTGTACAAATTCAAGGTGATCCAGTCGCAACGCAACACGGTACCTCCTCACTGAATGTTCCACGGACTAAGGCAGCTTACAAACATGTATACGATGTGTGGTAAAGTTACACGTATATATACTCATGTACAAGTAAATATTGCGCTACAGTATTTCCTCATCGCGTGCGGACCTATAACAACATGCACATAGTTAACTTACGTGAAGCTTTGGTCAGTTACATCATATGTAGGTGTCACGTTGTTGTCCACCACTACACACGAGCTGCCCTCCCGACACACCACGATTAATGATCCCATTGCCTATAGAACACTACCGTGACAAATTTGCCATGGTAAATCACTCTCAGTTCAGTCAAACATGAGAGATAGACCTAGTCGTGTTTATGGTTATCATAACGCATGCAAAGTCTTTTAAAATATTAGTTTCATGAAAGCAGAGTACCTAGGTATATTATAGGAATCACTTATTCTTAGAGAATATGAGACCTTATAAAATGGTAGTCTGTCTCTACGCTTTCATGCATTGATTTGAAAAACGAAATCTAACCAAGTGTGTCAAGTGTCCGTGTAAATCAGTGTGCGAACGTAAAAATCTAGAATAGCGTAACAAAAGAATGACAACGACACCCTGTAAGAATATTCTCGAAAAGCATTGTGTTGATAAAACATGAATATCTAACTAATACAGATAATTATTAATTTTCCATCTCGGTATTAAGTGTAGTATTGTTATTCCTTCACATTGTTATATATAAGTATGTACAATGTTTCACAGCAATTACAACACCTAAGTGCCGGCCCGTACACGGAACCGGCCCATCTCTACAAAGATTACGTAACTTGAATAAACATTAAATATAAACAACTACGTGACACGGTTGACGGACATCTACTGCTTATATTCAGTTTTTATTGCGTTTTCCTCTCAACAATATAACAAAAAATGACAAATTATGGCAAAGACAGTCAAAACTTAAGTTTAATGATGTTTCCAAGGTTATTTAAAGGTAACAACATAATAACACAAGGTATTCATTAATATTGGAAGTTGACAAGAAGTGTAATTACTGTTAAATACATACCCGACATGAACATAAATGTTGAAATAAATTGCAAATGTATGAACGTGTGGAACAGCAGCGCCTTATAATCAATAAACGTGGGTGTCTACCCTGGGTAGATAGATACTCCTATCAAATTAAATACTTGATTAATTGTAATTTTCTTTTTAAATCTCAATGATTATTTTCGTAATTCTATATATTAATACTTAAAAACTATCAATTTAAGTGAAATGAAATGAAATGAAATGAAATGAAATGAAATTGTTTATTTTGCAAGTTGGACATTACATCACTTTTACACGTCATTTTAAGAACGCTGAGGCCGGCATTTCCTAACTGACTGATCCCTGAGAAGAAACGCCGAAACAAACTCAAGGGTCATAGTCTCTTTTAAAGTCCAAACATGTTATAAATGAAATAATTATGTGTGAGTGTCACCATGTACGCGGTCTGGAATGGCCTTTTGAGGAAAGAGCCACATCAGGCTGGAGCTGACCAGTCCCAACAGACGGCACGCATGCATCAGTCGTCGTGTAGCTCAACCATATCTTAGGGAGCTCAACGACCTGTCACACGACGATACCAGATCTGCAGAACATTTGCGTAGGCCATTTAAAAATACTCAAACCCGCCAGACAGTATTTATGTTATAAGAATATATAATGTTGCTCGCATACACGATACTCACATTCACAATAATAATAATAAATAAATTAAAAAAAAAAAAAAAAAAAATACAATTATAACATATAAATGTCAATAAAAAGAATGTCATTAATAAAAGTTATCTGATTATAATAATATTTAAATGTCAAAAGTAACAATACACAGGCATTTAAAAAGATATCACTCACTAAGCGAGCAGCTCATTCCCAAGCTTCTTTATCATTTAAATAATCAGATATTTTGTAATATCCTTTTTTCAAGAGTTTGGATTTTATATGATTTTTAAATTTCCTGATAGGTAAGTCACGAACCGCTTTGGGAAGTTTATTGTAAAAGCGTATACATTGACCCATGAACGAGTTGCTTACTCTGTGGAGGCGAGTAGCATGTACAGCGAGATTATGTTTATTCCTAGTATTTATGCTATGAACATCAGACATTTGAACAAAGTTAGAAATGTTTTTACGAACGTACATTAAATTTTCAAAAATATATTGAGAGGCAACAGTCAGAATGTTTATTTCTTTGAATTTCTCTCTGAGAGAAACTTTTGGGCCCAGATTATAAATGGCTCGAACAGCTCTTTTCTGTAGAATAAATATAGTTTCAACATCCGCACAGTTTCCCCAAAGGAGAATCCCATACGTCATTGAACTATGAAAGTAACTAAAATAAACTATTCTGGCTGTGTCCACATCGGTGATAAGTCGGATCTTTTTAATAGCATAGGCGGCTGAACTAAGCCTTCCTGACAATTTAACTATATGTGGGCCCCATTGGAGTTTGGAATCAACGGTCAAACCAAGAAATACCGTTGACTCAACAGGCTTCAACTCTACTCCATTTAGTTGTACATTGGTGTGTAACTGCCTTACGTTGAGCGTTGAGAATTTAATTAACTTCGTTTTAGACTCATTTAAAAGAAGATTATTGACATTAAACCAATGAACAACCTTTGAGAGTGCATTGTTAACTTCGTCAAAATTGTCGAGTTGGCGCTTGATTTTAAAAACGAGTGAAGTATCATCGGCAAACAACACAATCTTGTGATTATCCCTTACGTGATAAGGGAGGTCATTAATATAAATAAGAAACAAAAAAGGGCCTAGAATTGAACCCTGTGGAACCCCCATGGTGACCGTAGATCCAGAAGACCTCTTACCATTGACATCCACCCTCTGAATTCTATTATGCAAATAAGAAGTCAGAAGGTCAAGAGCCTTGTTTTTGATACCATAGTGGTGAAGTTTCCTGATGAGTATATCATGGTGCACGCAATCAAAAGCCTTGGACAAGTCGCAGAAAATACCGAGCGCATCCTGCGAATCCTCCCAGGCCTCGAATATATTTTTAAGCAATTCTAAAAGTATTTGTACCTATTCATTTTCACAACTCTAAATGTTGGGTTAACTTAATTCAGTCACAGTCGTCATTTTAAGCAAATATTTACATCAAAATAAAACTGACTTCTTTATAAAGTCTTGATAACAAAGCCCCAAAAAGTCATGCACGGAAGCGTTGCATGACGTGACAAACGTGACTTATCCTAATTTTATAAAAAAAGCAGAGTCAGTCAATATCTTCATTGTCGCTTCAATGCTAAAGATTAGTAACGCAGCATACCTGTGCGTACATATCACAGGACACATTACTGGTAAAAACAATACTTTATAGATGTTACTCTATTATATATAAAAAAATCTTGTACTCTTGTATTGTTCTTATTACGTATCCATTAGTTGCGTATCGACAAGCTCCGCATGATTACCTATAGTATAAATGTTTAATTTTCCATCATATAAGTACCTAGGTACATTTTTGATGGAATCATTTTTTTACAATAAAAAATAGAACACACTTCTAAATAGCATAGACATAGGCACAGCAAATTTAAGGTCTTCAATTATGAAGATGATCTGAATACTTAGGTAATGATTATGTACTGATGTTATTAGATGTTGTAATTCCTTTGTGGTCCAACATTTATATTTAATGTATCAAACCGAGCTACGATTAGAGTGTCGATAATATCCACAAGTGAAGGCTCTGTAGGAAAGAGCAACCGATATGTACCTAAGTAGATAGCCGAAGGTTGGCAGACTGCCACGCTATAATGCAGTTCTGAAAATTAACCTTTCTACGTCTATACTGAGCATGAGTTCCGGCTCAAAGCACTTAAGTACTTTGAAACCTTATTGTAACTATTTCTATGATGAAGAGCCAGTTTCAAAAACATATGTTACTTCTTTAGGACTCTTAGTCTAAAGCACTAAACTGCAGGATGACGAACCACCAGACTGCTTCGTAATTCGTGACATATACGCGCCCTAAAATGTAATATGTAAAGTTTGTACTTACGGCCAGCAAGGCGTCATTGCCATACGCGCGTCCTTCAAGTGCCAGTTCCTTGTCGAGCATGGCATCCAGCTGCTCAAGCTGGTGGCAGGAGGCGCGCGCCGCCACCCAGCTCGAGGCCAGGATAAACGCGCCCAGGATGAACGAGGCAGCCACCACCGTCAGCGCCGCGATCCTCGCTATTTGTACTGATGACGACACTCTCTGCCGGTACGCCTGCCACCAAAAAGTATAGGTTAATACACATTTTTTATTGGTTTATTGAGCCAATGTAAAGGAGATGAGAGGGAGAAGAGAGGAAGAAGAGCACTCGTTTTGATGAGCGCCATAAAGTTAATTCAAAGCACCTAACTGAAATCTATACATAGAACTGACAACCGGTACCTACAAGCATTTTTCAAATTCGCCCTTTATAATGCTTAATAATATATTATGTTTTAACCATTCTAAGTATAGAAATATACATAAACAAATATTTATGGTTTAGGTGCATTGTGATTGAAATAAATAATATATATGTTAATCTATTGCTCCTATTTTATATTCTACAGCAACAGTAGCTTGGCTTATAATACAAAGAATCGTTCAATCAAGCCGCAGTTGGAAATCAACATTCTATTTTAGTACCGATCGTGATATCTTTGAAAGGTAAATACATATACATATGTATATAAGTACCTATGTGACGCAGAAGGTCGATGTCGCACAGCAGATGAAAAACCCAAGTAATCGACAAATTAAATACAATAGCATAACCAGTTCAGATTTACGCATTAGTCATTTATACTCTGGAATTTATACAGGTACATAGCTAATACTATTAAGGATCCCAAAAAAAATGTGCATTTCCAATATTAGGCACTGAAAGGAAACTTGCATCCCTGTCAGTGGCTACTAGATAATGTTAATTGCTAAAGATCTCAACGCATGCATGCAGTGCTATAGCAAAATTTAGCTATGAATAGGTAGTTTGAATTCATAACTCTAAACATTTTTAATTGCTTAATTAATTGAACAATTGTGTCTTTACTTTATTTCATTCCTATATGATATAATTAAATCTCTGAAAACCGCTAAGATGCTATGTATTATATATGTATATTAATAGTGTCTTTGAATTATAAAGTAATATTTTTTTAAATTATATTTTAACGAACTAAGACTAATTGAAATAAATTGTGTGACTTTGTGCCGAGGTGACATTATGCTTGTAGCACGGATCACGCTGACCCACATTAACCACAGATCACCAGATTACGTTGAGAAGGGTTTATAATTTACTTATCTGATGTCCATATTCTATAGACTAAGCATTTACGTCTACTAGAGCATTTCTAAAAATTTTATCGAAAAGTAGAAACAAAAGAAAAAATATCGGTATCGATTTATTGCATAATGCGTCAAAAAAGCAACTTATATTTAAACACCAATCATTCTGCTAATAACACTTACACTATATTTTGTTTTCGTTAATAACTTATTTTTTCAATTGTTTACCATTCATCTTCATAAACCTTCTTTTCAGACAGTAACGTGTCTAAAAAATAAATTAAAATTAATGTTTGAAGTAAAACGCGATAAATTACATGATTTATTTTTGCTTGTTTATTAGGAACCTGTATGAATAGAACATTAACCTTTGGATTTCGTTTAATATACTATGAGCATCTTTTTGCCCTTCGAACTATTGCTACATAAATAATTAAGTACTTACTGCATTTAGTAAGAGTCCATCACAATAATATAATTCTGAAAAGATGATGATGATACGCTCGATTTTAAAGGCCTTGAACAAATGAATCGGTTATATCATAAAGGATATGAAGTGACAATGGCGTCACAGTTAGTTTAAGCCGTTGTTCAAAACAACTATTTAAGTAGATACTTAGTACCTCCTTACAGTCCTTACCTGTAAGAAGCGTGGAAATCCCACGCGCAAGTAAAAAATAAGAACGAATTATACAAACTAGCCGTTTGCCCGTGGCTTCACTTCCGTGCCGTCAAAACCACTGCCCTTGCCGGGATAAAATATAGCCTACGTTACTCAGGAAGAGTGTGACTTTCCAACAAAATTCAAATAGGTTCAGTAGTTTCAGTAGCCTTTACAAACAAACACCTTTTTTCCTAGTACTTTTTCCTTTCCTTTTTCCTAATTTTAGTTTAGATAGGTATTAAATGTACGGTTTCTTATGTATTTTCACAGTTTGCAGTCAGCGTGCATCAGTTTAAAATTTAGACAACTGAGTATCTCTACCAAAATATTCTGACTCATAATCATCAATCTAAAAATTTAACCCCAATATAATAAAGAAAACGTGTACACATGTACTTTCATACATATCTATGTGCATTTGAACAAAGAACATATTTGAGTCATAAATACAATACTTCATAGATATCTCCCACACAATACATACATGAGAATTAATTACAGCAAAGCGCGCCTGCAATAGCCTGAGAGTTCTTTGTCCTTAGCGAGGTGTACTTAATGAAGTTGTGATTTACTAACAACTCGAGGTGTAGATACACAAAAATTACATAACCGTCGGCAGGGGGCAATCGCCGCCGGCGCAGGCGGGACGCGGAGAAGGGGGATCTCCAGTGAGCTACGGTGAAAGTGCTTATTCTGTTGTATTTGTGAAATCCATCATCTTTACCGAGCCACAAAATTATGTCGATTTCGTTGACGCATCTTCGTTAAAGCATATCGAACTATATTATTTGGAACAGCTGACTTTGCATTTGTTTTCAAGATGTTTTTACTGTTTTTACTTTTAGCTTTTTGAACTAATATTCTTGCATTTTGCATATTCTTTAAATTAAGTGAATCTCATTTGTGGAACGTAACTAAACATGTCTACGACATTTGTTGTTGAGTTGAGTGCTTCAATACGTAATCACACATTGTTATGTCTCTTCAGTTACGTTATAGCCATAACCTGGCAGCTTTCTGCCAACCAGCCGCGATTCTATTATAATTGTCACATGATTTGTACCCGCATGTAAATCTCAGTGTTAAACGTGTCTATTATCATATCAGCCTACTTCTGTCCACCCATCAACCAATAGAAAATGAATAGGCATATGTCTGAGATGATTTATAAAACTATCAGAAACTAAGCACAATAAATGCTTTAGTAATGAGGTACCTTTTTGGTATCAACGGTAAATTCATAAAATTTAAAATTTTAACCTCCACAAAACGAGTTAAACATCTGTATAATATGATGAAAACATGGCAGTAACCACTTCACTTGGCTCCAGTTACATGTCGGCGCGACCAATCATGTTATTGTGTAATAATTTACCTAATAGCAGCCTTATATTTATCAGCATTTACTCGCATCCCGGCCATCACAATCTAGAAGTTCTAAACAAAAAGTACTGACGCGAATCTCCACTTAGAAGCATTGCAGTCATTCTTAACCACGAGTTCCATGTAAACAATTATGTTTTTATAAGCCTGATGAATATGTATGTAGGTATATTTCGTGCAAATATCTAGTTTGCGAGCTGTCCGGCTCGGATGTGACGCAAGCTCCATTGTGTCCACTTGCTCGACTGACCAATAACGATTTCACTCAGATTGTAGCTGTTTATATTTTTGCTGTCCAGGCGACGCAATAACCTTGCATTCAACTTCGTTTTATTATTCAGCGAAGATGTTTATTTGAGAACCGATTATTCTGTCTAACGATTTACTAATATTTGGTATAAATGTGAAAGTAACTGTGTATATCTGTCCGCCTTTTACACAAAAGCTACTGAACCGATTTAAATAAAATTTGGTACAGAGATCTGAGAAAGGACAAAGGTTACTTTTTATGCGAGGGCGTAAAAACCGCAGGAAACTAGTTAGGTAATATTTACAGATTTTCAATATAAAAAACTTTTTAGTAGTTATGATGTATAAAACGGAGATCAAGTCCTCCTTATTCTGCAAACGTTGGTGGTCCTAATAGGACAGTTCCTGAAAGAGCGTTTCAATTAAACTGATGTTTATGTTGCTCTGCAACTTATTCTTCTTCTTAGTTCTTTTCTTTTTCAAATATCAGAATTTTATATGAGTCCCTATCAGATGGTCCGTCTTCCTATTGCAGTTTCATTTATATGATTAGGGAATACAATTTTCATTGAAAATTCTATAGGCTTCCTATAAGTCCTGCCTAATCTCTTAGGTCATCTTACCTATCATTAACTTAACGATGTATTCAGGTACCACAAAAGAATGTTGTTTGTTTGGGAAGATGTGAAGTATGCCAACCGATCTCGGCTAGAGACAACGGATTCTCAAAACAGGTTATCGTTGATAAACTTGGAAATGTAATGGATTACGTGTGTTTTTATTAATCTTGCCAAATACCTGCTACTAATTTTAGTCGTGGAAGCTATTAAATTTATTATATTTGAACCCATTTAACTGAAGAATAGAGATAGAATTTGGACATACCTACAAGCCCCATACTAATATTGATGTCACATAATAATCAATTCCTATCTGTAGTAAGCAAGTCAACAGATAGGTAAGTTACAGAAATTAATAAAAAAATAGGTATCCGTTAATGATGTTTCCAACTTAAATTGTTTAAGAAATGCTAAGTAAATGCGGAGTGCTTTCATTATTCTGCGACTCATCATCATCATCTTCCGAGCCTTTTCCCGACTATGTTGGGGTATTCCGTGACTCAAAGCCTTAAAAGAAAACTTTAAAGCATGCTCAACCTCAATGCTCAATCACAAAAATCTTCTGACTACTATTGATATAGCAGACTTTCGCATACAGCCAGACGCGAGGAAAACCGTGAGAAATTATTTATTTCCATTCTGTCGTAATATTACTACGTTGATGTAGTTTATTTATTAAAAACATTTTAATGAAATAGTAGAGACTGCTTCAGTTTTAAGCGCACCAACTACTTATTCGCAAATAAGTAACCAAGTAAATTGTCGCCGCCATGTAAGTAAGTACTATTTATGGGTGGTGCAATTTCTGACGTCACAGTTTACCTAGGCTAGCACCTCTTTAAACAAGGACCTATTTACTAGGCTATGATGAAGTTGCGTGATAACTATGATAAGTGGCGAAGGCTATGTTAATAGATGGCCAGAGACAATAGAACAATGATTGTTCCCACATAATCTTAGACATATTACAATTCTCGGAAAGAAATATCTGTTTCAACAACCAATACGTAGCTCTAAACATATACGTAGCTCATTTGATTGATGATAAAAGTAATGTAAAACGAATCATCTTCTTGCGTCCTGAACTTATACTTAAAGTTGTATATAGGCGCAAATATGTTATTATTTATTTATCATTTGCTTCCGCCAACGGTTTCACCTGCTTTCTGATGGAACTACTTCCCACATCCTGATTAAAAGTAGTCTACATATTATTATCTTTTATAAATACCTAAGCTATATTGATCCAAGTTTCATCAAAAGCCACTCAGTGGGCTTTGACTAGAAGAGTAATCTCTACATCCATCGTCCTTATAAACTTTCGAGTTTATTGTAGTAGATAGTAGGATTCTCTATTCAATATGCTTCTCCTGCACAAAGGTTAAAGGTTTATCTCAAAAAACTATTTCTAGCTTTTAAAAAGTTACGTCTTAACTCTTCTCTTCCTAAAGGCTTCTTTGAACGATCACACTTTGAATCTCCTCCAGGCCAGGTTATTGCGTGTCCAATGAAAGGGAAATTCTGGGTCTAATGGTGGTTATTCCATTATTATTCAGTTTGGAAAACAATAAAATCTAAAAATCATTTAATTTTTTCTTCATAATATGAATACGGCTTTATTAATATCTATTTAGGAAAGTCGACAAAAACCAAAACCTTCAGGTTCTATTATAATTAATCACACTTAATTGCAGATATTGCTGTCGACCCGCATGTACCTATCCATTCATACACCAGCTATTTGAAGCCCATTTAACTGTCGAAGGGATAGGCAGAATGATCAAATTGCGGTCATAAATAGTTTCTTTTTATTGCAAAAATACTTGATTTCACTAAAATGTGTTGTGTTTTATATTGTCAATTTCTCTATCCAATTGGGGATAGTTTTCACAGTGTGATATTAGAGGGTTTGGATTATGTGCAACTAACTAGCTAGGACAGCGAGTTCGATAGTGTAATTGATATTCAATAAATTTAACTAAAATAGCTCAGAACCGCGCAAAAATAGCTCAGTAAAATCAATGTGGATAACTGAAAGATACAGTGGATATATCCTACCGTATTAAACAATTGGAAACATATTTTTAGGGCATATATTGTACCGGTAAATTACAACTAGCATTGACGTTAACCAAAGCATGTTTACAAACAAGCGGCCACGCACCAGCGGCCTCGGTGCCACTAGCTAAGTGAGTCTGAGAGAAAGGCGCTTTCCCGCAGTTATATCCCGCACTCAGTGGACCACTCAATTATTATACTATATTTTATCACTAGAGAAATGGATCATTACCCCAATCGATTTAGAAAGCAAAAATAGCACCTTCGTGTTAACTTAAATATACTTCAGCTTTTAGTAGCGCCCTAAACACAACGTTCGGAAAAAACTAAAAGAGCCCTTATTTAAACAAGATCATTCCTGATACAAAGGCTCAATATGTAAAATACAAAGCTTTAACTGCTAGTCACGATGGTGACGGGCCACTGGCAATCCTACACGTTATGTGTTAAAGTTTATTCAAAGAAGTAACGGAAAATATCATCATACCGGTGGTGGTTCCGACGTGCTGTACACTTCAGATGGTGGGTATTCCGGTTTCATGGTGATGGTGGCCATGGAGTCTGGTTGATGCTCCTTCTCCATCACGCGATTTATTCTTCACAAAAAAAAAATAGAGCCCAAGTATTGTTACGCGCGTAATGTTTGACGTTCGATGTAGAAGTGCGCGCGAGTGAACGGCACTGCCCGGCGTAGGCGCAGTCGTCGTCGTAACAAACGTGGTGGGGCCGCACGACACCGTCGCAGCACATTCACTTATGTATGACAATAGATCCGAGAGATCATTGCTAAGACTACAGTGAAGAGACTTAGTACTCTTGAGTATTTTCTTTCTCCAAGAATAAAGCCATTAGGCAGCGTAGCCTTATTTTTGAAGTCAAAGCTTCATTTTTAAGCTGAAGCATCCACACCATAACAAGTCCTCGATCCACATTGCACCTACATTTGAAAACTTTGCTAGTTGAAGTACACTTTCAAAATAGGTCGGTACTTTAGTCATAGATTAGAGCCAATTGACCTAGCTAAGACTTAATTTTTCTATTTAGGTATCTACTTTGGAAATAAAATACCTTCACTCACTAATTAATCAAGGAAACTCAGAAAGTATAACCAAATTATTTTGATTATCTTGTGTCAATTCCTTACACCCAAGTCACAATCTTCTCCTCGATTTGATGAACATAATTATGCCTCAGAAGACTGCTTCTTTACTTCAAGCATCCCTTCTATGACGAAGTTTCTCATTTTCTAATGGATTCATCGTAACATGCAGGGTGTCCAATCATTTACCTCGCCTGTTTTTTTACATTAAGTAGGTAGTAAGTAGCCCGGGTAACTGGGTTGAGGAGGTCAGATAGGCAGTCGCTTCTTGTAAAGCACTGGTACTCAGCTGAATCCGGTTAGACTGGAAGCCGACCCCAACATGATTGGGAAAAGGCTCGGAGGATGAGGATGATGAGGTACTTTGACCCTTACTTTTTGAAACACGTTTTTGTTGGTCATCCTATCCATTCAGCTAAAACTCAAAATCATTTAGTCAAACTCGGCTTGAAGTTAAAGTTTACAAAAGACAGCCCACAAAACACCCTTCCTTCACCACTGCCCATGTGTTTTTGCTGGGAAGAAGTAGCAAATTTCCCCAGCAATACCTACATGTCTATCAGTAGGCTAGATGGATGTTTGTCTTATACAATGAGCAATATTGGTATAAATTATTAAAATAAAGTTAAAAACTTTCACCACATCCTACCTAACTCAACCATTGATTTTTTACAATAATCAGCAAAGAAAATTACCTAAAGCCTCCAATTTGTTACGTTTGTAATTATAGTCCAAACTAATATTATAAATGCGAAAGTAACTCTGTCTGTCTGTCTATCTTTCTGTCCGTCTGCCTGTCTTTTCTTCTCGCCTAAACTACTGAACCGATTTGTGTGAAATTTGGTACAGACATAGTTTGGAACTTGAGAAAGGACATAGGAGTATTTATTACGAAAAATATAAAATAAAATTTATTCCGGACATACAGGCGTCATCTATTCGTCAAACCATAAATCTGCCGGAAGTCACTATTCCCCGCGAACGAAGTCACGAAATAAGAGAGTGCCCACCTACATGTGCTAGTCTGCTAACGAATTCCCATCTTGGACATTTACACTCGACTTATAAATGAATCTATCAAATTAGATCGCTCAGCCAAACTAAAAAAAAAAAACTAAATAATATACCACTAAGTGCCTAATACCTAATAGTCCTAAGACGATTACTGACCAATATGGTCAGTATTAGTAAGACCTTGGACCACAAACAGCAACTATTCTTACAGTCGTGGATTAGCCCATAAGCAAACTAAGCTCGTGGCCTCAGTTCTAGGGGTGCACCAGACAATCAAACTTCAATCCTCCAAATAAGATAAGTCAATCCGTTGTCTGACAAGTGACAGTGACAGTCAGAATGATTGTTGACAGTTGACTTGATTGACACTTACCATACCTGCTTGCTGGACTTGACAGTTGACAGTCATACTTGTTTCGTGCGGCTTCTGATGGTGTAATTTTTTGTGTGGCCTTAAACACCAAAATTCAAATATTATTTGCTTAACAATTAAAAGTTATAACCCAAAGATACTATGGCTAATTCAGGAAAAGGAACTTTTCAACCAGTAAGTTCAGGTAATTATTTATAACATGAGGTTATATTACAGTCTGTTCACACATTTTTATTTTTAGGACTCAGATGTTCACATTTCGTTCGAAGATCAACAGAAAATAAATAAATTTGCTCGTTTAAATGCTAAAGTAGACGACTACAAAGAAGAACTTAAAGTTAAACAGAACGATATGAAAAACTTAGAAGAAGCTGTGGAAGAACTCAGTCTTGCTGATGATGGAGAAAAAATTCCTTACCTTATTGGCGAGGTCTTCATTTGTCAAGGACTTGAAGATACATTAGTGAGTAATATTTTAAAACAGGATATAAATCATCTAACTTTATCTATAGAATCATAGAATACTCCTTTGAAGAAGGTATTGTCTGTTACTATGATGATGTTTCAAGCTCCTTTCGGTTATTTAGCCTGTACAGTAGTATTACTCTACTCACTCTCACCAAATATTCTGGTTGGTAGAATCTCACTATTATGATTGTTAACATATCTGGCTAGGTCTGACAAAAGAAATGTTCAATTAAGTTGTTGCAATCCTCATTTTGACAATACTTTATTAAAAAAACTTTTATTTTTCAGAAATCATTGGATGAAGCCAAGTCACGAAAAGTGAATGAAATAAATGAGCTTGAAGCCAAGTGCGATGAGCTTAAATCTCAAATGGGTGAATTAAAAGCCCATCTTTATGGCAAGTTTGGAAGTCATATAAATTTGGAGAATGAAGAAGATTAATTTTAATTTACTTTTACTATAACTATAATTTGGATTAAATTAATAAAAAACAGCACTCCACATAATAAATATTTATATTATATATTGGTTTAAGTATATTATCATAATTGCTATTAGTAAAACATATTACAGCTGCTTAAGTAAATATCACAACTAATATTTTTGAAAATTTAGATAGTTATAACATTATTATAATATTTCAGCCATCTGGGATGAAGCTGTGTACTCATTTTATGATTATTGTTTAACAAAACATTTACTTAAAATAAAAGATTAACTACACATTTCTTTTTTTTAGACTAGCTATATGTTTTCACGAAAGAACTGGACTTTTTCAAAAAGTCATCTCCCTGCCTTACTATTGTAATGTAATGTTAGAACAAAATCTCAACAACACAAACCGATTGTAAAGTTCAGAATCACATGTGACGTTATAACGAAACACATATACGTTACATATCCAATAATATAATTGATAAAGTAAAAAGGATCTATTGTCTGTAATATTTACAAAAATGTGCATTTATTTGCAGCAATTGTAATTTTTGTTTTTATATCCTTTCGCTTTTTCTATAATATTAAAACCCACATTTACGTAGTTACAATAGTGCTGATGTGGTCAAAATATAATAAGACAGAACACAACAATAATTGTGTCTGCTCCATGCATCACCCACTGGCAGACATCACCAAGAGCTGGGAAAGAAATGTGATGTACACTCCCATTCTTTGCAGTGACAAATCTGCTTTGAATGTATCAAATCTAAGTGCAATGCACAGAATTGTACTGCAAACTATTTACAAGATTTATATGAGACATGAATCTCAACGTTGATTGTAAGACGTATGACACTATCAAAAAGTCAATCTTGAATTTTAAACCATGATAAAGTGATCATTTCAACTAAATGTAATTTATGCACTGAGATGAAAAAATAAAAATTAAAGCTAGTTAACAATGCTTAAGTACATACCATTTACAATACCTATTACTATTAAATCACATTTAATGTGTATATCTACATTACACAACCAAAATACTACAATGGCCTGATAAAGCATATATTATTTGCGATTGTAAATAATAACTTGTGTTGAGAGACCCATTCAATGGCAACTCTTGTGACAGGCGCATGTTGTTAATTAATTTACATACCACGCCAAAGACAAAGACATACAATTTAGCTAAAAGTCGAATCCTTTTCTAAACATTCAATCATATCACACATTTCTTGACTAAAATAAATTATAATACTCGATAGGAATCCTTGATAAAAATAGTCACTATGTGTAATTGCTAACGTAACCGAATTTGATACAATTATTTCAATTACATAATTGGTGACAATACTGAAAATTTTTGAACATTTAATAATCCGGTGAGCCATTATAATCGGTATATTTGCTGAAAATGAATTAATGTTGTATACAAGCGCGGTGGCGGTCCCAAGGGACATTGCTCGGGGATTATTTTGTTGCGTCTCCCAAAATAATAATTCCACTTTCGCTGGTTTAATCAGAGAGTACCACAGACGCGGCGCCAGCGTCTTTGCTATTGCTTAATAATTAAAATAAATCCACAATTTTCCACCGCACTGGATTCGTGGCGAGTACTCTCTCTTAATGCGTTAACGTTTACAATAAAAAAGAGTGCCCGCCTTCATTTAATAGACATACATAGACTACATTTTCTTTAATTTGTAGAAGTAGTGCAAGCTCAAGACTACACCAAAAAACGCGCGAACTAAACTAGAATAAAAGATAGGTAAGCAGCACAAAAATGCAAAAAATCAGGTCACATTATTAACTATTCCGTCAGCTATTTCTGTCCCTAAGCTTGCACTTTACGCAATAAGATAGCTAAATAAACGGTGTTACAAAAGTATTTTAAAAAATATAATAAGTTATCATAGCCAAAAAATCTTTTTTATCATAATTTGTAATATCCACGTAAACTCTATACATTTGGTTGTGATTTTCCTCGTTGCGCTCATTACATATTAGATAAAAATGTAGTGCATACGTACGGCTTTTGGCTTGACTTTTGTAACACCGCCCATGTTTACGTGTTATGGAATAGTCTTAAAATCATCTGAAAGTTGTACAACCTAATTCAGGCTCAGTATATAAACATAGGTACGTAAATAAGTGATGGTTTAAACACCTCTCTGCAGACTGCTGTGCGAATTGGAATGTGAGCTTTGTTGTAAACTCTCTTCTTCGTCAGTTTCGCGGTCATTCGATATTTTAATAGCTTGGTACCACTGGTTGGTAAGATCCGTCATTTGGCTTTTACAATCCTTTAACTCCTGAAACATTAATAAAGCAATTTATCGACTGTTATATCTTTCATCAATAAGTCGTGTTTGTATCTGTATTTATGCATACATCCGATACATCGGAAAATATTGAACTACCCGTGCAACATGTAACTGTAACTTATATGCGAGCAATTCAATAGTCGCACACTGATTAAGCTAGCTGAATCGCTCCATATTTTGATTATTTTTACAAGGATGAGTACCAAAGTAACCTGTTGAACATAGACTAGAATTAAATCATTTGGACCGAATGGTTGCTAATTCAGTTATTATGCGGCTATAGAGATAAGGGGGTAAAGCATAAAATAAATAAGTACCTGATGAGTAAATCTCCTGGTGAAGAATGGAGTGAGATACTTCATGTCTAACCGCACAAAGCCTCGCAGTCGGGTTGCATGTGAATAATTTACCTGAAACATGGTTCTCGTTATTTTTTAAATTATAAACAAGTAGAAAATTTCCGCCTCCCGAAAAACGACTTCAACTATAATAATAATATCATGGAAGTACGACAAAAAAACTTTTTACAAGAACTTTAAAAGAAAACGACTTCTTAAACACTGCATCGACTAGTCGCCGACTTCTAGAGCGATGAGCCTAAAGTACCTATTTATTTATCGCTTTCCAGTATTTTAAGAACTCTGTTTTATACTTCACCCTATAGCAAGGCCAATATCATTCGACAGCAATCGGAAAAATCTGCCGGGTCTGCCGGGAAATTATTACAAAACGTGATTATGATAAACACGGCAACCACGGCCTAACTACGATTTCTTTCGTAATATAAACCCCACCATGAACTACGCACGGAAAGAAGTCCCTATTGAGCAGCCTACTTATTTGAGTGTAATTGCTATCTTACTAACAATGCGTAGGTATGTAAATATGGTTCTCTCCAAGTTTAATGGCTACTAGCAACTAATTTCCAAACACATTTTAAATAGGTAATACGTGAGTAAATATTTTCTCTTACCTCTAATTCCTCTTCGGTTATCTCTGACAAATGTTCCGAGTCTATGGCCTGGCCCCATTCCCGTGTTTTTGACAAACTTACTTCTTTCTGTTTACGTAAGGACCTTGAACGCTTTGTTTTTTTATTAGCCTGTAATAAAATTTAAATTAATATAAGTATAGTTATAATTAAATATTAAGTCTTCTTTTTCATCAAACAACTCTAGTTACAAGTATAGTATAACACCTACTTACTACTTACGCAGTAGGCAGAACTTGACTAAGCAAGAACAGTTTTTTTCTCACATAAAAAAAATACTTACTCTCAAAAACTTGAGTAAAGGCATTGTTGATCCACCAAAGAATAAAGTTGTAAATAATACTATTATAAGAGTAGTGGTTATGATCACATGACGTGTTTCGTCAGAGAAACCCAAATGTAGTGATAGTGCATAGGAAATTGCTCCTCTTAGTCCTGCAAAATTATCAATTTATTCTTAAATTATTTATTTACAAGCAAAATAAGTTTAGTTGCGAAAATGGGCTAATTAATTAAATAATATCCTCGAAATTTTGAGAAAAAGATAATGTTTAAAAATATTTGTAACTAAAAATAACTTCTTACCACTGAACCACATTATAAACATCATTTTCTTAGTTATCTTGTGTTCGCGGAATTTATTGCAGAGTAAAGCAAGTGGGAAAATATTTGCAGCTCTGCCAACTAAACACATGACTATGCTCCAAACTACAAGTGCTGGTTCCACACGATGTCTGAAGCTGGACATACAAAAACATTAGTATATAGTAGTTCAGGACAATAAATTAATTGTTGTGGCAATTTATTAATTCAAATACAATACCTGAATATGGCCAATCCTAAGTATGCAAATACACAGGTTTCAGCAATAAAAGCTAAAGTTCTCATAGTCTGCTGCATAGTAACCTGTGTCACTGTAGATAAATTGAAATGTGTGTAATGAGACATTACTACTCCGCAAAATAATATTGCCATAATTCCTGAAATAAAAATAATTCTTGATTAAATAATGCTTGATAATAGCAAACTACTTAAAAAAAACTGTCAATTTTTAACAAGAAAATGTACTTTAAATTCTTAAAGCTTGTAGATCTAATGATTTAATGAATTATGACACTTACCTGATAGATGAATACCCTCAGCCAATACGTACGGAGCATAAGTAAAAACTAACATCATACCAAATTCAAGAGATGGATTTTTACGTAGATCAACATGTTTCAAAAGTAGAGCACTAACAAGTGCAAACAAGACTCCTATACCCGCTGAGGCAAAAAACATTAACCAAAATCTATTTATTGCAGAAAGGATGGCTTCGCCAGTAGACATTAGAGGATCATTAGAATCCAAAACAGCTGTTGTCAAAACAATAGCAATAGCATCATTCAGAATGCTCTCTCCGAAAACCAACATGTTGAGCACTGGGTCTACGTCAAGTGCATGGAAGATTGCTACTGTAGCAACTGGGTCTACTGCTGATATCAGGGAGCCAAAGGCAAAAGACTCCACAAAACTCAGTTTGTACACTACCTGGGCCAGCCCCAGCAAATATATGCCTGCACCAATCACAAATGCTGATATAGCAGTCCCAACTATTGCAAAAAGTAGAATAGATCCAATGTTTTGGAAAAAGTTTCCTTTGTGCAAATTGTAACCTGATTCAAAAATTATAGGAGGTAGGAGTACTAAAAAAAAGGCAGTTGGAGAAAATGCTTCCTCCTTCCTCCAATTTGCAATGTTCTTAATGGACATCAAGTTTATAATCATACCAATCAAAGCACCAAGGAACACTATTACCACACTTTCAGGCAAATATGAGAATCCAGTTTGAAGCATAAGATGAATTAGTAGAATACCAAGTGCTAGCACGCACAACACAAAAAATATGGCCATAGAACTATTGTGTTCATCTTCTGCAGAGCTTTTCTCAGGTAAAGGTGCTGCATCTGATGGGCTGACCACAGAGGCATTAGGAGTTGCAGATGCAGAAATATTTACAAGTACTACTGACAGTATAGATTCATTCTTTTCTGCAGCCATATTATTACTTTCAGTAGAAGAGCTCGGTGTTGAATTCACAATTTGATTGTTTACAGTTGATTCACTGGAACTTTGCATACTTTGGTTCTGTATACTGGCACGCTTTGACCTTGATAAAATTTCACTTTCATGATCAATTTTATAACTGTCATTTCCTTTATCTTTCCAGTTAATATGTGGCTCAGAAAATACCGACTTCTGGTTTCTCTGTTCGCTCGATGAAGATGACGACTTCAAATGTTCTCCATAACAAAAACTAATTAAACATATTATACCGATCCAAAATATGTCCTTTCGAATACATGGCATTTTGGTAAATTTTTGGTGTTCACTATATCAGTTAAGAGCCTCTCACTGTATTTCTCAAGTCGTTTGTATTTTGTTAAACTTCTATTTTCCGGTATATATGGGAAGGAAAATTATGGAAAATTATTATAGCTTCGTTGACAAGACAATGTTTGGTGACAGATGGGATGGAGATTTTATGTCAGCCTGCCAAGTGTCAAGCATCGAGCTTAGAATTAGTGTCAAGTCGCATCGCACGTCACTGCTGCGTTCCGCTTGCTCCATATTTCTGTGTGTCGACAAGTTTCAATAGTGTGATGCCGGCTATAGTTTTCATAAACATTTTGTCACTTACTTAAGGCTACTTGTAATGGGCTGTGGAAATGTTCGAAGGAGTTACTGCGGCCCTGGGTACGTATACAATGTGTCCCGGGGATAAGTGACCGCCCGAAATTTTTTGAATATTTGTACAAAATTAAGGATAATTTCCTTTATAGGTATTTGGGACTTATCGCCGTTGGTTTTTTTTTAATGATTTTTCTAATTTTTTTAGTAAATACTGTGACGTGCTGCAGTTTTTTTAAGATATTTCCTAAGTTTTTACATCTTTTTTATATTCTTTTTTCTTTATTGACTAGCCGACATCATAGTTTATCAATTAAAATTATCAAACATAACAAAAATTTAATAAAACATTTATTAGAAAAAAAAGAAAATAAAATTCAAAGAAAAAACGCCTTTTTTTCAGTTTTTTCAAAATAAGTCCAATAAATGCCCCCTTAATATCACTTTCTTTTAATTTATTAATAAACTACATGATATTTCCTGCAATAGCTCAGAATAATGTTTGCTGCTATTTCAAACAAATGCAAAAATACAGTCAGTTGAAAGACTCCTACTCGGTAAAAAAAGAGCAAAGCCTGTTCATCATGGGTACGTTACCCCTCTTTTGATGTATGGTGTTATGTTCTGGGGCAACTCTGCAGATAAAGAATTGGTATTCAGAGCGCAAAAGAAATGCGTTAGAGCGATGTTTAGGATGCAGCAGACAGAAAGCTGTAGACCAATATTTCCTAAAATTAAAGTCCTAACACTTCCCTGTTTATATATTTTGGATATGATTATGTTTGTCAGAAATAACAGCAACTTTTTTGTTAAGCTAAAAAGCAAGAGGCATCAATTTAAAATAAGCTTTATTTCTAACAGAACTGGTCTTTTGAATAATAGTGTGTTTTGCATGATCCCTAGAGTGTACAACCATTTACCTAACTCCTTACTCAAAATATCTAATAATAACATTTTTAAAAATCAAGTAAAGAAAATACTGATAGACAAATCGTATTACTCAGTAAAAGAATTTCTTGATGATAAATTATAACAAAAAAAAAACAAAAAAACTGTTAATCGGAATATAAACTTATTTATCTGTATAATCTAAATATAAAACTAGTACGGAAGAAACATTGTATCATAATATATAAATAATTAAAACAATTTAGTGATTATTTCTGCTCTTTGACATTATGTAATATTTTGGTTTTTTTTTCTATTAGTATTAAGATTAATAACCGAATGTAATATTATTAATTATTGTAAGATTGACATTTTCGTAATTGTATGGACTATTATTTTTTTTTCTCGATATGTTTGCATGTAACTGTTCGGTTGCAACAAAGGAGATGGCCAAATTTTCATAGAAAAAAAACCCAGAATCGACAGCAACGAAATGGGTACCAATGGGTTCATTATTATTGACCTTTGATGGTGCCAAAAAATCCAGCCTGAAATCCATGGGGTATAGGAGCTATATCATATTTTCACAAAAATAAGTTCTGTTGAATTTATGTTGATATATAAGATTATTGACATCAAGGCACATAAAAAACAAGGTACACAAACATTATACAAGCCAATGGTAATATCCCCATAGTTACAGAGTTTGCCTGGAGATTAAAAGGTTTTGTATTTAACCACTCCAGATACGATTAAGCACCGACCTTACCTACTTGGAGAGGTTTCGCAGTTACATGCAACCTTCACAACTGGCTATGAAATGTTTTTGGAGAAATTGTCTTTGAAAATCGCGCCATGTGACATTGTCAAATATAACAAATGACTTAGCAATGCAAAACGGTCCAATCACGAGTCTGCATTCAACTTCTAACGAACATCAAATAGTAAAAGTAAACTATTTGATGTAGTAAAAGTTTTTTGTGAACTAAAATCTTGATCGAAATAACGTTATAAAAAGAGAACCCCATGGTTTTTAGATGATTTGAAATACTTTTTAAAATCCATAAATTATACTGAATCCAATCATACATATGAACTTCCTGTCGATTCTGGGTGTTTTTTTGGCCATCTCCTTTGCATGGCGTGAGCCTGATTATGGCGATTTATAATTTATTTTAAGAACATCTTGTATACTTACCCATATTCTGCAAATAAAGAATTTGAATTTGAATTTGTTATTGACAGGCCTGACAATACATTTTTTTTTTAATGATTTTTTTCCAAAAATATAAAAGAAATTATCCTTAATTTTGTACAAATATTCAAAAAATTTCGGGCGGTCACTTATCCCCGGGACACATTGTATAAAGGGCTTATGAAGGAACATGGTGGGTTTTCGTCAGTAAGAGTCAGACAGCGTCTTCGCGCTCTCCAACGCCTGCTACATGGCCCTAGAAGAAAAGGAGAAAGAAGTCAGTCAGAAAACTATCCAAATGTTCCAAGAGATTTTGAAAACAATTTGACAAGAAATCTGGAATTTCTTGGGTCCCGGCTCAAAGGGCTCGGTGCAATACTCTTTTTTTTACTTGGCAAAGGCTCACTCACATAGTACATGCATAGTACTTATGTAAAACGCCATCTGGCACTATTTTTGGGAACTTTTCTTAATTCTCCAAAAGAAACCCTCCCATTAAATTGTGATTGAACTCAGTTGGATATCAATAGTATGTCGTTAAAGTAAAATTTGTAGAATTGAGCCCCCGACCGGCGCGACCTAGGCGAGGTCGGCGAGAGAAAGGCTGAGGGCAAAGTACACTCCCACGAATGATAAAATTCGCCCCCGGGTGAAGGTTTCAAAGGGCGGGGTGTCCACGGCAGCTCCTGTTCGGTGGCACTCCTACCACCGAACAGTTGCTGAATACACAAAGTAATCCCTGAGTTGCACATGATACAGCTCGGCGACGACTGCGATGTCGATCATTCAATCCACCATGCTCTGGGGTCGATTCTGCTAATTTTACTAAAACGACATTCGATTCACATTCGACTGAGATCCATTCACGACTCAATTACGATTGAAGCGTATGTGGCATTCCGCTATTTTTTCTTTTAAAAAAACGTTTTTATCATTTTCTGTAATTTAATAATGAATAATATTGTCTGCAAATGATTTACGATTGCAATATGATTATAGAGCGAACTACCGTATAGAGTCTATACTATAGACCAAATGGCAGACCAATCTCAGTCTTATATTAGTAGCAAAATGCCCGCTAAGGTTAAAACTGCTGTTGGGATTCAATTTCGACATGATTAACTTAGAAGAATCGGGCTCCTGGAGCAAGATCCCGAGCCCTGGCGCAGTGGTTAATGTTTGCTTGGAGCGTCAGGCGCGGGTTGCGACTACTGAACTAAAGGGTATTAATGGATATAAAAATACCAATTACTTACTTCTTTTTTTTATTATACCAATCCTTAAATTATTTTATTCATTTTTTACTTTACTTACAAGTTACAAGTAAAATTAAATGCTTCATTCAACAATGCCAAGAAGATAAGACCAGGACATAAAACGGTCGAGTCAATAAGGCCCCTTGCCCACGGCTACTTTTTGTAGGTACCAATGCTGTCGCGTGTAGCATCCATACAGACGCGAAGCGGTTGCTAGCTGTGTGCCCTCGCTCACGGGAGCAAATTCAGTCGCGATGACATCATCATCATTACAACATTCAAAAAACTCCCTCCCCCCTCTGTTCACTCTCTGATGTCGTACGACGCGGTCGCGCGTTTGTAGCGATACAGTAGCATGTTGCAAATGCCAGTACCTAACACGCGTTAGAACTTTAGAAGATATGACAAAAACGCTACAAGACTAGCTACCCTAACGGGCTAACGCCTCACAAATTCACCTAAATGTAGCTGTCAGCATGTTATGCAAACACATAAATTTTGAACTAGATACAACATATTCGATAATTACGTACTTTTTATTGTATTTTGGAACAGCTGACACAGCATAATATTCATATTACGAAATCTGGATTGCAATTGTGTAAATGTGAGCTCTTACTCAACCATTTCAAAGTCTGCATTAGATAGTACGTCATCTACTTGCGATTGTTGATTGAAGATAGAATGTCACCAAAAAATACCATACAAATCATAATAGATAGGATTTGATAGCCATTTCACATTGTTGTGAGAATTTCAAAGATTTTGAACTCCATAAATGAAATGGCTCTTAAGGTGAATGCTTCAACTATCAGCAGGAAATTCAAGTATAAAATGGTTTTGTATGTTTTACCTAAGTTAACATTCAATATACGTGATCTAATCAATCATGGTAATAATATACCTCAAACCATTTATTTATTGATTACATTCAAATTGTAAGAACACTAGCAGTTAAAGCATTTACCTTAATTAAAAATAACTAGTTCATAAACATTCATAATAACAGTGACTTGAATGTAAAATTGCATCATCATCATCATCATCATCTCAGCCATAGGACGTCCACTGCTGAACATAGGCCTCCCCCTTTGATCTCCACAGATACCTGTTGGAAGCGACCTGCATCCAGCGTCTTCCGTCTTTAAAATTGCATATCTACATTGTAATCAGGTTGATCTTATATTTAACATGGACTTGACAAAACTGATAATACATAATATATAAAGCAACGCAAAGGATCTTTTCAAATTAATAGTACATTTTCCCCGTCCAATGAAATGGAACATAATATATTTGCATTTTGTACTACTATGATTTTTTTATTCTTGGTCAGTGTTGTGTATACTTATCATTTTTATCATATGTACATCATTTCAGCCATAGATGACATTTTTTTTGGTATATGTACTAAAGTTTCAAAATAACTTGCTAATTCATCAATGGTGACATCACAGGGAGGATTAAGAGCTTGCTGAGAACAGCTGCCAGATCTACTCTGTTGTTTTGATCCTCTTTGCTCCTGCGAAGTTGACGCATCATTTTTCCACCATCTAGTCTGATTACTTTCACAAGATGTTACAAAATTCTGAAGATTGGCATTGGAGGATATTGTTAGCTGGTTACAATTGTCAACAAGTGTGCATAAACTTAATGAGTCACATCTCTCAATATCTGACATGTTTTTACTTATTGATTCTTGGCAGTCCTCTGTTTCTAATTTGACATTACCAATTTTTTTTAATATATTCAATATCGGTTCTTTTATAATTTTTCTATGTTTCTTTTTGTAGATTGCTGGTTTTTGTTTCATTTGAGTGGAACATGAGCATCTTGTTTCCTTAGTTAGTGGAGTTGTCTTAAGAAATGTTTTTTTATTTGAGACATTTATAAATGGATTTTCATTACTTCTGTTTTTATGTAATTTAAGTGGTTCTATTTCTAACCGTCCCATTTCCACTCCAAGTATTATATCTTCTTTTTCCATGGTTCCTGATACTGAAACAAAACAAAAGTAGTAAAATTAGTTTCTCACAGGTTCACTTGAGGCAGTTCCAGATAAAATATAGAGAACTTCACCCAGAGATAGAGTAGTTTACCAAACTAGAAAGAGTTACTAGAACTCCTTGTTAATTATAAGACAATTGAATTTTAATTCCTTTATTTAAGACTGTTGAAGGACAAGTAGGAACCTTCCAGTTCCAGTACTAAAGTGAATATGAGTATTCCCTTTCATTATTATCACCTTAGTATTTTTACAACTACTAATCCCAGATCTACTTTAGGTGCACCTTAATTTAATGATGACTGCTATTTACCTATTAATAATACTAGGAAAGCAGAAATTCTCAGTTCAAGCAAATACCACAAAGGAAACCTTTAAGCCTGAAATCGTTAATATGCTTTGAACGAGCGTGGTGATTAACGCTCAATGCTTTTATACATGAGAAGAGGCCTGCGCCATGCAGTCCAGTGAGACGAAGAAAGGCTTATGATTAGAACATTTAGTTTTCTTAACAACAAAATAAATTGTTATACTATTTACAAGATTGGGAAACTATGTCAATTCTACAAAAATGAAAACACATACACATTGACAAATCATGCGAATTGTCAAAGTGGTTATTTTTATTACTATACATATTTTCGAAATACATTTCTAGCACAATGGGTAGGTATTATTGAATAAGACTTACTTCGAACACCACATAGATAGTCTTCAAACGCATAGGTCACTGATGAGCATTAACGTTCTAGAATTCTTTGTTTATAGGTACCTTATTACCACTTGGTTCATGTGCCTTAAGATCAAAATATTGTAATATTCCTTTTGCTAGCTAGAGAGTAAACACTAAAATAACACTGTTAGATATGTGCTTTCTTGTATATATCTTCATTAAACTTGATCGTAAGCCTCTTTTGCTTTTGTGGACATTTCATATTTTTATATATTGTGTTTACGTCATGTTCACTCACAGACATCTCACAGAAAATCTCTAGAAAAAATCGAATCACAGATTAATAAAAACTATCAAAGTGAAAAAAGTACAGATGAAAAATGAAACCAAAGACTGATGAAACCTACTATTTGGCTCTGATTTTGCTCAACTATTTGTCTATGATAGGAGAGGCGAGTACCGATCGCAAACATCGGCTCGGCGCGGCTCGGCGCGCGGGCGCTCGCGCTCCAATGTTCTTGGGTGGGAGTTGATACTATCTATAATGCTTTACTCCATTCGGGTAGGCACATTATTATTGAATGAGGTCTCAAATTTGGAACAGCGGGGCGTGCAGCGCGAACGTTGATACACAAAATTAATACTTGCAAAAAAATCAAGCTACATAGATAGGTACATGCAAGGCGCGTTCGAGCCATGCAGCGCACACATCTGAGACGCTACTTATTGCGCGTAGACTAAAGGTTTTTTTGTGGGGAGACCCTTATGATAGCTGTGTTTGTGCTCCCTACTAAGATTATAAATGCGAAAGTAACGCTGGCGGAAGCCAGTAAATAAATAATAAGGATAATATATAAGTTATGTATGGATATATAAGTATATACCAAAGGGTACGTATACTATGAACGATAGAAAAAGCTCATTTTAAGAGTACTCTTTGAAGCTTATCATCAACTGATGACAGACTGTCTAATAATCTGTCTAGGTTATAGGTACTTTGTCATTTTCTTTTAGTTTTATCGTAATACAAACCAAGAAGTACTCACCTAAAGTATTTTTAACTTCTTTTGCTTAGTAAATACTACACAACAAAAAAGTATGCTGAATGTAAGTGCTGGTTGTTGGTATGGTATATTCTTGGATGCCTATAGTTATTCTACAAATTATTTGATTTTTAGTATTACGGTGATCATAGCCTCGTTATTATTTTTGTGGATATATGAAAAACCGCAATTTCATAAGGTAAGTGGTAGGCATAGATAGTCGCTTAGCATTATGTATTCTTATTACCAAACAGCGCCCACCAAAACGGTATCACAAGCGTCTCATGAAAACTGTAGGCTTTAGATTCATGGAATCCATGACATGGATATAAATGGGCTATCTGGACCTATAATAACATTGTGCAGTGAATGTTGTACAATAAAAAAAATACACTACAAATCATTGCGCATCATCATCATCAGCCTTTTTTATTGTCCCACAGCTAGGCAGGAGCTTCCTCTCACATACAATCTCATTGCGGAGGGTTTTGGTGCTTTGCCTACTAGGCCACACGCAGGCAATCATTAATATTCACTGTAATATTGGGCGATATATAGATCATCTAGGGAGCGCCTAACACTCTCGTCACCTTTCTAAAATATTCTACGTCATGTCCTGAGGTAAAATAGAATATTAGGTAGGTTCATTATAAGTAGGGTAACAGTTTATCGAGCTCTTCTATAACTGCGAATTATAGGATCACACCATCTGCTGTTAATACGATAAAACATCACAAACCATTTTATTTTGAATTTACCGCTACCAGTCAAAGCACTGATCCTACAGTAGGATTCCTACTTAAGTGGAGTACGTAGGTATGCGTTTTTTAAGGGTACCGTAGTCAAATGGGAACCCTAACGCCATGTCTGTATGAGCGTGTTAGCACTATATAATAATAGAGAGCTGAAAGGAGAATGACCAGATGCCGTCTAACATTTCACATTGCAAAATCAAAATAATATAGAAATTATTTTTAATCGCAAAGCTTCAGGCGATTTCACACCTTCCCTCTCCTTTTGTGCCCAGAATGGCAGTGTTGCTCAATACATCGCTATAAACTTGCGGCCAACCGTGTGGCAATCGTAGCAACTATCAACTTTTACAGGTAACTTAAAAATTATAGCTGCCTCAAGTTGCTCTGTGTATAAAACACCTCAGAGTGAAATCCCTCGATCGCCAATATATCTCATCATCCCCCTGCCCTTATCCCAATTTTATTTCGGGTCGGCGCAACATGTTTCCTCCTTCTATCTTTCTATACATGCTGCGCAGGGTTTTAGCGATGTTTTTCAGTTGGTGGGCCGCCTGTCTGACAGCAACCCTATTTGGTAATGCAGTTGTGGTATCTTTATGTTTTCTATCTACCCTTCATCGTGGCCGTTAATTCCCTTAGCCGCCTCGTACGATACCCATGAAAGAAAGATGGGGGGTCCTATTCTGATCCGGGACCGTCACAAATCCCCGATATACCTACTACTATTGCATATCTATGCTGATAACAACGGGTTGATTCGCGTGAGTGGTTAAATTTATATTTTCAGAATGCTTGTGACTTAGGCACTCCGTAGAGTCAATTTAATTGTTCATTGTTCAATATACCATAAAAAATATTTAAATATATAAAAAATTAGTAAATTTTTATTGCGAATGAAAATTAAAAAAAATGACTTTGAAGATTTCAATTTGAAGATGACAATTTGCACATTATTGTGGGTCGGGTCGAGGGATTGCCTTAGATTAGACACAATAGACACACGTGCCTATAAAATATTTTATTACCTAGGTACCTACTCATTGTTTCAGCTTATATTTAAAAGAAGTAAGCATTCGAATATTGTGAGCCCAATAGAAAGCAGCGATGCCCTAGCAGCTAATCCATCATTATTATATGCTGATCTATCAAACAACCAGGAAGAAAAGAAAGATCCAGTTATTGAACCTGAATCAGAATCTTGTTAACATTAAATTATACTAATTTAGAAAAAAGTTGTTTTTTTCTCGGTTACAATGTTTTAAAAACTTTTTCTAAAAACATCTTAGAATGGCATGTATGGACTATATTATATGTATTAAACGTTACGTAAGTACACTTCATGTGGGCCTTCAATCCAGCAGATGCACCAATACCTACACCAGTCGGTCACTGTGTTCCAAGGCCGTTGAGCCTCTTGACAATCCTCAAGAGGCTAGTCGCCATAGGCCCGAGTGACACCGAAATGGCAGAGGCCATGTTGGCGGCCTCTCGCGACCAGGGGCCCGATTCTCCTAAGTTAATAATGTCAAAATCGAATAGAAATCGAATCGCAATATGATCGCAATAGCAGTTTTAACCATATCGAGCATTCTGCTACTAATAAAAGACCAATCGTATTCGATTGACATTCGATTGGTGTGCGATTGGTCTGCTATTTTGGTGATTTTGGTCTATACGGTAGTTTGATGTGATGATGAATGATTCATTATTGAATGGCAGAAAAGGATAAAAACGTTTATTTCAAAGAAAAAATAGCAGAATGCCACATACGCTTCAATAGTAATCGAGTCGGGATTGGATCTCCAGTCGAATCGAGTCGAACGTGAATCGTATGTCGCTTAAGTAAAATTAGGAGAATCGGGCCCCAGACCCGCGCGCCTGGTATATTCTTGACCAGTTTACTTGACTGGCGGTGCCGCAAGCGGCCTCGCGTTGCCGCGGGCGGAAACACCAACGAGGCGCCCGGTTGGTCTTGTTAAGTATGTAGTTAAAGTTTAAATATTTATCACTGAAAGTGCTCGCCGCGTCGCTGCCATTCCGGTGTGACTCGAGCCTTAGTACTTTTTTTTTGCTTTGTCTATCTAGATCTACCTACGCAATGGTGCTATATAATCAACAATGTCCCTTCGGGAAACTCCAAAAAAAATATCTTTTGTTCTTATTATATTTAACAATTTCCAATACGCATTTGTGAAAAAATAATATGAATTCGGAAAAAAAGACAATTGCGACTTTACTGCGTATATTTTACGGTGCGCGAGTCCGACTCGCACTTGGTCGGTTTTATTTTATGTAGGTTATTTAATATGACTAAATTACATTAAATTTTAAGAAATTCACAAAAAACAACGCCACTAGTAAAGAACTTTTCTTTCTTAAATAGAAGAATGTGTCAAGTAGATAGAGACTAACTCCAGAAAATAATAACTTGACTTATAAATAAAAAACATATGCCAGAACTGCTAATTGGAACTATTTTTAACTAATTATTATTTAACTTGGTTATGTAGTAAGGTATGTCCATGTAGTATTATAAATGGGGTTAGTCAATATGATTTTATTTCACAATTCTAACTATAAAATAATTAACGAAGTATGACGATAACTTTAGAAGCTAAAGCAAAATTCTCACTCTGTATGTTATTAAAGTCATGATTATTTAAGATTACATTTCTGTTACAATATTTTTACAATCACATTATAAATTTCGATTACCAAAAACTAACACAATTCATAGTATTTATTGTGCACATTCTGAAACCTCTGTATATATAATATATATAATGTAGATACGACACTTTGTAATAAATTTAACATGATTGACTACAGTACAGCACCCCAAATATTGTCCAGCAAACCAACGCTGCTATGGGGTGTTTCCTAAAGTAATATACATTTCATACACAATTCCACAGCTCACATTGCGCACCATTAGAAAAATAAATTATAGATGCTCCTAAACTAACACCATCCAATTTATCTTGGCATGTTTTCGCTGCACATCTGAAAGAATAATAAGTTTATTCATCATTAAGGTCCTTTTATGACTGGACTAACACAAGCCAGAAAAGAGAATGGGTGTCCCTGGGCTATCAGCACCCAGTCATGAAATTTGTTTCAAATGATAGCCCTGGTAACTAGGACTAACTTTTACTGGGTGTTATACCATGGACCATTTGGGAAAAATATATTTGCATATTACTGCACCAACATTATATGAATCAAGTCATTCGGTGATTAGCAGCCTTTGATGTTTACCTTACTTTGAGCTTCTTAAAGCTTTTACACCCCTGTTCAAATACTATACTGTATTTACTCATACTCATACGTGTAATTATTATTGCCAGATTTTTTTATAGTACACCAGGGGATAGAACAGTAAGTATAGTAAATTATATATATATAATGACAATGAAGGGACTGCATTTTATAGCATTATAAAAAGTTGGTATTAAATGGAGGAGAGTGTATCAGTGCATGGAAAACAAGCTAAATTAACTAAAGCAAAATGTGAAATAAAAAAAAAAAAAATAATAAAGCCAATTGATTTGGACACTTTAGGGAGTTTGCTGTTAAATCCGAGTGACGTTACATGGAGTTTACACTGTGCATTTATTACCAAAATCATCGCTGGCTGATCACTAATAGCCCAGGGTCTGATGAGATTTTTAAAAAATACTTACGGCAGTTGAGCAGGAGATTGAAGAATAATTTGTCTGAGGGTTTGGAGTGCCAGGGAACATGTTCATCTGCACATGTGGCACTGGAGGGGGCGGTGGTGGGTGTGTGGCGAGCGGGGACACTGGGGGCGCAGCTGCACCCGCGCACCCTCCACCGCCCGCGTTGTTGGGGCTGCCCGTCGTCGACAGTCGTGAGAATGCCGCTAGTGCATCAGGGAAGTTTGGAGGTGTGGCTGGAGTATTGCAGGGTGTCATCAATTGCTGAAATACATATTTACATTTTTTTTATACTTATTCACCACAAGAAACTCAAGTCAAAATGGAATTTTCAATGATGCATATGAAACAATTAGCTACAACTCTGGAAACCATATTGATAAACATAAGCATCCAATAATATATTTTTTTTTTTGATATATTAAGTAAGTCTCCCAGGACATGTCCGTGTGTAACCAAGAGCCAGCTTGTTGAATTTATGAATAAGTCACACAATACCTGACGATAATGTGGTGCAGCAATACCATTAGCACCAGCGGGAATTGCCACTTCTTGAAAAAATATTGATAATGCTGTCTGAAATAAAAATAAAATAACAACAGTTGTTACTCTTGTGAAATTATAAAGAGTGAAATATCATATATGTTCTAATTTTTAATGACCAACTTGGTGTTTACGTGAAAAGGATATAACCCAAAATAGGTCAATGCAACTACAACAAAATTATCCAAATTGGATAGAAAATCTATGAACACTAGTCTTAAGTATAATTATTAGAAATATAAACAAATATATTAACACATTGATGCATACAAATCACTTTTGTTCAATTTAAATATTGTTATTGTTAACAAGATCACAAGATTACAAGTACCTATCAACCAAAAACAGGGACTGACTAGGCACTGAAACATAATAGTACCTAACAATTATTGTTATATGCATATCAAGGTTAAATTACTAGCTCCGTTATTGCGTATTATTTTGTCAATATCAATAATATGATGTTTACAGAATAAGAATAATATGGAAATAGAAACATTAAAAATATTAGTGTACTAGACATGTTTAATGATGATTAAGATCATTTTTTAGAATTCACTATTAAACATACAGTAACCTTTTATATAATTGTTGATAACAATGTGTCACTGCAAAAGGCTATTGTAAATCAAAATATCAAGCAGCCATTTCATGATTACATACTGTTTGTTTACATATATTATAAAATTTACCTCAAATTGCCAGTGTGCAGCTTGCAATAACTGTTTCGCTTGTTCTTGTGCACATCCTGCTGCTAGCACAAATTGATTTATCATGACTTGTTCTCGTAAAGTCGAATCCATTGTAACAAAATTCAACAAAATATAAAAAGAGGTCCTCCGAATATCCAAGAAATAACAACTGAACCAATGAAAATAGAAGCTGAGAATACGTATGTAGTCAAAGCCTGAGCGCTAGTGTGCTTCACAAATACAACAAGTGTGAAAGAGAGATTCGATTAGTTTACGTAACAATCAGCAATTTATTTTAATGTGGCTATAGACACCAAATTGTTACTTTTTTTAGGGTTACCATTATACTCAAACTATACAACGCAATATTTTTTTCAGTAATTTTGATTGAAACGAAGTCATCAGATTTCAATTAAAATCATGTTTTTATGTATGGTCGCGTATATGGTGAACGCTTCAACTAGTAGCGGAAAATTATGAGTTAAAAATGTAATTCTAAATACTTTTACATTATTATTTTGCGCCAAAAAGTTCATCGGATTACATTTGTATTGTAAGCCGAAGTAGAAGTAAGTTTCTAAGTTAAGCGGAGGATAACGCAAATCGCAAAGATCATATCTACTCCATATATTCCCACGATTAGAAATGTTTCGTTTTGTTTGTAAATGTATATTTCAATATTTCCGTTTAAGGGGGCACTCAGTGCTCCATACTGCACCAGTGGACATTTTTTCCTACACGCTATTATAGTCTCTCTCTAATCGCCTTAAATATTTAATCATGGCTGGTAACATTGAATGTCAAGTCAGTCAAGTCAGTCGCCAAATCAGATCAGTTTGATTGATCAGTAAAAATTGTTGAACTGCTAGCTGGCAAGAACTGTTTTGCAGATATTTAGTATTGATTTTCTCGTATTGTTTATATAATGGAACCAAATCCTGTAATTATTGCTGCTACAGCTAAACAAACGGCATCTGTAAGTAAAATAGTTATTTTAATAGCCAACAAAATAGTGTACATTGTTTTACTAATACTCATCGGTTAATTTCAGCTTATATTTCTTCATGGTCTGGGTGACACTGGGTTAGTACTTCTGTTTTTACTTGTACCAATTTATTTTTACTTATAAAGTAAAAAATCCCGTATATCTAATTTTATGATAAACTATTACAGCCATGGGTGGGCAAATACTATCGCGGCTCTCCGTGGGCCCCATATAAAAGTAATATGTCCGACAGCTGCAACTATGCCAGTGACGTTAAATGCGGGTTTCCGTATGCCGTCATGGTTTGATTTACGGACTCTGGATGCTACTGCTCCTGAAGATGAAGAGGGTATATTGAGAGCTACTGACCTTGTTCACCGTCTCATTGCCAATGAAATTAAAGTAAGTAGATAATGAAGTGTGTGAGAAATTCGAAGTGGTTCAGTGATTTGAGGGAATAATGTCATGCGCCCTTGTCAGGGTTGTGTTTAAAGAGATGATTAAATAACACTTCACAACTTTGGTGTCAAGTATTCTACAGGACAGTCTGAATTGTTGCAGTATTAGCAGCTCTTAAGAACGATCATGTTATTATCTGTGGGTTCTAACTTGCAGGCTGGAATACTTCCTAATAGAATACTGTTGGGTGGATTTTCTCAAGGAGGAGCTTTGGCTCTTCATGCTGGTTTGACATATCCAGAACCTCTTGCTGGAATAATGTCCTTGTCCTGCTGGTTACCCAGACATGCCCACTTTCCTGATGCAGTGAAGGTTCCTGCAGAAATGCTGGTAAGTTCAGTGGCCATACAATGTTATCTATTCAAAATGATTTTAATTTGGTGAATTATCAGGATGAGTATTTGGCAGTAGGATGAGAAAAGTACTTCAGGTTTTATGAGCAGTGTTCGGGTAATTTTTTTATTTTAGTTTGTTAAAGAAGTTCCTTTTCAAATGATTTTCCTCAAGCTACCTCTTTAATTTACAACTACATTTAGTAAAAAAAAAAATATACAAATTATTTACAGCAGCTAATTACTGAAAAGGGGTAACAATTAGTGATTTCTTAAGTTTGTGTTAGGTTAATGCTGTATAGGGCACGCCACCATCGTGGAGGGCACGCCACCATCGTGGCAGTAGGTCCCGCCACCATCGTGGCAGTAGGTCCCCTCTTTGAGGAGTGGCTCGGGAGGAGTCACGGCGCCCTCACGTACCGCATGACGCAGGTCCTCACCAGACACGGTTGTTTCGGGAGGTACCTGCACTGAATCGGTCGTGAGGTCGCCCGGGTGTCACCATTGTGCGGACAGCCCCGAGGACACGGTGGACCACACAGTCCAGGTGTGCCCCGCATGGGAAGGGCACCGCCGGGTCCTCGTCGAGGCTTTGGGCGGCGGCGACCTCTCGCGTCCGGCCCTGGTTCAGGCCATGGTCCGGGGCGAGAGGGAATGGGATGCCGTCGCCTCCTTCTGCGAAGCGGTCATGCTCGAGAAGGAGGAGGCGGAACGCCGGAGAGTACGCACCTCTCATCCCGACCGCCGCGCTGGACCAGGTAGACACCATGGGCGCCGGGTGTCGCGTGATGACTCCCGGCCACCGTAGGCGTGGGTCTGTGGGCGGTGAGTTCGGGTGGCTCATCGTCCCTCTGTCTGCTTAGACGACAGACCCGTGTCGACGGCGCGCGTTGTTCCACGCGCTCCTCAAAGAGATGTCAGCAACCCCAGCGGGGCCCAGCAGGTCCAAGGCCTGCCTGGGCTGCGGGTTGTTCGAAAGAGATACCGCGGCCCTGGTACATAAAAGGCCTATGACGGAACACGACGGTTTTTAGTCAGTAAGAGTCTGACACTCCTTCACCGCTGCTAACCCACAGCGGGAGAGGTCATTTGATGATTTTTGACGTCGTTAAAAAAAAATGCTGTATTTTTGGCACGTTTTGGTTGTATTCAAGAATATGCATATAAATTAATTGCATATTCGCCCGATGAACTTGATGTGATAACATGCCTTGTCAATAAATAACAGGAAAATTAAAACTGATTCTGAGAAGATAAATATCTATATACAATATAGATGTTACAAAAGCCATATATACATATATCATCTAAGTTTAAGAGCCTTTTTGTATCAGTTCAGTAGCCAATTTGAAAAATTATTTCACTGTTGGTAAGCTACACTATCCGAGAATAACATAGGCTATATTTATCTCGGTACGAGAAGTAGTAGCTAATGTAAAATATAAGTTATTTATGCAGTTTTCATAAAGTGCATGTACGACAGCCAATACATGACCAGAAATTGTGAAGTGTTCACATAAAGATATACCAGTAGGTATAGACGCTAGACAATCTTTAATTAATAGTAGCAAACGTAATTATAATATTAGGTACCAACATCATTTAAATACTATGTATTATGTAATATAACACGCACTTTTTGCTTTCTTCAAGGAGAATGGGCAGATTTGTATAGTTTGGCCCTACCCTATAAATGAAATAATTTAAGAGGTGTATTTTGACAGATAAACGAGGCATAAAAGGAGAATGCCCAAAAGCCATTTAGCAGTGTTCACATTGCAGAACTAAAACAATTCATAAATATTGTCTTGTTTTTTTACAAGTTTTCCACTTTGGGAACTTTGTTTTCGTACCCGGAATATTTTCACAATAAATTACAAAAGATTGTGTTCAGTAGATCATCAGTTGCTGGTAGTATAAAGTCGTTATTGGCTATAGTATATTATTTTTAACTCACATTTCCACCGTTTACATTTTTTAAACGTAAAAATCCCATAAAAGACGGTTTGCTTTCAGCATCACTAACTTAAAATTGGTCTTATCGCAGCCCAAGATTCGCGCCTCAAAATTGAATTTACAATATCCGACCAGTACAACGGTTAAAAATAAAATACCGAAACTCTTATCATTGCCGTACAAACCTCTTTAAGATATTTAACCCGAATCGTCCAAAGTTATAAGACATCAATACAAAGCAATACTGTTTACGCCTTCGTGGACGTTATACAATACAGTACCTATGTGAGGCCATTCTAGTTGCTTTCTCAGCGCTTTAATCCGAATTATACAAAAAATGCAAGAGACATTTTTGTAAACAATTTTATGAGGTAACAATTTTAATAATGACCTGTATTGACCTCTCGAAAAACTGTTCGTGACCTTTTCTCCCTTGCAAAATTTTTTTGCCGGTACAAATGGTACGCTATTAATGTCGATTTTTCTCAACTTCATAATAACACTAAACAACAGTAAACAAGTTGTACATAAAAATTAAGCTCACTAGGATTTTCTTCCCAGATTGGGGTTTATAATGCCTAAAATGACTGGACTAAAAGCCATACTCACCTTTCTACTGATATATTGTTAAAAGCTACGACTACGACACGTGGGTCATTTTGCCGATTGTCCTTTGTATTGATGAATGATTCAACAACTAATTATAATATTGAATAATACTCACTTTTATTCAGCCTTGTCAATGTAAAATGTAAATATCAATGAACTTAAAAAAGAGATCGTAAATGTTGCCAAAAAAACGTAAACAATTATTGAGCATTTTTTATTTGACTGCGTCATGCAAAGGGGAGAAATGTGTTCATTAACGAATAGCACTGTTTTATAAAAAGCTTGTGTGTTAGTGATGTCCCATACGTAAATCATTCATAATTATTATGTAATCATCATGCATGGACAGCATAATGCTAATAAAAAATGGAAATGCCGTAAAAACATATCTGTAGTGAACAATTCTTTAACACACACATGTCATTATTTAGATATTTTTACGCCTTATGTTTTAACATACCTTACTTATCAGACAAAAATAGTGAAGATCACCAAAATTTTAATCGCATTTTGTAAAATTGTAAAGAAATTTTTCAGTATTTGTTGTTATAGCGGCAATAGAAATAGGTACCGAGGTACATCATCTGTAAAAAATTTCAACCGTCTAGCTATCACGGTTCATAAGATACAGCCTGGTGACAGATGCAGACGGACTAACCGATGGAAGTCTTCGTGATAGGGTTCCGGTTTACCCTAGGGTAGGGAATCCAAAAAAGTTTTGTAGTTTCATCTAGTAGTCACAACATATAAAAAATTATACAGCCAGCTTTAGTAAACAGTGCAATCAAGACCTCTCCACCTATAAAAGTGCTACTTACCTAAACAATACCAATTAGGGAGATATTACAGTCGGACTTTTAAGGTCCTCTGAGTTTGCGGATCTGCCAATTATGTATCTGTAAATAATCCCTATAGCGAAAAATCACTATCCTGAATGCTTGCTTTAGTCTGCATAGTAAATTAGGTTTTGTTGTATTTCTTTCGACAACTGGCTAGAATAATATGTTAAATGATCATTGTAGTCTGTTGATATACATTTATCAATATGTATTATTGATATTATCAGAAGGACCAGGTTAATCAACTGGACGTCCTGCATTTCTAATGTAATTTTACAGCTGCATTAAATTACGATAACACTTGTATATTACGATAGGGAGGCACGTATCGTCACTATCACTACATAGTATAAAACAATGTCGCTTTTTCTGTCCCTATGTCCCCGCGGTGTCTCTTTGTACGCTTAAATCTTCAAAATTACGCAAAGTATTTTCATGTCTCTTTTTATTAAAGAGGAAGGTTTATATGTATTATAACATACATTAAATAGTGGGTACCTAAATACTGTTATCCCGTGTGAAGCCTGAGCGGGTCGCTAGTTAAAAAAATGTGTAATGGTTACTTGGTCGGACCCGAAATGATAATACAGGATTGTTAGACAAAATAAAAGGATTGTTAATAGACAGATGTGCGCGCGGTGTCCAACTCAATCCTTGGACCTATAAGTAACATACATGGAGTTATTCCCAATTTGTCATTAGTACCGATTGGTCACCAACTATTTTTTCCATACACCAAGTCCCAATTGGTCATTCGAGCAAAATAAATAATTTAATATTTAAATTTTGAGTTCCGATTCGTCCCCCGCATAAAATTTCACGTATCAGAGTACCGTCAGAAATAAAAGTGTTAGAAGAAATTTTAAATGAAAAACTTCGATGTAGGTAAAGGTATAGCTCTCATATAAATATAATAAAATTTACATTAAAACACAGGTGAAGACAACTTGGGCATTTTATAAACCCGAAAATGTGACTCGATACTTTTTGTGTCGGTAACAAAAGTACCAGGGGCCCATAACTAGCAAAGAGATTGTATACATAAAAATGATGAATGATGGTGTAAATTGGTATGTTTATCTACAATTAGGAAAAAAACGTAAAATCCTGACACTCTTGACTGCTATACTCCTTTAAGTTATGCGGTCCTAGTACACGGTGGGCAGTTCCATGGACACTCGTTGATTGGAATATTACTCATCTGATTTATGCGATCCTGGTATTTTGGTTTTGGCCGTGCGGTGTGTGACGCCGTTGAAATCGCGATTTTATCAATAGCGTCTTGCCATATTCGGAAAAAAACATAACCAAAATAAATAAAAAAAAAACATATTACAATATTGTAAAGCTTATCTTGTTGACAGTACTTTTTACAAAATAAAGTACGGATGACCAATTGGGACTAAGCAAAATAAAATATTTTATTGAATGACCAACTGGGACACGTTTTTTATGGATGCCAAATCACTAAAATGACGAATCGGGCATAACTCCATACATGCTAGGGTAGATTTGAAAAAAAAAAAAGTATTTAAAGATGTAACGTTATTAATCTGCATATAAATGTTTGTTTCAGATATTTCAAGCTCACGGTGACTGTGACCCAGTCGTTCCATTCAAATGGGGACAAATGACAGCTTCATTCCTCAAGACATTTATGAAGAATGTTGACTTCACAACATACCAAGGATTGACACATAGTTCTTCAGAAGCAGAACTTAAAGATATGAGAGCATTTATAGCAAAAACTCTGGGTTAAAGAAATTTTTGGGATCCTTATAAAAGTACAGAAATTATTTATGATCCCGTCATGTTAAAATAGGTACATAACATAACTGTTAGTAACTTAATACTTGGAACCTTGGCTGTAAATCCGTCATTTTACTATCTTATTCCATTCCATTTGATAGAATCATGGGCAGTTTTCTGTGGAATTTGGGTTGTAATTCCAACAGACCTGAAATTAGTGTAAGGAGTTGCGCCTAGCTATCATTTAAACATGATGTAAGTGTATCTAATAGCAACTGGGTTTGCCTACTGTCTTTGTGTCCTATTACCTAGCCTCTTCTAGTAGACGTAATACATAATCATTACAACCTCTCATGTATTATAGATGTCAGATAGATATCGTAATCGGGTTCGTGTTCAATACGATGTTTTCGATGCGATTCCCAAGACAAACTTGGAAAGTTTTGTCAAAGGGAAAGGCACAAGAAACCGAAGGTGGGGGCGCGTTAACATAGGTATCACGACATTGTTGTGGTGGGTGGATCTCTACATCCCAACCACGATATGCATGAGAGCAACAATAAATAGGCCGATGATGTGTTAAATTAGTTTAGAAGCTTAATTTCCTGATAATAAATAAAAGTACCTAACACTCTCAGTGAGAAACAACGTTATTATGTTTTAATAATTAGCTTCCAGATATGTAGTAGCGAGCAGGCGAAGCATCATAAATAAATACTGCCTAGCCTATAGAATATAGATAGACAAACCACTGAAACTCGAGTAAAATTATAAATTTACTAGATGTGGCATACAAACCAAAACAGAAACACCATACTAATCATTTTTTTTTCTATTATTCCATTAGTTTTGTGTTTGCATACATACAGTTCTTTGTTAGGTAGGTAGATATTTTTTTATTGTTTTTTTTTATATTTTATGTTCACGTCAAACTAAAATAGAGTTATTTACTGAACAAAGTTTATGTTCTTTTTTATTTATCTGTATTTTTTGTTCATTATTATGTAAATACCCTCAAAATAAATTTCCTGTCATTCCCTAACTATTCTAGGTTGAATCATAGGCCAGTCTTATAGGTAGTAAATTACTTCTAGGAAAATTTACGCGGCAAAATAAAAATCTAATTAGGTATTTTGCAAGTTGAGGAACTTTCAGGATTTAATGAAATAATTGCACATGCTGTTGCAGATTATAGCTTTGTCCATATATACCTAGTCGATTTTTTTTTAACAAAGGAGTATTGAGTGTATCTCTCGCACATTTCCGGTATTGACGAGAGTGAGATGGGTCAGTCGGGGCTGGGTCAGTCAACACGTATTCTTAATTTGAAATTGTTAAGGACACATTCATATTGACTATTTATTGTAGGGATTTTTTAGCAACACCTTTTGAACATTCATTAAATAATTGCAACTTCCAAACAGCTACCAACTAACGTATTTACATAAACAACCTCATCCTCCGAGACCTTTTCCCAACTAAGTTGGTGTCGGCTTCCAGTCTAACCGGATGTAGCTGAGTACCAGTGCTTTACAAGCAGCCACTGCCCTAACTGACCCCCTCAACCCATTTACACAGGCAACCCAATACCCCTTGGTTAAAGTGGTGTCAGACTTACTGGCTTCTGACTACCCGTAACGACTGCCAAGGATGTTCAATGACAGCCGGGACCTACAGTTTAACGTGCCATCCGAAACACAGTCATTGGTGTCTAGTTATACTTAGATAGTACGTACAAACTTAGAAAAGTTGCATTGGTACTTGCCTGACCTGGAATCGAACCCGCGCCCTCATCCTCGAGAGGTTGGTTCTTGTGGAACGGACTCTGTTGTTTCTATAAAAAACCCCAGAAACCCGGTGAAAATCTGCAGCAAGCCTCGTTTTTTTTTTAAAAAAGACAGAGTATAGTACTTACGTTAGTAGTAGTACCAGCGTAGTAGCATTAGATATGAAACATTATTTTAATGATATTTCGATTTGGCGAGATTCGGCGAATTATTGTACATATCCATTGGCAATTCGTGATATTGATTTTCGTTGAAACATGGTTTTAACGAAACCTGTGTGTAAATAATGGTACCAACCAAAGATTGTCCAAAAGGTAACACGGTTTTACTATCGTATTAGTAAAAAAAGAAAATTCTGTTGGATCTACAACTAGTTTTCCCCACATTCATTGCTGCTTGTAGGAATTTAAGGATAATATATAAAAGATGATACATAGTTAGGTGCAGGTCTACACATCATATATGGCGTAGCGTAAATACCAACTCTTTGTAGTCCTATTACGCGGTTTTATCACGATGATTTTGTTCTCGTCGCTCACCCTACTTGATTTGAGCATCAGGACCGATAATTATACCCACTAACGGTACACAAGCCAGAGATAACCATATGACCGCGCTCTTTGCACCCTATGGCAGCATAGCACTCAATAGGCACCCTAATAGTGCGTCCTTTGTGAGCGATCCGGATGACAATGCGAAGCGGCGCAGCGAGGCGCGACAACAACAAACAGTCGATTTCTTTTGAAGTGGCCGACGACGCTGACGTGGCGCATTGAATAGAAATTGAATTGCAAGAGCAGTTATAAACTTAGCGGGCATTCTGCTACTAATAAACGAACAATCATATTGCAATCGTAAATCATTAGCAAGACAAACGATTCATTATTGAATGACAGAAAAGGATAAAAACTTTTATTTCAAAGAAGTAATCGCGGCATGTGGCATTCCACATACGCTTCAATCGTAATCGAGTCGTGATTGGATCTCAGTCGGATGTGAATCGTACGTCGCTTAAGTATAGCAGAATCGTGCCCCAGTACTGCGCGGTGCAGCACACATTCGACATTTTCCTTCGAATAGCTTCACATTCGCATTGATTCGTTCAAGAAGGACGCACTCTTACAGCCAGTTTCTTAATCAAAAGTATTAGCCAAAGTAATGTCATAAAGTAAAAGTAACGGTCAGATTCGTTTTTCAAGGCTTAGTAGCAGCAAAACTAATAGAAAAAACGAATTTGACCGTTACTTTTGTAAGAACTAATAGCTTCAAAAAATTACGCTTTAAAACGGCCATTAAATAAAAAAAAGAGATTATTTTCGTATGTAATTACTTCACTTACAGTCAGTTTCTTCATCAAAAGTAAAGGCCAAAGTAATGTCGTAAAGTAAAAGTAACGGTCAAATTACTTAGTTTTTCACGATTTAATCTACTTATTAGTTTTGCTGTTACTTTAGTATTAAAAAAACGAATTTGACTTTTACTTTATGACATTACTTTGGTTTTTACTTTTGATGAAGAAACTGGCTGATAATGTCATAGTCAAATTTTTCAATCGATAATGGGAGTATCCCATGGTATGATATGCACGCTTATCTAATTGGTATGTACTAAGGTTTTATTCTTGTATAAAAATATACTTAAACAAAAAACTTTTGCTTATTATTTTTGCCGTATTCAAAAAAAAAATCTAGCCATATAAAATGTGTAATACTGTACATACGTAGATATTATTCTTGTAAAGTTAGGAGGAACCCCAATAAAGTTTACTTGAAAACATTCTTTGGTATTATTAGTTATGGCGAAGATATTCTATGAAATGAAGTCGTGTCCAGTATAATTGTTGTTTCGATTGTTAGTATAATTAAATCGATAATTCTACCTGTAAATCTTATGGAGAACGCATATTTGTCAGGTTCGACCGCGGCAAAGATCGAAATCGTACGAATCCTCGCAAGCTCGTGCGCGGCGAAGCATCCACATCTAGAAGAATAATAGAATAACAGAAACGACCTGAGATTTAGGATCGCACATGATAGGATTCTTATGTGATTTACATAATGATTGCATTCTCTTTGTAATATGAGTCCAAAAACGAAATGTTTCGGGGGGGCCTGCGTGTATCTTGTGTGTATCAATCGCAAATGTCAACAACAAAACCCGCGATATTTTGAAAAATGATTTTAATCATCTGTAAAAAAAATTAAGAGACGCTTCAAATACCGATATCGCTGTTGAGGAAATACAATAATAGTGCAAGGCCTCCTTATTCTTCGCCGCGGTCGATTCTAATATTGTAACAGATTTGCGTTCACCATTAAATTGGCCTAAATAAAATTCTAATATGAGAAGAAATGGCAAGTGTTAAACAGATTTGTGTATTGAGGGTTCTGTACTTTAAAAGGACAAATATACCTATAAAATAAAACCCAAATATTGTGTTTTTTCTTTATAATTACATGTAGGTATGTACCCATATTTGCAAAATAAAATTCTATTCTTTTCTACAAGTACCACCAACAACCTGACAACCAGTCTCGCCAAGGAGTATCAGATTCCGCGCCGGTAACTGGGTCGAGGAGGTCAGATAGGCTCTCGCTCCATGTAAGGCAGTGCGCTGCATCCGGTTAGAACCCAAAATAGTTGGGAAAAAGGTATCCAGACTGTTTAATTTGTAAATTGTTTGTGTGTAGGTAGTTGCAATCTTTTTTTCAGTTATAACTGCAAAAGAACGGAACAAAACTGAAAATTGTATGACGTTGATAAGATGTTCTATTCCTTGCATTCACGTTACCTAGGAAAATAATAAAAAAGAGAACCTGGGAGGTTCTCTTTAAAAAAAAAAAAAACAATAAAATGTTACCAGGTTAAAAGCTTGGGAAAATTCCCTGTGTACGAAAGAACAACATCGACATGGGTAACAATAATATTAGAAATATGACATTCTTGCAAGTAAAAATCTTTTTCGGGGCAGTTTTGTAAGCTCTAAAATTTCTTTTTTTTAGCCACAATGTTTTGACTTCTGTTGTTTCTTTAATTGTTATTTTTTATATATAGTTATACTCATGTATTATAGTTAGATATTAAAAAAATTAATATTTCATTATATTTGTTATTGCTCCCCATTATACGAGCCTCAGTCATAGACATAATATAGTAAACAGGACTGCGCGCCTATACCCAAAAAAAGAGCCGAGTGAAACAGTTAGTACGGAGGCCGTCTGTCCCTTTCTAATAGAGTGACCATAAGATTAAGCTACGTGAGACAAATCCGAATTTGCTGAGATTATTTAACACAGATGGGTATTGAAGTTTTAACTTACGCAGTTTGTTACCTAAAGATATTAATATAGGCTTTTAATAATTAGCGGGAATTAGCAGTATAACAGCTACAGCGTGGTGGCCTAGTGGGCAAAGAACCAACCTCTCGAGTATGAGGGCGCGGGTTCGATTCCAGGTCAGGCAAGTACCAATGCAACTTTTCTAAGTTTGTATGTACTTTCTAAGTATATCTTAGACGCCAATGACTGTGTTTCGGATGGCACGTTAAACTGTAGGTCCCGGCTGTCATTGAACATCCTTGGCAGTCGTTACGGGTAGTCAGAAGCCAGTAAGTCTGACACCAGTCTAGCCAAGGGGTATTGGGTTGCCCGGGTAACTGGGTTGAGGAGGTCAGATAGGGCAGTCGCTTCTTGTAAAGCACTGGTACTCAGCTACATCCGGTTAGACTGGAAGCCGACCCCAACGTAGTTTGGGAAAAAGGCTCGGAGGATGATGAGGATGATGATAGCAGTATAACAGCAGGAAGATTCGAAGTGAACACTGATTTTTTTGTATTTTTGCTTCACATATAGGCTGCTGAGCCATTTATGTCGCCTTTCTTCATTTTTGGGAAGCTATAACAATAGTACAACAGTTTTAGAATCCATCACACATATTTTGTCTCATTACAAGAATTCATGGGCACCCTAGTTGTTTGATTTACGAAAATGTTATTATTAGCTAACCTGTGGAACGATATATTGCAACCACCATAGGATTCACTTTTACAAGTATAAACGCAACACTTTTTCATCATTTTAATAGTTTGGATTATTATTGATTTAATACAAAAAAATATAAACAAAATTTTAAATGCTGATTTCGCGCCAAGAATGTTCAGGGCTCGGATTTACCTCTAGAAAATATAAAAAAGCAAAATAAAAATTTATGTTATGTTTTAAGAATAAATACAAATAAATTAATGCGATTGTTATTAATTTTTTGACTAACAATTGTTAAAATAAGATAAAAACATAAGTGATTCAATTGTTTTTTTGGGAAGACAAAACTGTTGATCATAACATTTTTTTATGCTGGCAAGGTGTTAGAACGAGACACACGTCCTCCGTTTCTATCCCTAACTATCCCTCTCGGCTCGGATTTGCCTCTGTTTATTATGCAACCAATTTAGTACCATATTGCGTTGGAATAGAGTTCATTTTCGTAAATACACATTTTGAGAGTGCGCAATCTTGTTAAGTATATTTTCTAACAATCCAAAACTTTATTTACAAATAACTTTTTACAATAACTTAATAATAAATATATATACAACATACAAGTAACTTATTACCTAATATATACACTTACTATAAATAAAAATATTTAAAAAATATGTTAAGTATATTACATCAAAGTCCTGTTTACTAATATTATGTCTATGACTATCTTCATTTTTGCCAAGAATTCTTTGGCAACATTTGACATTGTCATCCTATGATTTCATCTGACGTTGACGTTTAGTTTTTGTCAAATGTTGTTGTTGTTGATACGAAGCAGAAGCACATGTTTGTTCGCTCGCTTGCCAAGTTTAATAGTCTATTTCAAATTTTAGGAACTGAATAAGGATGAGTAAAATTATTTCACATCCTGCTACTACATCTAGGAAGAGACGAGCTCAAAATGAATTGGAAAAAGGTAAATCGTAATTTAATGCTCCGTTCTAAAACTCTATAACATGCAAATCAACATAAGACAAATTTAATACTTAATGTTCATATTATATTAGAAACTATTTGTTTTGCTTGTGAATCTACTCTAGATTTTACCCAAATGCCAAGATGCTTTTGTACGCCTTATGCTTGTAGAAAACCCATTAAAATCTGTACTATCTGTTAATAAAAGGAATCCTATATTGGTCATTACCACATTGATATTAGTGGATTTGGAGAATCTTTTTATTTTTTAATGAGTTGTTTAATATGCAATTTAAATGGTGCTGATGAATGATAATATAACCTATAAAATATAACACTTGCATTTTGCAGCATCTGCAGACAGTGAACAAACCAATAAAACAGACAAGGAATTAAAGAAAAAAAAGAAACAATGTCCAAATTTTCGATTGAAGGCAAATGGTGAGAATGCTTCTTTGTCAATTGGAAGCAGTGAAAGAGTTCCGTTAACGCTTACGGACATTCAATATTTGTTGTTACACTCACTGCTGGGAAATCTTAATCTAACTGATTCACCGCGTTGGTATGTTCTGGACAGGTGTGAGGGAATAAAGAAAACAGCTTGTTTAATTTTGGAAGGCATATCTATAGAACACTGGAATACATACTGCAGTGAATATGAAAACACAAAAAATATATTTAATGATTTGGTTGAAGTTTTAACTCCATCCATTTACGGAGGTTCACTTGTCCAAGAACTTGCTCTAGTACCATTATCAGAGTCTGAAAAGGATACTATCATTCAAAAATATGGGAGCATGAACTTAGCACTTGAAGCCAGGAAAGATCTAAACATAATGATGAAGGCTGTGTTTCCTATTGGTGAGGAAAACACAAATGAAGTTGTTTCAACAACAGAAGACAAATTTCCTAGAACCCAACTAGTCTTATCAGCTTGGCAGTTGATAGAGGAAAACTATCCATTACCTTTGAAGGGAAAATTAAGTGATGCATATGCAGACTATGTACTCACTAAAGATGAATACGCACCAGTTACTGCATCATCACCATTGTTTGGCATTGACTGTGAAATGTGCTTAACCAATGCAGGTTCAGAACTGACTAGGATTTCAGTGGTAAATGAAAAGCATGAATTAGTGTATGAATCATTAGTGAAGCCTTATAATAGTATAACAGATTATTTAACCAGGTTTTCAGGTATTACAAAATCATTATTAAGCAATGTTACTAAACGTCTCCAAGATGTCCAGAATGATTTAAGAGGGATGTTACCTCCTGATGCTATTTTAGTGGGCCAGTCACTAAACACAGACATGCATGCCTTAAAAATGATGCATCCATATATTATTGATACAAGTTTACTGTATAATTTTGCTGGCGAAAGAAATCGAAAACCTAAACTCAAAACTTTGGCAAGAGAGTTCTTACAAGAAAATATTCAAATGGGTAAGGATGGTCATTGCTCCACTGAAGATTCTTTAGCAGCATTAAAATTAGTACAGTTAAAACTTAGTAAAAGCCTGGAATTTGGAGATGCTGTGCATACAAATAGAGAGAAATTTAAAGAGAATATTATAAGAATGGTAAAAACACCACAGTATGCCTTGTCCATATTTAATCATATGCTGGAACAGAAGAAATCATCTGTTATAATAGGCTGTGATGATATAACTGGTGACTATCACACATACTTAACCCAAGCAAAGGAAAGCATGTCTGCTCATCTAAAAAAGGGTAATCCTAAGAAGATTAAACTGGCAACTGTTGACAGTGTGGATGAAGTAATTTCATCTTTCACTGAATCTGCAAAGGATTATAACTTGACAATGGCTCATTTGAAACTTAATTTTGGTGCTGATGAGAATAGAGAAGCCATGAAGAAAATTGATATGTGGATTAAAACGATTTGGGATAGTCTTGTGTCATCCTCTCTGTGTGTTATTGTGTTTGGTGGGACTACAAACAGCAATGGACTGGCATTAGTGAAAGTGAAAAATACATAATTTATTTTGTTGCATGTAAATAGCTTTAAGTTTTAAAAAGATAAAAAGTATTTACCAAATCCTTATATTTTTCTTCAAATGTCTTGTCTTTGTCCATTCAATGCATCCACTGAGTGGAAAAACCTCAGTAGAAACATGGTAGAAAGAAACGCATGATAAAACCATTTCAAACCCTCGATTGAAAACGTAATTTTGATGCCCATGTTTAGCCTGCTAAGCCGGGATTTTTTATTTTTTCTAGTGTAAAAGCGAGATTCTTTCACTGATAGCGCACCCTGACACTACACTGAAATAGGTAGGTCGTATTTTTTTTAAACTGTAGGTACAGCATTACAGCTTTACAACATTCATTAGTCGGTACCTATAGATAGCTAAGTAGACTTAGTACTAGGGTTGTAACGGATCTTCGCCTCCGCCTCCGCTACTGCGGAAGTTCCGCAAGAAATTGTATCTTTGCCTCCGCTTCCGCCTCCGCACAATTTTTGGAGTTTTAATTACGTAATCGTACGAAAATGGCAAGCAATACAAAGAAAATCAGACTCAAATTAAACGATGATCCATTATTGTGGTGGAAAAATAAGTTAAATATAAAGCTTTTTCTCCCATCGTTCACACATACTTATCGGCACCGCCAAGTCGAGTGCCAAGCAAACAATTATTTAGTTCAGCTGGATTAATTTATGAACCCGATAGCTATTGGCCTATTGTTTGTTAAATATAATTTACCTCTCCTTAATTTTGATTATAAAAAAGCTAAATTTGAACCTTAAAATTACTATTTTATTTCCATATCTTTCACCTTCGCCTCCGCCTCCGTTAACCATCCGCGGAAGTGAAACTCATCGCCTTCGCATCCGCCTCCGCCTCCGTTAAGAAGGCCTCCGTTACAACCCTACTTAGTACCTAAGTAATAATAACGCATCATGTTAAGTAATTTTGTGCTTGATGTATAAGTTAATAAATAAACACAATTAGATAATAGGACGTATTTATTTTGAAAGCGCATAAATTTGACCTGTAATAGGATCAACTGTAAGGGAGGGCGGTAGCTCGGCGGCTATGTCAGCAAGAGCCTCCCATCGAGTTGCACGACTGCTCTCCGACTGACTTGGGCTGGTGGCTTCCTCGGGGTGCTCCTCTCTAATTAAGATATGAAATAAAAACAAATTAACTGCCGCATAGGTATTTATTATGTAGAATTTTTAGGTTTTATAGGTACCTTCCTATTATTTTAATATGTATAAAAAAACTTTTTTGTTCTTGACACCAATAATTTTGTAATAATAGGTAAAAATGTAATGTAGCTAGACAATAGAATAATGACAGTTACTTAACCAGGGGCCCGATTCTCCTAATTTTACTTAAGCGACCTTCGATTGACGTTCGACTCGATTCGACTGAGACCCAATCCCGACTCGATTACTATTGAAGCGGTTGTGGCATTCCGCTATTTTTTATTTGAAATAAACGTTTTTATCATTTTCTGTCATTCAATAATGAATCATTTTGTCTGCAAATGATTTACGATTGCAAAATGATTGTACAGCAAACTACCGTATATACCAAAATCATCAAAATAGCAGACCAATCGCACACCAATCAAATGTCAATCGAATACGATTGGTCTTTTATTAGTAGCAGAATGCCCGATATGGTTAAAACTGCTATTACGATCATATTGCGATTCGATTTCTATTCGATTTTGACATTATTAATTTAGGAGAATCGGGGCCCAGATAGTTCGTCAACTAGTCGTATCAAGGGTTGCCAAGGTAACTTGGTTGTGGAGGTCAGATAGGCAGTCGTCCCATGTAAAAAGCGAAGCCAAGCGAAAAAGTGAAGCCAACCCTAACTTGGTAAAAATCTAGGCAGATGAATTGCTTAATCTATTGAATCATTATTTTAGGCAGTAGCTTATAATCAAGAATATCAAGATTGTTTGCCTTTAGTTGAGAGCCTACTCAAATGGGAATATGTGAATAGGCCCATGAATATTGACGTGATAAGCCAAACTTGGTTCTGTTCTACGGCCCCCATATCTTGCATTCCGTAGCTTTGCTACACTGACCTAAATGGCCAATGCACAAAGTTACCTCTAAAGTCTATTTAGTAGTTAAACTTACTTTTGTTTATCTAGTTCTGCTGGTCCATTTTTTTCTTCATTGTCCTGTGTATCATGACTTTCTTTTAAACTATTGTTATCATCACTTTTATTTGGCGGGTCTTCGACAGTCGTTTCTGTAACAGGCTGGATTTCGTTTACAGTTTCTAAAGAATGTAATTCGACAACTTTCTCAACTACTTCTTCTAACTTAGGTGGATGTTCTTCTTCTAGCACCAAACTTGATTCGCTTTTATTCATAACTTGATGACCAGGAAATCTATCTTCTTTGGTGTCTGAAACAAAAAAAAGTTTTCCAATATTCTTCTAAATCAAAATAAGTATAGGACAATAGGTATGAGGTAAAACAGCTCATATAAGTATCACAAGTTTCAAATAAAAGAGAGACAGGGAGAAAACTTTTACAATAAAATAGAATTGACTTCCAAAAACACTAAAAAGCCAAAAAAAAACTAATTTTAGGTGCATCGATCCAGAAGTCGGTGTCTAATAGATGTAGGTAGGTAGGTACCTAAGTTTATTTCGCCACCGACCTCAAAAGCGATGAACCAAATTAGAGTACCTAAATCAAAAACGACAAAAAAATCCAAACCTACCTACCCTAGACAGACTTTGACTGCACAAAAACAAAAAGTTGTAATTCTACTCGAGGATATTTTTATATTTAACGTGAAACGTCTCGGCAAGGTCATTGACGACCGCTTTTAGATTTGATATGCAACTAACATAAAAATAAAAAGTTGTGTCACCCTCACCTTATCACACGATACTCTTTTACAGTAAAGTTAGCTCTTTTTTCAACCGACTTCCCAAGAACGAGGGGTTCTCAATTAAGATGTTTTTATTGTTGATTTTTGTTAGGTAGGTACTTGATTTCTCATAGATGCCGACTAGCTGTTGCCCGCGACTTCGTCTGCGTGAGCAATATAGAATTTGCAATTTCGTTTAATTAATCATTCATTGCTCAACCCCCGTAGGTGATAGCGTGATAATATATAGCCTATGTGTTGAACCGGCCCCCAGGTAATAGTCATGCAAAATTTGATTTAAATTCATCCAGTACTTTTTGAGTTTATCCGGGACAAACATACAGACAAACAGACATACAGACAAAAATTCTAAAAACTACATATTTGGGTTCAGAATCGATTATGGATCACCCCCCAAGTATTCTTTAAAAAAAATATTCAATGTACAGTTTTGACTTTCCTATCATTTTATTATATGTATAGATTTGGAAAATTATACCTACTAATATTATGAATGCTAAAGTAACTCTGTCTGTCTGTCTGTTACGCTTTCACGTCTAAACCACTGAATTGATTTAAATAAAATTTGGTACAGAGATCGAGTTGACGTTGAGAAAGAACATAGGATAGTTTTTATCCCGGACTTTTGAAGAATTCTCTTGGAAACGCGATGTAACCGAACTCTACGCGGGCGGAAGCTAGTTTCTTTATATGGAAGAAAATCTTCGCAAATTTGATCACGGAAATCCTGAGAAAACGAGGGAAACTCTCAAAAATTATAAGCACATATCGGTTGCGCATAGGTAGAGGTAGATAGAGGACCTGACCTTATCTAATGATGGAAACTACAGAAAATCAAGGGAACTCATTTCTGTACTAATTTAGCAACCACGTGTTTGGGCCAAGGTATTTCATTTGTATTATTAACGAGATCCTTACACCGAAATACATTAAAACTAGCATATCAGACCTCAGGCAATGACGGTAAGTAAAATTAACAATTAAAAGCAGCTATCTTGTATTATTCATATTGATAAGGACTTTCCACCATTATGGGGTATGTAACGACCTCAAACCGTGAGTATTAAAAATATTATAGTTTTAGACTCAAAATCTGAAAAGCATAGAATAAGAAAATCTTTTTACGGAAATAACATACCCGAAACCGTATCCATAAAATATCATAGGAACTGGAAGAGACAAAATCAAACTTGTCATAGCTCTAGAAGTCGCTGCCTGCAGGGGCCCGATTCTCCTAAGTTAATAATGTCAAAATCTAATAGAAATCGAATCGCAATATGATCGTAATAGCAGTTTTAACCATATCGGGCATTCTGCTACTAATAAAAGACCAATCGTATTCGATTGACATTTGATTGGTTTGCGATTGGTATGCTATTTTGGTGATTTTGGTCTATACGGTAGTTTGCTCTACAATCATATTGCAATAGTCGATCATTTGCAGACAAAATGATTCATTATTGAATGACAGAAAAGGATAAAAACGTTTATTTCAAAGAAAAAATTGCGGAATGCCACTTACGTTTCAATCGTAATCGAGTCGGGATTGGATCGCAGTCGAACGTAAATCGAATGTTTTTAAGTAAAATTAGGAGAATCGTGCCCCTAGTCTCTTAGGTACTTAACTGCGTTTATTTTGCCACCAACTTCTGCCATGCAAAAAGTTTAGTTTTGTCTCTTTTAGTTCAGCTTGAAAATAATTAGGCGAAAAAGAATCATAATTTAGGCATGAAGAAACCTATTTACTTAAGTAGTTATCTACCTATGAAGGTATTTCTGCTCTTTGGTCAAACGAACGAAAAAAGATGCATTTATGTCCCCCCCCGATCCCCTAGCTCGAGCCAACATTTCGGATTACTTTCTTTTAGTAAACGTGCGAAAATGGAAGCGAGCTGCTAACTGCAACCTTACTAGTAAATGCTGCCCATATTCTGCAACTGCCTGCACATAGACTTACCTAGGTGTGTATAGCACCTATAGTCGTCCTCACTATAGGTATCAAGTGATTTCTTTCCTGCAGTCGGTCCATGCACGTACAGTCGTGGCAGTTGCAGTCGGCAGGTCGCTTCCAATATGCGTGAAACAAATAAAGCTCTTCAACTTTATACCCTAGATACTTTAGCGACCTGCCCAGGCTTCGACGACCTTCCCCATGATATCATATATAGGTACTTATTGGTGAATACCCCTTGAAAATCCTTTGATTACTTTACTTATCTTATTTTCATCCTTTGATTACCTACCTGTTTGATTTTTTAAACTATAAGTAGATCTATTTCTAACTATATCTGCACTATGTTCTGTTGCTGTATCACTTGAAGGAAGTTTGTTTATTTCGTTTGAATTTCTTTCAGCTCTATAAATTATTTCTTCTACATTCGACTGGTTTTCAGATTCATCGCTCATTTCTTCTTCAAATTGGATGCTTTTCTCTGAAAAATAATAGTTATAGCGTGAATACAAAGGCTGATAGAATCATGATGTTAAAATATTATTTTTTAAGTATAATATTTAATAACCACAGTGGTATACGGATTTTTAAATGTTGTAAATGGTCTTAGTAGTTTGTCCTGTCTTTAACGGATATTATCTTGTACAGTCGGGTAAGCACCAGAACTCATGTGGTGGCACCTTTACTTGATATGTACTCATGTGGTTTCACCCCTTTAGGTGCGAACTTGTGGACGCCAAGTAACAAGTAAGGGGCAGCGTGTCGTCCCGTCCGTCGGTACTGCAACTAGGTATACCTACTACAACTACTGTGTGTTAAAAAATAAATGGGGTAGGCGCTTAGGCTATTTACATTTTTAAATTCATTGCAACCTTAGATCATTTTTATTCGTCTCATTTTACAGATACAAAAGACTTATTTAAGTTTTCTTGTCTAAGCGCTACCATTCCTGCTCTAAGTGTTTTTTTATGGACATAGCCAGCAAGTAATATAAAGTCTGTAGAGGAGGTACCTACCTAGGCATCTAATATTAATACTTTGTAACTGCGAAAAGGGTTTTCCAAATGTCACATTAGCATACCTGCCGTGCTTGAGCTGACCATATTTGGAGCACTGCTGGTACAACCCATGATCGCGACAGTCCCGATTTAAAAAGCCATAGGCACCTCGACTGTGGTACAAAAATCTAAGTAAAAAATTAGGCGCGATTATGTTTACTTCTCCGGCGAAAGCCAACTTTAGCACTTAACCACCCGTGTACAGCAACTCGGGCACTCGGCTCGACTGGCCGCTGGCCGTTATACGACTCCCCGAGATCGTATCATACCAACCTACCTATTATAGAGGAGGCAGCCCGCTAAACTGACCTCGCACCCCCATCGCGTTTTTCCTATTAAACGAACATAGTACCTACATTCTTTGACTCGCAAATGGTTTTGTGAAAGACCTTTCTTCCGTTTAATTAATTTATGGAGTATTAATTTTCTAATCATAATGATCCTAAGGTTATATTTAGGTAGCTACTATTCCATTAAAAACTAATAGTCATCCATCAAGATAAGCTACCTAGGTACACCCACCTAGCTTTTAGTTAATTGCAATAGTTATTTCCACAAGCTACCCAGTATTTGCATTGTCGCAATTAATTCAAAGGGAAGTAATGTACCCAACATTAAAACCAAAGAAAACCTCAGTGAAAGCGAAAATAAAATGCCCAAGATAAAGTAAAAGCCGGTAAACCGTAAGCTGGAGCGAGTGGACGTATATTAGACTAGGTACTTACCAGAAATAAATCAGGTAAAGGCATTAAAAACTAGGAGGTAGGCACTGCACTGATGATAAATCTCAAACTCAAAATTCTTATTTGCTCGTTAAGGTGTAATAAGTAATGAAAACTATAACGAATACAATTAAATATTCAGGGGCTCTCATTCAACAGATAGATCAAGCTATTTATCTGCTCTTATATAGACATGGTAGTGGCAACAGCTAGGACGGATTATTCAGTACCTACATAATATTTCTTCATTTGATAGTTATCTAATCATTTCCTGTATGAGCTCCTATGCAATACATAAACCTGATTTTTGGTCGTTTTAATTCGATATTGATAACGGCAACAGGTAGACGTAGGGCCGCCCACAGTTGCCAATCCCTACATCATGTATGCGAGGGTATAGCATACTGTCTCCATTAAACCATTATGGTGAACGCAAACCCGTCATTATAGTACCTACCTACGGTAAAATACATTTTTTTTCGTGTTTGAAATCATGCAACTCTTTTTAAATACAGGAAAAAAAATATTTTTAATTTAAAACCCTACTTTTTAGCTAACGAAGTTTTAGGTAGTACTTACCTACTGCAAATCTACCTATACCTGTTTATCTGGGCAACCTACTCGCACACGCTTCCATCCACAGCACGCATCGTCGAGTTATCACCGAAAAGAGCGACTGAGGTTGTCCCGCACCATGATTTAAAAAATCGGGACTGTGCCGCTAAAACCTGGCTACGATGGCAGGTCTGAATAGGCGGAGACGAGGTTTGAATAATGAAATTCTATTGATTGTGTCAAAACTTTTCCGCTCCGCTTTTGGTAGAGTCTGTGCCGTCGGTAGGTACAACAGGTTACCATAAGTGCCTGGTTGGTACGGGTACCTAACCTAGGTAGGTCTTGATTTCTATTATTTGAGAAGGCATTTAACTAAATGTAAAACAAACTTGATAGGATAATAATTGTAAATGCGCATTTTTTACTTTTAATTGTAGATAATAATTTATTCGACTATATTTTGTAGTACCTACCTAGTACTTCATTTTTGGAAAAGTATCATAACTTCTAAGGATTCATTATGTAGGTAGGTACCACTGGGTACAAGAAGGTGGTGCAAGAAGGCGATGCACCGATTTTGTATAGGTACCTAGTCGGTTTTGTAAAAAAAATCTTACGTGCTTACAATTATATTATTCTAATTATAATTGGTCTGCTATAAATATGTAAGTGGGGTTAACAAATAAAGCTTAGTGGCTAGTTAACGGCAAAAGCTCTTTGTTCTTAAACACACGCAACACTCGGCTTACGGCCGCTATTTCGCTGCCCAACATACTCGTACATATAAATTACGCCGTCTCCGCCTTAGCCACGACTCATATTCTCCCATTCTAGAGCCTACATTTGAGACTCAAAGTGTACTTACTGAAGAAGGTATCTGGTCACTAGAGATTAAAAACTAGATGAGAGCGATCATTGAGATTTTTTTAACGGGTGGGCGCTTCTTACAGAAAAGGTTTGTAAAAAGGCATCTAAATGCAATATGTAGGTAGATCGGATGTGGAGCGGATATTTAATTGCCTACTTGAAAACAGAGAGCAAAGCAACAAAAAAAAAATAGGTACATACATAATATTGTTACGTCAAAAACTATGTAAGTATTTAGATAACCAGGAATTCTTATTTTCTCTGTTCCTTTGTCGGGTTCTTAGTTGAAAATATTGACTTTCAAATGGTGTTTCAGTCCAAAGGATTATGTAGTAAGTATGTAAAAGTAAACTGAGGCTTTTTCGTTTTGTACCAAAATCGTATTGTGCATGGCAAACTTTATACATGTTGGCCGAGGAGCGCGCTGCGACCTACCGTTTTCATGACCACCCACTCTAGGTCACAGTTTTAAAAATAGTGTCTTATTTATTTGAATAATAAATAGGTTTGCATGTAACTTTTAACTCAATTATGAGGTAGGCATGATATAATTAACATTTCGGAACAGTTCATGCAGGAACAAAAATAAATGAAAAGGATTTTCTACTTTCAACACAAGGCAGCTGCAGAAGAGGATAGACCAAAAATACAAAAATAACAAAATTAGCAGCACAGAAAGGTAGGTAGTTTTTATGCATTTTTTTACTGGATTCGCCAGCCACCGGTCTGTTTTGTGTTTCAGCAACATAATTATCTGAAAAGGTACCTACTTATTAAGTAAAAATATTTGTAGCAGTTATTTTTGATCATATTTAAATAGTTTTTACCGAAGGATCGTTGCTACCAACATCCCGCCTTACTTGAGGTATAAAGTCACTGTTCTAATAAATAATGGCCAACGTGACCTTGTAATAAAGCACGCATTATTTTCTTTAAAGCAATATATAGCGTGCAATGTCTTCGACCTTTCAAGCGGAGCAGCTCGCCATATTCCGATCTAGGCACTAAGTAGGTATGATGTTAGTATGTTAGAACATAGATACGTGTGCCATTTCAAAACGTAGAACAGAAATAGCATTTTACCTAGGCAGACAATGCTTCGATTCGTGTATTCGAAGAATATAAATGGAAGATAGTTAGGCTGCTCTAACTGTCAATTTAACTAGTAATCTATAATTAAGTAGGTATACCTACTGACCCTTTTAAAAGATCATTGGACATATTGGACAATCATAATATAAACTTTTGAAAACTTAACAATATTCAGGGAAATATTGAAATCGTAAGACCTTTCGAAGTTAAACAAAACAAAAAAATATTTAAGGTATAGACTGAATCTACTTTTACAGCAAATGATAAGGCTAGGACTGTTGGATAAAGTGATTAATGAGACAAAATGAAAGCTAAGCGTTAACCGTGGTATTCATCTGCCTAGCCTTTTCGTTGAGTGTGTTAAAGTATGTAGATTAAAGGCAGAACTGAGGTAGACCAAGGAATAGATGGATTGATTACCTGGAAGCTGACATGAATTAAAAGGGAGTGGATGTTGATGTGGAGTGTGAATGGTAGCGGAAAACATTGCGCCGACCAAAATTAACGTAGTAATTTTACACCAAAAATAATCAAGATGATATTTTAATTAACAATATTTTAATACAACTTCGTTTTCAGAACCACATACAAACAAATATGTTAATCATAGCATAATTAATATTTAAACATCTTAGTATTTAACAGAAAAATAACAATCATAGATACCTAAAACTACCTAGGTGTGTGCCTTAATTACGTTTGCATATCGCACGACAATAGGCAACTTAAGCGACAAGATTACATAATTTACGGTGGTCACGTATTCCTAAGTGCGTGCACAGGGGCAGGGTCCGGCTTCAGCGACAACCAGATCACCACTAAGTGCAATAGCTTCTATTTCCACAGCCGCGTCCAAAGGCAACTTGCCTACCTGATACGTAGCACGGGCCGGAAAGTCTTTTGGGAAAACTGCAAATTAAATAAAAATTATATATTATATAACAGTACATAGGTACAACACAGTTCATTTCATAGAAAACAACATGCACAATAATTAACATGAAGAATTGCAACTTGAGGCCTATGTACAACTTTAAAAATTGTTGGTTGTAGTTACTAAAACTTATCTATTACCTACCTAACTTTTATCAGTAAACAACCCTACTGTCATAAACGTAAAAGCCAATTTAACGGAGGTCAATCAAGGATTTTCCGGTAAGCTTACTTTGAAAGCTATTCACAAAAAATAAAACCAGATTACCTGGGAACATTGAAATACTTATTATTAGTCATTTCTAACGTTATGGAATCAAGTCTGGTAATAAATCTACTATCCTAGATACCAGTTCTGGTTGTCGTGGTCTTTTCATAATTATTTAAACTAATTACATTTGAGACGTTTTTGGGGACCTTCCTTTCCCTTCAATCAAATGAGCGATTTACGAGAACTGAAGACTTTATTTTCGGTTAAGTATATTTTTTACACTATATGACTTTTCTATATAATGTAGGTATAGGGAATTGTTCGTTTCATGGGCATGCAGCACTTACATTCTGCATAAACTTGGTTCACCGCCTGGAAATCTTCCATTCGCGCTAGAAGTATTGTAGTTTTAACGACAGACTCGAGAGACGCGCCACCTGCTTCTAGAACATGCTTCAGATTGCTAAGAGCCTGTCGCGTTTGTCCTTCGGCGCCGCCACTTACTAGCTGAGACTGCGGGTCCATGCCCAGTACCCCAGACACGTACAGTGTCTTATCCGCAAGAATAGCTTGACTGAAACCGACAGAATCATACCCATTTATTTATAAATAGTAGCACAGATTATTATAATTGGTAATACCTGTTCTTAGGTCATGAAATTGAAATAATGATATGTAAAAAACTACGCAATATGTTGATGAGGTTTTTTAAATAGATATAGTGATTCAAAAGTAAGGTTTATAATGTAGGTATGTATGTACAATTTAAAATATAAAAGAAATAAATGTAGGTACCATGAATATGTAGAATATTATGGAGTTTACGACTTATTTACGAAGAAATTGTCTATAGGCAATGATAGGCAATGTATGTTATTACAGGCATCCAGGTAAACAGAACTCTCAGAGACGTGGGTGCAATTGTGATAACCACTTAATTTGTTTTTTTTTTTATATATATATAAATTTATATAAGCCGCAGACCATTAATTAAGGCAACTTACCTAGATACAGTGCCTTGGCCAATACCAACAACTATTTGATAGTTGAATGAAAGGTACAATATAGTGTAGGACCTACCTAAACCTAATAAGGTAGGTATAAAAAGTAAACCTAATAAGGTAGTATATAGGTAAGTATAAAAAGTTAGTGGACGTCACTGGCTAAATACCGTAGATTTCAACGGATGAAACGCGTTTTCCATCCGTTTCATTCGTATTAAGTAAATAAATTAACTACATACCTGTAGGGTCCAACGGGCTTATAAATATGTGGCGATGACACAATTGTTTTGGTAACTTTATGAACGTTCGTTTTAGAACTATGGTCCACTTTTGAAGGATTCATCTTGGACGAACCGTCTAACTTGTTCTTTGTCTCAGTATTTTCTGGCTCCTCACTCATTGTTAAATGAAATTGTAAACAAGTATGCTATCGGGGTCACAAGTTCAAAACTCATTTATATTCAACGACAGATAAAGTTTTAGGTAGGTAAGTTAGTTGGTATGTTTAATGATAGATAAGCTAACTTATATGAAATTACACAACATTATTAATGTTTCATTCGTATGATATTTCGAGACAAAATTGACAAACAATACCTATCCGTGTCAGTGTCTCATCGATGACAATCTCAAAAAAAATGTTGCAAGCATGGTAGGTGCCTAACTATCTATTTAAAGGATTTAATCCAAGTAACTAGTTACCTATCTGAAGACGTACCGAGCCCGTTAGATGGCTCTGTGTACGTTGCCAAGAATCTTTTATCCACAGATACTGACTGTATAATGTAGAAGAAACATATTATATATTTAGATGATGTTGTTGTATAAATAAATAAATAAATTTTGGGTCACTCAGACGGCTGCTAACGGATTACCCGCTGTGGACACAGCCTAATGGCTCCGAAACTGACCCTTGGGACGCGCGAGAAACCGCGGGAGACAGCTTACCTAACACAAACGAATTAAGAAATAAATAAAGGACAATTATTTAAATACGGAACTAATAGGGAAGATATAATACTTACCTATGTATGGAATCTTTTCATTTGATGGCCAAGTTTAAAGAGAAAGGAAAGATTTTCAAAACAAATAATTGTAACTACAACCAACAAACATCGATAGCTCGGAACCACAAATATCACGGTACCTACATTACATGCCTACTAACCCATTTTAGTGTGGATACAATTTTATTTTTGCGTAGTGGAAATGAGTGGTATTATCTAACCGACTTCCCAAAAAGGAGGAAGTCCTCCAATTCGTCAGAATCTTTTTTTGTTTTTGCAGACTTACATTCTGCATAAACCTGGTTTACGGCTTGGAAGTCGTCCATCCGAGCGAGCAAGATTGTAGTTTTCACGACGGAATGTAGAGACGCGCCGCCCGCCTCTAGCACGAGCTTCAAGTTGTCGAGCGCCTGCCGCGCTTGAGCTTCGGCGCCACCGCATACCAACTGTGCCTGAGGGTCCATGCCCAGTAGCCCCGACACGTAGAGTGTTCTATCAGCTAGAATTGCTTGGCTGAAACCGACATAATTATTTTAATAAAGCATCTATTTCTCGTATGTAATGAAAGTGTTAAAAAATAAACAAACCTGTAAGGCCCAACGGGTTTATAAATACATGGAGATGTGACAATAGTCTTGGTAACTTTGTGAGCGTTCGCTTTAGATGTAGCATTTGGATTCATCTTTAACGATACTCCAAGATTGTGCTTAGGCAAAAACTTTCTGATTCTGCACACATTTAACCGTTGTACTTACTTAACCAAGTATGTAGTGATATGAAAGGTGTGGAAAATTAATACAACGAGAGCCTTCACCAATAACAAGTATCGATGAGGACAAACATAATACTTAACCAGAAGCTAAGTAACAATGGATACTATTGAAAAATGATAGCCCAGACATACATTTATCATTTATCACACGCATGATACCTACCTACCTACTTACCAAACTTATAGTAATAAAACTTGCCTTAGGCTGAAGTCGACGAAGAAAATCTTTGAATGGAACTAGCCTAGGCTTAACCATTCAAAATACTTATAGCTCCCAGTTATAGTCCATTTGATTCTTCAGACACTTAAGCAGTGGCGGCGTAGTATCGGTTGGCACCCGGGGCGGACTACCTATTGAGCACCCCCAAAAAGAACGACAAAAAATAATCACGTAGTAAAAAAAATCGTGTAGAAATGCATTCATGGTGCTTTTCGCTAGGTTTCACATTAGTAAGCGCAGAATAAATTAGAAATGAATAAAAAACCGCGAGCGAAGCGAGCTGATTATTTTTTTTTTTAACTTTGAGGAATTAATTAAAGTAATCAGGTAAAAGCAAAAATACAAGAGAGGGCTGACAGTCGGACTGAGAGGGGGTGTCACCCGCCGCGATGTCTCGCGCATGCACTGTTGTAGTTTTGTTTAAAATTTGAATATCGCGCTGTAAATGGTAGTAACCTAGGCTTCGCAGATTAGAATGGCACCCTCAGTGACTTGTCCCATCCGCCCGCGCCATCCTGGTCGTGCAATTATTTTTTCGAACAGAGTAAATAGCGTAAGTCTAATTATTTAAAGCGATTTTCGTAGATGCGGTGTATCAGGACAATCAGGTTGCATCCCCCAGCAGTAGTCAGCCATCATAAGGCTGATCCCATCGGCCTTGGTACCTCTCCTTCATCGTTTTTAGGTCCTGGCGAAACCGCTCTTGTTCTTCGTTATATGAACCAAGATTTTCTGGAAACTGGTCAAGGTGTCTTCGGAGATAATAAAAAAATTAAAAAACTTAGGATGTAACATGTCCATCAAAGTATTAGTATTTTTCTCTCCATTGCATAGGCACCCCGATCCTCATTTCTTCTACCACTAACCCTCCGTCTCAACGTCTCCGTTTGCAACTTAAAGTACTTACGAAAAATAAGCACTCTTTACAAAATTTGTTATAGGTTTCCGGAACTTTTTCTTGTGTATTCCCCACAAATGTAACAAAATACGTTCAGGCTTATTGAGACAACTTCGTCGTGATACTAATGAGACTTGAAACTGTGTTCTCGAAAGTACTCATTACAGCAAATTTGAAAAACAGAGGGTAGACACAAAACTACGCGTAAAAAATATTTAGTGTTGGCAATGCATACTTTTACACATTATACAAAATCACTAAGCGCGGCACCAAAAATTTTTTTTTTAATTTGTTGACCTGTGTTATTCTTGTTAGGTATGGGCTATACTCGGGAAACTAAGGAACTCTAGACTGAGAGTGGTCCGACACGCTCTTGGCGGGTTTTTTTTTTCGTATGGGTTTAAATTGCAGTTAGAAGGCGCCCTAGAAATTTCGCCCAGAGCGCTGGTAGAGTTAAAACCAGCGCTAAAACAACACTTATTTTGTAGTTCTCCGTAGCCTGTAACAGAGTATATCGAAACGTGTAGGTATGTAGGTACGTTAATTTTTGCAATATCACAGCATACGGCACTCACAAAACTTTTAATCCACTAAAAGACTGATCACAGACACAATACCCAACGATTAGTAGTAATGATTACAGTTGATGTTCTTTAAAGAGGTAATTTACAATTTTCACTCCTAATCTATAAATGATACGGTTCAAGTTTGTGCGTTATAACGATAAGGATGGTTAGCTACTGCTACTTTGTTTATAAATAATATTAAGAACCTACGCTATCATTGTGAATTATGTTCAGATATACAGATGTGTAATTTGCCCAAACACAACCTGAGTGTGCTGAGTGTCTTTTCAAAGTACGTCAGTGTCATACGATATTTTTTCTATGTAATAAACATCTATTGATGCTGTAAAAAGTATGAAATTGAATGAAGCTAACAAAACGAGCTTAGGCACCACCTAGAATCAATTAAATTGCGCAATATAGGTACTTAAAACAATGATATTATTGAACAATTATTGTTTTAGTTGCTAAAAATAAAAAATGCGCAGTGCTTTTGACCGTCTATTATTATTCAAAGTAATTTTTAATTAATCCGATAATGCAAAACACTGGAGGCTGCATAGAATTAAGTTAGACCCCAACGTAATGGAGAAGGCACGCTCCCTGTCATTCAGGGTGACGCAGGTGCTGTCGGGGCTGCTTCGGCAAGTTCCTGTGCCGCATAGACAGGGAGCCGGACGCTCGGGGCCACCACTGCGTCCATTGCGGGGAGGACACGGCGCAACACACGCTCGCTGAGTGCGTAGCTTAGGAGGAGCAGTGCCGTGTCCTCACAAATGAAAGTGGAGGCGATCTGTCGCTGCCGGCCGTAGTGCGGAGGATGGTCGGCAGTGCAGAGTCGTGGGACGCGGTGGTGTCCTTTTGCGAGGAAGTGATGTCGCAGAAGGAATCTGCGGAACGGGGGAGGGACATTTCCCCGGCCGCAAAAAGCGCACCGGGTGCAGGAGAAAGGCGGACAACGCCCTCTTCCCCCCCCCCCCCCCATGAATGGGTTAAAATGGGTGAAGTTTCCGCCCTTACTCAATGAGCCCGAGGCGGTGGCGCGCACGAGTGTATCGGCGCGTGCCCCTGTGGCGATGCCGATGCACGGGGTAGGCGAACACCTCACTACCCCGTGCAAGAGACGAGGCCCGTGCGAGGGCCAGCACTAGTGTGGGGCTGCAAAAGAATTTGGATCCCCGTGGTCCGCGGAACTTGCAAGGTGGGATGGCGCAAGAATATCGACACCGGTTGTGTCCGATAATTGGGTAAAAGGCTTAGCAGATGATGATTTGAAACAAAAAGATCTCTCCGCATTATACAAGGACATAAAAAAATGCTTCAAGGTATATTATTTCAACAATACATATCAAACTAGCTTCCGCCAGCGGCTTCGCCCGCGTGGTGTGTTGATAAAAAGTAGCCTATGTGTTAATCCAGGGTATCACCTATCAATCAAATCGGTCTAGCCGTTTTTGTGTGATTGAATAACAAACATACATCCATACATTCTCACAAATTTTCACATTTATAATATCAGTAGAATGTTCCCTTAGGTAAAACATATTAAAAAAAACCATGTTATGTTGAATGAGATTCTCAGACAAAATTATGATTTTTCAATTTGAAAAAAATCACACACTATTAAAAACCTCGGAACCTTTTGATTTTTCAATTGATTACTCAATTGAGAGTCAAAAGTTCAAAATGTTGAATTTGTAATCAATTTAGGTAATTAAATGTATTCTAGATATTTGGGGATCTGAGCAATTCTATACCTGTAATAAAACATCAGAATTAAATACTAAAATTATTTAATTACTATAATCAACTAAAACAAGATAATTAAAACACTTTTCTTTTGCTTATGGTTAAGAGTAAATGTTACCATGGCCGCACTGGACTCTGGCTAGCATGTGTTAAGATCCATGTATTCAACGGTTTAGGTTTCATTGCCATCTGTTTATGACGGGGAGACTTTGGACAGATTACATACAACCTTTCATCTCTAACAACAAAATAGCATGATTTACAGCGTCGTCTCAGGCGACCCTTTACTTTGAAACCACAAACTGGATTGATCATTGGGAGAGATGGCTGTAACAGCGGCTGCCGAATAACATGTTGAAATGTGCTGAATTTCGACAATAGCGGTACATGGCTGATTGGAAAACTCCTTATAGGTGTCAAAATTTTCAAAACGGACATAAGTCTTTGCATTGTGCCTGAAAAAAGGAAATAATAACATTATAAAAGAGCAAAATACAACAAGTTTATTTTTTTGAATATAAACACAAATTCATTGTGTCCCCAGGGATACCAGGGATACAAGGATAGGGCTGACCAAGTCATTGAATTTCAAAGTTTAGTAATTAACTTACCTGTTTTATTTCATAAATAACCCCAAATTATCTTTTGAAGATTTCGAAAGGTTAGGTTAGTGTTTTGACTTTGACTTACTAATGGATGATTTGACAGCTACACGGTTTCGAATGACACAGACAGACTTGACAGTTCAAACCATCTAGATAGGAAGTATAAGTTACAAGTCAATGGTTCAAACCGAGAATTTAGCTCGCATAGAAACAAAAGCATGGTCATCCTATACTGGGGAGTTATCCTGAATACTAGTATAATCTATTTTATACTAGCTTTCGCCAGCGGCTTCGCCCGCGTGGTTTGTTGATAAAAAGGAGCCTATGTGTTAATCCCGGGTATCACCTATCTACATACCAAATTTCAACCAAATCTGTCCAGCCATCTTTGCGTGAAAGAATAACAAATATACATCCATACATTCTCACAAACTTTCACATTTATAATATTAGTAGGATGTGTAACGATGTACTACTGTGAAAAAAATGTGCTTGTAAGACTTCCTCGCAGAAGTCCTCCTTAACTTAGGGCAAGCCCCAATACTGGCGGTAACTCTTTGGTGAACTCGAGAAAAATATCCCATTTTGCACCAACTATGGACACCCTATCGTCGTCGTCATGAGTAGAAAGATTTTTTTATTGGTCTTTGATGTTCCTGACAATTGTTTGATCTCCATGGGTACTTCACTAGATAATTCTAGCTTCTGTGACATTTTCTATTTCTTGTCAATGTCATTGTCAACATCAACTTTATTGAATAACATCAATCAAAAAAATACCATCAAACAAAAATCACAGCGAATCTCTTAAGTTTCTGACTTTATGTGTTCTCGACTTCGTTTAAGTATAGATTGCACAAAAAATATATATTGCAGCAATTTGGAGAGAACTTGCTTTCACCTATTGAACCTAAGTTTCAAATATAATAATATGGATTAAGAACGTCATAATTTAAAACCTAGCAGTAGTCAGCAGAACAAAACTTTAGTTTCTTTATTAAAATTGGGGACTAATAAAAGTAAGATGAACGAAAATGACCAGAAGGCTTGTTGTAAATCTGGTGAGTCCTATTTAAAGACTGGTAGTAAGTGTAACTATTGATTGTTAAGGCATATGAAATGTTCCCAAACTTTTACTTTTTGTTCATAAGAAGGTCAGAAGCTTTTTTAGTTTCTGACCGTGTTACAACACCAAGAAGTATTTCCGCACTGACTAGCACAACATTTAAATGTTCTAGATACCAAAGAACATTGTAGATTGTTTTTCTGTACTAATTAATTAAAAAAGAAATTTTTGTTTGCTAGTTTTAACCAATTCAATAATGCGCTAAAACAACACCATAAAATAATAACCAATACTCAATCCTTCCTTTAAAACCACTGAACTGATTTGAAAAATGATTTTACTTTTAGGAAGCTAGACTTTTTCAGATTCATAAAGGCTGCATTTTGACCAGATATCCATGGGAAGAAGTTGAAACTGTAGGGAAACGGCCAGTTTTTTATAAACATTGGGTTTAGGCTGCTGGACCACACCTATGCTTATATTTTGTTTACAATTTGTTTTCTTTTACAGAGTTGGATTGTGCAGTGTGTTTACAAAAATGTAATCATCCAACTCAATTACCTTGTGGACATGTTTTTTGTTTCCTCTGTGTAAAGGTAAACTTTGCTTGTAGATACTAAATATTGCTAAAGCCTGTGCATACCAGTTATTACATATTTATTCAGGCATCAAGGCCGGTATCAATCTATGTATACAATGCTATTATATCTATAACATTTTTAAACATAGGTACTATAAATATATAACAAATATTCTTAAACTAATGCACACCAAAAACACGTAGGTACCTATGTGTATTTATGTAACAAATTCTGAATTGATATAAATCTTTTTTTTTACTGTGATTATTACCTTTGTTTTTTTTGCATTCTTCATTTCTTATTCATTTACATTTTAATAAATTTAAAAAAAAAATGAAAATAAAGATTTGTGGATTTGGCATTGCATGCTTTATAACAAAATAATTAAAAGAACTTTCTGGTACTGTTTCTTTCAGGGTATTGCCTTTCAAAGCAAAAAGTGTGCAATGTGTCGAGCTGTAATTCCTCCCAATTATCTGGATAATCCAATATTACTTGGAACAGTCTCTGATGAAGAAGTTAATATTAATTCTTCTCAAGATGAACATCAGTGGTTCTATGAGGGTAGAAATGGTGGGTATTTTATGACTGAAATAAAAATATAAAAAATCTTGATTTAAACGGTTCTTGGTACGGAACCCTTCATTCATGTACCAGTCCGATTCGCACTTTGCCAGGTTTTCAAAATTCACCTATTTTTATAGGATGGTGGAAATATGACGAGCGAAGTAACCTTGAATTAGAAAGCGCTTTTAATGGTGGCGACCCTGACTGTACACTGCTTCTAGCTGGAACTTTATACATCATAGACTTTCAAAGCATGACACAAGTCAGGCGAAGTGATCAAACAAGACGGCGTCGAGTGCGACGAGATACGCCACTGTTTCCTTCCAAAGGTATGTATGAACCTTATCTATGTGTGTATATACATATCTATAAAAGAAAGTCGTGATACTTACATATTTTATAACTCAAGAACGGCTGAACAGTTTAAGCTGAAAATTAGAGGGGAGATAGCTTAGACCCGGGAAAGGATATAGGATAATAATTTTAGTCACCATCCTGCTACGGGAAACAGTCGTATCGGGATTTTGTCCGGCTGAGCATTCTACAGCTTCCAAGGCTGAACTGCGAGATGCCATGTAAAAAAAAAAAAAATTGTATCGGGACACGGGTGAAACCGCGGGTGGAAGCTAGTTCTATATATAAATTAATACGCTCCTATTCACCTGTATATTAAAGCGAAATCAGTCACTGATTAATCAATGAAACTTGAAAAGCAGCTTGGGTCTGTACGATGTAGACATCTGCTTCTTCTTATCGAGTGAGTGAGTTTAATAGCAAGCCCTGGTCTCAGTTTTCTCAAATCCGCCTGAGAGCTTCTGGCGTGGAGTTGTAACAATGGCTACTACTGAGTAGCATTCGGGGATGCTTGCATGCATACCGTCCCAGGCACGGGAATTTAACACAGACACCGGGCTGCTTTGTAAAAGTTTGACTGCCTCGTTGGTATTGCGTCGTGCGACTGCTGTGCACGAGGTCTCGGGTTCGATTCCTGGAACGGGCTGGAATCGGTATGTGAGTTAATGACTCCCACTCGAGGACCGGGACTTAGGCAGCGGATTTCTAATTTTATACTAATATTTTTGTACTTGGTCATGTCTTGAAAATTGCTGCGCCGACCCCAAATAAAATTGGGATAAGGGCAGGAGGGTGATGATGATTTTTGTACTTGGTCACATTGAAATATGTACTTTTATGGAGGACTGGAAACGACCCTATTGACAGTTATGTCCACCGCACACCATCGTGGACCATGGGACTATCACTAACGAGCTTGCCAGCTTACTGAACTATGGGACCGACTAGAAGATGCAGACACGCATACAAACACCCACACCCAGACAGTCACTCAACAATAGACACACCACACCACATATTCACCCTACATACACACACATACTCAAATTATGTTGTTTGTTCTAGTTAAGGTTTTAAGTTCTAGAATTTAGTTTTTGTGAACGGATCGTAGAGCCTAGGTCCTACAACACAGGGAATCCTAGTGTAGTGTAGGTATCTAGAGTCACTTAACAGCCAGACAGTGGATCTAGAGCGTAAACAATATTGTAATACTACTAGCAATAAACAATTTTTTCATTTTCACTTTCAGCGTATTCGATAGCCAACTTATAACAGTTATTACAGGGGCCCGATTCTCCTAATTTTACTTTAGCGACATACGATTCACATTCGACTCGATTCGACTGATATCCAATCCCGACTCGATTACGATTGAAACGTATGTGACATTCCGCTATTTTTTCTTTGAAATAAACGTTTTTATCCTTTTCTGTCATTCAATAATGAATCATTTTGTCTGCAAATGATTTACGATTGCAAAATGATTGTACAGCTAACTACCGTATAGACCAAAATCATCAAAATAGCAGACCAATCGCACACCAATCAAATGTCAATCGAATACGATTGGTCTTTTATTAGTAGCAGAATGCCCGAAAAGGTTAAAACTGCTATACCGATCATATTGCGATTAGATTTCTATTCGATTTTGACATTATTAACTTAGGAGAATCGGGCCCCAGCCTACTATTATTCAGTTGCGCGGAGTAGGTAGTTATCACGGGACGTGGGTGAAACTACTGCCGGAAGTTAAACTAATTAATCATTGATTTTTTTTTTTCAGGAATAGCAGGAATAAAGACTGATGAGACAAATGTAAGGCAAGTCAAAACTGAAGATGAAGAATCTGATGTTGTACATATTCCCACTGTGGAAGAAATTATAGAAATTAGTGATGATGAAATTAATACTTCCATTAACACACTGCCCATTCACCATGAAGATGTAACTAACATAGTGGATAGAATAAGGTAAAAAGTTCTATAATATTAATTTATGTTTGACATGTATGTATGACACCCGTTAATTTAATTAGACAAGAATTAATAAAACACTTTTTCCTTTTTTCAGCTCATTAAATCTCCAACAGCCAAATAGTTCCCGCGATATCACCGACGAAGATACCTGATTGTAAAGCATATTATTTACTTACATTATTTTGTCATTTCAATATGTCTATGTTTTATTATTGTATTTTAATACACTAAATAATATTTATTGTTATTGGAATGTTTTTTTTTATTAATGAGAATTCGGTCAATAATATTGCACTATGCCATTGATTGTCTGGGGGTCGCTTGATAGGCGCCACACGTTTAGTTTTTTTTTAAATGAGCGATTCAAATGCATTAGGCCGATTTGGAAGTCTGGCCTTATGTATCTCATCGTCATAATTTTTAGGCTGTGACCAGCGTAAAAATGTCCACCACTGGCAAACGCGACCCCGGGAATTTACCCCTACTAACAGCGCCTGTGCGTGCCTGTTGGTGAGCGCCAAGGCATTTAATATCAAACTTGATGCTGTGTGGGTGGTTATACCGCTACCAGTAGGTCGCAGCAAAGCATCGTCAGTTTTTCAGCATGGTACACCACAGCCAGGTGAAATTGGCAATTGGGCAGGACAATGTGGGTTTGTACGAACGTGTGCGTTCGCGCAGCGGAATGTTGTTGAATTTAAAGATTTTAATTATGCAGATAATTAGTGTAAGACGTCCTATAATTGTGTATGGTAAATAAAAATTTGTGTATGCAGCCATTGTGGAGAAATTCACCAAAAACAGATTCCGCTGGGCGAACGTTGTCCTGGCGGAACTTTTTTTAATCCATAGACTTTAGAAGAAAAGAGATGTGTCCGAAAATTAGTGTGTATTTGTGTATAATTGATTATGTATGAATGAAATCAGTGCATGCATAAACTTCGGAGAAATTCAAGTTTCCGCTACGCGAACGTTTGGCCATTAGCTAGTTTTCATATAAAGCGCTTACATAGAGAGCTGTAGATTTTTACATACGTTGTTTTGAATTTGTTTATATTTGTTTAAAAAACAGATTTAGAAAAAGTCGTAGGGTTTAAAATATAAAAATATAAACGTAAAATACACTTATTAGGTCTTAGTTCTTAAAGTATGCAGTTTGGAGTCTAGATTTTCACGTTTACACAAACCTTGTAAGTGTCTCCAACATGTTGCCAAGTATCAATGATGTTCCGTTAGTAATTAAAAAGTTATAGGATATTTTACCATGAACAGATCACTGTTTACAAAGCAGTCGAATATCACGACGTTCTAAAGGAATTGCATGGTAAAATGTATGCCAATAATTAGTTTAATCATTCAACTATTCACTTGCAAAATTTCATGTCATTAAATTCAGTAATTAAAGAAAGACAATTAAAATACTGACGGAGCATCGAAACCCTACATAATCCGACCAAGTTCGGATAGCTACAAAAAAGCGGCCGTGCCATATGTCTAAGCAACGTTCTTAACTTGGTAGGTTAGTATTTATTAATATGGCACAGTTGCGTACACAAGCGTTAGGAAAAAATAAAACGATTGTATTTCTTGATTGAAAAATATTTTTTTAATAATAATGCCACTATCTACGATAAAAATAAATCTTCACTTAACAAGCACTTAACTATTTAAATATCCGTGTACAAAAATATTTTTATTATTATTACTTACATAAATTACTTGACTACGTGATTAAAAATAACGTTAATAAACTTTACGTATTTTAACTAAAATGTCGTAGATGGTGGCATTATTATTAAAAAAATATTTTTCATTCAAGAAATGCATTTTTTTTATTTTTTCCTAACGCTTGTGTACGCAACTGTACCATATCAATAAATATACTAACCTTCCAAGTTAAGAACGTTGCTTAGACATATGGCACGGCCGCTTTTTTGTAGCTATCCGAACTTGGTCGGATTATGTAGGGTTTCGATGCTCCGTCAGTATTTTAATTGTCTTTCTTTAATTACTGAATTTAATGACATGAAATTTTGCAAGTGAATAGTTGAATGATTAAACTAATTATTGGCATACATTTTACCATGCAATTCCTTTAGAACGTCGTGATATTCGACTGCTTTGTAAACAGTGATCTGTTCATGGTAAAATATCCTATAACTTTTTAATTACTAACGGAACATCATTGATACTTGGCAACATGTTGGAGACACTTACAAGGTTTGTGTAAACGTGAAAATCTAGACCCCAAACTGCATACTTTAAGAACTAAGACCTAATAAGTGTATTTTACGTTTATATTTTCATCTTTTAAACCCTACGACTTTTTCTAAATCTGTTTTTTAAACAAATATAAACAAATTCAAAACAACGTATGTAAAAATCTACAGCTCTCTATGTAAGCGCTTTATATGAAAACTAGCTAATGGCCAAACGTTCGCGTAGCGGAAACTTGAATTTCTCCGAAGTTTATGCATGCACTGATTTCATTCATACATAATCAATTATACACAAATACACACTAATTTTCGGACACATCTCTTTTCTTCTAAAGTCTATGGATTAAAAAAAGTTCCGCCAGGACAACGCTCGCCCAGCGGAATCTGTTTTTGGTGAATTTCTCCACAATGGCTGCATAGACAAATTTTTATTTACCATACACAATTATAGGACGTCTTACACTAATTATCTGCATAATTAAAATCTTTAAATTCAACAACATTCCGCTGCGCGAACGCACACTGTACGAACGCGAGCACAAGATGCGTTGCGGCACCGTACCGCAAAAATGTATCTCGACGGACACGAGCGGTGAACGAACACGAACGTGCATACCACAGATAACTATGTAATATATACGAGTATTTAGGATTTTAGCTAAATGTAAATTAAACTCACAGAAAACTATTGTAGAATTGAACATTTAATCCCCAGCTTATAAAATATTACACAAAGTAATCTGGAATGAAGTTGAATTACGCAAGTAATCAGGAATTAAGACATTATTAATTAATTTACTTTCACTTATCTAATTGAATTAAGTAAAAAATACCATGGATTTACTTGTCCCTTACTTTGATAAGATCATTTAGATCTAGTGCTACACATATTTCCTTGGAGTCAGTACGTGGATTCCGGTCCAGTATTTCAGTGATAGGGTAATAATTATCCCTATTATCAACATTCCACCCAGAGTACTGTAAAAAAATTGATATTATTAAAAAATGGAGGTTTATTGAAAGTATTATTCATTTTTAACGAATGCATGGCTAAGACTGTATAAGAAGATACATTCACATTAAAGAACTGATACTCACCACACATGTGCATTTGTGCAAAATTTTACCGTTGGATTCCATTGGAATAAATTTTTGCAGAAGGGCTTTTCCATCTATTTTCCACAAATTCAGTTCATCCAATCTAGAGGTTACAGTGTCCCCTGACCATTTGACATCAGATTTTAGCAATACAAAGTTCCCAGACTGTGAACAATAAGTAAATAAAATGTGAGCTGGAAGAAATCTTAGATAAGATAGTATAAAATTGTTGCTTTGTTCCCTGACAAACAAAGCTCAGACAGAATTTTTACAACTCAAATGAACCAAGACACAAGTAACTTGTCTGCATGAATAGTCAAAAAATTCAAAATCACTCACATGGAAATGCTTTGGTACATCTTTAGACTGACTTGAGTCAGACTTATTTCCGTCGGACCCATTTTTCTCATCATCAGAGCCCTCTTCTTCATCAAGTTCTCCTTCTTCATCTTCTGCTTCTTCGTCTTCCTCCCCTTCGCCTTCACTTTCCTCGGACGAAGAATTTTTGCGTTTCTTTTTAGTATTGTTCATGGATGCCTTGGATGTCCGTTTACGAGTTCCACGTCCGGGTTGTTCATTCTGGTGAAAAACAATAGTAGTCGTTGTAGTAAACAAACATAATCATTTGCCTAGCTATTTCCTAACTATATTGGGGTTGGCTTCAAGTCTAGCTGGATATAGGTGTATTACAAGAAGCAACTGCGTATCTGACCTCCTCCACACAGAAACCCATCCAGGCAACACGCCCTAAAAACTTTGCATTACACAAACATAATTCATCTCACACATAACTTTATGTGAGTAATGAGACCTTCATGTAAGTGCAGAGGTAATGAGATAAATACATGTTCAGGTTTTGATGTCATTTCATTAAATACAAAAATATATGACTATCATAAATGATTTGATAGCAAATGAATATAGCTGGTAATGAAACGAGTTTGACAATGGCAATTATTGTTTAGTTTATTCTTTTCTGATAAACAGGATTCCCGTATGGCATTATGATGCTATCAAAATATTCATTGAACACATCTTCAAGAGTCTCAAACATCTCCATTTCCGTTATATGTAATCTACCTCATTATGCCGAAAAATCACGTCAATTCACGTCTGACACTAATACAGATACTAAGTTATGTCCGTAAAACTTAGAGGAAATGTTTTTTACTTAAATAAAGTAGTTTAAAATACAACACGAACGAAAGAAAGACAATGTTATTTATTTCAACTGTCAAACATACACACTTATGTGTCGGATACCTATGCCATTTGCAAACATTGTCTGACCAGTAACTTATCGTGGACTTAGATGTCATATAGGGCTACTTGAAAGCCGTGAAATGCAACAAATGAATTTATCCTACGAAGAAGTAACAAATAGTTTATTCGGAACTTGCACTTATCGGTACATAGTGAAACAGACCGTCTAGCTAACATAACCTAACATTTGTCTGGATTTGTTTTCAGTAACTTTTATCAAAATCCATATAATACGAAGAAAACAGTAGCTGATAGAGCGTCAATTATAAAGAAATATAAAGAATTTAAGTGCAGTCAGCATTAAAAAACCTACACTATCGGCGTCCGGTGTCCAATCTTCCCCAGAGTCTTGGAATTCTTCTGGTTCCGCTGCTGGTTCAGAACCATCAGAATCTTCATCATTTTTCTTTACTGATTTCCTTTTCCGCATGCTTGTTGCAATTATACAAATAGGAATTACAGAAATTCAGACCCACGCCAATAAACGCCAAACTCCGAACATAAACCACAGATAACTTGAGATCTTTTTTCAAAGACGCTGTCGCTCATTCCAGGCGTCTGACGGCTTTAGTTCCACTTAGGGAATTTTGGCGCTACTGCAGCAAATAAGCCTTTTAATATCTGTAGTTGCCTGTAACAGCCGAAATACGAGCTAAATGAAGTAGGTCGGCTGTCCCTTTTTAATAGGGCGTCTATAAGGGTCAATTCCCACTGAAAGAGCAGCGGCCGGCAGCGGCCGTAAGAGCACGGAAAATGTAAGAGCGCGGCCCGCCGCGCTCGCGCTCAATCCCTTGCAATTACGGCCGCTGCCGGCCGCTGCTCTTTCAGTGTGAATTGACCCTAAGAGACAGCTATGTGAGACAATTTAAAGGAGAACATTCATTTCGTACCCAAAACTGAAAGTGCCGGCCAGAAGAAAAAAATAGTAGATTCTTGTAGAGAATAATGCCCTAAAGATTTTTTACTATTACAAGAATTGTCTACAATTAACCCCCAGGCGGCTATTTGACTTTGAAAATACCAAAAAATCCCACAATGTTTGGAGCATTACATTACAGCCCCAAACTGGAGAAGCCAGCCGTTGCCTTCAAACGACTCCTATTCGACCTGGGAAGTCATCAAATGACCCCCCTCTCGCCATGAGAAAGTCAGACTCTTACTGACTAAAACCCATCATAGGGAAACCAGGGCCGCGATAATCCTTTCAAAGAATCCCGCAGCCCCGATAGGCCTTGTCCCCGCAAAAATATCGTACTATTCTTGTCGAGGATGCCCTGAAGATTTTTTATATTATTGATTTCTGACACTTACGCGAATATTAGACATTTACGACATTATATTATTTAATATAATATAACCGCGATAAAATCCGTAAAAGTAGTTTTATTTAAATATTTTTTATATTGTAAGGAACGTCTTCGGTTAACCCTCAGACTGCTATTTGAGTTTATCGTGAATAAAAATCTATACCTACTTGAATGTTACGGCAAATAACGTCCACAGTATTTTTTTAGCTAATCGAACGTCTAGTAACTCTTTCAAATAATCCCGCAGCCCCGGCAGGTTTTGGTCACCTGGGGTTTGCTGACACTCTCTTGTCTCCAAGAGAGAGACGGAGGGACGATGAGCCACTCGAAATTCTATAGGGGCGAGGGGGAATGGGATCCCTTCGTCTCCTTCTGCGAAGCATGCCAGACAAGGAGGCGGTGGAATAACTGAGAGTTCGCGCCTCTCATCCCAGCCGCTGAGGTGGACGTGGAAGACACCACGCGCGTCGGGTGTCGAGAAGACTCCCGCCACCGTAGACGTCGGTCTGTGGGCGGTGTGTTTAAAGAGGCTCATCGTCCCTTCGCCGCCTTGGAGACTACAGGCCCGTGTCGGCGGCGAGCGTTGACCCAAGCCCTATTCAGATAGTCAGCAAACCCCAGTGGGGCCCACCAGGGTCAGAACCTGCCGGGGCTGCGAGATTGTGCGAAAGAGTGACCGCGGCCCCGGTATAATATCAGAAGGAACATGATGGGTTTAAATCAGTAAGTCTCCTCGGTGTAGCAGGAGGGGGTATATGGTAGACGTTCAATTAGTTAAAAGAATACTTTGGACGTTATTTGCTGTAACATTCAAGTATAGATTTTTATTCACGATAAACTCAAATAGCAGTCTGAGGGTTAACCGAAGACGTTCCTTATAATAGTAAAAAATCTTCAGGGTATCCTCGACAAGAATCGTACGATATTTTTGCGGGGACAAGGCCTATCGAGGCTGCGGGATTGTTCGAAAGAATAACCGAGCCCTGGTTTCCCCATGATGGGTTTTAGTCAGTAAGAGTCTGACTTTCCCACAGCGAGAGGGGGGTCATTTGATGACTTCCCAGGTCGGGCAGGAGTCGTTTGAAGGCAGCGGCTGGCTTCTCCAGTTTGGGGGCGTAATGTAATGCTCCAAACATTGTGGGATTTTTTGGGATTTTCAAAGTCAAATAGCAGCCTAGGGGTTAATTGTAGACAATTCTTGTAATAATAAAAAATCTTCAGGGCATTATCTTCTACAAGAATCTACTATTTTTTTCTTCTGGCCGGCACTTTCATTTTTGGGTACAAAATGTTCGAGACTTGAATGATCTCCTTTACTAAGATTATTTAACTCTCAATTACAGGTTTGAGACCCGTAACACATCTCTATGGCTACGCGATCGCAGTGCCAGAACTCCCTAGATGGAACTAAAACCACAAATTCGACTATCACAACTGTAGTTTTCAAAACATAGCAAGAGTATCACAGAGTTTCGTAGAGGCTTGATTAGGAGGCGCTAGTAGGTAGTCAACTAGTCAGAGTCAGTGTTGCAAATAAATATGGAAAAGCTGGTTCTAGCCAAAGCAGCAAGGTCGTGGCCCAGCTGTAAGGCGGTCCTTCGACCACACAATATAATTGCGCAATGTTAAGATGTGGATTTCACAACAAGTTTTGCATAAAACTGTTACCGCACTGGCCAGCAGAATCAAACAATAAGCGCAAAAAGTGCATTGAATATCTGGTTAAAATTTATTATATTCGAAACTCCTTGGCAACTTAATAGCTTGACCTACGAGATGTTTGAAACTCCAAAAACGCGACTGTACTTTTTACATAATAGTATACAGCGCTTTCACACTGGTGGATTATCCGCTCAGCGCCGATGGAATTCTTGGATCCCATAGCGTGTCACGCAGCCTTTTTAATACTACTGTGATTCAATTAGTTGATTTTTTTGTTTCTTTTAATTACTTTACCGAAAACTATACGGGTTTATTTAGTACACAGTTTGCCTGCTCTACCTTACCAAACATTTTTGAACATGTTCCGGTTAGGGTGCCTATTTTATCCTTTCGAGCGTGACTGACGGATTAATCTTGTTTTCTACATATACTATTACTTAAAAAAAAAAGTTTTTATTTTTGTTCTGAATAATAGTTATCAAACACATTTTAAAAAAACCTGAGGTAACAGTGAATTTTTGCCATTAATCTTAAAACAGCTCTCCTATATAAAATTCCCTTTTTTATGATAGTGACGATTTTGGATTGAAGGTGCGATTTTTTTAAGTACTTCGTAACCAGATTTGTGTCATAAGTATGTTACGGCTTTAGGAATATAAGTTGCCAACTTAAAAAAGAGAGAAATGCTTTGTATTCTTTGTATAATGCTTGTCATATCAGCTGATTGCGTCATTGCTTCATAGTCATATAACGCAAAAACAAAAAACAAGTCGCAGTAGATATCAGATCCGACTTTTGGTGATAGTTTTGAAAATTGTGGAGTGCGCAACACCTCAACATGAAATTCCAATATAAAGAAGAACATTCTTTTGAGAAGAGAAAGACCGAAGGCGAAAAAATTCGCAGGAAGTATCCTGATCGTGTTCCGGTAATTGTCGAGAAAGCCCCGAAGGCTAGACTCGGAGACCTCGACAAAAAGAAATACTTGGTGCCATCCGATTTAACAGTTGGACAATTCTATTTCCTGATCAGAAAACGCATACATCTACGACCTGAAGATGCTTTGTTCTTTTTTGTCAACAATGTTATTCCTCCAACATCGGCTACAATGGGGTCCCTCTACCAGGAACATCATGATGAAGATTTCTTCCTCTATATAGCATTTTCTGATGAGAATGTATATGGATATTAATTTTATATTACGATATTTTCATTATTTTAATTATACTGTGTTGATTTATCTGACCATATGGTGAAACTTAATTTTAAGGTTTAGCTTAATAATGATGTATTATGTTATAATGGTGATTAATATAATTATTAGCACTTTCACATTGTGTTATGATAATATTACAAACCACTTTATGGAGAAAATATTGCAATGTTTCTAATTCTTTGTTTGGTTTAGGCATGTAATTATTCCTGTATCAAAACAATAAACATAAATAAATATAACGTGTTTTCTTGTCAGATACGCCATCACAAGGTTATTTAACAAATTATTATGTAAATCAACTTGTCACATTATTATACCTACACGCACCTGGGTTTTGCTTAGTTGGATGTTTGATTTCTTTGTTCTCATTAAAATTTACAGATATAGGTAAATATCAAGATATCTTACAAGTGACTTGAATATACTAAATCGCCAACAGTTCTAAGCAAATATTTAGATAGGTACCTACACAGTAGATTTTGTAGTTCCAGAGTGGTGTGCAGACATTGTTTTTTTGTGGAGTGGAATGTCATCATGAAATTGAACGTAGCATTTTTCAAAATTCATCCTTTCTTTTCTGCTCGTCTGTACCTATATAATAGTACCTACATTGGAAAACAAGATAGCTATGTTATTGATTTCATTGCATTTTGATTGGAAAACCTTTACTTGGATATCTATCTATCTAACAACGTCATTATTTTAGTATTATTATTTTAATATCTAGGTATATATAACCATAACAGCATATATTTACATGTTTGTAGTAGGTATAAATGATGCTTCGCACAGGCCATTATGCAGGTAGGAACCTATTATAAACAACGTACCTAATAATTAAATATTACTTACCTACTTACCTAGTGATTTCTAATTTAGTCAGTGTATTTTGACTAACCCAATTAGTTATCTACCCGCTGAAAAAACCGTGAGTATTTGTGATAGACACTTAATAGGTAGGTACTTCAAGTGAGTAGGTATTTAATGGAAGTTTTATCAGCAGAATAATAATGTACGGTGCCTAACAATCTACCTACTTTCGCTCTGACACATCGCGATCTTCACTTGACTAAATAACATTTACCTTGTTTTTTTTTTCGATTGTTCATTCTATGAATCATCTTGCATTTGCATAAGTTATGAATTAGCTGTTTTCCCGCGGTTTCACCCTCGTCCCTCGGGAACTCTGCTACCCGTTTCCGGATAAAATATAAAATACCGTAATCGTAGACAGAATGTATGAATCATAAGTATAGAACGCAATACCTACCTCAGACCTAATTATGAAATGATGATGAAATTGACGAAATAGGGAGCGAAAAAATAATTATTATGATCTGATTAGCTCATAAAATCAAAGAAACCTTTTATTTATTTTCTTCTACTAGTAAGTTTTTCTGGCAATTCTGATATTTTTTTGGTGGGTTCCTTCGCGTTTCGGGATACAGGGTGTTACAAAGTACCTACCAGTAAAGACGAAAGGGGGTTAAGTGGGTCCTTTCAAAGAGTGAATTAACCATTATATATCTAAAACGTGAAGTTTTACTTACCGCAAAATAAATAATTTAATGAAAATGTGTTTCGTAGATGTGCAAGCATTTGCTTATTAAAATCATAGAATGCAGGTAAAGAGAATTGTGCAGTTGGTGGAACGAAAGTGGATAAAGTAAGAAATGAGTTTATCTAACTTCTCTCTAAGTAGGAAGTTAGAATTTGGCACCGGTAACACAGGGCTGTCATGGCAGGAGCATGTTTTAGAATGGAATAAGGATTATGACGGGAGGAAAATGTTGAGCATGTAGAACAAGGACCCAAGAAACGATAGATCATCATCATCCTCCTGCCCTTATCCCAATTTTATTTGGGATCGGCGCAGCATGTTTTCTCCTTCCATACTTTTCTATATACCAAAGAAACAATAGATAGATTGTGTAAAAGTTGGTATGGCTGGCAAGAATGTCACTAGTGAGGTGTCAGAATAATGGAAGAGGTGGTGCGCCGACCCTAAATACGAAATTGGGATAAAGGCAGTGGAAAGAGATTCATAAAATGCAAGGAAAATTATATAGCGTTAATTCCGCGAGACAATAAAACAAGGTTGGCATGTAGGCACATACTATCTACTCTCACATGTGCAGCAAAAGTATCATGCAAATGCATAGACACAAATTTAGTAAACGAACCATACGTGACATGTGTTTGGTGACTGTCTCTTTCATGGATCTGCGTAGGGGCGGGAGAGTGAGACGTCCTGAATCCGAGAATCGATTTATTGTCTCGCGGAATTAACGCTCCATATTATATCGAAATGCTGTCATGGACAATGCTCTTGGCTGCATCCGACTATGGCTGATATTGTTATCGTCACGGCTATTGAGCTCTCGACGGAAGAGGGGTTATTCCCGCTCGGTAACACCCTTTCATCAACACTGTTGACGATCGGGAAAAAAAAGTTTCGTTCGTTCACAGTGTTGACGAACGCTACTTATTATTTTAGTGTAAAATGGTTATTATGCACATGATAAGGCCACTATTATTTTCTAGTTAATTGTGTTTCAAAAGCTCTAACATAATCTATTAAAACATTTTAAAAATCCATGACAAGTCTTTCCATATTTTAAAAATAAAAACCGGCATTCGTCAACACTGGGAACGAACGAAACTTTTTTTTCCCGATCGTCAACAGTGTTGACGAAAGGGTGTTACCGAGCGGGAATAACCCCGGAAGAGTGGGGATCGCTTTGCGCACTGTACACATAAGGCAATAAATTGCTTCTACTCAGGTGAAGGTCAGGGCTCAATATCCGTGCCGATAACTATATATGTCCCATGGGCCGTTTGCCCTCGACTTGGCCCAGAATTAAGAGCCTCTCGAGACTTTACTGTGCTTAGCGCATAATGTGTCCGAAAAAGTTTTAGTATTAGGCCAAAACGTTTCTCCATACTATTTAAAGAATAAATAAGCTCCAATACATCTTTTCGTAAGGCCCCATAAAAGTTTTACTTAAAAGACTTTGATAGATTTGAAAAACATCAAAACACAAGCTTTTCTTTGAACGGAAATTGGGCTCGAAAATTGCACGCCATAACCGAATAGTGTAGGAATTATATCCCATGGGTTTACATAATTTGGTCACAGACCAGAGCTTTTCGAAATCTATCCCAGGAGCCCTGAGAAAAACTGGCTTGCCTCTTAATATAATAGGCAAAAGGACCAGCAGACCTTGTAGCGACCATCTGTGGAGTACATTTGAACAGGATTTTCGCGGGACGCTTTCAATTGTTTTTTTTTATTGTTTCAGTAGTTTCGGAGCCTTTAGGCCCAAGTTCACCAAAAACGTTTTTTGGGTGGTTTCTTTGTACCTTAAGTACAACATGCATTTCAGTTTTCTTAAATCAACTATTTACCATGAATTGTCACAAGATTCAGAGGAACAATTAGTATAAATAGTAAGTATGGATAGGTACACTAAACTAAAATTATTTGTTTCTTTTTCTGCCAATAACGAATCAAGCACATACCTAACATTAAATGATATGCCAAAAAAATATGTTTTGTTAAATACAAATTACATATTTAAAAATGCAAATAACAATATGTCCAAATAATTGCAGCTGTGTCTTGGATGTAAGAAATAATAACAAAGTAGGTATAAAATGGATAATCGACAAATTGTTAATCTACTGACTATCTGTTGAAAAAACGAATATGAAAGTAGCGAAAGACTGTCAGATTCTCTATGTTCTTGACTGTTTATCCTTCATGCGAAAACGGCAGAAAAGATTTTAAAGAAATTTGGTAATAATGTAGCGCGGAAGTGGTAGTTTCCTAAACCGAAAGTGAAAGAAAACTATACATTATAAAGACGCATGTAACGCGAAAGCCTATTTTCGTAACGCTTGTTTTAAAACGTATTACTTGGCAGTCGTTATTTAGTGTTAATTCTTATTCAGGTCGTGCGATAAAGAATGTACTTATCATTAAACCTTACGACGACGTACAGTACAGTAGACGGATGAACGTTAATATAGTATTATAATGTCTGGAACAAAAATCATCAGTCCTGACCAATGAAAAACCTGGAAATAGTATGTTATCCCGTTTTTGGTCCTAAGCTTATTTTCAGGATAACACAAGATCGAAAATTCGAAAGCAAGGATATTGTTGAAACCTATTAGATGAAGGTTACTATTAAAATAGATCCGAACTAATATGGGAGTTTCGACAATCATTTTCTTCGTGATAGACTTGGGGAGTGCGTTGGCCAAACACAAACCGGCCTCGAGACGGTGGCGTAGTATTGCGCGCGCCTCTCTTAGTGGAGTTTACTGCGGCCGCCAGGTGACGGCTACGGTAAATGAAGGCAACACCAGGTAGTTATTAGCCGATAAGAGTCCAGTTAACCCCTCCACCGGCCTTAGGTGAAGGAAAGTCCATGAGGATTTACCCCCTGACAAAAAAAAAACAGGTTCAGGGTAAACAGTCGTCCGTGCCTAAGACGCTCCACTCTATTAGGTACCAGTGTTCCGTGTGTACAGATAAACAAATACAAATTATGTTTCAAGATCACTTAGATTTAATCTAATAAATCATGTGCAAATTAATTACATGAAAGTATCATTTTGTAACGGTAATCGTGGTAAGCCGATGACAGAAATTTGATAGAACAAACTAATATAGCTGGTGACACTTTATTATTAATACCTGTTTACGACATTACCAGTCAAACCATTTATAGACAAATAGACTTAAACATACAATATATGAAAGTAAGAAAACAATTATTATGGAATATTTAAATTATGTTCACAAATGATACTTGTTCTGGAATAACAATGTCAAAGTTTTTTTTTAATTTAGGGAAAATACTACTATGCACTTAACTAGGTAAAGGATAATATTATGGATGTAATAGGATTTATCGTCGTAGAACTACATATAAGAGCCTAAAACCTCATATAGTTGTGGGATCTTCTGGAAGGTCGGCCACGTGATCGCATGCCGCGGCCGCGTGCTCCGCTCTCGCTGTCTGCAAAAATTAACATATTATTTTAACAGCTGAATTCTGACAAGTTGAGTTGAATTTTTAAGACTCATTGTTTTTCAACATATTTAATTTAGCATCAGAATTATTTTATGAACTGTTGTAGATTAGTGCTCGTGAGCAAAGAGAGGGCGTATGGTTGATCGATGACGGTGGTCGGTGTTGTAACTATGTCGTCAAAAATATAAATAGCAAGGGCCCCTCGCCGTAGTGCCTACGTTATGTATCAACGGCCTACTAATTTATTGGTTACTATGATAGACATTGTTACAATAAAAATATAGAAGTTAGTAAATCATCATTAACAGATTCTTTGCGTCGCCCATTTTGTATCACTTAATCTATGGGGGCGAACAAAAGCTCGAGTCAAGCGCTCTTTATTATATTCTTTAATATAGATATGTATATTTGGCCATTGACACAGATATCCTTTTTCATTTTCTCTCAGTTTGTTGGCCGAATGCTCCAGGGATTTCCAGAGGGCCTCGCTGCATACAGTAGGCTTCGGACAACACATCATTTTCACTTCAGTAGCTCAAACACGTGGGTGCTTCAACCATGGCGTAATTCAGCATGGCCACGGCTTTGTGTCATAAATGAGTAAAATTCGATTTTGCCCACTGGTTTTGAGCAGCAAAATCTCCATGTTTGTGCTATTGACGTGAAAATAAGTATTATGATGGCTTGTGTACCTGCGGCTCGCATCCACCGCTGGTTCTGCGAGTGTGGTGAGTGTGGCGAGTGGGGGTGCGGCTGCGCGTGCGCGCGGCGCGCGACGCCCGGCGGGGCGCTCGCCTCGGCCTCACGACCCTCTTCAGCCACCTGCTAAATTACGAACACAACATTTACTATCACACTTCCAACAAATTTCATAGGTTACCGATAAACTCTCTGATAGCCTGTCTGATGTAGATATGTGTTACTCTATCATGCAAAAAGTACTGATCGGATTTTGATGCAACTTTACTTTGAAGGCCCGATAGCGGAGATAAGAAAGGTAGGTCAGGCTCTTTCTTGTAGGTCACGGTAACGTACATTAGGCGTGATCAAACCAATCAGTTACTAGAACTCACTAGGCATTCGGGCTCCTTGTCAAATCAAAGATTGTCCGTGTCAAAGATTCCTTGTCAAAGATTGGTCGTGATAATAACCAGTAAAAAAATGTTTTGAAAGATACATACTTGGTGTGGGGAGGAGGGTTCACTGCCTTGTGAGCTGACTGCAGTGGCTTCCTCCTCGACTCGTGATTCCTCCCAGTCTCTAGTTTCGCCTCCTTCCGCACCTAGATGTTTCAATGTTATTTTATAAATATCATATTTTACTTATTTAAATAACTTTCCTATCTGTATTGTGTAGTGTTGTGTAATCTGTCATTAAAGAAAATGTGACCGAGAGCGATGTCATGGATAGCGCGAATTGGGGATGAAAAACAAGGAAAGCTGACCCGGCCATGTGGGATATATAGCAGGAAAGAGAGAGAGATTGCACTGTTTGTCACCAATATTCGAGTTGATTTCATTACTATTTTAGCGGTCAAGAAAAGCTTCTCGAAGAATATTATTTGTGATAAAAGCTGTTCCCCGCGGTTTCAACCACGTCCTGGCGGAAGCCATTCACATACCGGACAAAATATATCCTATATTACTTGGGTATAGTCTAGTTTCTTAACAGTGGAAGAATTTTTCAAATCGGTCTAATAGTTTCAACATGTATGGCAACTGCACGACAGCGCGCAACGTTGCACGACAGCACTCAACTTGACAAATAGAAACAAAACAAAAGTTGCGCGCTGACTTTCAGCATGTTGGGCAATTCGTTGTGCGTGTATCGCGGCTTCAGGATACAAACAAACAGAGGAACAGAGGTGTAAAGGCGGGTCTACGCTAGACGAACCGAGCACGAGCGAAGCACAAGCGGAGCCGTTCCAGGCTTGTTGTTCGCGGCGTCAAGTGTGGACGTACAACGAACCTACAACGATCATTGTAAAGCTGGGTACTCACTTAGAAGTGTAGCAAGTAACGTATCAGATACGGTATCAACTTGCAAGTGGGTACGGTTCGTCCACGGTCCTCACGAGCACACTGCGAGCTGCCTTTGTGTTCGCAGCGAAACCGCCACTCGGCGGGTCACTGCGAGCTTACAGCGCTCCACGCGCGAGCGGCTCGCAGCGGGCTCGTGCCTACGTACTCGCTTGATACCGTATCTGATACGTTACGTGCTACACTGCTAAGTGAGTACCCAGCTTTAGCAAATCCCTTTATGTTCGTCAAAAACCGACAACAGGCGGAACGCAGCCGAGCACGAACGAAATGCTCGCAGCACGCTCGTTAGAGGCTTGTAAGTTGGTCCACACTAGACGAATTGTGTTCGGCTCGTGCTCGGTTAGTCTAGCGCAGACGCAGCTTAGTGTTAGTATAGTTGTGGTACGTACTCTGCGCGGGCGCGGGCGCGGGCGGCAGCGCGGCGGCGAGGTCGGCGTGCGTGTCGTGGTGCGCCAGCGCGGCGCTCGCCTCCGCGAACGTGAAGCGCGCCGCGCCGCCGCCCGCGCCCACCGGCGACACCACCGCCTCGCCGAACCTACGAACAACACCCACATTACATACCCCACTACATTAAAAAAAAGTCATGGTGGCCTGCTGGGTAAAGCACCAACCTCTCATTTATACCAATGCAACTTTACTAAGTTTATATGAACTTTCTAAGTATATCTTAGACACCAATGGCTGATAAAAAGGTGAAGAAAAACATCTTGAGGAAACCTGGACTATAAAGTCTGAAATCTCCAACCCGCATTGAGCAAGCGTGGTGATTAACGCTCAATCCTTCTCCGCATGAGAAGAGGCCGCAGCCCAGCAGTGTGGCGATAAAAAGGCTGTAGCGTAACATAACTACTTTTTTATGTATATTGAAAAATGTTTCCAATGTTCTATGATCAAAATAAAAAAACACCACAAATACCGATTTTGAAGTTGAAAAAAATAGCACATATTTACTCACACATGAAAAAATCACTCAACTGACCTATTTCATTTTTGGCTTCAATAAAATGACTTAATCGCCAATCTAACTACTATTCAATATTTATTAAAACTTATAAATAGTATTATTGCTATAGTTACCCGTCATTTCGTCTCGGAACGTAAAGTGTTGGTGTAGATGGCACTATACTGTCATCACCATCGTCACCATTGTTGCCCAAGGATAATGCTCCGCTTTCTGTAAAAAAAAAAAAAAAAAAAACAATGAATAAGAGTGAAATATACGGACAATCTAAACGAACTAGTAGCACTGTGTACTGTGTACACTGTGTATCACGCCGTGATTTTACTATGATAATAGACCGAAAGTTTGTCGTTCAATTATTTACAAGAAAAACAAAAACAAAAGTAGCGGTGGCTTTGGACCCCGGCTCAGGGCATCCAGTGGCCTTGGAGGCTTGTGATCTTATTTAGTAGTTTTATACAATTGGGATTTATATAGGTCTGGGCGCAGTTCCGTTAGTGCGGCAGTGCATACGTACGCTCGGTGCCGCTGCTGATGGCCTCGATCTGCTGTATGGCGGGCGCGGGCTCGCTGTCGGGCTCGGCCCGCGCCGCCTCGCCCTCCTCGCCCTCGCCGCCGGCCTCCGGCGACTGCGCCGGCGACTCGGACTGTCGGGCAGCATTGTCTGTGTCATCTCCTTCAACCTCCTCTTCCTCTTCACCCGCCTCGACCTCCTGTTCTTCCTCCATGTCCTCTTCTTCCTCCTCTCCCTCCTGTTCATTATTACAAATATTTATAAATGATGCATAGCTGATATTCATTTTATATATTTGGGAAAAGGATATGCTAAAATCATACCCTGTACATAGTGCCAGTGCACCGCTCGTCGTCCTCCTCAGAGTCGACGACGATAACGCCTTCGTCATCTTGATCGCAGCGTGAAGATGTCGGCACTTGATATTCCACTTCGACCGATCGTTCAAAGCCCTGAACCATGCAAAGAATTATGTCAATTTGAAGTAGCATGTTAAGACTAAACCGGTAAGAACCTTTTAACAGTAACACTCATAGCAAAAAAGGAAGGTAAGAATTATTTTCTTAGATTTCAGGATAAAACGTACTTGTACCCTAGTTCTTTTAGCAGCGAGCGGGCGTTGTTGTAAGCGACGCTTAGGGGGACGCGCGTCGGGCGGCGCGTGAGATGTGCTGACTCCGGGCGGCGCGTGGGACGTGCTGACGCCGGGCGGGCCATGCGATGTGCTGACGCCGGGCGGGCCATGTGACGTGCTGACGCCGGGCGGCGCGTGCGATGTGCTGACACCGGCGGGCGCGTGCGACGTGCTGACGCCGGCCACGGCCTGCGACGTGCTCACTCCGGGAGGCGCGTGAGATGTGCTCACGCTTCCCGATGCTTGCGACACCGGACCCGAAGTTGAAGGACCTGCTGTTGCTCCTAAACCACAGAATATTCGCACATTCAATCGTGTCATGTCAACATTATAATCCTTGGGATTCCCACACCATTACAAACAATAATTAATTTCCAAGTGGACGAGTTTCAATTCCAATGCGTCTTTGTCAGAATGTCGTAAGATGCTTTATTACATACCGGTTAAAGGAGGCGCTGAAACAGCCGGCGTCGGCACACTGGACGCCGCGGCTGAACTCGCTGTGGCAACACCAGTCACGCTGCCAGATGCAGCCCCGCTGGGTTGCTCAATGCGAGGCATAACCATCGCCACAGCCTATGCAAAATTATACATCTACATATTTATTTGCATACATGGGTGGATGTGAGTGTTCAAACACTCCTGCGTATATGTGTGACAAAACGGACATTTAATTTACATTTTAGAAATAAAATGCTAATATTATAAATGTGTTTTTTGAACCTGACTCAGGAATGATAATCCCCGAGTCAGAAAGGCTTATATATTTTGTCCAGGTGCAGGGAAAGTTCCCACGGAACGCGGGTTAGTAATTTAATTGATATTTACGTAATGCCTCTATAAAATGTACCTATTATTAAATAATAACATTATAAATAATGTTAATGTTAGCATGCCGAATTATAAAATGTGGCTGAGCTTTGTTATATTACACAATGTATGTAACATTGTGTATAAATTGGGCATTATAAATATTGATTGAATATACCTGTTGAGGCGCTTGTGAATGTGTCGATGGTTGCGCCGTGTTGTCACTAGAACCGGAGCTGCCCATGCCAGCTTCACTGGTATCCATATCCTGAAATTAACATTTGACATTTGAGACACAACATATATGTATTTTATGTTGTTCCTGAGCACCAGATCTTGATATTTAAGATTATACGCCAGATTATATGCTATTTCGCTATTTGGTTGCAAATGATCTCCTTTCTCAGATTTCCTCAGACTTCAAGCTATCTCCATACTCCATACTCATCTTGATGTGACATTGTGGTTTATACATTTTTTTAATATACTGACCTGTGTGGATTCTGGCGGCGCTGTGGACGCAGCTAGTGCAGCTCTGGGGAGAGGGCGTGATGAAGATGCTGGCATGTACTCCGTTGTATGGGCATCGTGAGGCGCTGTGGGTCCCACTTGGGCCATTGGCCGAATTGATGCCAAAGGTGTCTCACCACCACGCCGACTTGCAGTCACACTTTGTTGAGCTACTCCTAATTGCAGGTTAAGAAATAAAAAATTAATTACACTTGAATAATTAGAATTATTATTTATAAAAAATGTTGATGACTACTAGAATAAATTAAACCTCCCACACCTCTACAAATTATTAGTTTGAATATAGCCGAATAAACTGTTATTTCGGCTGTCATATGCACATATTTCGCAGTCGTTACGAAAACTCAGGAGCCAGTAAGTCAGCAGCCACTTATGGGTTGCCTGGGTTGAGGTCAGATAGGCAGTCGCTCCTTACTAAATACTATTACTCAGTTTATCAACATTTATCATCAACACACTATATTGTCATCAAAACTTTTTATAAACCATTTTCATAACCAATTGGAATAAAAAAAAAAAAGTTCACTTACCAGCCATAGGTTTGATATTAGCCGTAGGTGGATCTGTGGTAGTTTTCTCGGTAGAAGTTTGCTGTTTTGAAGCCGAAGATTGGGTGGCGAGCTGCCGCTGAAGCAAGGTTACTTTTTGATGCAGTGCTTCTAACTCTCTGGCTTTTTCAGCTTGGGCTTCACTCCGCTCTTTCTCCAATCGCGACAGCCGTCCTTCATACTGAGATTTTATTAGAGCTAGTCTTACATCCTGTTCATCGCGTGTGCTTTGCTCAATTGCACCTATTTTATTGCGAGATTCGTCTAATTCTCGACTTAACGTATTTTTCAGTTCTGTCAACTGAACAATTTTACTCTTGGCTTGTTTTAATACTTGTTTAGATTTTTCTTCTTTTTCCATATTTGCAGTTCGCAGTGTTTCTAGTTCTTGTTTTAATTTATCTGTATTCAATTTTTCGGTGGCCAGTTTAGCTTGAAGCTCAGCTATTTGTTCCTCAAACTTCTTGTTACATTCGGTGATTGCAGCATCAGCAGCTGCAACATCACCCTCACTCTTTTTCTTTTCTTCTTCTACCGTTTTCACCAACTCTTCATATTGAGCTTTGTACTTTTTAGCAATTTTCCTTATTTGGTTTTCTTTATTTCTAATATCCGTCAACGATGCATCTTTGTTAGATAGTTCATCTGTTAATTTCGCATTTGAAGCAACTATTGAAGATTGATCTGCTTTAAGTTTTGTAATCTCTTCAGTAACCCGTGTCATATCTTCCTTAAGAGTGAGCAACTCCTCACTAAGTTTCTTATTTTCCTCCGCTAAAGCGTTATGTTGTCTCGATAACAAGGAATATTGTTCTTCTATTTTAATCTTCTCTACCTTTAATGAACTTAGTTCTTCGTTAACTTTTCTAACATTTTCTTTTTCATTTGTTAACATTTTGGCGAGAGTTTCCCTCTCGTTTTGTAGCCGTTTCCAGTCTTCAGGGCTGGTTTTGTTAGCACGTTCAACTAAAGCATTCACTCTTGTTCTCCATCTAGCGCAATCTGCCTTCAACGCATTATTTTCTGACTGCAGAGTTTCATTTTTCGATGTAATGTCAGAAATTTTATCTTGTAGCGGCGCTAATTGAGCTTCCATTGTCTTTGCTGTAGCAGTAAGTTCTTCGACCCGAGAAGATAATGCATCTCGCTCTTCTCGTAAAATTCTGTTACTATCTGTTAAAGCATTTAATGTTTCAACTTTTCTCAATATATCTGACTGTCTAGTCACCGTCACCATACTCACTTCGGACTTTTCTCTTTCTGCTGCCAGAGTTAACTTTGTCTCATCAAGCTGTTTTTCAGCTATTTCTAACTGTGATTTAAGTCGCATAGTTTCAGCTTGTAGAATATCGAATTTAGCCATGGCGATGTCTTTTTCTTTCCTCAAAAACTTAACAATTTGGAATAATTGTTCTGATGATTTTCCATCTTCTTCACTAACTGATATATTAACATTGGAATCATTTGCAGATTCATTTAAGCTGTCTGTATGTGACCGAGATGCGTGAGTAACTGATAACTGTGTCCCCAAAGCTTGTATTTGGTCATGCAATAATGTATTTTGATCATTTAGGTCTTTCAGACGTTCAGTCAGCTGACTGTTTTCACTGATAAGTATTTTTTGTCTATCTTCCCATGATTTCTTTTCAGTTTCTAAATCTTCAACTGCACGCAGTTTTAAGGCGGTTAATTCATTGATTTGATTTTGGGCTTTTAATAATTCTTCTTTCATGTGTGACAAAACTTGTATATCACTGGAATGTAGAATCATTTCATGGGTATATTTTTCCTCTGCATTCTGAACGGCTTCTGACAACTTAGTTATATCAGCACGAGCAGATTCAAGTTCCATACGGTATCCATTAGCGGTATTCAAAGCATTAGTTAATTCTTCTTTGATTGCGGCTAATTCATTCTTGAGTGTACTGTTACTAGAAGAGTGTTCTCCATTAGCATGCAATGATAATTCTGCCTCTAATTCAGAACATTTGTCTTCCAAATTCTGAAGTTTAGTACTGTAGTCAGATAATTTTGCTTCAGTTTCTGTTTTATATGCCTCATATTCAGTGTTTAGAGCCTTTAATTCCTTCTCAGCACTCTCTGAAATGTCGCAGTATTGTTTTATATGTTCCTTAGCTACATTTAGTTGCTCTTGAAGAGATTTCACTTCTTCTTGTTTATCGGACAATTTATTCTCCAGATCTCTTATTTTTTTAACAGTATCATATGAGCCATCTGTGTTTGGAGAAAGTGCAACTTTGAGTTTTTTTGTTAACTCTTCATTCGCCTTGCTCTTTTCCAACAAATCTTGTCTCATTTCTGTTATTTCTTTTCTTAATGCATCAGCTGCATCCTTTTCTTCTTGCATTCTTTCCTTTGCGGTATTTGTCTGTCTTTCGAGATGTGATGCCAGCTCTCTAAACCGATCCTGTTCTTCCTGAAGTCTTCTCCTTAAAGCCGAACATTCTCTAGTAGCTTCATCTAGCCTTGTTTCTATTTTTGCTCGATTTTCAGCTTCAACGCGCTCTAAACTAGCTTTTATTAATTCCAAATTCTTCAACAGTAATGATTGACCTTGCCGTTCTCTGTTTAACATTTCTTTCTCTGTTTGAATACGTAACTCAGAATCTTTAAGTAGTTTAAGCTCAAGTTTTAAATTTTCAAGTTGTATCTCAGCAGCAGCAAGTTTACTCTGAGCATTCAGAGCTTCATCCCTCAAGTGTTGTAAAGAAACTTCGTGCTTGGCAATTGTTGCATTGTATGCTTTGTTTTTTTCTTCTAGTGAAGTTATTTGTTTCTTATAAGTAGTGATATTCGTTTGCAAAATTTTGAGTCTCTCGTTATTATATTCTGAAGTTGAAGCACATTTGCTGTTTGTGGCTGTAAGTTTTGATATCTCTTGTCTCATATTATCAATTTGTTCAAATAACATTCTTTCGTTGGTGACCTTTTCTTCTTTGTAAGTTTTATATTCTTCCTTCAGCATCTCTAATTGTTTCTCGGTTTCTCTATATTTTATTTCAAATGAAGAAACCTCTACGTTCGGGTGTTTAGTTTCGTTTTCAGGTGTGGACTCCATTGAATAGATGCCACTCTTTTCTAATTCTGATATCTCTGATGCAGACAATTCATGGCGTTTACCTTTCATGTGATCATGGTAAAGCTTTTTGAACATATCTCTTTGTCTTATAAGTCCATTTACCATTTTAGTTTGACGTTCTTGAGCTTCAGTCAATTCAACTACTCTATTTTTCAATGATTCTATTTTATTCTGCATTTCACCACTTTCAAATTGTTCCTTATGGCGTTCAAATTCTTCTTGCTTATCTGTCATTTCACGAATCATTCGTAAAAGCTTTTGATTATTAGATTGTAATTCTTGTATATCACTGAATGTTACTAAAGTTTTAGAGATAATCCTAGATGAACTTAATTCAGAAGAATTTGTTGTATTGGAAGCAGTTTGTGAAGAATCGTGATCACCATTCGGTAATAAGCCGCCACGACTATGTTCAATTTCCTTTAGTAAGAAGCAAACCTGCCTGCCCAAGTCAGCTAGCTCTCCTTTGAGTTTTGAATTTTCACGACTGTAGTGATTAGCTATTTTAGACGACTCACTGTAATCATCTCGAAGTCTATTACATTCAATTACTAATGAATCAATTTGCTGGGATAAAGCAGTATTGCTTTCTATAGCTTCCTCAAACTCAATTTTTTGTTTTTGTAGTAGAGGTGCCTTTTCTTCCAATTCTTGAACAATGGTATTAATTGTTACATTAAGTCTTCTATTTTCTTCCTTCTCTTGAGCCAGTTCATCAGTTACTTTAACTAGTTGAGAGTATATTTGTGTGAGAGACATACCAGACTTCAAGAGTTTACTTGCTGTTGCTGCTGAAGGCGCTAAATCACTTAAAGCCATATCAAGATTTTGAGCATTAGCCGCTTTCAATAGATCATTTGCATGTTCTAGTTCATTCTTCAAGGAACTAATAATTTCATTTTTCTTTTCCATCATCTCTTCATGATCCAAATCAGCTTGTTTATACTTTGTCTCTAATTCGCCGTACTTCTCTGTTGCTTCATTTAGTAACTTCTGTAGTTCTGTAATGCCCTCAGTCAACTCCATGGTTTTAGCCTCAGCATCATCATGCATTGTTTTAAACAAGTCTGCCAATTTAGTTTTTGCTTCTAATTCTTTTTTATAGTTTTCTGTCATTTTGTTTTCTATTTCTCTCTGTTCCATCAAGCGCTGTGTTAGATTTTCAGCTCTATTGTTTAGGCTCTTTTTAACTTCGTTCAGCTGAGTTATAGTTTCATTTGCAGCATTTAACTCCTCAACTTTTTCAGCTAACTGTGTTTCTAAGTTCACAGAACGGCTGGTGTTATTTAACCTTACAGTTTGTAGCTCTGAAGTTAAACGATTTACTTCCTCTGTTAAGCCAGCTATTTGGGAATTAAGTAATGTTCTTTCTTGTTCTATACGTTTTTCACGATATTGTAGTGAAAGCTCCTTGCTCTGTATTTCATCATTTAATGCCAGAGCTTCACATTTGGCATCTATAGCTGCACGAAGTTGTTGAGATAGTGCAGCTTCACTAGAAGTTAATCTATCAATTTCGGCATCTCGCCTCTGCAATATTCTAGTCAAGTCATTTCTTTCATCAACAGCAGCATCCCTTGAACTTTTGAAAGAAATAATATCATTTTCTAAGCGGGTTATTTTATCACGAGCTTTTTCCAATTCCGTGTTCAATGATTCTACTTGATGTGTCAGTTCAGTTATAGTTTCATCTGATGTAGACAACTTCTTTACTGCATCGTCATATTTAGCCGTTAATTCAAGAACTTGCGCTTCTAATGTTGAAACTTTATCCCCTATAAAGTGATTAACATTGCATGTTATTATCAAGTTTTTTTTCTTTTCATATCTATTAACAACTATTTTCTTTGATTACATTTAAGGAGATAACGCTGCCCAATGTAACTATTACAGACAAAATCACAAGCAGATCGGGCCTAATGCCCGGTTTACATTATTCCAGTCCAGTGATCTAGCGAGATTTCCAGTACAGTGCTGGACTGGATCTGTACGTCTACACTATTCCAGTTATTTAGAAGCCGTTGAAGTGTGAACACTATAGTGACAATGATTTCAAGAAGAGATCAGTTCCGAAAATGTTTCAAACGTGCCCAATCACTCTTGCTACAAGAAGTTATTAATGAGGTTGATAAGGAACTAAAAAAAAAGGAACGGGTTTGGGTGAGAAATTGGATCAGCGAAAGAGATCAAAAAGGAGGGTCAGTATTACTTTTGCAACAACTGAAGGTGGAACATCCCAATGAATATAGACTGGCACTGAGAATGACAGCAGAAAACTTTGAAGAACTGTTATCATTAGTTTCGATTAATATCCAGCGTAAGAATACGTTGTTCAGAGATGCTATACCCGCAAAAACAATGCAAAAAAAGTCCGCAAAAACAACCAACACATGTGTACCTCGTCAGCACTGGAATAGCACTGGATTGGCCGTCTACATTATTCCAGTTGCACTGGATTGGTCGCACTGGATTCAAAAGTAGACCGCAAATCCAGTTACTGGACTGGAATGCTTACTGGATTCAGTTCATTCCAGTGCCGGTTTACATTTTTCCAGTAAGCAATCCAGTACTGGACTGGATCGCTGGACTGGAATAATGTAAACCGGGCATAAACTGTAAATGTTTTTATTAATTCCAAAGCTGATAAAACTGATATAACCTGACCGCCCAGAAAGGAGGAGGTTCTCAATTTAGATATTTGTACGGTTTCTGTTAGTTTGCTTTTACCAACTGATTTGAACAATTCTTTCTTGTCTGTAGCTGATTATTTTAATAAAAAATTAAGTAACTTGTTTCGGAAAAAAGGTCACACTTTGAAATGGCTATAGTCTAAAATTGTTATGTTGGACTTCTCTACTATTGTCTATACTTCGTTTAAAAAGGCACTTAACAAAGAACAAGCTATCTTGATATGACTTTTTAATTAAAAAACTGTTTAAAAATAAAATTTTGCTACAGAAAAGCTATCCAAGAGCGTGTTGTGTGTCTAAAAAAATCTCAACAGTGCAAAGTAGCCCAAGGTACAGCACCGTTTCTCAGGAAATTGAGTTAGTAATTTAAACATATTTTGAAACTTAAGTTTCAAAAGTTAGACGGGACAGATTTCTCAACTGTCGAAGCGATTAATTCCAAAAATATTAACATTATCAATCAAATATTTTAGTAAGCCCCTATTTATTTTTATATACCTATTCAACACGTATCTATCTAATATATCACATGTTGGGGTTGGAAGGTAAAATAAAATCATACCCCTCATTACATGTACCAAATTTCAGCTATCTAGTTCTGTAGTATGGTCACTGAGATGGGCAGATGGACAGAAAAGGTAAAACTATAAAGGTTCTTAGTTGACTATGGAACCCTGAAAATCCTATCAAGATTATTTACCTTTAGTTAAGTGTCTACTCAAATAAAATCTAGTACCAACATATTTAATTTTCTACATTAAAAAGAGTAGTAAAATATAAACCTATCATAGGTACCTAAGTATTGTGAAATACAGATGATGTCTTTACATAACTACAACAATTTCTATAGATCTGAGAATGCTCTGATAAATATGTAAATAGTGCAATAAGGCCAGAGTTCAGTGACAAAATAAATGACAGTTACCCCTAAACTACCTGTATATAGGGCTGCCATCTCGAATTACGCCAAACCTGGACACACATTAAAAAAACCCGGACATTTGGCGTAAATCGCATTTTTTCCCTGAATGAGTACGTTATTGTCATGAAGATAGGGTATTTATATATTTTTTTTTCTATTGCAATCATGCGATCAGTCTTATGACTACAAGCAGATATGGTGAAGTTTAAGTGGTGGGTAGGTCAGTACTCCCAGTGGAGCAGAACCTTTCTTTTAAACTTGGTCAACTAAACGTGTAGATGTCTTGCCGCTTTTTTAGCTGATGAGTGGTCTCAGGTACCGTAAGCTGCCCCGCAAGTTGGTTTGGGTGCTTCTGTAGTCTAATTTTGTAACTGGCAGCATTAAGATTCACTTCCTCTTTTACCTTCGGTATTCCGAGTACTTCGTGAACATCTGACATTCTGCTAAACCAGAGTGCATTTGATATTTGTTTTAAGATGTAGTTTTGCACCCTTCGTATGATTATCTTATTGGAGTCGCTGGCGGCATCCCAAAGGGTATTTATATAAGTACCTATTGTAAAATACAAATGATGTTATTGTCTTTACATAACTACATTTGGTTAAATATGTCGCTAAAAATCTTGTCAAAATCCAAACTTTAGCCTAAAATAAGAAAGTACTAACATATGTATTTTAATAAAAAATCCTATTAACATTGAGTACTTATAGTTCCTACACCTAACAAAATGCATTATAAGATCTCACACAATTGCAATAGATTTGAGAAGGAATTGATAAATATGTTAAAAGTGTAATAAGGCCTGAGTTCAATGACAAAATAAATGACAGTTTCCCTAAAACTACCTGTAAACCTATATATTTTCACTTTCAATTTCCAAGGTTTTAATTTTTGAACACAGATGTTTATATAGAAACCAGCCTAAGTATCGTATTTTAGCCCCATCAAACAAATGCAATATGAACTACCTACCATATTATAGGTTCCATCCATGTGAGAGAAATAATACACATGATTCTTATTCTCCAGTAAATAAACAAAACTTAGCATTACTAAACATGCAAACAAGCAAATTATTACAATATCTATTTGGAGTTCAAACTGAACTGGAGTTTTTGGACAACACAGTCTGAACCAAATTATGCATAAACCTAAATAATTAGGTCAAGAAGATAGGGTATTTATAAAAAGATAATTAGGGCTGCTAAAACGATGAATAGAGAAAGAATATTAGTAGTTGTCAGAGCAATAATCATGTCTGAAAGGTTATGTTTTTGATAAAACTAAACAATGAGGATACATTGTAGGTAGTAAGTTACCATTTCGTGTGACAAGTTATAAATTGCATAAAAATTATTACGATCGGTAAAACTGTGGCCTTAAAAAGGCTAGTTTCCAGAATAAATTATTTCATAGTCAAGAATATCATGTTTACATATGTTTTGTGTAGAAAAAAATACTGTGAAAGCGTCAGGCAGAAAACACCGGTCACTCACCAATCTGTGACTTGTTAGTTTCATGAAGTGCTTTAGCTGTTAAATATTCTTCAAACTGTTTGTCGATATATGCGTTGATTTTCCCCGCAATAACTTCAGGTAAATTGGCGATTTCATCTTCTGTAAGAGCATTCTCCAAATGAGTTTTAGCACCGGCGTCAGATTCGGCAGCCTCCATCTTCGACCGATGATGGCGATGGCGCAGCGCAGTGATGGATGTGGATGTCCGTTTGGTTATCGGTTCGTTCCGTTATGAGGTATCGATACTGACTACTTTTGGTATCGATATATTAGTTACGATACTTATGAGTTATCGATACGTTGTTCTTTTGCCCCAGCAGCAGGGAAATCATTTTAAAGATTATTAAGGACAAAAAAAACTTACCGAGTTAAAACATAGACATCAAAATTAATTTTGACGGATATTATTAAGATCACAGTTGAAATACCTATCAAATGTTGAGTTATGCAAAATATCAAGAAAACCTCTTATTTTGAAAATTAATCTAAAAACAATGTTAATGTAAAATAAATTATTAATTAAATAATGAAAATGTGTTTTCTCATTTATCCAAAATAATAAGGAATAAACGTATATTCGGAAACGTACATCAAGGAATCGATACTATTGATAATACTGACATTTTTGGTATAATACTCAAAATCGAGTAAAGAATCGATACTTTTAAACGCTTTCTATGCATCACTTTGAACCACAGACAAACTCAAACAGTGTTGGGATTTGACTGCATCCCGAAGCGAAGTGAAGACAGAGTCAACGAGTAGGTACATACGTCGCTCGCGACGTGAAGCATAGATATAATATTACTAAACAAGATTGCGCACGCTCAAAATATATATTTACGAAAATGAACTCTATTCTAACTCAATAAGGTACTAAATTGGTTGCATAATACACAGAGGCAAATCCGAGCCGAGAGGGATAGTTCGAACGGAGGCTGTTTGTCTCTTTCTAACACCTTGCCAGCATAAAAAAATGTTGTGATCAAAAGTTTTGTCTTCCCAAAAAACAATTGAATCACTTATATTTTTATCTTATTTTAACAATTGTAAGTCAACAAATTAATAACAATCGCATTATTTTATTCGTATTTATTATTAAAACATAAATAACATAAATTTTTATTTTGCTTTTTTTTATTTTCTAGCGGTAACCCTGAACATTCTTGGCGCGTAATAAGCATTTAAAATTTTGTTTATATTTTTTTGTATTAAATCAATTTAAACTATTAAAATGGTGAAAAGTGTTGCGTTTCTACTTGCAAAAGTGAATCCTATGGTGGTTGCAATATATCGTTCCACAGGTTAGCTAATAATAACATTTTCGTAAACCAAACAACTAGGGTGCCCATGAATTCTTGTAACGAGTCAAAATATGGGTGATGGATTTTAAAACTGTTGTACTATTGTTATAGCTTCCCAAAAAATGAAGAAAGGCGACATAAATGGCTCAGCAGTCTATATATGAAGTAGAAATACAAAAAAAACAGTCTTCACTTCGAATCATCCTGCATTTTATACTGTTAATTTCCGCTAATTATTAAAAGCCTTTATTAGTATCTTAAGGTCACAAACTGCGTAAGTTAAAACTTCAATACTAATCTGTGTTTAATAATCTTAGCAAATTGGGATTTGTCTCACATAGCTTAATCTCATAGTCACCCTATTAGAAAGGGACAGACAGCCTCCGTACTAACGGTTTCACTCGGCTCGTTTTTTGGGTTTATATGCGCAGTCCTGTTTACTAATATTATGTCTATGACGTGAAGTCTGTTTCAACCTTTATAATTTTATGTGGCCCCGCTTTTTACAGATTATAATAGGAGTACATACCATAGACGTAGGATTGTATATTACGGGTCTCTGAGACGATCAAGACTTGACAAGTCTCACGTGATTAAAAGTTTCACTTGATCTTGATAGCGGATTTGACGCCATGCGTGCGTCCGATGAAGTAGCCATAGCCCAAATTAAATCACTTTTGGCAATCCCTCAACTCACTCACATTGCGATGCTAAATATCATTTAAAACAAAACAATGTGATTACTAACTACATTTTGTTAAATTGAAAATAATACATTTCTTGAAGGCTGTAATTTACGATTGGTCGGTTTGGTTTATCGGAATTGGAATGGTTTGGTTATTATTGGTATAAAGCACTCGTTTAATAATACCACAATAAAGTAACAAAGATGTGGAAATTTCCTTAATTAAACTCTTGAAATTAAATTTTCATCAATTCTTATAAAGCAAGTCATCAATCCACGTTAGTAAACGAACAATATTCTCTCAAGCTCGTAGACTTGTCAAATCGACTTGATCGTCTGAGGGACCTATTAGAGCAAAAATGTTCCTGTCAGTTTGTGGTTTGTCTCTTTGTGAAAATCGTAGAAAAGTATAAAAGATATTACGAAAATTGGCACTGAATTTTAATATTACTGTAGAGCCTTTTTATTCACTAATAAATATAAACAACATATTCAGAGACCTGCAGGCCAATACATAAACAATAGTAAAAATCCTCTCAATGACAGATCAATCTAATTTCCAGATTGGAATTTGAAAAATGGAAGAAGAACAATGTTTACATGAGTGTGAAAACTATATTCAGAGCCATAATATTCCTTTACTATTGAAAGATTGTATAGTGCAGTTGTGTGTAAATAAGCCTGATAATCCAGTGTCTTTTCTAAGACAGTACTTCCAGAAACTAGAACGGGTGAGTAAAGTAAAAAAGTAAAGAATGTGGCTTCTGGGTCAGAGTGTAGCAAAGGGTGTGCAATCAAGAGTTATTCGTTTTGCTTGTCCTTCAGTACTAGTTTTGTATACAACTAGCCATTTACTTGGTTCCTGAAATACTCTTTGGCATAAACTGTTTAAAATATATAGGCAACTCTATTATGTAAACCTGTTTGTTTATTTCCTACACATTCATTTAATAATTGGGAATAATTATCCAGTTTCACTTGATTGATAACACTCGTCTGCAGCATTTTTGGTGCAAAGGTGAAACATATAATTTCTTATAAATTATTTGACACTGTGTCGAAGTCCAGAACATAGTACTACAGTCACGTAGTAGTAGTAGCCTCGTCTTATTATGGTCAGATTTTGCTGTTGCATGTAAGGATTTGGAGATATACCAAGCTTAATTCAGCTTCTTATGATATAATATAAAGCACCATAATTGTAATTCTGGTTATAAACCCATTTTATTAATTTATATCTCTACCAGTTTTCTTTCCCAAGATATACTTACAATTTTATATCTGCATGTGGTTTGTTCACTGTAATGACAAGTATGTTAAGAATGATCAAACTGGGGCCCGATTCTCCTAATTTTACTTAAGCGTCCTTCGATTGACGTTCGACTCGATTCGACTGAGATCCAATCCCGACTCGATTACGATTGAAGCGTATGTGGCATTCCGCTATTTTTTCTTTGAAATAAACGTTTTTATCCTTTTCTGTCATTCAATAAAGAAACATTTTGTCTGCAAATGATTTACGATTGCAAAATGATTGTACAGCAAACTACCATATATACCAAAATCATCAAAATAGCAGACTAATCGCACACCAATCAAATGTCAATCGAATATGATTGGTCTTTTATTAGTAGCAGAATGTCCGATATGGTTAAAACTGCTATTACGATCATATTGCGATTCGATTTCTATTCGATTTTGACATTATTAACTTAGGAGAATCGGGGCCCTGGTTAAAGTCAAATCTTTTCAATACAAGTAGGCTCTCACCAAATGTTACCATGGACAATTTTTATGAAAATAATATGTTCAGATTCACAAGGACTTGGTTACATAATGATAGGAAACTGATAAAGTAATATAATGCAAGGTAAAAAAAAATCATGAAAATTATATAATTTTTCAAAACCCATTTTCTTGAATAATAATGCAGTTCAATAATTTTCAGGGCAGCCAAACACATTGAGATAAATAAGTGCCATCTATTTTTATTGTCAGCATAATCTTAAATATTAAGCTATTTTTAAGTAAGGTTGATTTGACAGTGTTTTTATCCGTGAATTCAGTTACACACTAGCATGTTGCATGTAGCATGTTGTCACCCCTTGATGCTTGTTACCTGGGGCAGACATTAGTAATCAACTTCAACAATCTTAAAACATTTCCCTAAGTTTGATAAATACTATGCTAAAAATTCATCAAAATCGACTCAGCCAAATGTCAGTTCATCATACACAAATATACTTACAAACACACAAGTCAAACTTAGAACCTTAGGGCCTATGCACACCACGATTTTCAAACGCGCCGGCGACGCGCGTTTTTGGAACGTGCGTCGCCGGCGCGTTTTTATCCTGCAGAGCAGTTTGTTGTCCTTTGTATCGATGCAAACGCGCGTCACCGGCGCGTATGTATCGATGCAAACGTGCGTCTGTATGTATACAGGTGTGCAAAGGTCTACAGGCTGCGTCTGTCTTGCGTGCGTATCGCGTCTGTATCGCTACAAACGTGCATAGGCCCTTATATTTTTGAAATCAGGGAAAAAGGAAATGGGTTGGCTTTAATAGCAGAGTTGGGTACAGACTAGGGCATGCAATACCGGTTAACCGGTTTCGTTTTTACCGGTAAATCGCCCATTTTTGCGAGTTTTAAATTACCGGTAAAAATAATACGAAACCGGTAATTTACCGGTTTTTACGTTTTTCTAATAAAATATAGCAATTGTTCATTTAACGTCAAATCTTTGTTATGTAGCCTGAATATAATGTAATGTAGCGTACATCACGTATTGTAAGAGTGTTAAAGTTGCTGTTTTTTAGGAAAGTAAACTTGTATGTCCTTAACTACCTCTAGGTTAGATACAAATCTTTTTTCTCATCTTAATTTATAAAATCTAAACAAGTAGTATTCATTCGGTTATTCTGTTTTTCCTCATAGCTGTCAGCTCATACTAGGTACAAATGTAGCTAATGCTTATTCTACCTACTCTATGACCTTAATGAGCAAGGGCTTTTACTTCACCACCATGCGGACAGCTCTGAGGACACGGTGGAGCACACAGTCTAGGTGTGCACTGCCTGGGAAGGGTACCACCGTGTTGTCGTCGAGGCAATGGGCAGCGGCGACCTTTCCCGTCCTTCCCTGGTTCAAGCCATGGTCCGGAGCTACAGGGAATGGGAAGCCGTCGCCTCCTTCTGCGAAGCAGTCACCTCTCATCCCAGCCGCAGTAGTGGACCAGGAAGACACCACGGGCGCCAAGGGTCGAGAGATGACTCCCAGCCACCGTAGGCGTCGGTCTGTGGGCGGTGAGTTCGGGAGGCTCATCGTTCCACCGTCTGCATAGACAACAGATCCGTGTCAGTGGCGCGCGTTGTTACACGAGCTCCTCAGAGAGATGTTAGCAAACCCAGTAAGGCCAAAGCAGGGCCAAGGCCTGCCGGGGCCGCGGGATTGTTCGAAAGAGTTACCGCGACCCTGGTCCATAAAACGCCTACTAAAAAACATGGGTTTTAGACAGAAAGAGTCTGTAATTTGATGATTTACCATAAAAAAGGGCTTTCACTTCAATGAAAAATATAGTTTTTACGGTAATTCTTAGCGTTTATCCCGTCTTGTGATGGGGTCGGCTTTCCGTATCTTCCTTCTTCCACTTCGCTCTGTTGAATTCTCCTGAATAGACACCTTCCTCTTCGAGTTCGCAGATTTTCATGTCATTCATTACGACACTCAACCACCACGGTTTCGGCCTGCCTTTGCGCCTTTGACCGGGTATATTGAGATTGAGTATCACATTCACACTGCCGATGTCCTCAGGTGTCACTCCTTTGTCCGTACCATGGCAGCCGTTTCTCTTGCATTTTGTCAGCGACATCGCGTACGGATGGTACTGACATGTTTTTTGTTACGGCCCACGTCACGAAAAACGTTTACCACCTTATACTTCGCATATTTATTTAGTTTTTGCTTTAAGACTACCCAATCTTATTGTTAGAATATCACATTTAAAAAAAATTTCAAAAATTACCGTTTTGCCGGTTTACCGGTAAAAATATTTTTATTACCGAATTTTTACCGGTAATTTTTGAATTACCGAAATTGCATGCCCTAGTACAGACAAACAAAAAATAAATAAAAATATACCTGTATTTAAGTATAATACTACTAATAAACTACATCTAAATACATGCTGTTTATTTTGTTATTATAATGCAATACAATAAATTACATATACATATATAGTAAACATCAGCCCAAATCTTCCTCCTGTTTTGAAGTAGGTATTTTAATTAGAAACCTGGAATATCCTCATAGGTTTACAGATAGTTTTCCTTATTTTGTTAAATGAATAACATGTATAATGTTACTTTTCTATGTGAGTTCTGGTTTATTTAAATACCAGTATACAGTAATTCCTCAAGTGCTTCAGTAAAAAATTTATGTGCAATAAATTAATAGTGTTATATTATTATATTTATATATTGGTCCTGTAAATGATTGCAGATTGATCATCAACATTTCTGTGATGGTATGTGGTTAGCTTTTATTGTGTAATCTACTTAATGGCGATGTTCTCGTATTTTATCTAAAAGTGGTATGGCCATACATTAATATAATCAGATAATAAATATTGCATGGGCGAAAAGTGTATTTGGACGTGATAATCTCAGGAACTACTGAACGAATATGAAATATTCTTTCAGTGTTGGGTATTTCACTTTTAGACGATAGGCAGCTACTATTCTCTAGGTGCGCCATGTTCAAGTAGTTCCCTTGAGAAAGCGATGACTAATAATAAAGACAACTTGCAAACAAAAATAAATAAGCCGGTCATTCAAAAGTTATCGTCCTTACTTTCGGCATATTTTTTTATATGAATATAGGTATATGAACGAAAATTAATTTTCAGGAAAATCTGCGAACGGAATAATATACTTTATTCTTTAAAAAGTTCTTTCTTATGTAATAAATATTCGCTTATGCTTTAAGGAACAAGTTAAGGCTGCTCAAGCTGCGGCTGCGGCATCGGAAGGTGAAGCGGACGGTGAACTGTCACCACTACCCGTACCAGGAGGCCAGCCCCCGCGCAGACGCGGAGGCATTAGCGCAGAACCAGTCACTGAGGAAGATGCTACCAGCTACGTTAAAAAGGTAACCAGAATAAAATATCGTTTTGTGTTAAAAAATATATATGTATTATTCCTTCCGTTTGACATGAAATCATTTGAAATAATTCTAGGTGGTGCCAAAGGATTACAAGACAATGGGTGCTTTGTCGCGTGCCATAGCTTCAAATGTTCTTTTTACACATTTGGATGAATCGGAGAGAGCAGATATGTTTGATGCTATGTTCCCCGTCCAGTGTCTCCCTGGGGAGACAGTCATCAGGCAAGGAGATGAAGGGGACAATTTTTACATTATTGATTCTGGTGAAGTTGAAGTAAGTTTTGACCTAAACGAGAAAAAACAAAAAGAATCTAGAGCATGATCAAATACTAACTATTGGAAACTTTAGGTTTTAGTGAATGGAGAACCTGTTACAACAATTGGGGAAGGAGGCAGTTTTGGTGAACTGGCACTGATATACGGAACTCCCAGAGCAGCCACCGTGCGTGCGCGCACTCCTTTGAAATTATGGGGCTTGGATCGCGACTCTTATCGCCGTATACTAATGGGTTCCACTATAAGAAAACGACGTATGTACGATGAATTCTTGTCGCGTGTTTCTATTTTAGGTAAGTGATATTTTGTTATCTGTATTTTAATCGCAAAACAGAAAGTTTGAAATATTTAGAACTTACTAAGACGGGCTATGTATTTAGTAGTCCATTATCTTCATCTGCTTAGATGTTTCCAAATTCATTTGTTTGGGTCGGTCTAACCGGATGCTGCTGAGTACCAGTGCTTTACATGGAGTGATCACTAAGGCCGCGAACGCACAGGCAGGTGGCTTGCTTAGCGCCTAGTGCCTAGCGGCTTTCATCCTGGTTATTCGACTAGCTAGGCGCTAAGCGCGCAGTGCAGCCGGACGCGTTCATTTTAGAACGTTCGTTTTACTGGGCTACTCGCTAGGTGACGCGCTAGACACTAGGCGCTAAGCTAGCCACCTGCCTGTGCTTTCGCGGCCTTAGTTACTGACTCTGGCTTCTGACTTTACTTTTGCCAAAGAGATACAAAATACAGCTAGACACCTAGAGCTAGATACCTTCAAATGTATCGTTCCTTCCGAAACGCCGACCGACCGGGTTAACCGTGGCCTATTTTTATGAACAAACGATCGGGGCGGATGTTACTTCACCGAGAGTTCCCCATGCTATGAGTATAGAAATAAAATACGTAAAAAATATTTTTTGTTTGTATGTTTCAGAAAGCTTAGAGAAATGGGAACGTCTGACAGTCGCGGATGCATTAGAACCTGTTTCATTCACTGATGGCGAGATCATTGTGAGACAAGGAGAACCCGGCAATGACTTTTATATAATAGTAGAAGGTAATGTGGTTCCAATTTCGAATAGCTCGTTATCTTCCAAGCTATAGCAAAATATTCCTTGGCCTATTTGACCATTCTTTTTTAAAGCAGTTTTTGAAAATATTTGGTATTAGCATGCCCCAGCGGTTTCACCCGCCCGGGAGCACTTCGCGTACTCGGATAAAAAGTAGATAGGTAGAAATACCTTTCCTCAATCAGACCAGTCATTCCTAAGTGTTTTTGAGCAAACAAAAAAACTCTTCAGCTTTATAATTTTAGAAAATTCTAGATTATACCCAGGAGGTTGCATCTGTCTGCATGCCTAATTTCACCTACACATAAATCAACTCAGCAGTTTTGTCGTCAAGACGTAATAAACAAGCAAAAAGTAACGATTGAGGATTTATTTCCAGGAACCGCAGTAGTGCTTCAGCAAAGAAGTGGCCAGGGAGAAGGTTCAGCAGTAGAAGTCGGTCGGTTGGGACCTTCTGATTATTTTGGAGAAATTGCATTGTTATTGGACAGGCCACGGGCAGCAACAGTACGCGCTGCCGGATCTCTTAAATGTGTCAAGCTTGATCGCGCCCGGTAAATATTTTAAATAATAGCTGTTTCCCGTGATTTTTCACCCCTTTCTTTGGAAATATTTTTCTCTTTGTATGAATTTGTAAAGAATTATAAGCGAAATTATTTATCTAATGCAAAAAACCAAGAAGTTACCTGGACTGTTATACTGTTATAATGATAAAAATAAACAATCTACATTTCGTTTTCAGATTTGAAAGAGTGCTGGGATTATGTGCCGATATCTTGAAGCGCAATATTGCACAGTACAACAGTTTTGTTTCGCTGTCTGTATAACATTGTCTTCACGGTCTTACAAATAGAGTAAGATGAAGAATAGATAATATCGGTACGTGAGGAGAAGTAATTATGTCAGTACTTAAGTACTTTTTAATATATTCAATAATAAAACTTGGTTACCACCTTTGTAAAATCGATTAATTTTATAATAATATACTTGCCAGTGGGAATGTTAAATATTGTTTTATTAATACATATCACGTTTTTTTGTAATAAGTACATAGTAATCTTTGTTGTTATTATACCCAGGTTCTATATATTAAAAAAAAAATAGGTAATGAAAGGTAAAAAAATTGATTTGAATAGGTATATTTTTCTGTTTATAAGTTAATATACAGGGTTACTGGTAAGTAGACCGCATCCTTTCAGGAGGTGATAGTATAGGTCAATACGGACAAATTTGACCCTGGGATACACTGGGCAAAAGTTAACCCGTTTCAAGATAATCGAATTTCAAGATCAGTCGTCTAGGTACACGTATAAATTTTCATTATTAGTCGAAAGTCTCGTTTTTGTGGATTTTTGTGAGTTTTTGGATAGAAGATGAATCATTTCATAATAACAAACCATAAAACTGTACAAATCACGGAGGAAATTATAGCGAACAGCAATTACTTTTTTAGTAGATATTTTCTCAAAAATATTACTCTTCATTTTTTTGTGCAGAATACTTAAAAAACATCTACATCTATCTAGCTATCCAAAAAGCCACAAAACACACAAAAATACGCAAAAACCAGACTTTTAACTAGTAACAAAAATGTATACGTGTACCTAGACGACTTGTAAAGAAAAGATCTTAAAATTCGATTATCTTAGAACGGGTTAACTTTTGCCCAGTGTATCCCAGGGTCAAATTTGTCCGTATTGACCAGTACTATCACCTCCTGAAAGGATGCGGTCTACTTACCAGTAACCCTGTATATTAACTTGTAGAAACTAAAAAAATCTGCACATATTGATTTGAAGTCTTTTGAAAAAAAAGCAGGAATTGAGGATTGGAATAATTCGGTAACGGTTCGGTGAATCTAGATCTGGTAAGGTCTGCCCATGCTAGGGGTTCATTATCTATAAGTGATTATTGGAACAAGTCACTGGTGTCGCTGTCGCTCTCTTGCACAGCTGGAACGCCAAAATGAAAAAAAGTTTGTGTAAGGCGGCCTTGTCAATTTTTTTACCTACAACATTTTAGACCTACAATACCATTTTGCAATAAAAAGATTAAGTAGTAGTGAAAAATATTTGAGCAATCTTCAATATTAATTTAAGTTCAATGCATGATACGTAATACGGCTGTGTTTCGGATGACGGCACGTTAATCTGTAGGTCCCGGCTGTCATTGAACATCCTTGGCAGTCGTTACGGGTAGTCAGAAGCCAGTCTGTCTGACACCAGTCTAACCAGCGGTATCGGGTTGCCCGGGTAACTGGTTTGAGGAGGTCAGATAGGCAGTCGCTTCTTGTAAAGCATTGGTACTCAGCTGAATCCGGTTAGACTGGAAGAAGACCCCAACATGATTGGGAAAAAACGCTCGGAGGATGATGCACGATACGTAATATTATTGCGCAATTTAGTTGATCGTCTAGGGAGTGCCTTAGCCTCAGTAAGCTGATTATATCATTGATGATGATTATAAGCATGCATGTGGTGCAGTCCTTATTTGAGCCACAGAAAAAAAACTAACTAATGTCAAGAATGTCAAAGAAAAGTCAATGATTGACTTTGACATTCTTGTCAATTTAAATTTGAGAAACAATCCAAGTTTGTTTTCAATGCTTTATTATCTATTACATCTCTATCTGGGGAAAAGCGTTAATTATAACACTATTCAGATATTGCATCTTCAGAGAACCCTTTTGAAAACGTACTGAATACTGCAAAATTACTACAAATAAAATGTCAAGTCAATGTAACCTACCAGTAGAACCTCCTAATGATGATACCATTCTGTGTTTGTTTTTCTCTTCCAAGTTTGATTCCAATACATTACTTCTTGAAGAGCGGTGTTTGGAGCTCAATAATTTCATAAAGTCCAAAAGTAAAGATTATATTTGGCATCGAGATGAGTTTCAAGTGTATGTTCCTATTGTCAACATAGATACAGGTAATTTCATCTGTTTATATGCTTTTTAATGCAACTAGAGTAGTTAATCAATGATATATTTTCTAAGTTTTAATCTCTTTCTTTGCAGATCAACCTAGGTACCTCTGTAGTACCACATGTTTTGGTGATAACCTAGAAGATGAGTGGTTTATAGTTCATATTATTTTGGCATTATCCGAACAATATAAAGACTTGATTATTCAAGTGAAAGACAATGATGGTGATTTTCTTCTGATAGAAGCTGCCAACTTACTGCAGTCTTGGGCTAACCCTGAAAGCACTGAGAATCGGGTAAGTCGCCTCCATATTTATTATGGGAATTTCGTCTTAAAGTACCTCTTAAACCAATAACAGTGTAAATTTTGTGTTTATTACTGCTATATACACTACTCACAATAATGTAATATTTCTTCATGGTCAGAATCCTCTTTTCTAATTGTTTTGCTGTGCCCATCAGGGTCCATAATTGTGACTATCATTTTATATTTTCCACCTTATGTACATTGTGGAATGCAATAAACGATATGATATAAGTGATTTGCGAGAAGGATTCACTCAAATTGTAGGCCAAGTGTCTAGTTTTCAGATCTGATTTTTTTTCAAATCTTTAGTATTTTTTTTGTGGTACTTATAAATATTTTTTATTAATAAATGATTGGCTATAGTGCTTGATTAATGGAAGAAAGAATAAGAAGCACCAAACTAAACACCTTAATAAATGTTTTCTTATTTTTTAATTTTATATATTGTTACAGGTTTTCATTTACAACCATCATATTCACATTATACCACCACAAGTTGTACCACTAGAAGATAAGCTTGAGTTACAAAAAGCTTTGAGAATTATAAATGAAACACCACATTTAACACAAGCTTCTAATCAAATTCAAGAAGCTATCCTGAATCGTATAGGTAATTATCCTGAAAATTTTTTGGAACATATTCATAGAGCTGCAGTAACATTACCTTCCAACCTTGCAACTTTATTGACTCTAAAACCATCTTTGGTTGCACCAATTGTTGATGAATATTGTAACCATGATGTGATAGATGCAAAATGTTGTAAAAATATAAATTTTGATGATTGCATTACAATAGAAGTTAAATTCACGAAATTTTTATATGCTTCATTAGTGCATTCTAAACTTATAACCAGTGCTAAACATTTTATTGGACTGAAAAATGATAAGAAAAATATATTGGGTCTTAAATTAATGTGTGGGTATCAAATAATAATGAACAAGGCCTCTGGCAATGACCTGTATTCATCAAAAGAGTATCAGAGATTTTTAAAAAGCCTAAAGCAAAATGGATATTTTAGAAACAATATTGAGGGCTCAAAAGAGTATAGTAGCTTACTTGAAAGAGCACAACAGTATTATTCTACTGTAGAATGCCCTGTCAGTTCCCATGTTTCCACTATTATAACAGACCTTATGGCATCAAATGAATTTTCAACATTGAAAGAGTCTTTGAAGTCTATGCAATTAACTGAACAATCAAGCAATCTGGGAGACAGTGAAGACTGGTTAAACATAAATCCAGAACAATTAAATCAATTATTGTATACTCGCTATGGCAAAAAGTCCAAAATAAAAACTGATGATGTGGTTACATCTCAAAGATTAACAGAGGAATTGTCTTCTTTTCTAAAAGAAACATCCGATTTTGAAGGAATCGAGTCAGACCGCAATGATTTATCTGAACCAGATAGCATTAATTTTGACTCTGACCAATTTGTTTCTTGTATAGAAAAAATGTTGAAAATATTAAGTACAGGGACTGAACACAATGAAAGTGACGAGAGTGATGAGGACAGTATGGACTATAATGAACATGATTCTGATGAGTGTGATAAGGAACTTCAAGCCAAATTACAACAAATGACAACAGAAAATTTGAAAGACAGCCAATCCGTGGTTGGTAATATAATTCAAAGTATGAAGGAAGAAAAAGCAGCACCAGGGCCATCTAGTAATTTAATGAGGAGTTTAGGAATCAGTAAAACTGAACTATTGGATTCTGATGATGATAATTAAATAATAAGGTTAATTTTAAGTAAAACATTTATTTTTAAACATTGTATAGTTTATTCCTTAACAATTTCATTCATCCTTATAAATACCCTTCAAATAAATCGTTATTAATTACCTAAACAAGCTATTTGTGCCGCAGGGATACGGAACCCACTCTTTATGAAATGGGTTATTATAGCTGGCAGTAATTATAATAATAATAAGCCCCGCAGGGCATCTGAGGCGGATGACGGGGAGTAGCGACCCCGCGGGGCTATATATCCGAGTGCTCCAGGGAGAGTATACTGTCCCCCATCTCCGGCTTGCCGGAGTGAAGCATGACGGGGGATAGGTCTCCCGCCTCTTGGCTTGCCTTCACCGGCCGGTCAGAGTGGAGTCGCTAGAGCAATGCTCGGAGGGTAGGTGCCTCGTGGTAAGTGGCGAGTGGGCCGGTGATGCTGGACCCACAGGGAGCGCGTGATCTGCGTTTAAAGTCCGCCGAGGTATCCTCACCCTTCTCAGCCGCTCATGTACCTGTTGCCCTCTTGTTGCTTTTCAGTGACTGATTCCCGGGGGCCCAGTAAGTGAGCTGGCGAGTCTCCACCTGCCATTTTTACGTGTATTTATTACATTGTTATCGGCAGGTGCCATAGTTCCCGTAGTTTCCCCATTCCTAGTCCATTAGCATCCCATCACAATAGCCCAAGTAGTTTTCATCCATAGTTAGCAATAGTTTAGCACAGAACCGGGGATTGTCCTTGGGTACATTTCTATAGTGTATACAGGGATAATCGTCGGTTTTGTGTCACCATTTCATTAAAGTTGTCTCAAAAGGGCTTCAGCGTGTTGGCTTCGGCCCCACGTTCGCCTCCCAAAAATCCGGGACTCTATAGTCCCGAGGTCTGGAAGAGACATACATTTATAATAATAATAAATAAATAATAAAAATTTATTTAAAAAACATAAATCACATGAATTAGTAATTAAAATGTCTCAGATGTTGAGGTAAAACAAACTGTCTTAATAATAACATTCGGATAAACTAAGTTAATCTAGGCTAATATCTACATACAGGCAATAATAAAACTAAAAACAGTTCTAATTCTAAACATCGGGACCACCCGAACTAGGTTTATTTAAACCTGTGTTTCAGGCTATCAAGGCTCAGACGCATTGTCGGATATCATTTTAACAACAATAATATTACATAATTATTTAATTATTAGACTAAGCAAGGGCAAAGTTTCCTTAATTATAACACTATTCTAATTATACATAATTTACTAAGATAAGCAATTTATGTTAACACTTCTAACAATTTTTCCGTGTCTGAGTAATTGAGGGACTGTAAATATTCTGTTAGTACTATATTACACTTATTTAAATTAACACTATAAACATTTAGCAATCTGTTAAGTTTGTTATACAAATAAGGCCCTAGAAATAAATAAAACCTGTTAGTGAAAGCATGTTTAGTCCGAGAGTTAGTGCAAACTAAATCCTTTCTTCTTTTGCCAGAAGGTACAGGCTTGAAACCAAGTTCTACATGCTGGAGTAGTACTACATTCAAAATAAATAGCTGGCGTACTGTTAGCACTTTGCATTCCCTGTAAAGCTGGTGGGTGGGGAATCTGAATGGACGAAAGCTTGCGACCTTCAGGATTGCTCTTTGGGCACGTTCCAAGGGCAAGAGGATAGTTTTAGGGGCGCCACCCCAGGAGCTAATACAGTAGGCAAGAATAGACTGACATAAGGCCATATACACCTGCCGAATTAAAGTGAAGTCTGCTATGTTACGCAAGTTTTTAAAAACAAATATCAATTTACGAACTCGAGTGCATAATGAGTCAATATGTTTCCGGAAGTTAAGCTGGGCGTCAATCGTGACACCTAGATATTTTATATGGTCAGTTTTTACTAATGTAGGGCAAGCGCATGCTGTGTCAGCGGACGTACTCATATGACAATTGTGTGCATAAATGTGTAGGTTAGTGTTCGTATTGTTAGTATTTCTTATAGTAAATAAAATGTACTTGGTTTTATCTGAATTTAATGTCAGTAGGTTATTGTGAAGCCAATTAGACACTATATTAAAACCATTTTGGGCAAGTTCATAAACCTCATCTATAGATTTGCCTGAGAACACAAGAGCTGTGTCGTCAGCATATGACATAATGACACCATTTGCAAGTGACAAGCTGCTTAATCCATTTATATAAATTAAGAAAAGGGTGGGGCCTAAAATACTGCCTTGCGGAATCCCGAAACCACTATTTTTTTGGTCAGAACTTTTGTACTGACCAATTTTTACACATTGGTGACGATCACTGAGATAGTCAGAAAATAATTTTAGTTGTGCTCCTCTTACCCCCATTTTTTCCAGTTTGTGTAATAATAGGGAACAAGAAATGGTGTCAAATGCTTTGGCAAGGTCTAAGAAGATCCCAATAGTGATCATGCTATTATCTAGATTAGAACAGATGAGATTTGTTAATTTATGAACTGCTTGGTTAGTAGATCTTTTAGGCCTAAATCCGAATTGTTGATCCGATAGTAAGTTGTTATTTTCAAGATACTTAATTAATCTACTGTTTATTATTTTTTCCAAAATCTTTGAAAGACCTGTTAATACTGCAATGGGTCGATAATTAGTGACATTGGCTTTGTCCCCAGCTTTAAAAACAGGGCTTACGACAGCTTTCTTAAGCAAATTCGGAAATGTTCCTTTACTTAGGCATAAGTTAAAAATGTGTGTTAGAGGCGGTGCAATAAGGTGTTTGAAACTTTTTAGCACATTGTTAGGGATGTTATCCCAACCCACAGCACAAACGTCTTTTAAACCATTAATTATACATAACACTTCCTGGACGTCTGTTTCTAACAATACGAAAGAGCCCAGAGAGTTATGTGTCTCAGGCAAACATTGATTGATTGCAGTTCTGGAAAAGGTTTTTTCAGCTAAATTTTTGCCAACGTTAACAAAATAGTTGTTTACTTTATTTGTTGCTTCGGATGGGTTCAAACAGGTTGATAAAAGATCAAGCTGAGTGTCTACTTTTGTTTGTTTGAAAGTGTTGCTTTTTATGAATTTCCAAATTAGCTTATTATTCTTTCCCGCTTTCTGAAGCTGTGCACGGTCGTATTGTATTTTTTGTTTTTTCAACAGATTATTGCAAAAGTTTCTGTATCGTTTATATGTGACTGAAAGTATTGTATTGTTGGGTGTTTGCTTCCACTTTTGATGAAGTTTGTCTCTATGGCGAATACATCGGACAAGACCGGGAGTTATCCAAGGTTTGATGTTAGAATACCTTCTAGATATTATTTTGCTTGATGTGTTATTGCTGATGCGTGTTTGTAACGCCTCAATAAAATACTGCAACGAGGCATTCGGATCATTTGAATTAAAAACAGGGTCAAAATCGATGTCACGCATGTCGTTTTCAAGACTCTTCATATTTAATTTTTCAATATTACGCAAGCAGTTTTTTCTAGATGGAGATATTTGTAGAGTTAATAATATAGCCTGATGATCCGTGAGCGATGAATTAATAATGAATGTTTTAGATGGCGATTTTGTCTTAATGATGATATGATCTAAGCATGAACCACTCTGGTGAGTGGGATGATTGTGTGCTGGCAAAAGACCATGAAATGTGCAGATGTTGAGGTAGTTATGTGCATGGGTTTCAGTTTTCCCTGGAGCTATATTAATATTAATGTCACCTAAAAGTATAATATTTTTATGACAGGAAATTTTACTTAATGTAGCACTGAGCGAGTCTAGAAATATGTCCATGTTTTGGGATGGAGGCCTATAAATAGCCATCACTACAATATCGGGGTTAATTTTAATTAATAGGCAATTACAGCCTAGAAGCAATGGTTCTTCTACTGTTACTTCTAAGGTATTTTTAATGTAAGCAATTAGGCCATCATTTTGGTTGGTATTTAAATTAGTTTTATATAGCGTATAACCGTCAAGCGATGGCAGATTGTCTGCTTGTTTTGATAGCCAGCATTCTGTTAGCACAATAATATCACAGCATAAGTCAAGATTTTGCAATAGTAATTGAAAACCGGTAAAGTTACGGTTTATACTGCGAATATTTTGGGTTAGTAAAGTAATCGTTTTATTTCCAGCCGTACAATATTTCTTGCACTCCTCAATATTACAAACTATGACTTCAGATACGGAAAAACTATCAATGTCGGTGATTAATTGCTGCGTCATAAAGTTAGAAATTACCAAAATAAATAAAGGTGTAAACCCTAGTATATATGTGCTACTTAATAAATATATAGGTGGCGCTCTTAGGCGCCTTCATAATCAATAGAATTAATGAAATTGTCTTCAGCATACTTGCGTGCCGGGCAGTTCATATCACCTGTGGGATGATCACACTTGCGCTTGAAGCGTTTGCAGGTACCACAATTGGGTGGACGCGATTTGTTGGGACATTCTTTAAAAGCATGACCTGTCTCCCCGCAGAGGTTGCATGTGGGGCTAGTTTCGCGGCAAAACTTGGCTGCATGACCAAACTGCTGGCAGTTGAAGCATCTAGTAACAATCGTAAAATCCCGCACTGGGCATGACGTCCAATTTATAAAAATCCGGCCTTGAGTTATCAGCATTTTTCTAATGCTTGCAGGTACCTCGAGGATAAAATTACAGGTAGGCCGATCTTTCTTCCCTGATTTGTGGCTGAGTTTTATATTTTCTAAAAAGGACTCACGCGAGGTATTGGTCAGCTTTTCGGAAAGGTTTTGTTCGAATATACAGTCCAATACTTCTTTTTCCGTAAGAGCAACCGGGACCCCAATGACTGCTATTCTGGGACGACGTTTGGAAGGCTCTTCGCATTTTAGGCCAGAAGAAACGAGTTTTTCGGAAGCTTTCAGTTTCTCAATATCTCCTTTGCTATCCGCACTGATTATCACGCCTCCATTCCTAATTTTTTTCATGCCGCGGACTCGCAGTTTTAATTCTTCAGGCGAGATTATTTTTTGAACTAAAGTTTTTGTGTCGTCACTGGACTGCGTCCTATCTGCAGGGTATATGGCTAAAGATTGGAAATTGGCTGGGCGTATTAAATCTTGTCCTTTTTTCACCACATTGGCATAAGAAACACTTCCAATATTCCGATCCTTTTCAACTGCCTTTTTTATTTCTTCGATCGAGTCTGCAATGTCCTGTCGACCTTGAAGATGCTGAATGGTTACTTGTGCTTGGAGGGTTTTTTGCTTAAGGGACTGGTACTGTACCGCCAGTTGAGATGTCCCATGCGAGACTTTTCGGCAAAGGTTAGTGACGCGCAACTTCTGGTCAGTGTTCATTTTTCCATCCGCCACGATAGTGCAAATTTCAGATAGGATTGTCTCAATGGCACCCATCCATTTCTGTATTTCTGGCGTACAGATAATTTCAACTGCAACGTCTGTGGGCGCCGATGGCTCTGGGTCTCTTTGTTGATGTTGTTCTGAGGGTAAGGGCGTTGGGGGTGGGCTACGTCTTAGCAATTGGCTACGCCCGAAAGGGCTTAAACCCGGGTTAGACATACTAACACAGGGAAATCAGCTCGGTTCTAATAGTTTTAGTTCATCTTGTAGAAACAATGATGCCTCACTTAAAACAACGCGACACACTTTTCAATATTACGACTCCGCACAATTATTATAATTCGTAATTAATTAAAATGTTTCATTATACTCAGCACAATAGTCACGACCGCTTAGTCTTGAGTCTAATCAACTAATCCTATTATAAAACCTATAGGAATCCCATGTAATTGATGCGGTAATTGAGCATCTTTATTTCAGATGGTCTGTACCTATAGCCAATTTTGAGCTTAATTTGTAAAGTCCCACACCATGATTACAGTTTATTTTTACATAAATATATTCTATTATAAATGAGCGTATGCTCCTCCAGCTGTTACAATTGTTTCTCCAGTTATGTAACTGGCGTCATCTGAAGCTAAGAAGGCCACTGCGCCAGCGATCTCTGACGGTTTTCCAAATCTTTTCATCGGCACAATAGACAAGCTTTTGTCTTTGCCTGCTTCCGAACTTGTGATCTATAAAAAAAGAATGGATAATGATCAATCAACCGCGAAGAAATGTTTTTTTTTTCCATATATCATTATGTTATTCATAAATTTTAATAAAAGACAGGCACAGACAATAATTGAATACTTACGGCAGATGCAAACTTGGTAGCAACTATTCCGGGAGCAACACAATTTACTCTGATATTGTCATGGACAATTTCGTTTGCCATTGCTTTAGTCAGCCCCAAAAGAGTTGTTTTGCTCACACTGTATGGACCTAATGGCTGAAAGAATGTAGTTTTTTTAGCAAGATGTTAGAATTTATAGGGTGTGGGACGGGAACCGGCTCCCGTGATGGACCATGACGCGCGGTGGGATGGGATAAATATTACAAGTATGAAAATAGATTTGGGAACTGGTTTGTAATTTCAATACCATGCACAGCATCCGATATGGTCTAGTGCAGTGGTTCTTAACCTTTTTGGCATGAGGGACCACTTTACCAAAAGTTGTCTTGCCGGGGACCACCACATTGGTTTACCTAAATTAAGGGTTCTTTGATAAAGAATACAAGCACACTCATTTCTGTATTATTTAGCTAAAAACAAAATTTTCCCGATTTTCATGTAATGATATTTTTGTAATAAACAATTGTCTATATGTAGTTTGCTTCCAAAGGAGCGAGCGAAGCGAGCGCGAAATTTTTTTCGGACTCAAACCAAAAATTACGTAAAATGTGACGTTCTTGACTTTTTTTGTTGACAAATGCAAATTTAAGGGCACATAGTTTCTGAATACGCGAGCGAAGCGAGCGCGAATTTTTTATAATTTTTTAAGACTCAAAGCGAAAATTACTTAAAATGTAGCCCAAACATATTTTTTTTCTGTTAGACAAGTAAGATGGATATCTTATATACCTACGTCCATTCGAAAACCCCTGTTCGCATAGATAAGTCTTTAAAAATAAAGTTAGACAACGTATAGCAACGTCGCGAAGCAATGCTTCGCGGACCACTTGGAATGCCTCCAGGGACCACCAGTGGTCCGCGGACCACCGGTTAAGAACCACTGGTCTAGTGGCTAGGATACCTGGCTCTCACCCAGGAGGCTCGGGTTCGATTCCCGGTATCGGAATTTATTTTTGTCATTCGAGGTCTTGCTTTTTTTTTGGATATGATTCATTTTTTACCATATTATTTTCTGAATACTTATTTGGATAATATGTAAGGTGAAAGGGTTCTTATTCACAAGAATTTACCTCCATTGCTTGATATCCTGCAATCGACGAAATGAATATAATACTTCCTCCTCCTCTTTTAACCATTTCTGGATAAGCTTCTTTTGCTAACAACCAGGAACATTTGACATTGATTTCAAATATTTTATCCCAAACTGCTTCATCAGTCTAGAAAAAAAATATGTATATTCAGTTAAATAATTTTGTATATTTAGGTAATATTTTTATATTTAATAGTTCTAGTACTTAAGAGGTGAGGAACCTGCTTAACGCACCTAGTTACATAAATTATTTATCGTGGTCCATACACATTCATATCGAAATGTGCATGCTATGATGCTATCTCCCACAATGTTGTTGGTAGATACAGTGAGATAACTTACTTCTAAGATTGGCGACACCGCAGGATTAACTGCCGCATTAGAAACCAGTATGTCTAGACCACCAAATTTGCTTTTAGTCTGAAATCATAAAGAATAATGACGAATTAATTGTAGGTAATATTTATGTATTCCATAACTTAGGGAATATAAAAATTAGCTGAAATAAAATGTTCATCACTGTGTTAATTGTGCTGCACGAATACGGTAATTAGCCTGACTGACAATTAATTTTGATGGGCCACATCAACCGACGAACATTACTCAGCCCTCTTCAGGCCTGTTTCTGTTCGGATGACAGAGCATGGGGCAGGTGTATAACAGGCGTACCTACCTGATGCCATGGCTTATGCCGCAATGATGCCATCTGCAGACACTAACCAAAACTTCATGTCCAAGCGCCTGTTAGCCGGAAGCTATTAGCCGCCGTGGTGACTCCGCTCTCTAGCCAATCTTTCATGGCTTACCGGCGTCGCTTCTAGATTGTTCATCAATTCATAGGGATTCCATAACAATTCAACTTTCTCTTCGTAACTATAAGTGTTTGGTACATGAACGTTATTTATACTTACGACATCAAATAAATTTTTCCTTTGTTCTGCGTTGGCTACGTGACATACAACTCCCTCAACCGTAATGCCCTCATCACGCAAACTTTTGACTGCATTTTCGACATTTTTTGCCTTTCTGCTGCTTATAACAACATTCGCACCTTCACTGCCCAAACGTTTAGCTATGGCGAATCCAATACTAGAAACAAATAAAAACTATTTGTACTCATTTTACGTAGTCTCGTAATAGATTTTTATTCGACATAAAGTGGATGCCACGACAGAAGCGCTAAAAAACTTAAAATGGGATATGTTACCTAAAAATAAATATCAGATACTAGCTGCGGGTCTAAGCTGCCTACCCTCAAATTTTCAGCTTATCCAGCCGTTCGCGCGTGACGTGCGCGTGACCAAGGGATATAGATACTTATATATTTTTATATAAGTGGGCATAAAGATTAGGCGTGATAACATATCATTCGTGGGAATAATATGCCTTCGGGTATTTTTTTATATGGGCTGTGGCCGTGAGATTGTTCAAAAGAGTCACCGCAACCCAGGGACCCGATTCTCCTAATTTTACTTAAGCAACATACGATTCATATTCGACTGCAATCCAATCACGACTCGATTACGATTGAAGCGTATGTGGCACTCCGCTATTTTTTCTTTGAAATAAACGTTTTCATCAATAAACATTTTCTGTCATTCAATAATGAATAATTTTGTCATTTTTTTTTTATTTTTGGCTTTTTAGTGACAAGCATAGTTGTCACTATCCGCATTTGTGGAAAATTCTCATCAATACGAATAATATAAAGCCCAAACACGAGGTAGTTAAGATGTGCCGTTTAGGAGATCCCTCGATCCTCCGTCGTCTCCATCATCAGATCTGCTCTAAACCTCCATAGTATTGTAGTCTCATCAGATATACACATAATTATAAAGTTTTTTCCCCATGCTCGCCTACAATTTTCAAGAGATGCCCTCGATTTCTCAGGGTTTCCACCATCAGATCCTGATCTGATGACGATGGGACCAAATGACAAGCATACCCTTTCAAATAAAAAAAAAGAATTTTTGAAATCGGTCCAGACGTCTTTGAGAAATCGAGTAACAAACATAAAAAAAAAAATACAGCCGACTTGAGAACCTCCTCCTTTTTTTGAAGTCGGTTGAAAAGTAGCTTTCCCGCACATGGCCAAAAAGTAGTGGAGCCAGTTAGGTACCTATTATGATGGACCCCTGTATTGTTGTACCTCTGCTACACGCACGTCAGCTGAATTAGGACGATAAGGACGTAGCAAGATCCTGTCACATCCCGTGTCTGATCCCTTCACATTCTGAACTCTGTACCTACCTAGGTATCCATCTAATATAAAATGATACCTAAGGCTGGCTGGTGTAACTGGGCGACCCTGAACTTTGAAGCTACTCATCGTATTATGTAGGTTAGTAAGTAAGTACCTACCGAATTTGGTACAAAGTACCTAAGAAGTTCAGAAATAGCTAAGAAGTAACAGTATAACGCGGACATCAGGGGCAAAGTTCTGAGAGATAATTTTATGTTGGAATCTAATCCAGACCACTGATAAAATCGATGTTCCGCGTCATTTTATTGGCACATCAAGATAATTCTAAGGTTTTAAATATATTTTTTCCATTATGTTAACAACTTACCCTTCCGTCGAGGCGGTGACTATTGCCACTTTGCCTTTGAACCTGCCGTTGTTGTGAACCTCTCTGGCGCTCAAATTATTTGGGATCGTCTTTATTAAATTATTCGGTCTTGACAACATTTTTACGGCATGAAACATTACTTTTATGTGTCTATATTCTTAAAATAAAATAATAAAAAAAAAACATAAGTTAATGTATTTATCTTCTGTGTACCTACCTATACGTATGTACTCTTTTACTATTAGTGTTAAGTTTAGTTAAAAGATGACAATTTTATTTATGATCGCAAACCTTAAAAAAGTCAGTCAGTGTGAATTCGAAAGACAAGTTTTCAGCTACACTACACTGGTGTTAAATGGCGTATTAATTACCAAATAAGTTATCCTTATGATAGAAAAGTCAAAAATTAAATGCACATTAAACTACGTTTATCAACAATTATCGAAATCACAGACTATAAAGTAAACTTGTTATGTGAATGGTTGATTTCAAGGTAATAAAATACCTATCCCACGAATCGATTATGTGCACCAATAAAGTATTTTCTTAGTGTAATACCTATTAGGTATTATATTGTAATAGTTAAAAGTTTTAAGTTAATCGTTTGACTTTTAGGTTTTACAAATTATGTAGGTATATCTTGGTAACTCTTAGCTATAGTCTGTTTTTTAATCTCGTAGACTAAATTGACACTTGCAAAATGTCAAACTTCCAAATAATTTTGCTAGCTCTGTGGTGCAGTGTTGTACTTACGATACCGGTTCGTTGAATCGTAACTTTTTACAATAAGTCATCCTGAAATAATGGGCTTATCCTTGATGATTACGCATGGCTTTGCGTGGTCAGATATCCCTGGCAGTTTGTAGCACGTCGTACAGCCATGTGTACGTACGTGAATTTTAAATATAAAACTTTGAATGAATAATAAAATTCGTCTATTATAGATAAAAAGTTACGATTCAACGAACCGGTATCGTAAGTACAACACTGCACCACAGAGCTAGCAAAATTATTAGAAAGTTTGACATTTTGCAAGTGTCAATTTAGTCTACGAGATTAAAAAACAGACTATAGGGTGCTTTAAAAGGTGGACGTACCTACACACAGAGTACATTTTGTAAGACGACTATACATACAGAAGTTACTACGTATATTCACGGGAGCAAGCAATGGGGTCTCGGGATAGACGGTCAATATTATTACGACAAACATACATATTTTGGTCATTTATTTGTTTTTAAACATATAATTTACATTTTTAAATATTAAATATAAAAATATTAAAAATATAAAAAATAGGTTGCTGATAACGGGCACAGGGTCCAAGGTACCGGTGGTTAGGGTCCCAGAGACAGAAACCTCCTCACAATACGCGCCGTACCTAGGAGTACTGCCTTCTGAATCAGTCCCTTGATCCAGCCGCCTAACGAAAGCCTCATGAGGTGTTGGTTACGACAAACAGATTATTTAGTCGTCAAACCATTGCGCAATCTTTAATATTAACCCTTAACATCAATGGGATCGCTTTATGATCGCTTTACGCTTGTTAAAAATAATCTGTGGCAGTATGATCTCCAATTTTTTTTTAAACCTATGTTATTTTGTCTATGGTGATGTGACAACTGAAATGTCTTTAGATAACCTTAAATATTAAGATAAATTAAAAATGAAGCGAAATTAATTATTTTTATAAATGGATAATTTATTTAGTGTTATACACATGAATAGTTATTTAAGCAAAACTCACAAGATGAAATATCTCTGACATGGCGTTTACGTTTAGAAAATACTATTATAAATATACAAAGTGTTTAGTGATAACTGTTTTGCTTGCTTTCTTTATTCATATTTTTATAGCATTAAGTTTTTTTCCTTCAATAAATGATAATTTATTGAAAAAGAATGGATATATTTCCAGTGTAAGACAGATAGTGAGTGAAGTCTCGGCTAGGAAGAATAACATTGGATTTAGTGATGATGAGGATTTAGCTTTAAATAATAAGAATCAAAAACAGTCAACATATCTACGACTTGAAGAACTAGACTTTAAGCCTTCTTGTGAAATTAAAAGCAGAGAATCTATATCTGCTATTCATCGTGCTAAGACTCAAAATTGCAAACAGCAAATAGTAAATAAAACATGTCTTATTCAGAGTGGAAATTTTTATCCAGTAGAATTACCAAATGTTTGCCTTCGAGGCCAAACAACTTATGGCAAACATCTAGGATGTTACGCAGATGAGAAGAAACTGAGATTGCTGACAGGATTCTATGGGAATTATGCAAATACAAATTCACCATCTGCTTGTTTGGATATTTGCATCCAAGGTGGATTTCTGTATGCTGGAGTTCAGTATGGGTAAGTAACATTATATGATTTAATGTTTAAGGTCACTGTTTCATCTTAGGAGCACTCTACCTTATTCAGAACACTTAATAGGTACAGCTTGATCTTAAATGGGTTATTCCCGGTCGGTAACACCCTTTCGTCAACACTGTTGACGATCGGGAAAAAAAAGTTTTGTTCGTTCGCAGTGTCCATGAATGCTGGTTTTTATTTTTAAAATATGTAAATAAAATGTCATGGATTTTTAAAATGTTTTAATGGATTATGTTAGATCTTTTAAAACACAATAAACTAGAAAATAAAAGTGGCCTTATCATGTGCATAATAACCATTTTACACTAAAATAATAAGTAGCGTTCGTCAACACTGTGAACGAATGAAACTTTTTTTTCCCGATGGTCAACAGTGTTGATGAAAGGGTGTTACCGAGCGGGAATAACCCTCTTAAATCACCTTATCATATTTTAAATATAGAATCTGCATTTGAGGATTGTTCTTGTTTAGAACAATAATTAAACTGCACTCTGCTGAAATTGAGCCTCAAGTAGAGAATATGTCTTGTCTGTACCTTATGGTTTTTAACTTTAATGAATATCGCAATGAGGACTTGAGTAGCCGTCTGTATGTGGATAACTTAAAAATTTTTCCTCCAGAATGAATGAATTTTTCAGGTCAGAATGTTTTTGTGGAGAAAATCTACCTCAGACTGCGACAGCAGTGGCAGACCATTTATGTGACATGAAATGTCCAGGAAATTCCAGTCAACATTGTGGAGGTTACTTCACAATGAATATTTATGAAACTGGTTTATCAAGTAAGTAATACTTAAGAGGATTATAAGAAGTGTAATATTTAATGTGCAAAACTTCAGACACCCTAATTTTTTATTAAATTCTCAGAGAAAAATGGTAAAACACAAAACAAAAATTGGTAGAACTTTTTTGAAAAAGTTATTTTTGTTTTAGTTACTTACATAAGTAATAAATATATTTTACATATTTTATTGCAGAATTTACCCCGCAAGTACCTAAAACATCAAGCTTAACTAAAGAACCTGTACAAATTGTGTTTCTGCTGACACTGAATGGACGTGCTTTGAGACAAGTTCATAGATTAATTAACGCGTTGTACAGAAGCAATCACTACTTTTATATACACGTTGATAAGGTAAGCTCAAGACTGGCTAGTATTCCTATCCCTTGGTATTTTATGCAAGATGTTAGCTATTATTGTTGTTAGCCATTCATACAATACCAGCACCTTCTAGTGTTTGCTTTAGAAGTAGTGGGTTTACTGTTATGATGATGTTATGTTTGCTGTCATAAAATAACCCACTACTGTGGAAAATTCTCATCGACACTGAGGGAAAGTAATTAAAAGATGCCGAGTTTAAGTAAGAACGGTTTAATGTCCAGAGAGCACGGAAGTACAAGAAAATGAATAAAAACAAGATGTCGGATAACACGAATGACAGCGCCACAGTGGCTAATGTAAGAACTAATTTAACGTTCGGAAATCCTATTTATGTTTAGTATTTCAACATCCTCCCTTAAACATAAATCAACCCCATCTTGGATGAGCAGTACTCCAACTTTGACTTTGATTGCGGCAACGCTTTGGTGAGTGAGTCGGCTACCATCATGTTGGTCTGCATGTACTTCACATCAATGAGCCCTTCAGCAACTTTATCTCGCACGAAGTGGTGCCTTACATCAATGTGCTTGGTCCTAGAATGATAGCCATCAGTACCTGAAAGTTTTATAGAACTTTGATTATCACTATAAATTATCATAGCTTCATCCTTCAGTTGAGGCCAAAACCCTTCTTGAAATTGTTTTAGCCACATAGCTTCTTGTACACACGATGACAACGACATATACTCTGCTTCAGTCGTTGAAAGTGCAATAGTTGGCTGGCGTCTAGAGTTCCAGCTGATAGATCCTCCCTGAAACAAGAATGTGTATCCAGTGCAGGAACGCCGATCGTCATCTGAGCTTGCCCAATCTGCATCACAGTAACCATGAGCCATACTCTCCTCTGTATTCTGCTTATATCTCATTCTATAGTTTTCAGTGCTCTTTAGATAACGCATTACTCTCTTCAGAGCTAACCAATGCGACATTTGAGGTTTATTATTGTACTTGCTCAACAAATTTATAACGAAACTTATGTCTGGTCTAGTAATTTGTGAAATATACAATAAACACCCAATAATCTCTTGATACGGAATGTCATGTAGAATTTTGTCTTCCTCAGAATTAATAAACTTAGTATTTGTATCCATTGGAGTTTTAACACCTTTGCAATCAGACATGCCATATTTCTGTAGAACTTCTTGTATATATTTCTTCTGGTCTAGATATAAAATTCCCTCCTTCCTGTTTCTTTCTACATGTATGCCAATACAGTACTTTATTTCTCCCAGATCCTTTATTTTAAATTGTTTTTGTAACTCTTCCTTGATATAATCTGTAGAGGCTTTATTATTAGAGAATAAAATTATATCATCAACATATATAGCTAAAAAAACCATATCCTTATTGCTTACAACTTTGCTATAGATACATGGATCTAATTTGTTCTGTATTAGACCTAGTCCTTTCAGTTTTGAACTTAATTTTTTGTTCCATTGTCGGCTTGCTTGCTTTAACCCATATAAGGATTTTTTTAGTCGACATACCTGGTCACCATTGCTATACTGAGGTGGCTGCATCATATAAATTTCTTCTTCTATGTCGCCTTGTAGAAAAGCTGATACAGCATCTAACTGACATATTTCTAAATCATACTTGACTGATAATGCAAACAAATATCTTAGAGAAGCATACCTCACAACTGGCGAATATACCTCTGTGTAATCAATTCCAGGTTTCTGAGAGCAACCTTTAATTACTAGCCTTGCTTTATACTTTACTATTTCTCCATTTTCATTTGTTTTCTTCTTAAAAACCCATTTGCATGGTATTGGACGTTTATTGGCTGGAAGGGCAGTCAGTTCCCATGTACTATTTTCTAATAGGGATTGATACTCCTCATCCATTGCAGCCTTCCAATGTTCAGCATCAGTGCTTGATAAAGCTTCCTTGACAGTTACAGGATTTGTAATTAGATGGGCACACATTAAATTATTTCCCTGTCTTTGATGTGACCTTAACGTGATGTTCATAGTACAACTATTTTCACTATCGCTGTCTTCATTTGTACTGGGATAATATGTCTCATCATCTGTCCTTGTAGTAGTCACACAACTGTCAAAGGATGTGTCAGCACTCGAGGGTGACAATATAGCATCAAGTGTCTCATTCGGTGGGATGGCATCAGCAGATGTTGTTTCAGTACCCTGTGTATTATCAGAAGGAATACTAATTAGATGTGGTATATTTTTTGGTGATGGTGATGTCACATTATGGGTATTTTTCTCAATAAATATCACATCCCTGCTAGTTATTGTCTTTTTAGTTACTGAGTCATACAATCTGTAGCCTTTTGTGTTATCACAGTAACCCATAAACATCAATTCTCGAGACTTTTGATCCCATTTCAAACGGTTCTGCTTTGGAATATGTACCATAGCCTTTGAACCAAAAATCTTCAGATGTGAAATGTTTGGTTTCTTACCTGTCCACTTTTCATAGGGAGTTACCTCATTCAAAGCTCGTGATGGAGATCTGTTTATGATATATGCTGCTGTGACAACTGCCTCTGCCCAAAAATGTTTATGCAGCTTTGCTTCAAATAGCATACATTTTGCTCGTTCAACCAGCGTTCTATTCATTCGCTCCGCTAACCCGTTCTGTTCTGGTGTGTAGGGAGTACTGGTTTGGTGTTTGATGCCGGAAGCTGCTAAAAAATCAGAGAACACTTTATTACAATATTCTGTGCCATTGTCGCTTCTTAGTATTTTTATTTTTCTATCCAATTCATTTTCCACTTCCTGTTTAAATCTTACAAAAACTGATTTAATATCCATCTTGTTCTTCAGAGGGTACACATATACCTTACGGGAATAGTCATCTGTAAAGGTTATGAAATATTTTGCACCTCCAAGAGAAGGTGTTTCCATCGGACCACATAAATCGGTATGAACTATTTCTAGCAATGCAGTTGCCCTCGAACCAGACTGTGGAAACGGTGAACTTGTTTGTTTTGCTTCGCAACATATTTTACAAATGTTGTTAATATCTTTATTAGTGATAATCACACCTTCAGCACACAACTCCAATCTTTTTACATCTGCCATATTTAAGTGTCCCAATCTCTTGTGCCATGTCAAAATATCTGTTTTATTTTCACTTGAAACTACATAAGCATTGCCAGTAACAGTGTTCAGTTTATACATGTTATTGGTCAGTCTCTCAGTTGCTACCAGAATCTTATTGGCGTTAAATATATTACAACCAACATCAGTGAACTCAACTTTACAGCCATTTTTTGTCAATTGACTGACCGACAACAGGTTTGCACTCAATTCAGGAATATATAAAACATTTCTCACCTGGATCTGTTGTTTATCATTACCTGCATAGGTTTGTATGTTTACTTTACCCATCTTTTGAACAGAAACAACATCATTGTTCGCCACCATTATTGTAGATATCGGAGGTGGTTGAAAATCATACATCCAGGCATCTCGTTTTGTCATGTGCATTGTGGCACCTGAGTCGATATACCAGTCATCTTCAGTCACTGTACTGTAAGCTGAAAAAACTGCAGAAAAAATATTTTGGTCACCTTTTTTTACCTTGCATTGACTTTTAAAATGGCCATATTTGTTGCAATTGTAACAACGGGGACCTTTTCCTTTTGGCTTTGTACTGTTAGTGCTGTTCTGTTTCTTTGTTAAGAATGCAGAAGACTCGGAAATTTTCACCTCCTGTAAAAGCTTTGTCTTGATGAAATCTGCTGAAATTTTTACGCCTGAACTTTCCAGACCCATAATCATTGGTTTATAATGTTCTGGTAAACCGGTCAGCATAATCGCTCCCAGCCAATCATCTCCAACTTCAAAACCGATATTTCGTAACTTGTATGCAGCAGTCATTATCTTATTCACGTAATCTTCCACGCTGGCGCAACTATCTAAGGGCGTGTTGGTGAGATCCCGCAGTAAACCCACTCTTCTCGACAGCCCGGAGTCTTCGAAAGCTTTTTGTAGGTTATACCATGCTTCTTTCGCCGACTTAGCGTTTTCAATGTGCACAAAGTTTATCGGTTCCACCAACAAATTAATCTTAGATTTGGCTTTCACGTCTTTTTTGCTGTCAATATTTGTGCCGGGATCAATGCATTCCCACAAATCCTCGTGTTCTAGGTACGATTTTGCAGCAAATCTCCACGTGGAATAGTTTTCTCGCCCGGCTAACTTCTCAATTTGTAGGTGAGATATAGCCATGTTGCCGGAACGAAGCACGTGCGTGCAGTAAGATAATTCGCGAAATATTTTACTATACTTTTACTTATGGACATTAAATATCAAACTATTATATTTAAAGGCATGGGACGGCCCATAAAAGTAAAGGCGGAAAGTAATTAAAAGATGCCGAGTTTAAGTAAGAACGGTTTAATGTCCAGAGAGCACGGAAGTACAAGAAAATGAATAAAAACAAGATGTCGGATAACACAAATGACAGCGCCACAGTGGCTAATGTAAGAACTAATTTAACGTTCGGAAATCCTATTTATGTTTAGTATTTCAATTTCAGTATTTCAATAAAATAAGCCCAAACACTATGTAATTTCTACAATCCTTTAAATAGTTCTTTTGACTTTATTTTTTAATCGATTCTATAGTTTATAAGCCTTTAGGTTAGGGCTTATATATTAGGAACCTATTGTTTTCGCTCCTCTGCCCGTCCGTCCGTTCTGTCACCAGGCTATATCTCATGAACCGTGATAATTAGAGAGTTGAAATTTTGAGAGATGATGTATTTCTGTTGACGCTATAACAACAAATACTTCAAACTACAATAAAATCAATATTTTGGGGGGCACCCATACAACAAACGTGATTTTTTTGCTCATTTTACCCTGGCCCGGACCCTTTGTCTGACTCGCACTTGGTCGGTTTTTTTTTATATAGATGTTACTCGCAGATAATGTAACATACTAATGGTGAAAGAATTTTTAAAAATCATCCAGTTGTTTTTGAGTTTATCCATTATAAACCAACAAACGAAAAAAAAAAATCCTCTTTATAATATCAGTATAGATAGATGTCGTTTAACTGCCTCGTTGGTCGTCTCGAAAGCGCGACTGCTGATCACGGGTTCGATTCCCGGGTTGGGCAGAAATCGCTTTGTGGGTTTTATAAACTATCACAAAGCAGCCCAGAACCTGGAAGTTAATAATTGATACACCTATGCATCGGATAGCACGTAAATGTCGGCCCTGCACATGACCTCTCTCCGGTCGTGTCGGCTTGCCGTCCTAGCGAATAGGCACCTTGTCTGCGCAAATGCTTGTGCAATGTAATATGTCCTGCAGCTGGCTAATCGCCTTACATGAGAACAGCAGCTGTCGAGTTCGGTGATATCGCATTTCCAAGAGAACTCTTCAAAAGTCCGGGATAATAACTATCCTATTTTATTTCTCAAAGTCAACTCTATCTCTGTACCATATATTATTAAAATCAGTTCAGTGGTTTAGACGTGAAAGCGTAACAGACAGACAGAGTTACTTTCGCATTTATAATATTAGTAGGTATAATAGCCTACAACATGTTGTTGTTATTCTGATAATCTATACATATAATAAATCTGTAAAAAACCTGTGTCTGTACATTGAATATATTAAAAAAATAATAATTGGGTGGGGTTTAGAAACAGTAATGGAGCACAAATCCAAAAAAAAAAATCTGTCTGTTTGTCTGTATGTCTGTATGTCTGTATGTCTGTTTGTTTGTACACGCTAATCTTCCGAACTACTGAACGGATTTCAATGATTTTTTCTTTGTTGTGTCAGTATTAAGCCTGGTCAACATATAGGCTATAATTAATCTTCAAAACTTGAAGACCTGATGCAGAACACCAACAGACCAACAAAACTATAACAGATACAAAAATGGTGCCATGGCAAAAATTGTTTCATGTGATGAGCATTTTCAGCTGAGATAATAAATTTGAAGATCTGGAACACCTGATGTGGAACCCCAAGAGCCCAGCTTCTCTGTACCATATACAGGTATGACGTTTTAGCAAAAGTTGTTCAATTTGATAAGCACTTTCTATTGACTTATACAAATTGAAGATCTAAAACACCTGATGTGGAACTCCAGGGGCCCAGCTAGACTATAGCATATAGAGGTATGACGTTTTAGCAAAAGTTGTTCAATCTGATAAGCACTCTCTGTTGACTTATAAAAATTGAAGATGTAAAACACCTGATGTGGAACCCCAGGAGCCTAGCCAGACTATAGCATATAAAGATATGACGACACTTACTGGGCCCCCGGGAATCAGTCACTGAATAGCAACAAGAGGGTAACAGGGACATGAGCGGCTGAAGTGTGAGGATACCTCGGCGGATTTTAAACGCAGATTACGCGCTCCCTGTGGGTCACTTACCACGAGGCACCTATCCTCCGAGCAGGGCTACTAACCCTGCTCTAGCGACTCCACTCTGGATGGTCAAGCCAAGCCCTCTGGCTTCGCGCCTCTGCGTGAGACCTACCCCCGTCATGATTCACTCCAACCGGCCGGAGATAGGGGACAGTATACTCTCAAAGGAGAACTCAGTATATATGCCCCGCGGGGTCGCTACTCCCCGTCATCAGCCTCAGATGTCCTGCGGTGCTTATATGTCATTATTATTGTCGTTATTATCTCAAAGTCTCAAGAGCCTTTGTCCCAATTATGTTAGGGTCGACTTCCAGTCACGATGCAACTGAGTAATAGTGTTTTACAACGAGTGACTGCCTATCTGACCTCCACAACCCGGTTAAGCGCTCCGCAACCGGTTAATACGAACTTAGAAAAGTTGCATTGGCAAGTACTTGCCAGACCTGGAATCAAAGACGCACGCTCATACTTGAGAGATTGGTTCTCTACCCACTAAACCACCACGACTTCCACTAAGTCATCACGACTTTGTCATCTCAGTAACATTTAATGTTTTTTTACGTAATAATACGTGTAGGTAATATTTTTGCCAGACACAACTTAAATGCGGACTAATTAGAATCACTACTTTTATCCCTATGGTCACGTCTATTCCGGTTCAGTTCTCAGCGTTTGGTTTAGTCTGCTGTGCTTTTGCCGTTGAAGTACAAAAATTAAATATATGGAACGTTTCTAATGGCTTTGCGTATTCCGTTGTTTACAAGTCAACGGGCCCTTAAAATTCAATATCAGACGATTCTGATCTTTGATTTTGCTGACCCCGTAGTCGCTGGCATAAGGGACGGGATCCGCGTACGAAGTCGCGGGCAGAAGCTAGTAATATATAAGTAAGCCATTTTGCAGCCAGGTTTTAAACAAAACCCAATAAGCCGTTTGTGCACAAACTTTCGCCTTTATAATAATATCGTGTATTTCTATTGCATATTTTATTTTGTTTCAGCGTCAGGATTATTTACACAGAAAATTGTCTGTGCTCGAGCAGCTTCCAAATATAAGATTGGCTACAAATAGATATTCCACTATTTGGGGAGGCGCTTCTTTGCTCAAAATGTTACTCGCAGCTATGAAAGATTTTATGGCACTTGGATGGAAATGGGATTTTGTAATAAATTTAAGTGAAAGTGATTTTCCTATCAAGTCATTAGAAGAATTAGAAAACTTTTTGTCTGTTAATAAGGGCCTTAACTTTGTGAAGTCACATGGACGAGAAGTACAGAGATTTATAAAGAAACAGGGCCTTGACAAAACATTCATTGAGTGTGATACGCATATGTGGCGTGTCGGAGAAAGGAAGCTACCCAGAGGTATTGTGATAGACGGTGGTAGCGATTGGATTGCGCTGTCCCCACAGTTTGTTTCATATGTGGTTGGAAAACAAGACGAACTTTTAAGTGGTTTGGATGTAATATTTCAGCATACGCTGTTACCAGCAGAATCTTTTTTTCATACAGTATTAAGAAATTCCCATTTTTGTAACTCTTATGTTGATAATAATTTACATGTTACAAACTGGAAAAGAAAATTGGGATGTAAATGTCAGTATAAACACGTGGTTGATTGGTGCGGGTGCTCTCCTAACGACTTCCGAACAGAAGATTGGCCAAGAATCCAAAACACGCAAGACAGGCAGCTATTTTTTGCTCGCAAGTTTGAACCTGTAATCAATCAAGAAATCTTAAACAGAGTTGAGCAATTTATTGGATTTAAAGATCATTATTTGATACCAAACTTAGAAGCATATTGGCAAAGTATATACAATATAGAAGATTTAACAGCTGGCTCTGACGATATAATATTAACACATGCTGGAAGTATAATTCGACACAACGCAAAAATTCTGTTTGAAGAAGGTTGCATTATAGAACCTGATGAGATCATTGAAATTAATTCATATAATCATGCAGATATTTATAAAGGCAATTTAATTCTTCACAAAGCTTTTGTTAATGGTAACATAGAAATATTATTGGAAACTTGGTATAAACCTAAAAAACATATAGAACTAAATTTTGAAAATCCAATTGTAGATAATGTAAAACAATTTAAAGTAAGTTCTGATTATGATCAGAAAGAAATGACATTCAGGAACTTAGCAAATATTTTAGGGCCTCTGTCTGAGCCTATGCTGCTATACGAATTTTCAACTCAGATTGATAAAAAGAGTGAAAATTTTACGTTAATTTGGCTAGACCCTACAGGGACCATTGGTGACGTTAATAACATACATGTGGATGAAAACAATCTTACAAATATAGTAAAACCAAATTTAAAGTCACCACTTTTACCCGGAATTTGGAAAGTTGGCTTATTAGAAAATAATAAAATAATAGTAGCAACCAAGTTTCTTATATCACCTTTAGAATATTTTTCCGGTAAAGAATTGACGCATCAACAATCTAGTATTATTCACAGTGGATCTCAAAATTCTTACAAAAACTTTTCAAATATCAAACCAAAGAACTTTGTTCCTGAATACGAAGAAAGTATTTTATTACAAAAAATATCTCATTCAAATGTCCAAAGGATAAATCAAGATTTAAAAGAGTGGATTGATGGCCTGACAGTTGAGTTTTATAATGTATTGGGTTCATGCATTATGCTAAATAAAGAAATCGATGATAAATTAGTGTGTGGACGCCAAAAATTTGAAAATTGTGTTTCAACACAGTGGAGTTCTTTGTCACCAGATCCTAAAGGTACTATTGGCAAAGTTAATAAGGTAACTGGCCGAATGGAAAGAGTATGACAAATAATTGTTTTATATAGCTTAGAATTGTTTGAAGTATACTCAAGAGCTATATATCCGAAGCAGTTAAACGAGCTAAGTGCGAGTCTAATTCGCCCATCGAGACTTCCGTTCTTACAAATTATTAATATACGTAATGAAATCGATAATATTGTTTTTTTCGGACCGTATAACTAAATTCGATTGTGTATGAACTTGACTGATACCTTTAAAATTGTGATAGTTACAATCTTAGTTTTATTTATTCCTGCAACTTATTTGTTATCTAGGTAGGTACCTACTGCCATGTTTGGTCATTAATATTTCACTATTATGGCGTAGGTATTGTTCGTACATTAAATGCCCTGCATACGGTTGCGGGATTGGCTATCTGCATGGTGCCATCGGTAGATCTGGGCCGCGATTCTACTACCTAATTTTACTTAAGCGACATACGATTCACATCCATCTGAGATCCAATCACGATTGAAGCGTATATGTTTTCTTCTAAGGGTCGATTTATACTAGCGCAGAGTCGAAGCGCATCGAAGCGTCTATCCAAAACTGAACATAACAAATTCAACCTTAACTCCACAGCGTAACGTACACATTACTTCGGAGATTTAAAAAAGGCGCGCATTCGTCATTAGGAGAATCGGGCCCCAGAATGCCCGCTAAAGTTAAAATTGCTATTGCGATAAAAAAAAATAGCTTACCCGACTGATACCTACTACAACTTTCAACGTGAGAACAATTTGCTGGTTTTCTTTTTGCCCGTACGATAATTTTAGACATCGGTACAGCTTCTTGAAAATTACTTTTTGCCGTCTCCATCATCGAATATCAAGTTTTCACAAATTGTAGGCACGCCTCGAGCGTACAATTTTCGATCCTTCTCTTCTTCTCTTTATTTTTTTAAGTCGGTTAAAAATATACCTAGCGATCTTATACTTGCTGCACATCGCATCTACAGACTACAATCTGAAGCACTGCTGGCCATCATTCTGACCGCAGCAGGTAGGTAACTACATATCGGCTAATACTTTTGCCTTGATTGCTGAATATCCTGGCTCGATCGAGATCGAGCAGTAAATCCTTTTAATCAAAAAACTCAGATTTCATAAAACGCTAACGTTCAGCAGGCAGGTACCTACCAGTGGCCGTGGCCACCAAAACCGTAGGGCCCACGGATATTTTTTTAAGGACCCATTACGCGACATATCAATCAGCTTTTGAATTTGAATGAATTCTGTACAATTTTCAATATAGTGTCATCATCATCCTCCGAGCCTTTTTCCCAACTAGCTGAGTATCAGTGCTTTACAAGAAACGACTTCCTATCTGACCTCCTCAACCCAGTTACCCAGGCAACCCAATACCGCTTGGCTAGACTGGTGTCAGACTTACTGGCTTCCGTAACGACTGTCAAAGATGTTCAATGTCAGCCGGGACCTGCAGTTTAAGTCGAAACACAGTCATTGGTGTCTAAGATATCCTTAGAAAGTACATACAAACTTAGAAAAGTTGCATCGGTACTTGCCTGACTTGGAACCGAACCCACGCCCTCATACTTGCGAGGTTGGTTCTTTACCCACTAGGCCACCACGACTTTTCAATTTTCAATATACCTAGTGTATATTGAAAAATGAAGGAGATAAGCGCGAAGAAACCTAATAAAAATGTAAATATCCTCCTCCTCCTTTCTGGGAAGTCGGTTTAAAGTAATGATGTTATTTAATCTAACTTTTCTTAACTCGGTACAAAAATTGGATTGGTTCTAGAATAAAGAAAACAATACCTATGACAAAATAAATTAAGTTTTATTATCACTTTTATCAAACACGTGTACAATAATAATTATTAGGTAAGTAGGTATAAGATCGCATTTAATTCTAATGTTTATATCCTCGTCCAAACGTAGGTTCGTCAGTCGTTTTAAAATAATAATATTATGAAGCAAGGAAGAAAGGTACTTATACTGTTTTTAATGTAAAGCCTGGTAAGCATTTATTTCTTAGTATGTATTCTGGGCAAACTCGGTAAAATGTAGAAATAGGTATTATGTTTTCATTTGAATTATTTGCTGTGTAGCTATTTTAATTATTCCATTGAAGTCTTCGTGTAAATGAGACCGCCAAAATTTACATTTCCCCCACACAATAGCGGGAAAATTCGGAGAAGAGATTCCTTGGAATATTCGTGCTATACTTCGCCCTGTAAAAGTGCAGTCCTTGTAAATACATATAATAGACCGAACATCCGATATGATTCTTTCGACGTCTAGTGGTCTCTCTTCTAAACTCATGGATACTGGTAAATTATCTCTTTCAAAATAGTCTTGTATTGTATTTTTTAACTCATTTGAAGTTTTTAACAGAGCCTCATTAGATAAGTGGGTATTTTCTAACGAATAATTTCCCAACTTGTGGAAAGCTATGTTACATTCTTCTAACTGGTACAGCCGAGTCTTTTCTTGAGAAATCACAGAATTATGCAAATCATCCAAAATACTATCAAGTTCTACTGCACTTAGATCTCCTCTAGCTCTAATTCTGAAACCAAGAGTATTAAACTCTACTTTTAAATGAGACCTTTGCGACATTCCTGACTCAGTAATCCACTCTAAATTTTTTAGTTGGTATTTTGTTACGCCACTTTCCCAGCCAATAGCAGCTGCTATTTCAATTACATTAACTTTTAGGACACTATTACTCATAACTCCAGGGTCCTTTTTATTTTCTAGTAATAATGCCATTGCCAAAGGTCGGCATGTCTTTGCCGCTTCATGAATTTTTTTCGGACCTCCATAAGAAGAAATTTTACAATTGATATAAGCATTACTTAAAAATTTTATATATTGTTTAGGATGTAGTTCAACATAACATAGTAGGGTAGCAATATTTTCGGAAGGCAAATCCAGTTCTTCCACTGTTTCATCGATAGGGATTCCAACTTCATGACCCTTACAATATGATTGAGATGTATCATTGTTCAATTTGGGGCATTCACATGGAATAAATAATTTTGAGAGTAATTTCCTTATAGTAGGTCTATCAATAGAGTTTGCATGAATGTGTTTCAAAAGCTCATTTTTGTCATTACTACTTTTACTTAAAATTATGTGGCAGTATGCAAGTTGTCCATCTCGACCAGCTCTCCCAACTTCTTGCACATAAGATTCAAAACTGCTGGGCATGTTGTAATGTATAATACATCTTATATCAGACTTGTTGATACCCATACCAAAAGCTACAGTTGCCACTATGATGCGTAGTGTTCCATCCATAAAATGTTTTTGTATTTTCTTCCTTTGTGCTGCAGACATGCCAGCATGATATGCTTCTGCAATATAAGACATTCGTTTCCTTTTGTTTTTCTTGCTTTCCATATTCACTTTTCCTGTTTCTTGCAGGCATGATCTTAACACAGCTGCAACTCTTTCACATTCGTCTCTCCTATGGCAATATACTATTATAGCATTAAATTGTATAATTTGATCAGATAACAAATATGAGACCAGGGCTTTGTCTTTATCTTTTTCAATGGAAACTGATAAACAAAGGTTGTCTGGCAGAGCTGGGTTTCTGATAACACCACTTGCTCCATCAGGAACATTAATGTGACTGATTATACTTTTTATAGTAGTCTGACTTGCAGTTGCAGTTAATCCAAGAATACATTTTACATTTAATTTTTCTCTCAAAACCCTGCAAATCATAAGATAGCTTGGTCTAAAATTGTGACTCCATTGTGATACACAATGTGCTTCATCAATGCATGCAAAAGCAATTGGAGGAAGAGATTTAAATAGGCCTGACAATCCATTTGTTGAATCACCAGCCACTAAAGCTTCAGGAGATATGAGAAGTATATTGAGTAAGCCATCTTTAAGACATTGTAGTACTTTTCCACGTTGCGTCTGCGATTGATTTGTGTGGTAACAACCTGCCTTAATGAATTCAGGAACATTTAACACTTGGTCCTCCATTAGTGAAACTAAAGGGGAAATTACTAATGTGATGCATCTATAATGTTGGCTGTAAAGATATGCAGGAAGCTGATAACATAAGGATTTTCCACCTCCTGTAGACAAAATGAGTAGAGTAGACTTTCCACACAAAATGCGTTTTATAGCGTTTTCTTGCCCAGGACGAAATGATTGATGGCCAAATTTCATTAGAGTTTCCTTCAAATCAATTGAACTATCATCATAATTATTGTATAAGGGCTTTATGCCACTGCCATTTTCATCTTCATCTGTTGATACAGCTAGCATTTTCATAACATAATCTGGAATTTGACTGGGTTCATACATGGACTGATGTAATTCATCGGTTATTGATTGACTACTGCAAGATGGATCAGAGGCATACTTTTGCATGTCTTCTAGGGTAGGTATTTCATTTTCATTGTAACTCTCTAGTGGCAAAAGTGTTTCGCCCTTATGGGCTCTACAATATCTAGCCATATGTCCAGTTTCTCCACACTTGAAACATGCTATCTTACCAGACTCAGGAAACTCCATTCCACCGTGAAGACTACCACTCTTTTTAGATTTCCATAGCGACTTTTTATATTTGCTGTAGTTCATATTCTTCTTTCCCCGGGCAAACACTTTTTTTTCAATATTTATTTTTACAAAATTGTCATTTAATGTTCCAGCCTTAATTTTACTGTCCAAACTCTTGCTATTTTTGGAGTCTTCATTATTTTTAGTATTGTCAACAATGGCATCAACTTTATTGAGTGCAGACATAATTTCTAAGTGACGAGGTTGAATATCCTTTTCTAAACCAAAAGGAATATATTCTTGAATATCTGGCATTTGCTGTTCACTATTATTGTCATTATTTTTATAGATTTGACCATGGTTATCAGCCTTTGTAGTATGATTAACCTGTATTGTATCAGAATGGCGAACCCGATCTTGCAAAGGTTGTTTTTTAGTTCTACAAATTTGTTTTTTGCTTACATCACTAACAGAATCTAATTTCCTCTTTTTCAGAGCTGGTTTAAACTTATCATCGACAACACCTTCTTCTTCTGATTCACTGTTTTCTACATAATCAACATTTTTGTTATTCATACCCAAAATGTTGATATTTCCCAATCCAAACTTTTGAGGCTCATTTGAATATTGTTCTTTCTCTACAAGTACTTCAGCTACATCACCTGAAACTCTGCCAAGCCATGCATCATTTAACTGTCTTATTGCAGGTCTTACTGCACTATCAGGCTTGTTTGTTAGATATGTGGGCATTGAAATATTTAAAATAGAAACAGGGCTGTCAGAAAACTTCAGTGAACTGTCAGAATGGGCAGCAACAGCAATTTCAAGTTTAGCATCGCTATCAGAACAAACAGGTTGCAGACTGCTGCCTGATATAAGTTTACTTGGAAATGTCTTGTTTTCACTTTTAGGCTGTGTTCTTGGCAATGTGATCTTTCTAGGGTTCCTAAGTGAGAATTTTCTATTTTGAAAAAGTTTCTTGGACAAATTTTCAGTAAATGGAGTATTACTATTTGTTAATGTTTGTAAAGGTTGCACTTTTTGTTGATTATCAATATTTGATAATAATTTTTCTAATTCTTGGCCACTTGGTAAGGCAGGAAGCTCCCGTTGAGGACTCACAGACTCACTGGCAGTGAATTCAAATTGCTGTGTAACATCAGGCGATACAATAGGCTCGTCATCAATATCACATATTGAAAGTGAATTTTCAAGAGCATTACTTTTCAATTGAAAGTATTTTTTATAAGCATATTTAATTTTCGCCGGCGCTTCCTTAATGTCGAATTTTGTTGGCGTTCGACCATACTTCGACTTAAAGTCCTTTTCCCAACTTTTTACGATGAGCTTACATTTCAAATATGCTTTGTCCTTTTTAATTGTTTCTATGATGTCCATATTTGTAATCAAATATTAATCGCTCACTATTCATGTAGGTACCTACTACACACATTCGACAATGAAAGTGAGACGTATCCACAACCTCAGGAACGACAAAGATTTAATATTTTTGTAGAAAAATTAGGCAATTCAAAAGTCGACCTTTGATGTGATTTTTCTGTTTGTGCATGTATTGTTCCAAGACCCGCAAGATTAAACGTTATCACGACTGACTTGATTATCACAATCACATAAACAAAGTTTTTTAACACTTAAACCATTTTAATAACACTGACTTCCCGATTCCCGCTTAAATTTGACATGACAATGAATGTCAAAAGGTCAAACAGTCAACAATTGACCATAAAGAATGTTAGGGGTGGAAGCAACATTCACAGATTTAGTGTTTTCAACCAAAACGATCCAATATTTTTTGCGTGAAAGAATAACAAACAAACCGTCAAACAAACTTACATCTATACATTCTCTCAAACTTTTACGTTTATAATATTAGTAGGATTTTGAGTTTTTGTGTTTGGGACTTTGAAATTAACTTATTTTTTCCCGAATCCGAATGTCACCCATGACTAGTGTCAATGTCAACTATTGTCAACTTGTCAAGTTTGTGATGTGTCAATGTGTGTACGCTGCGAATCCTGCAATTAGCAATATTTTTAACACCTGTTTTAATGGTAAGAGTAATAATAGTTTATAATATAATAGTTGATTCCTCATGTCAGGACTATCGTATATATGTGATGAATATGGATCTAACTCAGAAGATAGCGATACAGATAAAGGCCAAGAATTTGATAGGTAATAGGTGATAAATTGATAAACCACCATTCTTTGGATATTATTTCATACGTAGGTAAGTAGGTAGATCGCTTGAATGTCTAAAGAGATGTGAGTAATCATGTGTGTTGTTTTCAGGCCTAAGTTACCTGCACCTAACTTAAGCAAAGTAGCAGTGGTGGCCTCTCACACACATACAGACAATCCAGAGCTTCATGGTGGCAGGTCACGATTGTTCCCTCATGTTAGAGGAAACTGGGCCTCTTTTGTTTATGTCAACTGTAAGTACATCTTTGAATGATTATTTAAAATCAAACACAACTTAAACAATTATAAAATTGTTTTTATCTGCTTTAGATGATCAAATTGATGCTGTTTGTAATTTAATTGATAAATTGGAAGAAGTTGTGGTAACAAAAAGTGAGTCATGTCATCGCTGTGATGATTTTCATATCAGTTTATCTAGAACATTTGTATTGAAGTATCATTTTATATCAGCATTCAGTTCCTCACTTCACAAATGTCTTGCTAACACTGAAAGGTATGTACACACTTTCATATTACAACACATTTATTGTGTATATTTACTCCAGTAGAACATGTACCAGATATCTAATAAATAATTTAAATAAGATTTTCTCACTGGAAAAAGGATACCTTTGTATAACCCTGTAGTTTTAAAAGATAGAAAGCCACTTTATTATTTATGAGTTTCAAAAGCGACATTGGTCTAGCTAGTCTAAAGTATCTGTGTGAAACCTCTAATGTTAGATAAAAACAGTCCTTTTTACTTCCACAACTTTTAGATTGCATGCAAAGAAGATTCGTAATATTTATACTGAATAACTACAACGTTATTTTTTCAGTTTTCATCTTGGTTTTGGTGCAGTGAAAATATATTGTAATGAAGATTGCTCAAGAACATTTATATCTCTTGAAGTGGATCCATTTGCACAAAAACACTTACAAGAGATATCAAATAAGGTTGATCAAGTATTGACAGAATTTCAGTTGCCCCCATTTTATGAGGTAGGTTCCATTATATTTGTTTAAAGACTTGTGACAAGATGGTTACTCATTCACAGACCTGCTGTGTCAAGCATTGCTTAGCCAGAAACTCTTCCTTACCAAGAATAAAAATGGTTCTAATATTGGCCCCTTTGGCAAACCTAAATTGATTTGGCGCCATTGGCATCTATGCCTTGCATGCAATTTAAATAGGAGTCTGTTATGCTCTGCGCTAAAATTTGGATTCTATAATAACATAATTAATGCGGTAATGTATCATGGCAACCTAAATCAAAAGCATTGGAGTGGCACAAAAGACTTCCATTTTGAGAGCTTTCCCATGCATTAAAAACGTGTTTTAAAAGAGCATCACCAGCTGCTGTTGACCGAGTTTTTGTGAAGCCATATTGCTCATTTCAAAGGAGGCTTAAACAACCTCATTGAACTATTCCATATTAATAACACTGGTCAACAGCAGGTGCAAAGGTGAAATATATTATATCTTATTTGATACATAATCGAAGTCCAGAACATAAAGTTGCACTAGCACATAGGGATTTAGAGATATACCCCTCCTAAAGTACCAAAAACGTACCATAATAATTTGTTGACCAGTGTAATTTTAAAGACTCAAGTACTTAACAACTGTGAAATAAGTTCGGTCCTTATTATGATTGATGAGTCAAAGCTTAGTTAACCCCCAACATATGAAATTGATGATCAAATTTTTTTCATTTCCAGAATCCATCATTTCATATGAGCATACTGTGGGTCAATGGAGATAAGAAGTTTGAACTTGAGAGTATTCTGGATGAATTGAATGAAATCTTGTCTCAAGAGGTGGAAAAGTCTCTGCATGCTGTATTGGTAGAGACAATTAATTGCAAGAGTGGTAATAAATACTTTCAATATAAGTTGCGTTAAATATGGCTATTCCAAACCAAACAAATACATTATTTAACATGAATTGTCCAGAAAGTTGTAGAAATAAAGTTTACATAAACCCTAATTTCAATAGACCTCAAAGAAATATTCTACCGAGCAATGGCTTTATGCATGTAAATCCAAATTTCCCACACTTAGTGTCAAACATTCAGAACAGAAATCAAAGTAAGAACAAGATTTATGTAAACCCTAACTTTATCAAAACCCAAGGCACTGGTGACCAATGTATGTCAGTTGCTGTTAATCACGATGTTGGTTCTGATCCATGTTTATACAATAAGGTACAGGGTCCAAACTTTCAACACTCTGTGGACGTCGAAGCAAAAGCTGTTTCACAGCCTGTAGCCCATTCTCGGTACACTTTAGATAGGCGTCATGTAAGCGAAACCTCTATAAAAGAACCAGTCCCAGAAAAATCCAAAAAGACTTTCCAAATAAATAAGTATAAAACGGTTCAATGGAAAGACGTTAAGAATAATCTATGTGGCGAAAACAATGTTAAAAAACATACGACACAGGTGCCCATTTTTGAAGAGCATTCTCACACTAACCATGAAAAAAATACTAGTATCAATAGAAGGAAAAATAAATTTAAACTTGTTAATTACGAAAATCCTGTGAGGCATGAAAAATCTAAAATAAACTTGGACAATATTAAAAGAAATTACAAATCGAATCTAGTTATTCAAACAAAAGTAAAGAAAATAAAAGGAAATTTGAAGAAAAATAACATACCCTGCCCCTCGTATCGTAAATTTGGAAAATGTTTAAGAAGTCTACGTGGGAATTGTGATTTCCTGCATGATAAAAAACATATCTCAATTTGTCGAAAATTTATCAAAGGCCTATGTCACGACAGCAACTGCCTGTTGTCTCATGACTTAACAACTAAGAAAATGCCTACCTGTTACTTTTACTTACAAGGGACGTGTACTAAGGCAGAATGCCCATACTTACATGTTAAGTTAAATGAAAAGACAAAGATATGCCCAGATTTTGTAAAGGGCTACTGTGAAAAAGGTAGTAAGTGTTTACAACGACATGTGAATGTTTCTACAAATACGAAAAATAAGCTCTCTTCCCAAATAAAAGAACCATTTATAAATAAACGTAATCCGAAAATAATTAAAGGCATTAATAAGATAGAACGACAACAGACCAAAGTGATGCCGAAGATGGAAAAAAGAATTCTCAGTAGTGCTAAATCGTTAGAAGATGGAGATGAAAAATACTCTGATCATAATAGATACTACAAAGAACAGAAAGAGGACCAGTGTACTAATGAATCCTGTGAAATAAAGCCCACCAGATGTAAATTAGGAACATTACCCTCATTCATACAGTTGTAGTATTTTTTATACGATCATGAAAAAAAAACAAAATTATGTTTTTCTGGGTCTCTGTATTTTTTCCAATGGAAAGATTTAACTAAAGAAGAATTTATAATGCTTGAGTGATGACGAGGAAAATGACTTAAATAAGATGGTAGGAGGACACTGTGATAGTGTAATATTTTTGTACTGTTTTGTAAAATTAATCCAATCTGTATTGGGTTCAATAAAATAAAATGTTTACCTAATATTTTTTATTTATTTCATAGTTAACTATTTTATAAAATTCCCTAGCTCTTACCTTAAAGGTAAGGTAAGCTTCGACTGTTTCAAAGACAGCCGAGATGCCATAATATAATAATAAATACACTATGTAATTGTAATTAGTTGTCATAAGTTATAGGAGTACTTTAAAAAATAAATGAAACACTTTATATTTACTCAGTAGTATATTCCGTTATATTTTGTAGTAACGCTGACGTCTTTAAATAACCCAGTTATTTGTTTTGCTTTTCGAAAATGTCCTGTCTATCAACTGGACTGATCAGTTTTTTAGGGTTCCGTAGCCAAAATGGCAAAAACGGAACCCTTATAGTTTCGTCATGTCCGTCTGTCCGTCTGTCCGTCTGTCACAGCCGATTTACTCGGAAACTATAAGTACTACAGTGATGAAATTTGATGGGAATATGTGTTGTATGAACCGCTACAAAAATATGACACTAAATAGTAAAAAAAAGAATTGGGGGTGGGGCCCCCCATACATGTAACTGAGGGATGAAATTTTTTTTTTCGATGTACATACCCGTGTGGGGTATCAATGGAAAGGTCTTTTAAAATGATATAAAGTTTTCTAAAAAACATTTTTCTTAAAGTGAACGGTTTTTGAGATATCAGCTCTCAAAGTCGTAAAAAGTATGTCCGAAATGTAGTCTATTTTTATAACTACGGGGTATAAAATTCTAAAAAAAATAGAGGTGATGCATGCTAATTAACTCTTTCAACGATTTTTGGTTTGATCAAAGTATCTCTTATAGTTTTTGAGATAGGTTGATTTAACTGTAATTTACGGAACCCTTCGTGCACGAGTCCGACTCGCACTTGGCCGGTTTTTTACTGATACTACTAGGGCTGCCACAAACGACAAATTCAATTCATTAACTGCTTGTCGTTAATTATAAAAACAATAGAAAATTAATTGTCTCACGCGTATATCTGCGCTCCGACATACAACGGGTTAAGAATGTGAATTTATACCTATTACAGATTTTTTTAAATGCATAAATTGTGTTTTTTCCAGTCTAACTGGATAAATCTTGGAGTCACACATAACAATACAAACCATAAAAGTAAGAATTTCAGTTTAAATCTGTCTTAGTAGACTGTTATTCTGTAAGAACTTTGATCGAAACATCTTCGTAGGTGTAACTACGTGCCTATTAGTACGAAAAGAGCTTATTTTAGAAAATAAATAGGTAAATATAAACTACTGTCAAGCTGTATAAACCGGTACATGTATCTTGATGTTTATGAATATAGATAAGAGTTCAATATTAAAACCTAGTACCGTTTGATTATGCTGCGTTGGCAGAAGTTAAACATGGTTCATAATATACGAGTTTTAATTCTTGAACCATTTTGGTAATCTGCTGCTCTTTGATGTAGAAGCTGCTGGGGTTTTATGCGAATTCTGATGAGTTTCTTCTGCTTTTCTTCTGGAAGGTGCCCTAAAACAAAACAAATGAATAAAGAACAGATGACAATCGAAATGTAGTCCCGATTGTACAGTCAACACCAAAGTCGGTGTGCAACGCGCTAACCTCAGGAACTAGTGATCCAATTTGAAAAATTCATTCAGTATTATAAAGTCCTTTTATCAAGTAAGGCTATAGGCTACTTTTTATCCAGGGTCGTATAGAAGTTCCTACGGGACGCGGGTGAGACCGCTGACAGGAGCTAGGAGTAGTATAGAAGTAGAGATATAGATATCTAACTATGTAACTCTAATGAAATCTTACCTGTATTTAGACGCGAGGATACTAGCAGCATCTGAAGCAGTTTTCTTTTGATATATCTCATCTTTTAGATATGGTTGCTTCATCTTGTCCTCTTCTATCCATTTAAAGTGCATGTGAACACAGGGGACAAATTTTGCATCCAGCAAAGTCATTTTAGGCTGAAGAGTTTCTTTCAGGGGAGTTACAACTGCAAAACATGAAAAAAAAATCTGGTAAAATAAACATTAGGAAGAATATAAAATTAATGTTCCATAGTTGCATACATATAAAACAGCTGATGTACTGGGTTAATACAAGTTTACTCCATTTTTTATGTCACATAATTACAGGCATTCTTTTATTTATATTCCTGAATAGAATTAGACAGAAGGAAAACAAACAACCTAACACTTATCAAAGTATTATAATTATTTACTTACATATATGGAATTGCTTGTTTGGATTCCGTAAATGCTCTTTAATGAAATTTGTAACATCTTCTATTGTGTTTGTTGGTGTAAATATTCCTTGTAGAATTATATGATCGGGAAATTGCACACGGACCACAACATTCTTGTATAAATTTAGCTTTTGTATGGACGCCTGTAAAATAAGTAAGATATTAAATTAAAAGCATGTTGTAGATTCAATACATAGCGTAATGATAGTTTGAGGAAAACAAAAGATACTCATTGACAAATATTAAACACTGAGGGGTATCTGTTGTTGCTGTGTGCTGTGCTAGTCTGAGTTTTGAATTACTACGTGAAAGGGCACGAGGATGGGATAGTGCAAATGTCCAATCTGTTTTAGAGAATCAAATAGCGTTTGGCAAATACCATGGATTGAGGGCTTACCTGTTCCTCAAATTCCTTTTGCTTTGAAGAAGTTAATAGTGGTGTGTTCTCTAAGGTAATCCGATTTTGTTGTAAGTCATGGTATAACTTCCGCACTTCTTCTATACTTAATTCATAAAAGTCATCTGGTAAATCATCAATTTCTTCTTCCATGAAGTCAGGCTGCGTAAATGCTATAGCTTTCTGAGCTCCTAACTAAAAAAAATATATAATTATGTAGTTGTAATAAGAAAAAATATATATTAGTTTTATTTAATTTCTGAGCATAGAAGAAATCATGACAACAGAAATTGTAATAGGTGACCTAGTAAACTTTATTGTGGTGTTTTCCTGCAGCATTTGCTCACTCAAGAAATGTGAATTCCCAGTAAAACATCAATATTGCCAAACAGCATTAAAATTAGAATTTATTATGTGGACACTTACAAATGTTACTTCTTCCTCAATTTTTAGTCTTCTTTCAAAATGCTGTCTTGTTTGAGAATTGATTGAAGTATTACTCTGCTGATTATCAACTTCCATTAATTCTTCTTTAGCCGGAGTTTTTTGTTCTGGTGGTGGACTTTCAACATGTTCAATCGCTTTACTTTCAGCATTTTTTTTCTGTTGAATAGTGCTTTCCTTATATTTAGCTAAAATATCTGGCTGCCTGGCTGGATGTGGATCTTGTTTATTTATATTTGAAGGTCCTGACACAGGGTTGTCTTCTATGTTTTCGATTCTCCCATCTGAAACCTTTGGGTCAGGGACTGGACATCGATAAAAAGCAGAAACATTTGCTTGTCTGAAAATAAAATAACTATTAGAAATTAAGTAATATAATAATATTGTGTTTTATGTGTTGGTATTATAATACCTTGCCTCTGCTTGTTTGTTTAGCAACCTGAGTATTGCTCTGCCTTTTATTAATCCTAACTGCCTCAAAGTCTTTTCCTTCAGAGCTGGTTCTCCCACAACTTCCTGTCTCATGTACAAGATAGTTGGTTGGTCTAAAGAGTTCAATTCTCCCGGGGCCAGTGATATAATCAAGTCATATAATGCGGTGTTGGGAGCAAAATCAGCTGTTCTTCTCTCACCTACAATAAATTGTGCTTTGTTGAAATACAAACTAAAATCTATTGATTGTTTCGAAAATGAAGACACATAAAGTAAAGTATATTGAAAAATCCGTTACAGTTAGTTAATTCATATGAATATCTAAATGTTTTACCATCTTCCAATTGCAATCCAATGGTGACATTTGATTCTTGTCTTTTTTTATCAGCTTCTACCATTTCAAGCATTGCTTTGTTGGGAAGATTAGAAAATCTTACAGTGGTCGTTAGATCTAAAATATGGTTATGATGCTTCAAATCATAGTCCGAAGGTTGTAAACCTTGTTTATGGCATACATCTTCCAACACCTGTAATAACAAAGTCTGTAGTAATAGGTAAATACTATGGATTTAACAAATAATTAAATAGTTTATTGTGTCTGTATATAAATACAAAAGCCGACGTTCCTGAAACTGATCAGTGTTTATACCTGTAAAATACTTGTGTCAGGCGTACAGTGTACTTTTTGCCTCCTCCCATTTGGCGCCAGAACAATGATATCTTTGGACATGGTTGGGATAAAATATTATCACTACAATTCACGAATTGAACTCGAAAGTTAAATTTATTTGCAATGCAATGAACGCAATTTTCAAGTCATCGTGTCAGTGACAATGACAGTGTCAAAGGCAGTCAAAGGCATGTCAAAGGCCACGAACCTTAAGACATCGCTGGACGTACAATCAATCTGCATTTCCTGTTCTCTCCAGGCTGTTGTAATGGACGCGTTAAATTACCTTCGTCTGTGTATTATGAACTCTACACATTACAGAACGCAGAAATGTGTTTTTTAATCAATGTTTATGATTATTTTTTGAATACCTGCCTGCCGTATCTAAAGGCTATCCTGTAAGGCCCTCGCTAGACGGTTATTTAAATTGCGCAACATTATGTATTGTGTTTTTATTTTTTATACCCACAAATATTTAATTGCGTAATGTTATTGTAGTTCTAGGGGGCGCCTAAGAATGCCATCACCTTATTGCTGGGTAAAAAAAATACTTACAGCTCTGGGCGCTGTGTTATTTTTTTTATATGATCTTATATTTGAAGAGAATATAATCCACATGCTGCACCATTCCATCTGATTAAATTATTTCGTTACTTTTTCTGAGTCAGTTGATTTAATATTATTTATCATACCTTATCTTTACCTTTGAAATACATACTTCTTTAAAATGAAACACTTTATATTGTCCAAAAAATATATTTTATTGTAGTAGACAACACGGGGGCACGCGCCCGGCGCCCAGCCTGCACCGCGCGCGGGTCCCACAACAACGCTTCGCTATCTACATCCAGCTCTCTGTTTTAATAATTGTAATAGTTTATTTAATAATTACAACGTTTTTTTATCTGTCCGTATTTTAACATTAGGTATAACTAATTTCGTTTTGTATAACTTGGTGTAAGAACAGCCTTCAGGAATTGAAATAGGGTGGCGCTATACACGCCTCACAGCACTGTTTCCATTTCTACTCGCGTCCGTTCTCTGAAAGGAGATAACATTTTAAACACTACGAATACAGTCTTTTGTCTTTACATTGCTGAAGGTATATTATTTTGCGCCTTCCAAAAGGGCCTTTCGAGTTTCACCAAAAACCTACCTTGAGCGTAAATCTCCGCAAGAGAGCGGTCTATCGAGGTCGGGCAGCAGATCGGCGGGCGGGCGCAGCGTCCGCACGTGCGTGGCGTCGTGGCGGCCCACCGCCAGCAGCGCGCCCGCCGAGGCGAGGCGGCGCGGCGGCGCGGCCAGCCCGTGCGCCGCCAGCGCCGCCGCCAGTTGCCGCGCGCGCGCCACGGCCATGTCGCGCTCGTGCCGCGCTCGCCATACCTACGTCACACAATTTTTTATTAGGTACCTGTTCTCCCTGGTTTCATCATCCATGTCCTGACCGAAACTAGGTACAACCCTTACTTTCAAGGATAAGAAATTAAATAGCCTTCATGTTATCCTCATGTTAGGTACCTGCTTAGTTTCATCGAAACTTTTCTGTCAAAAGGTAGCAGAATTCCATCGAAACTTTCACGTTTATTTGTTATGTAACTGAGATTTACAATAATATAAGTGTGTGATTTATAATAATAGTAGGTACCTGTGCAGCACAAACTGCGGAACGGCAATGACTCCGTTCACCAAATCCACGCGCCGCCGCCTCCACGACGGCGCCGTGAAATGTAAGGGATTGACCTGAAAGTAAATCAAGTCCGTGTTGAAAACTTTAAAATCAGTCTGTGTTATGGGGAATGTCTTTTCCCTGAATACACTTTCAACTTTAAGTTTAAAGAAGATCACTGTGCTCATCTCTTAAAAGGAAAATAGGATTCCTTGATACGTACCCATAGATAAAGACACAAGCGCGCAACACGAGCCCGCGCTGGAGGCCGCGAGGTGTGAGCGCAGGTATCGGAAGTACACGTGCTCCAGTAACAAGAGCAGCGCCGCCAGCAAGATGCCCGCCATCAGCAGCAGGAACGCAGACAAGAACTGTTCCAACGCCAACGGGTCGGACGACTTGTGTTCTTGTTTGTTGGGCTTACACGTCCCCGTCATCCAATACCTGAGGATGCATTATAAACAATATTATTCTGTAGGAGCAAAGAAGACGAAACACATCACCACGCCTAATTTAATTTATTCAAAATTGAAAAAAGGTTACAGCGGTTGTTCGCGAGTCCCTAGACCTGCTTTTAGTGACAACTCTATGAGCACGAGGCCGAGAGCTCAAGTCACTGACGACGACGCCTCACCCTTACGCTATACAGACGTTTTTTTTTTTTTGTAATGTTTTATAGAAAAACTTAGATTGATTGTTCCTATGTAACTATAAAAAACATAGGACAAGGTATTTATTCTAATATACCACATGTACATAACTATGACGTGCGGCGACTACTTTATTGTGTTAATAATAAAGTTCTTAACTCACCTTCGTAATCTTTCTAGATCACCGTTTGCTCTTAAGTCGAGTAATCTTTTATTAAACATACTGACATATTTAGAATTACGAGTGAACGCTAGTCCATACCCGGACATAGCGTACCATGCACCTACAGTTAAAAGCCTGCAGTCTTCATCCTTAAAAAGAAATATGTTTTATTAAGATCAAGCAATAGATTCTGATATTTGAAACCATTATAAAGGAATTACATTCATTATTAGTTTCATATATGTGGCGAAATAATGTTTGAAGTAAAGTTGTTACCTACTTATTAGTACACTTCTGTTTCACACTTCGAGAAATATTTATTATTCATGCATAAGAAATGCTAGTATAAAATTGCATTTCAACTTACTTGTGATACTAAATAGTCTAGTACAGTGCCATCGTAAATGAAGGCGTCGAGTTCTCCTGTGAGTACGCAGGTGACGCCTGCGCTTACGGTGCTACGATTGTAGCTGTGAATAAATTGATAACTCTTTAGTTGTTCACAATTCAAACATCTTAATTTTTGTGTCGCAATTTGTACTTTGTAACTTACCGAGCCATGTATGCATGAGGCTCTGTAAAATATTTGGCAAGAGTCGCGTCCGTGTGTGACCACGGGACTGTTCCGAACTTCAGTGGCGGCCGCTGAGTGAGAGGCCTCGCTATCCGCGGATCGTCCAATCCACTCAACTCGTGATATTCTTCCCGCGTGATCATGAAGGCAGCTAGGTTGGCAGTGTATATCGCAAGAAATACCACCGCAAACATAGCCCACATGTTGGTCATAAAGCGAGCAGTAAAACCTCGAGGTGAGTCCACGTGCACTGATGCCTGCAATCGTGTAAAAACACTAGAATGTCTACATACTTCCTAAATAACAATATATTTTCAAAAAATTCACCGAATTCATAACTACACTCAGCGAACAATACATGAAATTACCTGAAAAAGAACTGCCCAAACAATCCAATAAGTTCGACACAGAGAAAATCGATTCTGTGGCACTCGTTTTGAATTGTTGCCAGTTGAACAATCGAACCCGCTCGGGGATAACCACTCGAAGAAGAATATTGAGAAAGTCGCCGCTTGTATGGCGACTGCTCCCACTAGCATCCAGGAGGCTGTGTCGAACGGCTCAAGAAATGCCGTCGGCGATATGATGCCTGTTCGCTTAGCTACTACGATTGCAACCCCTGTTTCCATGAAAGGTACGCTAAAATCCACCACAGCCTCTCTGTCTGAATTTATAATCAGCGACGTTAGCACCTAAAATAAGATCGAAATTCAGAAATTATTTAAAAAAGTCGGAAATAACATCAATTGTTTACATAACAATGTGCTAATCATCCGTACCATATCAGTTTTTTTATTGACTAGATCTGCAATGAGACCATTCCATTTGCCGTGATGTAGCGTGCCCCAGCGGCCGTCCTCGACGCGCACCAGCTCGTACGTGAAGCCGAGCTGCTCCGCCAGCTGCTGCAGCAGATCTATGCAGAAGCCGCTGCAGCACTGGTACAGCGAACTGTTCCCGTGCGCCGCGCCCGCCTCCAAACTATACATACAATGCAAACATAACCATAAGGATATTTCAAAATGCTACGTCGTAGCATGTTGCTCGAATAATTTTAATATGCTACGGCGTAGTGCGTAGCCCGAAAAGATTAATATACTACGGCGTAGTTTGTAGCAAGAATATGCTACGAAGCTACGACGTAGTGTGTGCTACGTTCGGTGTGTAGCTAAAATAGGATATACTAAATTACAAAGTCGTGTAGTTGGGAAAAGTCAATATAATATGCTACAGCATTGTGTGTAGTTAGGAAATGTCGATACACTCCGACGTTATAATATATGTAGCCACAATATCATACGATGTATTGTGTTCTATGTCGGTGTGTAGCTGGAGCCTGCCATCTGTTAGTGAGTGATACCTACGTCCCGCTTCCCACATGGACCATAGGATTGTCACCAACAAGCTGGTCACGCTATAGGATAAGTTACGACGTCGTATATCGGTAAATGTTAATATGCTACGACACAGTACGTAGCCGTAGCTAGGATATGCTACGACATAGTGTAGCTGGGACAAGTCGATGTGCTACGTCGCTGTGTAGCTTGGAAACGCTACGACCTGGGACAAGTCGATATGCTACGTCGCTGTGTAGCTAGGATATATGCTACGACGTAGTGTAGCTGGGACAAGTCGATGTGCTACGTCGCTGTGTAGCTAGGATATATGCTACGACGTAGTGTAGCTGGGACTAGTCGATATGCTACATCGCTGTGGAGCTAGGATATGCTACGACGTAGTGTAGCTGGGACTAGTCGATATGCTACATCGCTGTGGAGCTAGGATACGCTACGACGTAGTGTAGCTGGGACTAGTCGATATGCTACGTCGCTGTGTAGCTAGGATACGCTACGACGTAGTGTAGCTGGGACTAGTCCATATGCTACGTCGCTGTGTAGCTAGGATACGCTACGACGTAGTGTAGCTGGGACTAGTCGATATGCTACGTCGCTGTGTAGCTAGGATACGCTACGACGTAGTGTAGCTGGGACTAGTCGATATGCTACGTCGCTGTGTAGCTAGGATACGCTACGACGTAGTGTAGCTGGGACTAGTCGATATGCTACGTCGCTGTGTAGCTAGGATACGCTACGACGTAGTGTAGCTGGGACTAGTCGATATGCTACGTCGCTGTGTGTGTAGCTAGGATACACGCTACGACGTTGTGTGTTGTAATAGTGCTTGGTTACGATATCGACCAAAATATGTAGTAAGACGAATATGGAAGTCTTTTAGTTTTAGTCGTAACGTGCGCATGAGCCTTGTTAGAATTGATAGTAGTCTTCTGTATGCTAGTAATATATGTAAGTTGGTGCTACCACAAGATGTTATAAAATTATTATTACGTATGAATTCTTACCCAGCCACTTCCACCTCCGGCGCCACTCTACAGATAACGCCGCGGTCCAGCGAGCAGCGCCCGCTCACGGGATCCGGCGGTGCCAGGTTGATGTAAGGAGGCTCTTCCAAAAATGTTATACGCATATGGAACTTCTCCGGCACGCCCTGAGGTGGGGTGTGTAAGCCACCCGGCCATACTATGTCTTTAATAATTAGCCTTTCTCTGGGATATGAATTCCACGTACCGATTTCTTCCCATACCAGCTGAGGATTTTTATAAATTAATTAGTAAATATATTGTTATCTTATCAGTATGACATAATTTGAATGCGTCACCTGTTCTCCGAGTGCCGGCCGTAAGTTCATAATTTTGAGTTCGGCAGCTTTGAGTTCTCCGTCGGGCGTGAACTCTATGCTGGGGCGGCCCGCCTCGCCCTCGACGCTGACGTTGCGCAGGTGTCGGTAGAAGCGCTCGCCGGTGGACCAGCGCGCCTCGCCCGCGCCCGCGCCGCTGCACGACAGCCGTGTTCCCAGGGGGTAGCGTATGTTCTCGGGTTCTGACACATACGATTCCACACCGTACGCGAACACCTTTACTGCTGTAGCTATCTCCGCAATTAACGATGAACTTGACGTATCGAAATGTACACCTAAAACGAAAATATAACTAAATATCCTACTGCTTGCTTATTTATCTGTAAATTGATATATGTGCGTACGTGTGCTTTCAACTTGTTTACCGTATTATATCTTATTTATATTTTGGCTACCTTCTTCGATCATTGAAGACGACATGTATGTAGACAAAGATCTTAAAGGTGTAACTTAACAATTGTATTTTTCTAATAAATTGAGTTAACCTAAAGCTGCTTTTAAACAGTAATAAAATAAGGACTTACCAAGCATTCCCACTGGAAATTTGTTCGGCTGTTGCATCGAACCAAGAACACTTTGTGTGACTATCCATACAAAATTCTCACCAGTGAGATGCAAGTCACCGGCGGCCGACAAGATCTCGGCGGCCTCTTCGCGCGTCGCGTATAGCAACATCACACGCGCTTCGCTCGTAACCAGCTCATTTAGGTCCGAAGACCGCTTTACCACGATTGCATTCAATATCGTAAATTTAAATCGATCCTGTGAATAATATTCGCAATTTTAATATTTTTCCTACTATAAAGCAACGACTAGGTAGGTAGATGATACATACTTGTAGGGCTGTAACTCTTTCACGAACAGCCTGTATAAAGTCGTCATGGCCTGCTATGGCTGAAGTAACAACACTGAATTGATGCCACTTATATCGTTCTAAAATCGATAGCATGGCCGATGTTTGGTGTTCTATCGAGGGAGCGAGCTGCAGCCGCAAAGAGGCGTGCGACGCTCGCTTTTCGAGACCGCTGTTGTCCGCATTCCACGCTATAACCTGTAAATAAAAGCGACACATTTAATTATAATCATTCGTTTAAAATATTATAACGAACATGTAAAAAGCATGAATTTGTATGCAAAGATAAAATGTATTACCGGAATGCCAAGATAGCCGGCGAGTTGTAGAAAATACTGTGCAGAGGCAGTAGAGCGCCCATATTGTTCATGATTCATAAGATAGAGGATAGCAGACACATTGACCGCTAGAAATTCCTTACATAGCGAATCCAGGATAGCTGAAAGCGTTCAAAATTAGTAAACTAGGACTATTGAGAGCGTTTGTAATGACGTGTTTGTAAGAAAGATGTGAAGTTTTCTAAGGCTTTTAGACAATTGAAAAACTATCACTTACACATAGGACTAGGCGTCAAGCCTTGCGTAGAAAGCGTAATATTTAGGCGCACGTGCGAGAAGAGTTTTAGTTTACGCGGCAACTTTGATAGCGCTGCCTTCTCGGCCTTAGTGTAATCACGTGTGCCAAAGGCTTTATGTGGCACGACAAGCGCTGCTGTGATGGATGAGGGAGCGCGCGGCGGAGGCGGCGCGGGCGAGGTGCGCGGCCGCCGCAGCCCGTCGACGCCGATGCGCACGCCGCCGCCGCGGCCGCCGTCCCGCGCGCCGCCGCCGGCGCCGCCCCCGCCCACCTTGATGCCGCTGCCGCGCTCCGCTGCCGCCGCCGTCGCCGCCGCCGCCGCCAGCGCTCCCAGCGCCGCTAGCGCCATCAGCGCTGTGCGCGTCTGCATCTCCACTCTTGATGCTGAAGTAACAAACAATAGATCCATTATGGAATCAGGCCTTAATTTCTGAAAATCTATGACATAAAATGTTAGAAAAAATATGTAGCGTTAATTCCGCGACATCGTAAATGATTATACTATTCCAAATCTATTTAGGGTTCGTTAAATGAGAAAGATAAAAACCATGAAACCTAGACCACGTTAGTAAAACCAAAACCGTCGAGAGACATTGTAGGACTGCAGCCCTTGTTTTCGGGATGATGACTCATGACTCATGACTCATGACCACCCAAATTTAAGGCATGGTGTACGTAAAATACCTATATCATATCATATCGCATAGCATCTCCAGTCAATAAGTTCATAACAAATAAAAAGATCATGACGTGATTACCTACTTGAGAGACACAGATTACTACAGAGTTAACTATTATTTTTCTTACATCGAAGCGTTTTAAAATATCCTACTTAATATTATAAACGCGAAAGTTTGTATGTATGGATGTTTGTTACTCTTTCACGCAAAAACTACTGAATGGATTTTAATGAAACTTTACAATAATATAGCTTATACATCAGAATAACACATAGGCTACAATTTGTAAACATATTGTTCGAAATACTAAACCTGCGCAGACGAAGTCGCGGGCACCAGCTAGAATCTTTATAAATTACTTATGGCATCTTCGCACCCTCGTTTCGTTGCGAGAGTTGCGACTACAACTATACATTCTTAACTCTTCTCCTAATTTCATAAAACCAAAGAGAGGTTATGGACATGGTTTGGGATGTGCCGAAGAAGATGGGGCATTTTTATTCGGGTCTAGATATGAAAAAATACTTCAAGTTTTTTTTTAGTACCCGAAATTATGCTATTATCTGATACGCTTTCAATTAAATTTGTTGAACTGATTTCTTTAGCATTGGAAGGGCAACGGGTAACGTTAAATGAGCAAAACCTCAGACCCTAATTATTAATTACTAATGTTATAGTAATTAATGAAAAGTTTAACGTATATTAGAAAGTAGTTTAATTGATTCTGCTCATGTTCTAATGGAACTATTTTCAGATTGCGCGCATTTGACATTACAAGCTGATATGAATTTGACATCCGGGTGAAGAACTTTTAATAGTTGGCTTTAAATGCCGAATGGCGGGAATAAGCTACAAATAAAATACTTCTTAAATTATCTTTCAGTACCCTCAATAAAGCGATACTAATTTTCAACATCTAGCCTGAGGTTTGTCGTTCTATATAATTATTCCAAATGTAAATAATTAACATCTTTATAAAACACGTACCTACTCATTTACTTTGCTGGATAGTTTGTAAATGCATTTTGCATTGTTAAAATTCCCATCAAGATTGTACAGAATTACAGATTATCTAAATAGTTACCTACTTATTTTTTTCCTGAAATGCTCAAAACTAAATTGTTTCAATTAAACCAATGTTTAAAAGGCATTTCCTACTCGAAAACTGGCTTGTTCTATTTAAGTAAAGAACTGGGTATGTCATGTATCGCAGCTGTAGGTACTTGTAGGCGGGGTTCAAACATCCTCTCGTCCCATGGATGATTTGAAGGATACGCCCTTAAAGTTTATTCAATTGGAAAAATTAATTAGTATGTAGAAGTTTATTAGAGCTATTAATTAAAAATATACTTTAATTTAACATAGTTTCGTGCAGTATTCGATACCTAAATAAGTCACAACAAGTCCATACTAATTGATTACACAAACACAACTCAACATTATTTTTAGATAAAAAAGTATGTTTTACTTCTTACTACGTTCTACTATGAGAAATAAACAGTAACTGAATTCAGACATACTCTTGTATTTAAAAAACGCAGAGCAGAACTTATTACCTATTTTAGCTATTAGTTAATTAAATGAAAGATATTCCTGTTAAAAACCTTTAAAGAATTTTAATTTTGGTATGTAGGCACGTATGTATAAAGTTATAAGTAGTTGTTAAGTTGATCAATATTAATTATCTAGGTGCTGGGTAAGTATCGGGTATCCCTTTTGAATTAAATGAAGTAGGTAAATATTGATATAGGCCAGCAGATACCTATTGTATAATTTGTAACTTTAAAATATTTATAGCAACAGGATGTTTTAGATCGTATAACAGCTGCTATAATCCACAAATTTCCGCGGTTTCATTTGCGTTCCTTGGAAACTACTTCACGTACCCGGATAAAATATTGCTATGTCACGCAGGGATAATATCGCTTTCCAACAGGAAAGTTCAGTGCTTACAGCACCTTCAGGGCACAAACAAACAAACAACAACACAAAATAATAATGATAGGCGTAATGTAAATATGTTATTTAGATACAAACATTCGTGAATAAAACCCACCTACTAACATATTCGTTAAAAATAAATTAGGTACGTAGTATACATTCATGTAGTTTCTTTAATAATTCTTTAATTCTATATTTTAGAATTTATTATAATTCTATAATAAATTACTTAAATAACAACTATCAAGTGTCTCAGTTATCTAAAGATTACCAATATTTAGTGTTACAAACTACGTTCCAAATGAAAAAGATTGAAAATCCACCTGTGATTAATAGTAGGTACTGTAGATAGGTAAGCTACCTAAAATCTGTAAAACACAACAACCTCCAAACAAAACACGATACTTATTAGCAAGTAGACACCTAAAGCCTAAAGGCACCTATCGAGATATTTTCGCACAAGAGCATTTTGCAAATTCTATGTTACCGTCCAAAAGAGGTTGGTAGAAGGACAGACTGACCAACCCAAAAAAAGTGGGATACGGGCACGAAGACGATGACGACCCCAAAAAAGCTAAATTTCGAACAAAAACCTGTAATTAGATATGTACATAGTTACGTAGTACAAATATGGCAGTGAGCAATCAGCAATCAGTACTTAGTAGACAAACCCATGGACGCAACTTACGCTAGATCATCATCTTATTTTACCTAACTAGGTATACAAGATGATGTTAGATTATCATTTTACAGGCACGTTATACGAGCATAAAATGAGTCCTTATTATAACTATGTACATATTTATTTAGGTAGCACTTGATAATAAGGTATTGTAGATTTGTAATGAATTTAGATTAATTCTCTTGTTTAAGTACTTACACCTATTACCTACTCACATATAATATGCAAATAAAATGCTTTTTTTTATCTTATAAAATAAGTACCTATAAGCGCGTTAATCGGCGGTGGTGACAGTGGCAGCGGCGGCCGCGCGACAGGGTGCGCGCTACTATCCACATAAACTTAGATGGCGGCGCGGGCCAACATGGGGTCGTTCTGGGACGGACAGTGGCGCGGCACCGCGCCGCCTGTAACACGAGCTGTGAGCCACGCGTGTTTACGTAAGCGCCACGCCCCGAGCCACGCTCCGGCTGTTTGGGGCGCGGCGCGAAGCGCGAAGCACCTCCAGACGCCGAGCGCCGACTGACGCGGCTTCACCCCCGCGCGCCATCCGGCCTCGCGCCTGCGCTAGCTACTTACAATATCTGCGAGCGAGCCTTCCAATGTCCTGTTACATAATGGGACCAAAAATTCACGGCTCCCTCACACACTGCTATCACCATCGAAACTTGATATGATCTCTATATTTTTTATCACTTAATAAGGAAATTCCTAATGCATTCAATTAATTTTATTAATTGCCAAGAATATACTTTCAATGACCACTATATCTTGCAATAAAGTCGGGTTTTTATACAAACATGTTCATTGGTTTATATTAGGAGTTACCTGCAATAGGTAGGTATTATGAAGGTACTGTCCTTTAGGGCAAGAGCATTTTTTAGCTGCAGGTACTTACCCACCTATTGTAACTAATTATCTAGGTGTACGTCGCTTGATTGACCACAGCATGAAACGGCTCATTATTTACTGTATATGTGTACCTTTTTATATTTTTATGGGCCCTGGTTGCCTGAAATAAAGGAATAAATAAAAATAAAATAAATAAATAATTATAGAAGGCAATTTATTTTACAATAATTATGGTTGGTCATTTAAATAAAACATCTTATCAAGGCTTCACAAGTAGGATCTGCCAGTAACCCCGTCGTTTTACCCTTGCCCCTTGAGAGCTACTCCGCTCACCCGGACAAAAAGTAGCCTTCTTAATAACCTACTTATATCTAGCCTTTCTGGATAATTAGGTTTTACCTACCTATGCACTGAAATATTTTTTCAAATCGGTCCATTTTTCCCTGACATAAGCGCATTTAAACAAACTCTTCAGCTTTTATAATAGCACCTACCAAATACCTTATACCTAATAATACTTACTTACCTACCTAAGAGCGCCTATTTAATTTATTGATTTCATTTCATTTCCTGTCACACAAATCTTATCCGGATAGCAAGGCAGACAACATAAAAGTAATTATTCAATTTAGAGCAATCGTTTGATTCTTTTCGCGTAACCACCCTACAGAAATACTTAATAGCGCTTTAGTAGCATCCAAAGACTGTAGCATCGATAAGTAGATAGGTAGGTACGTACTCGTTGGTAAATAAGACTGCTACCTTCATATTGCCTAAGGGCCGGCGCCCACTGCCGGCGTGGCACGGCATGGCACCGCAGGTTGTGCAGTGGCATGCCGTGGCATCCAGCTGAAAGCCCAGCCTCAGATCAAAGTCTTTGATCTGAGGCTATCCAACTGTCACATTATAAATTTAGCAGAATCGGGCCCCAGTCGTAATCAATAATTTGTGGAAGGTCCTTATCCTTACCAATAGAAACAAAACATGAAATCACAATGTAGCTGCTTTCAAAGGTCCGTTAAGGAATTCCCTAAACTCCACTTTGCCTTCTTTGTCAGGTCTGGGGCCCGATTCTCCTAATTTTACTTACGATTTACGTTCGACTCGATTCGACTGAGATCCAATCCCGACTCGATTACGATTGAAGCGTATGTGGCATTCCGCTATTTTTCTTTGAAATAAACGTTTTTATCCTTTTCTGTCATTCAATAATGAATCATTTTGTCTGCAAATGATTTACGATTGCAAAATGATTGTACAGCAAACTACCGTATAGATAGACCAAAATCACCAAAATAGCAGACCAATCGCAAACCAATCGAATATGGTTGGAATACGATTAGTCTTATATTAGTAGCAGAATGCCCGATATGGTTAAAACTGCTATTGCGATTCAATTGTTATTCAATTTTCACATTACTAACTTAGCAGAATCGGGCCTCTGGACGCCATTATTATAGTTTCCATATTCATTAATGTTTTGGGACGGGTGGAACGCTCCATAATAAGGAGTGGTTTCACAGTTCGGAGCCCGTTTGGCCTCAAAATTATAAATGCCCTTAGAATCAAGACCTCCTAATTAAGTTCTTAATAACCCATCTGCTGGCTTATTCGCTAACTTTCGAATTCTCAGATGTCAACTGGCCTCAGTTGTCATCGGAACTTTGATGTCAACCGATAAGTTCAAAACATTGGTATTCTGTATCGCATGAAGTGGATATCGGTGGATATCGTTACACGGTTGCTGACGCCAAAACTACGATGACAATTTGACAGCTCTATTTTTTTATCCATTATCCATTATGTCCACTAGGCTTACGGAATCGCAATATAACGTTTATCGATACAGAAACAGCTGTCAAAATGAGTCATGGTGGATATCAGCCTGATGACGTCATCTCATTTGGTAACTGGCGTTAGCGAATAAGAAAATAGCTGTTTGACAATTAACTAATGTACACTTTACCAATTGATGATATCTGCGAGCTGTCAGTGGAGTTAGCGAATAAGGCTAATGTTGTTATAGAACAGAATTATTATAATTACAAAAAATAAAACCGACTTCCAAAAACACTATCCGCGTTAGTGGAAAGTTCAATACGAATAATTTAAACCCAAATACGAGGTAGTTATGTAGGTGCCGTTGCCGAATTCCCTCAACCTTCCATCGTCTCCATCATCAGGTCAGCTCCAAACCTCCACTGTTGAATAGTGTTATCAGACATAAATACTTAAGTGTTGAATTTTTACCCTATGCATGCCTACAATTTTCAAGTTGTGGTGGCCTAGTGGGCAAAAGAACCAAACTCTCGACTATGAGGGCGCGGGTTCGATTCCAGGGGCCCGATTCTCCTAATTTTACTTAAGCAACATACGATTCATATTCGAATGCGATTCAATCCCGACTCGATTACGATTGAAGCGTATGTGGCATTCCGCTATTTGGCTAGTTAAGAACAGCAGTGATCCAAGTAACATTTTTGACAAAATGGAGCTAAGTCGATTTTTGGGACTTTTGAGTATGAAGTGAGGTTGTGCAAAAGAATCCAAGTGCTATTCAGTACTTTTTCAAACAAACTTTTTATGTTACGTTTCGGTATTTCAACAAATATTGCTATTTTCTACAATTATATCAATATTTTTATCAAAATTGCATTTACTAAAGAAAAACAGCTATGAAAGTTTGAGTTATGTTTATATCTATCAAATAACAAACATATTTTAAATCATGTGCACAACATCATTATGATATTCATTAAAACGCATTTCTATGAATATCTCAACTTTTCAAAAATGCTACTTGGATTACTTCTGTTCTTACCTAGCCATTTCTTTTTTTAAATAATCGTTTTTATCCTTTTCTGTCATTCAATAATGAATCATTTTGTCTGCAAATGATTTACGATTGCAATATGATTGTAGAGCAAACTACCGTATAGACCAAAATCACCAAAATAGCAGACCAATCGCAAACCAATCGAATGTCGTTGGAATACGATCAGTCTTATATTAGTAGCAGAATGCCCGATTATGGTTAAAACTGCTATTGCGATCGTATTGCGATTCGATTTCTATTCAATTTTGACATTATTAACTTAGGAGAACAGGGCCCCAGGTCAGGCAAGTACCAATGCAAGTTTTCTAAGTTTGTATCTACTTTCTAAGTATATCTAATAGGTACCGGGTTTACACTCTCGCCTCGCGCCTCGCCTCGTACCTCGTCTAGCAGCTCGCGAGGTAGCGTGTTCCTGTTTACACTCTCGTGCGTTCGGTTTGCGTTGAGCCAGCAACGCTCGTATCCCTTTGACTCGTGCCCAAAAAACCGACTCCGAGGCGAGCGCCGCGAGTGGCGAGGCGAGCTGCGAAGCGCGAGGAAGCGTTTACACTCTCGCCTCGCCACTCGCACGAGAGTGTAAACCGACTATTAGACACCAATGACTGTGTTTCGGATGGCACGATAAACTGTAGGTCTCGGCTGTCATTGGACATCCTTGGCAGTCGTTACGGGTAGTCAGAAGCCAGCAAGTCTGGCACCAGTCTAACCAAGGGATATCGTGTCGCCCGGGTAACTGGGTTGAGGAGGTCAGATAGGCAGTCGCTTCTTATAAAGTACTGGTACTCAGCTGAATCCGGTTAGACTGGAAGCCGACCCCAACATAGTTGGGAAAAGGCTCGGAGGATGATGCATGCCTACAACTTTCAAAAGTTGCCGTCGATTTCTTAGCGTTTCCATGACCTCCGATCCTGACCACCTGGGAAGTAGGTATACCATTTCAAACAAAAATAGAATTTAGCAAATCGGTCCAGGTGTCTGTAAGTAATCGGTGAACATAAATAACAAAAAAAAAGATCCCGACTTATTGAGAACTTCCTCCTTTATGGGAAGTCGGTTAAAATTGTAGTTATAATTTTAGAGAAGAAAATAATGTTAAGATATTATTCTATGTAAGAAAAAAAATGAGTGTTACCAGTGATGACTTACGGCACCGAAACGTGGTCTCCCTATCGGCCTAATCTCAAAGCTCAAAGTCGCTCAACGAGCTATGGAGAGGGCTATGCTCGGGGTTTCTCTACGTGATCGAATCCGAAATGAGGAAATCCGTAGACCGTCACCGATATAGCCCACTGGATTAGCAAGTTGAAGTGGCAATGGGCTGTTGCTTGCAGAGCAGATGGCCGATGGGGTCGAAAAGTGCTGGAGTGGAGACCACGGACTAGCAACGCAGGACTAGCAGCGTAGGACGTCCACCAACAAGGTGGACAGACGATCTCATAAAGGTCGCCGGAAGACGCTGGATGCAGGTCCCCTCCAACAGGTATTTGTGGAGATCTAAGAGGGAGCCCTATGTTCAGCAGTGGACGTCCTATGGCTGAGATGATGATGATGATGAAGAAAAAAAAATGTTGTCGGGTGGTGAATAAGGAGCCTTTGACAGTTTGGACCATGTCAATCGATGTGATCTTTCGGCATACTCAAATGGACTCGAGACGGAATTGGACGCCTTTGACAGACGAGTCCGTAGGCTATTGATTTCATACAAGATGCAACAACCACATTCATAAGAACCGAAAAAGGTGGTAAAATCCATCCACACACAACCCAATTTGCTTAAGCTAAGGCTTAGGGGATAATTCTGTATGGTAATGGTGTTCATTAATAGATTTATACTAAGCTGGTTAAGATTTTAGTACTGGTTAGGCTTTTTGTTATTACATTGCAACTAAATGTCTTCTTTGGGACACACAGCCAGAAGAACAAAAGATAAACTTCTCACACACGTTGCTATGCACAGATACTGTCACTCAAAAAGGAAATATTATTATCTTACCGATGTCTAGTGTATTTTTACATTATAAGCATAATAATATTATGTACTCAGCACTGATTTGGAGTATAATCTTTAGGTAAAAACTTAATCTTAATGAAATCAAATGATTATGGAATCCCATTTGAGTAATTATGACAACAATAGAAAATAAACAATCTTTTGATTTATAAAAAAAAAATGTAGGTACATACAGTTTGTAAAGGCTAACTCAAAACATAAAAATAATACATGCAATAATAAATATATTGAAATGCAATTTGGAGGCTATTTCTTTGGTTGTAATTATTTGCCGGACACAGCATTATAATTTATTTAAAATTACAGTAAAAAATAGGTGGAAATTATTTATCACAGTTATTTACACAACCATTGTAAGTTGTACAAAATTACCTATTATTAAGTTGCTTAATTATTGATTATGTGACTTGTATCATCAACCAAGAAAAAGTTATGCAGTTCATAACTACACTGTCATTATTTGGCTGATGCTACACTTTCACTATTTCAGTCTTGAAAAATCATCTAGCATAATCGGATACCATATTCTCATCACTATTTTTCATATCTTATACCCTGTAAAAATAGAATCCTTGCATTTTTCCACTTGAACCACACAATTGTAACTATTTTCAATAGTCCCATTTTCATTACCTGTTTTTGTTAAATTGTCCGAATTCATAACAAAGTTCGAAAATATTATTATCAAAGTTCACCACAACACTACCATAATTAATTTTAACCATCAATAAAGTTCACAGTTCAAACACAATTTTTTTATTCAGAAATTATATCATTACATTGGGGTTGATACAGTTTTATCGCCGATCACGGTAGGATCTATGTGAGTCACGTTCACGACTTCGGCCACGGGAACGATCAGAAGTACGCCACAGAAATTCATCCACTGAGCGTTCATAAGACCTCTTATCATAAACTAACACTGAACGGGGATAATCAGCTAAGTCATAGTAACGTGGAGGAGGCGGTGGGGGTGGTGGCGGTATGCCATCATAAGACAGTGCTCCACTGAATCCTGGTGGGGGTACATAAGGCAATGGAGGCAACTGATGATGCATTGATCGCATATACTCTGCCACATAAGCTTCAGCTGCAGTACTACTGCTACCATAACCCTCTCGATTGCGTCCAAACCAAATTGGCAAGCGCTCTCTCATGTATGGTGAAGGTGATCTGCGTTTGTACGAGCTTGATGAAACTCGATTTCTAGGTGATATAAATGGCTTTCTCCTACTCCTGGAGGAAGAATTCAAGCGGTTTCTAAAGTTTGATCCTCTAGATGACAAAGGAGCCCGATATGTCCTGTAATTGCCTCCACTTTTCAAATAGCCTTTTTTGGAAGCCTCCTTGGACTTTCTGAGTATAGGAGTCATTTCAATACCTTCATCTTCAGGAAAAAGCCTACATAATTCTTCAGCAACTTTTGGCTCAATTTCTTGACCATCCCTTCCAATTTTAACCGGCTTTCCTTCATTCCATGGATTATAGAGGTGTAGTGTGTTACTAAATGGCAATTCTTTGCGACAAATCCAATCAACTTTAAAGACGCCGTCTAAAACTTTGGCTGATAAGCCTGGCGGTAGCACCCATGATATAGGAGCGACATCTCGTCGTGATTCACTGCCCAGGCGTGCAAAACCAGCGAATTTGCCACTTTCCTTCACTGAAAATATTAGTAGCACATTCCTGGACTCACGATACGCCTGATTTAAATTGGCTTCGTTCTGTGGCAGTGTAGACCATACACCTTTCGCTTTTGACAATGTTATATTTTCTGCATTATTCGATTTAATCAAAAAGAATCTGGTGTCCCTGAATAAATAATTCAGTTTGGTCATATAATCATACGTCTTTACTTTGCTGCTGCTTGTTGTAAGGCATCGTCGTTTATTTTGTGGAGGTGAATGGCTTTCAGACTTGGTACGTTTACGATTTGCGCGTCTCTCTTTGGATCTAGTGCTAACAGAACTAATACTTGGAGTACTTGACTCGCTAGAAGACGTACTAGACACTTCACTTCGTGTATCAAAATCTTTTCCTTCCTCTAATTGTTTTAATTCTTCGCCAATTTCAGCTTCTACTTCACCAACGCCAAGGTTGACGGCGTCGGTGTTGTTGGAGACCTCCATTTTCAGTTCAGTTTGTTGTTTAATAATGTTATACAAAAGTTGGTCAACAGATTCAATTAGTATGCCAACACTTAATTATAACCATAGTATTTATTTCTAAAATAACATGTCAAGTACTAAATTACAACATTTCTCAAAAATAATAAAAATTACACGACACGATTCAATCAAACTATTCATTCACTTCAAGTTCAGCAAAACGTAATGAATTTATTAAACTCTTTTGTCTTTGGTGAACCCCATAGACAAAAAATATATAATTTTACGTCAATAGCTGCAGTCTGGAGACAACGTATTTTGAGCTCAGGGTGGTTCAGGATTTATTCAGGAAGAATGGAAATGCAATGAATTTGAATTATTTGTAGCATATCAGAATCATTTAACTTTCATTACAGTTAACAGCCGTAGGTCAACATTCTCATTTATACATATATTTGTTCATTGTTGTTCACACCATGAAAGTTATCAAATTTTTCTTCTGAGTGGGACCATGTTTTACAATTTGGTGATTTCATTAGGAACATATTTCGTGATTACATTACACAGTGAAATGTCACTGTCTATAATTATTTGGAATTTTAAATTATCAAAAAAACACCTTATTTAGTTTATGGTTTTAGATATCCGGTAGTGTACAGTTTGTGTTTCCGCCTGGGTCCTGTCAGTCAGCTGATTTTAACTTCGTAATGTTGGTAGCGGTAGGCTGCGAAAAAAGCGCGTAGAAGTTTGAAGAAAACTTACAAGATTACAGGACTCTTGTTAACTCCTTATTTCATGTGAAACTAATTGCTGATTTATTATTTTCTACTTTTGTGTATTTCGTTGCCATCTGATATCCTTAAAAATGCATTATGTTCAAAAATACTTAGAGAAAATACCAATACCAACAATTAATATCAATCCAACACCCGGTAAAAAGCTATCAAACATTTATCTGTACTGTAATTATTACAGTTTTTACTCACAAAAGGTAAGTTATCGTTTATATTTATTTTTGCTGTTATAACTAAATTAACGTAACGTAAAAGTACTCAACTCGATATATATTATAAACCCCACTGGTGGTTTCAAAAATAAAACTGAGATTTGAGTTTATTGTTGTTTACTTTGTCTACCATTTATTTCGTAGGTACTCATGACGCTTTACGAAAAGAATATTGAGTTTGAGCCTTTAATTGTGGACATAACAAAAGGAGAGCAGTATTCTTCATGGTTTTTGGATATAAATCCTCGAGGGGAAATACCAGTGTTAAAGGTAAAAAATGAAGTTATACCAGACTCTACAAGAATTTTGGATTATTTGGAATTTTATTTAGATCCAGGTTTGTTTAAAACAATATACACATTTAATTTTATTGATAAGTGAATGTTTTAATATAAGTCTTTTTTTTAGAATTGACGTCACTAATAAATGTGTCAGCAGACAGTAAAGTACTGGATAATATCAATAGATTCCGTGAGATGTTAGAAGCACTACCAGCTGGTTTAATTACTGTGGGTTCATTCTTTCATCCTCATCTGAGTGGAACTCCCAAGTTACCATTTATTCAGCCAGTTCGTGAGATACTTAAAAGTGAGTATCTAGGTAAACATTTGAAATGAGAGTGAATCTCTTAGCTTGTATTAAATTTTAAGCTTTCTCATTACTTTTTCGAGTATCCAAATAATTTTGCCCTCAAAGCATTTTGTCACCGTTGGAGACAGCCAGTGTTTATATATATGCTACTTATGTTGCCAGGTGGTGACCTGGGAAATTCTACAAATCTGAGAAAATTAGCTGAGGAAAATCCTAAAGCTAGAAGTATATTACTTTACAAAGCTGAGATTCAAGATCGAAAACATGAAATAATAACCAATGAAGAGGAGTACTCCAAAGTCCTCAAAGTTATTGATCAAGTTCTAACTCATGTGGAAGAACAATTGAAAAAGCAGCCTGAAGGTAAGTTAGAACACCCTACTAACATTATAAATGTGAAAGTACATTTTTTTGCTACACTTTCAGACAAAAACTACTTAACCGATCATCATGAAACTTTGTATACATGTCACCAGAAAATACTAAGACTCGTAAGTTGATCAACTATCTAGGTAGTTGATCAACTCTCGGAAAATAATAAACGGCATTTGAAATGTGAATGATGTGAATGAACATAGGATACTTTTTATTTAACAAAATAAAACTCACTCGAGACGCGGGTGAAACCTCGGGGAATAGTTAGTAAGTCATAAAGGAGTACCCACAAGTGAGACTACGAATAAATTGATGATGACAATACGACAATAAATTAAACTTCGCATACCTCTGCAGATTATCATTCTATCTATAAAAAATTATTTGAATAATATACACATATTATATCCAGTAGTTAGCCATAGTTTTTTTGTCATTTGCTATTTATACAATATGTTTTTGATACACATTAATAATTATGGCGCCAAAAAGTAGCTACAAGACCGCGCATCACCGCTGTTGCCGCTCTTGCTCTTATCACATGTACAGGTATTCCGTTTCCTGTTTTATGCTATAATTTCTTAGAACTTCTTACTACTTATGGTTGTTACTTTCGTTATTTTTACGGAAGCTACTTTAAAAGTCAGAAAAAAGACTAACATTGTCCGTGATTACATTTAACGTCGTTTCTCATCTCTATTTGTGTAGGGTAGTAGGAACATCAGGGTTGCAAAAGAGAGTATAATAATATAGGATGTGTATAGGAAGTAAAAAGGGTTTTTACCATGAAGTAGAAGATAGGGGATTAAATAAGTTAGTATATTATATTATTATAGTACGAGTATAATGAGGGAGTACACATTAGGAAAGGACTGTGACGTCAGAAGTAAATTAGGGTTGTTGATGTGCCCTTACCCACTGACTGAGGTAGATCCGCCACTGAATTGGATACCAATGGACGCTAATGTATCTTATATATTTTTTTAGGTAACTGGCTGTGCTGCGAAAACTTTACCATTGCGGACATAAATTTAGCTATTCTCCTCCAACGCCTTTGGGAACTTGGATATGAAGGTAGATATTGGGCGGCTGGAAAACGTCCCTTATTAGAAAATTATTACAATCGTGTCAAACTACGAGAATCTTTTAAAAAAACCATACCTAATTTACCAGTTCATCTGAAAATGATTGTGATGTCGCAACCACCAGCATATTTAGGCGCTGCAGGCGCAGCATCAATTGGAGTTGTTGTTGCAATTGTATATATATTCAAAAAAATTATACGCTAAGCATTGCTTGTCTAAACCAAATTGGCCAATAATATTCCATTATAACCTGTTATTTATATTTTATGATTTACCTAAACATATTTTTTACTGTTCTTGTATATATTTCTGAGGCAGTAACTGTAGGTAGATAGTTACACCATGATGCTTTATATCTGCGCCCCTTGCTCACATTTTCAGTTCTCGCCAAACATTTTGCTGGCACTAAAAATTAAAATCAATGTATTTATGGAGATAGCTAATTAAGTACCTATCAGTGGTCAACTGATTATGGACTTCAAAGCTTATTCTTTGCGCAGCGCCGGCATTAGATAGGAGTTTTTTTGCAACAGGTTCAATGTGAGCGATGTTCGTTACGTTGACTTGCCGCTAGCTTATATTGCTATGAGGTTACCTACATACAGTTACCGGCACGGATGTCGAGCCCTGACCTTCACCTGCGCAGAAGCGATTTACTGCCTTATTGCCTTATGCGTACGGGTGCGCAAACCGATCCCCACTCTTCCGCCGAGAGCCCGACATCCGTGCCGGTAACTGTATCTATTTTGAATTGGAAGAAATTGAGAGTGCAGCAAAGACTTCTTGACTTTTTGATTGCATCTATTTAAGTGAATACAGTATTACTTTACCAAGACTTTATATAGTGTAGTGGGTCCTAGTTCACTAGCGTTATTATTATAAGCACTAACCGTTTGGCGCTATTTGACTGTACACCACACATTATTTTCATTACTTTTTCCAAAACTGTGTAAATAATTTTCCTTTTCACACAGCACCACACAGTTATGATCATTAATGTGCAACTAGTTTCGAAAGAGCTTTTATAGGCCTATTTAAAAAAAAAAAGTGACTGAGACTTTTTGAGCTTTTTCCAATTGACTTCAAAGAGAAAGAGAGAGGTGGAATAGCTAGATCACATGAAGAGTTGCTAGCAGCAATGATCTGTTCCTTATTTCTAGTAAACAATTAAGCACTATCTTAATTATATGTACCTATGTATTAAACTTCTATCTTTAAAAAATAACAATAAAAGCAGTATTATTTACCTTTTAAGATATTTATTAAAACCGTAAAATATGTAATTTGGTTTTATTTACAAGATATTGTTAGAATTAAATTTATTCCTGACAATAAATACCATCCAAATGCTTGGGTTAATAAATAACAACTACTACTGTAATGTTTAAAACACAAGAAAATTACTGATGCAAGTAAAGGTACCATGGGCACTCAATCATTTAAATTTTTTTATTTAATTTTATTTATAGACATATGTCTATTATATAAAAAGACTGTTGGTGCAATTAGTGATAATTTAGATTTCTATTAAGTTTATTTTAAATGTGCCCAATAACCACAATATAATATTTCACATTAGCAGTCACCAAAGAAACAAAACAAGTGAACATAATCCAAAATTAAGTTATTTCAGAATAGATAATATCTTGAATGTTTAGGGCAAGCATACTGAACCACATGTATCAGTATTCACAATTTGTAGGAAGTCCTAAAAAAGTAAAAATAAACCTACTGGTTGCTTACATAATTATAACTTATTAATTAAATAAAAAACAAACCCAAACTGAAATATCCCAAACTATTAAATACAACCAGACCCACTTAAATATGTCACCATTCAAGAATTTTCTATCTTGCCTCTTCTTTAGTATTTTCAGAGTCATAGCTTGTATTAATTGGCATACCCATAAAATGTTTGCCATTTGTAGAACTCCTTTTTCGATATACTGGTGTTGTAGGTACTGCATTATTTCTATTATTATATTTAAATATACCTTCTCCAGGTAAATTAGGTACAATATTTGGTATGGTAAACCATACCCTATAAGTCACAAACCAAGTGAGCACTGCTATGACACCACTGATAAACTTTTCCACCATTATATGGTAATATAAAATAGTGGACACAAGCATGACATCCCAGAGCAACTGCAGCAAAGCAATGGCTATTAAATATGCTCTTACATATGGTGTAAAATTTTCATAGGATATTTTTAATATAGTCAACTCATCTGTACTTATATTTTTCAATGGGTTAACGCTTGCAGACTTGTCATCTACACTGCGAGCATACTTCTCATCTCTTATGTAGTCTTTTATTCTCTCCCATCCATTGATGGCTTTTGCTTCTTCAATCATAACCAAACTTGAATAAATAAGAATAAAGCAGTGGCCAGATATATCAAATCCATTCCAAAAATGCCCTTCCTGAAGGCATGATATTTTGTTGTTAAAACCTTTATTATTGCAGCGCCCATAACTGGTTTCTATCATATTAAAAACAGTGGTCCAAATGTACCAAAATGCTGTAGCAACCAATAATCTTGATAAATGAGATGTTGCTATTATCCTTCTCTTTCCACAGCATGTTGTATAGGATGTTAATAATACATAAGGCACAGTCAGAAATAGAGTCCAAAACCACCCAATTTTCACAAAATATTGGTTGAATAAATTATCACTCCTCGAAAAGTATGTTTTCGGGAACGTTAGTACATCAGCAACGATAGATAGTAAAAAGAGCGCTCCTAAGTATACTGCTATTTTCAAATTTGTGTCAAAAAACAAAATCTTCTTGCAAATGTGCACAATCATCAACACGAAAATTTCAAGTATTGAGGATTCTTCGCGAGTTGGCTTGGTACCTTTAGGGTCAACGGGATCATTTTGCACTTTGTAGTTCATCCGGGCGTTCTTAAAACTTCCTCGGGTTGTCATGATTTGTAAATTTTCATTGGCACCACGGCCTTTGTTTGGGAATATTAATGTATGATTGTAAACTAAGTAAAGTATGTATTTTTAGAATCTTCGTAACTTTCTCTTACTATCTTTAGCCATTAGCAGAAATTAAAAGTTATATTTAATTCGAAGACCTGAAGAAAAGTCACTAACTTCACTCGTCAAAATAGGACACCTTTATTTGACATTGTCACGATTGTCACTTGTGTGACGTCAGAAGTGTCATGCTTGAAGTCTCGAGACTCGGTTCCAGGATTGGGCTGAAATCGCTTTGTGGGTTTTAGAAACTTATTATACAAAGCAGCCTGAAGTCTGAGTGCATGTTGATGTTGAAGTCGGTTCTGCGCTAAATCTCTGGAGACGTAAGGTTAGGTTCGGTGCCTGGAAACCTGGAAACGCAAATGCCTTATGCGCTCACTTTTTCCGATCTATTATGATCCCACAAAAGAGTAAGAACAAGTGACAACAATTTCATCTTGATAATATTATAGGTGGTACATATTTAAGATATAGGCTATATGAAAACGTGATTGTAATCTATACATATAATAAATCTGTAAAAAAAAACTGTGTCTGTACATTGAATATAATAAAAAAAAAAATTGTGGGGTTTAGAAACAGTACTAAATAAATAAATATGTTGAAGAAGTTCCTCGATTCCAACGAGATAGGATTCTTTTTTCGAGATAGGATTCTCGATTCTAGTTGTCCTTGGGTAATGTGAACGCGACTTGAGTTGTTTTTTATATGACGTAATACCGGTTTTACACTCTCGCCTCGCGCCTCGCCTCTTACCTCGTCTAGCAGCTCGCGAGGTAGCGAGTGCCTTTTACACTCTCGTGCGTTCGGTTTGCGTTGAGTCAGCAACGCTCGCATCCCTAAGGGTGAATCCACATCTGACGAATATGTAGCTAATGAGTAGCTCGCGAGTAGTTTGCGAGCTGCCCCTCTTTTTTGTTATTGTTATAAAAAAGGGCACTAAGAAACAACGCCCGGAACGCCGAGATTGCTGTGCTTATGTCTGCGTAGTTGGCTGATCTTATATAAAAACAGCCGCGGCCGATAATCGGCTAGGGCGCCATTACAAACAAGACACAAAGACTCACCTCAAGATTCTAAAAATGTGAATGTATGAGAAGAAGTAATTTGTACGTTATTCCATGCCAATAAAGAATTCAAATACATGAGGCCATTCCGGCTGTATGAGAATGGCGTGAGACCACCGCACCCCACCCCGTAAATTCATAATAAGAAAATATGTTTTTAGTCGTGGCAACACTGGGCAACCAAGCCAAAGCAAGGCAATATCAAGCTCTTGGTTGGCATCCGTAAGTACTCCTACCTAGGATTTCCCCCCTTTTGTGGTAATCGGCATTAAAAGCGTACAGTATTGTTTACATCGCAAAATTCGTAATGCGTAAAATATCTAAAAGTCGTGCAGACGATGATGTGATATCGTCGACGAATGGGTCTGTTGATAATAATGATGCCAATGATGCCATTGATGATCATGCCGACGCGGTACGCCAAGCTGACCCAGATCACCCTGACGAAAAAGAGCCTGCATCTGAATCAACTGAAAATGTCGAATTAAATGAGGATGTATCAACAAGTACCACCAAAGAGACTCCCAAAAAAGGAAAAGCTAAAAAGACCAAAAAAAGGAAATCGGAGAAAAATACCGCGGACCAAGAATACGAGGTTTGTAGTAGCATCATATTTGTAAACAGTGCCAATAGCATTTAGATACACTTACTTGATAAAAAATTATAATCTCAGTATTTTGATACATCTTTTAAATCTCGTATATGCGCAGAAAGCTTGTTTTTATTGTGATTTTTTATTTGACGTTAAACACAGAAATAAAACAGTACATTTAATGATTTTGGGCAAGAAGCTTGATGAACTCAAACTTTTGTAGTTGAAATGAAAAGTGTAAATAATCAATTTCAGGTTGAGAAAATTGTTGATTCCAAAAAGATTAAAGGGAAACTGCATTATCTAATACGTTGGAAGGGTTATTCTGCTGACAGTGACACCTGGGAACCTGAGAACACTCTTTCTTGTGCTGAATTGATAAACAAGTATAATGATGAGGTAAGGTTTGGTATTTTTATGGAGTGAATCTAAGTTGGTATGGGTAACATGCTAATGAGCTAATCACAGTTATTGCAGCTTAAAATAGTGGGTATATATTTTTTTATTATTAATTATGAGATTTGGTGCAGTGTTTTGATGAAATGACTAAAGTGACACACACCTGGTCCGTGTGGGTGCTCAGGGGATGTAACTATCAACAATGTATCAACAAACAATGTATCAACAAAGGGTTAAACCCAAACCAAAGGACCCAGTCCTTTATTTATTTATTCTTTGTTGCACACTTAACAATACATATAAAAAGAATAAAGACAGTTTATGTACAATGGCGAGCTTAACCCAGAATTGGGTTCTCTTACAGCCAACCTTAAAGCCATGGTGAAGGCCGGTTCCCACATGTCTCCGTTTTACTGTTCCGTTTTATCGTGTACGTTTTTTTTCATCGATGGCGTATGTAGTTGTATGAGTGACTTCACACATGGCACAGTATTCTGTATACAGTAAAAACGCCATCGACGAATAAAAAACGTACACAATAAAACGGAACAGTAAAACGGAGACATGTGTGAACCGGCCGTGAGATTTGATAGTGTCCTTTTGTCTGTTGATATATTTGATTTATTTCTTCATGGTGGTTCTTGGTTTTAGAAGGAGAATTCAAAGAATAAAGTAAGTAAAGCAGAGAAAAAGAACAATAAAAGGAAAGCTAAAAAGGAAACCAAAGTACCAGCAAAAAGAGCTAAAAACTCCTGGGATGGTAGCAATGCTGATGAAAATGCTGAGTATGAAGTAAGCAAACTCTTTCAATTAATTGATTGGCAATTTTGTAAGTTTCTACATATAACGAGGACTGCCGTCCGTCCGAGTTCCCTGGCTTTGTCCCAACTTACAAGCCATCTAGGCAGAGTCTGGACTAGTTTTAAACTGTTAAACCTATTCCTGCCTATGTCCAACCTTGTGTAAAACCCAGACTACAATAATAGTCTGGGGTTTCAATCATAAATATTTATTATAATAGACCGAATAGCTTAGCTTAAGTAAAGAAATTTTAAAAGTTATTACAAGTCAAAACGTACAGGTAGTTTCTTTTGATAGTAATAATACAATATATATCTTCTGATTTCTTTAAAATTAGCAGTAGCCGCTTCCATCAGTTCAATTGGGGAGGCTTATGTACCGTATGATGGCCTTATTCATATTTATTTACAATTATATACTTTGTTCTAGGTGGAACGGATCTTAGAGGTTCGCCACAAGAAGAATGGGAAAAGAGATTTCTTCATTCACTGGAAGGGATGGTCAAGTAAATTTGATTCATGGGAGCCAGAAAATAACTTAAATTGTCCTGAGTTGATTAAGAAGTTTATGGATAAGGTAAATTTACCACAGTTTTGAATTTATCACTTAAAGCTACATCCAGCAATTCCATTATATTTCTGGAATGTGTACAAAAGTTAAAATGGCTACATAGCCAAACCTGTGACATAAGATTATAAACTCGTATTGGCGATTATTAAGATCAACGTGATGTCCCTGTGGAATGTACGGCCAGAACTATATGTTTTCTGGGGAACCCATTACACAAGTCTCTACTGAAGTTTGGTAAAGAATTAACTTTAGTCACAACAACAATTATATTAATTGTATTAATTAACAAGAATTTCAATTGATGTCAAATATTCATTATATTGTTGGTTTCAATCCCTACTTCCCTACTTATATTATAAATGCAAAAGTAACTCTGTCTGTCTGTCCGTCTGTTTCAAGTCTAAAACATTGAACTGATTTTAGTAAAATTTGATACAGAGATAGAGTTGACCTTGAGAAAGAACATATAATCGTTTTTATCCTGGACTTTAGAAGAGTTGTCCTGGAAACGCGATATAACCGAACTTGATGCGGGCGAAGCCGCGGGCGGAAGCTAGTATTTTATAATCTGTTAATTTTTCTAACAGGTGAGCAGGGCTCGATCTGTGGACTCTCGAAACCTAAGAGTGGCTCCTGAAACGACAAACCGATTCACATTGCAGGACCCTTCATCTGGACGTCGACTGAGCAAAAGGCGTGGTCAGCGTCAGAGGTGAGATTTGGTTTCATTGTAGACTTGTGTATTGTCACTGTGAGAATGAGTACTATTTATATACTTTATTCATTAAAATTGTGTATATTTGTATGAATGCTTTGAAGGTTCAATAGCTTTAATATCTTTCGAGATATTGTGTACTGTATTGCCATATAATTTTCGTATTTTTATGAATTATTGTACAACCTAAAAATTTTATAAGGAAGTGTATACGGGGAGAACCTAAGGGTAGTATATAAGAATTTAAATAGGCTAGTTCCTAAAATTAGTGTGTTTTCACATACGAAAATTAATACAAATGAACAAAAATGCTAATATAAGTAATTATCTTTTGCTTACAGAGTGCGTTACGACAATGCTGAGTAATGATGTGCGCAATATCTGAATTATAGGATGGTATGTTTGTGT